>OY757905.1:98095909-98198409 GCA_963585895.1 Sepioteuthis lessoniana | reverse complement strand
GTAACCTGAGTATGACAATAAACTACATCTGATGGTGAGGCGTTCTGGACATCTGAAGAGTTTGACTTACCACTTCATTGCAATTACTCCTAAGTCCACTCTGATCCAGAATGGTGAAACTTGTTAGGGTTCCGTCAATGGGTAAAATAGATATGTATAAAATCTATACGTATTCGATTGGACTGAGAGAAAATAAAAAAGAAAAGAAAAGAAAAGAAGACTTCTTAAATCTACGAGGTGCATACGATAAGTTTCCAGACTTTTTTCGTATGGGCACTTTTATTGATAGTACACTCATATAACTCTAGCCCTCTTCGAAGTAATCTCCTCCGGCTGCAATGCACTTGTTGTACCGTTCCGACAACTTCTGGAAGGCCCCACGGAAGTCCTTTTGTGTGAACGTGTCAATGACCTTCGTCACAACACCTTTCATCTCCTCAATTGTCTCATAACGACAGCCTGTGAGCTTAGGGAATAACCAAAAGTCACAGGGAGCGAGGTCTGGACTATTGGGACGGTAAGGAACTGTCTTGAAGCCCATCTTGCTCAAATAATCTGTGACAAGGATGGAGTTGCGGACTGGTGCATTGTCCTGGTAGAAATGCCACGGAGCCGATTTGAAGAGTGCTGGCCTCTTCCGACGGAATCTCTTCCTAAACTCTCTTAAAACCTCAACGTAGTAACCGTAACCCTAACCCTTTGGTCAATCAACTCTAGTGTTCTGACTTCCTTACTCCTCCCACACCTCCCATCATCCCTCACAGACTCACTGCCTTTCTTAAATCTCTTATGCCACTCAAAAACTGATGCTCGATTCATGCAAGATGCTCCAAAAGCAGTCTGACGCATTCCATACGTTTATTCGGCTTTTTTCCAAGTTTAAAACAGACAATTAGATTTTAGTAGGATGTATTCCAATTCCTGTTGTAGCTATTGATTTGAACGCGAAATCATAAAAATTGGTCAGTCATCTCATAAGGTGTATAGTAATAACATACTGAGTTTTCAAGAGTCTACGTCAATTGTAAATGCCTATACAAAAAAAGTCTGGAAACTTATCGTATGCACCTCGTACTTTACGAAAATATGAATACAAACATTCAATGAAAACAGTTTCCATACCGCTTGGCATAAAATTACCCAAGACAGATTTACATGGAATTAAAATCAATTTATCCGTCTTAATACCCTCAGAGTCTTTGGTGGTATTATAGCCACTCTTTGGTCGTTTTCTCTGTCTTATTCAAGGGTATGTTATAGACGGTAACATTTGGTAACATTCTGTAAATTTTGAACCAAACATTTTATTCAATAGACGGGGTTAGATTGTCCTCATTCCAGTGTTCAGGCTTAGAAAAAATCTAATTCTTCCTAATTTGCCCTTGAGATGTCCGTTTTCCGTCTCAGCCACGGAACTAGAGTATAAGGCATTTAAGACTCAGCGATTGGAATTACAACTGTTAAGAAACTAGATACACCTTAAACCTCGCTTCTACTCACTAGACCATTTTTCAATAGAACGATATTGATAACTTGGAACCTTAAATCTAATGCCGCCGCTTCAACTCAGTTTACTTAGTTAAATCATATTACTCCTGCATTGCTGTAAGGTGGAATATATTTTTATTCTTAATCCTAATGGCCTTACTTACTTAAAGGCTCCATTATCGTATTCATTTTATTTTATTGGTTATTTGAGGTTATTTGAGACTCCAAAATATATCTAAAGAAGTCGGAGAGAATGACGACCAAAATATCGTGACTCTAATAACATAATCAGTGCATTAAACATTCACGGAATTATGATTATACGTCCCTATCTCAGAAATTATGAAATATTGTCGAAAGATTTTTATTTTTACGCTCTTTAAAAAATATTCGTTTCTTTAAAAGCCATACTTAAAAAATCAATCAAATATTCGAAGTATATGAGACTGACATTGTTTTTAAATGCTCATCGCATTGGAGGGTTTTTGTCTATCAAGTTTCTCAGGTTAACAGAAATCAACTTCTAACCTATTCTTTCACAAATATTTGATTATTTTACTTTCAACAATGTTGCAGATGTAAGATAGTATAACTTTATGATCAACGGAATTTTTAACAGTTGTTTCACTTACCCACGGTTGGATCACGAAGCAAGGTTATGTGTTCAAGATAACAGAAATTCAGAATTCTTCGCAAAATATGTGTGAAGACAATAGAACTTAAAAATAATAAAAATGAATCTTTGATTTGAGAAGTTTGAAAGTATATTTTGCTTTAAATATCATTGAACAGACATTTATAATGGAGACCATATATGTTGGACAGACAACGGCATAAAAAAAAAAACAATATGAGATAAAACAACCACCCAACTAATTAAAATAAAAACTGAGTTTATCTAAATCAAAAGGAAAAAGGAAAATAAGAATGATTTTGAATTAGTGAATAAGGACTGGACCTCACCACCAATGCATGTTCTGATAAGTCGTTTACAAGTATCAAAGGATTGTTTTTAGTTTATAGGTTTTTGTCAACTCTAAACGTATGCCTTTACGAATATTTGTTTATTCATCAATGAATATTAATTATTCATTAGATGGACTGCTATATTTTGATAGAATTTGAAACATGGTTATATTTTTCAATATGAAGTGGATTGAATAAAGTCTGACGTAAGAATGTGATCTTCAATCATACAAGCAATATGAGCTAAATATTCAAGGGTTATTCAATAAATAAGTAGAATTTTGCCTAAAGGGTTGGCAATAGGAAGCACAGTTTACAGTTTCCCCTTTTTCACAAGAATTAATACCGATGTTTTTTTTATGCTCCAGAAGACTGTCTGCATGACCTTCATTACTGAACCCGGGACTTTTTCTTTACCGTAGAATTAGTGTGTTTCATCTCTATGAACGTTTCGACTCAGGCTCATAGTGTTAAAGTAATTTTTAGTCCCGCTGTAAATATTTTGTTTTTCTAAAACAATCTTCTTAGTGTACTTTATACGTAAATCTGTTAATTTCCCATAGTTTTTCACTCTGCACCCACCAAATACTCGATAACAGAGATCTGTTCAAGCCAGGAGCTCACTGATTAATTTGCCACCATTTTGAACAGCTACAATACAAATTTGTTTACGAGATTAAAATTATGTTTTATGAACCAATTTGAAATAATGCTGAGTTTACTTTCATGGTAAAAGTTCTTAAAATTTATTTCGCTTTTTTTCAATTAGATAACCGTCATATACATAAAATGTTGAAAATTATTTGAACTGAAAATCTGATATTCATCTTCCCCGTCAACAATAAATACCAGGTAGAATTCTTTATTAATTTTTAGATATTTATGATCTTTCACAACGGAAAAGGTTTTTCGGTCATTCTTTAAAAGTTGGATTCATAAGTAAACTTTTTAGTAAGAAAAATTATGCCCCATCCTTAATCAAATAGGTTAAAAGTGTTTAGTAAAACACCGTTCAACCAGAAATACCAGCAACAGAATCGTAGTTCTAGAGTTCGTTTTCTTTCTTTATTTTTGATGTTATACTTTTGATCTAGATAAAATCTCGCTGGATTTTCGTTAGATGGTTGGTATATTTTAGATCATGTTAACCTGAGTTATATTATTTTATGCCGCCGACAATTAAACATTTACATGAGGTGCAAATTTAAATCTTCTCAATCATTTAAACAAGTAAACATGTCATGCCTTGTTGCTGTATAAATGTTTTAAGAGCCATTGTATTAATGTAGTTTAGAATTATTATAAACATTGTCTAAGGCATATATTTTACCCATTTATGGGACATAAACAGGCAGTACCACCATGGATCAGAAAGGCACGAGGAGTTATGGAATGAAAGGGGTAACCTCAAACTTCAGAGAGCTCCAGAAAAAGATTATACCAATCTAGATTTGGTGCTTTCAGGATTATTAAACGAACTGGAGGTCCTGGAAGTTGGAGGACATGTGGAAACCATTCAAACTACAGCATTGTTGAAGACGACCAAAATACTAAGAA
The DNA here is from genome assembly GCA_963585895.1 of Sepioteuthis lessoniana. Taxonomy (NCBI): domain Eukaryota; kingdom Metazoa; phylum Mollusca; class Cephalopoda; order Myopsida; family Loliginidae; genus Sepioteuthis; species Sepioteuthis lessoniana. The sequence goes on along the minus strand of OY757905.1, from coordinate 98,194,398 downwards.
GAGTCCTTGAGGCTTGAGGAGACTTGCTGTCACTCAAACTCCAGTGAAAGACCCTCAGATAACGCTTATGTGAAAAACTCTCTAGAAGTAAATAATAATGTAAGAACTTGCTGAGAACAAAAAAATAAAATAAATAACTACAAAGTAATATCTCTTATATCTTTTGTTCATATCTGTCTCTCTCTGTCTCTGTCTCTGTCTCTCTCTCTATCTAACTATCTCAATATATACATATATATATATATATATATGTGTGTGTGTGTGTGTGTGTGCGTGTGTGTGTGTGTGTATATATATATATATACATAAACCTAATGACACGATGAAATTGTAGCCTGTGAATAGTTTGATCAAATAAAAAGAATTAACTCAAGAGAAAACCCTTGCAGGATGTAAATAAGGTATTTTGTTTGCTATGGATTTAGATGTAATCGCGAATCTTCTGCGTGAACCAAAAGATTCTCGAAAGAATACAGAGAATAACAGTAAATTCCAGAAATAACAAAAGTGCAAGTAAATGACTTTGAAAGTTTTATTAAAAAAACAAACTTCCCATTAAAACTATCAAGTCAGCATGTAAATGTTAAAGATAAAAATTGTAACCTCAGGACTTAAGTTTACGATAGCATTAACAGTTATAGTCTAACTTTTAACATTATTTTTCCGATATGCATAAATGTTTAATCATTTGAATAAATATTTGGCGGTTCGAGAAATAATGTTTGATTTAAAATGAAAAAAAGATTACTCTCGAATTAACGAAATTAGAAATGTTTTGATTGGTTTGTATAATTCTTAAACATCGACACATTTCTGCCAACGTTTAACAAGATTATTTATACCCCCATTAAGAAATCGTTTAATGCAGTTTCTATGTTTCCTTTGGAGGATGACGATTCGGGCGTAAAAAAGTGTGCTAATACTTCATAATATGGTCGTTGGTGGCTTAGAAATCAGGAAAAAAATGGTGGATGTTGGAAAATCTCATATTCCAAGTTTTTAAAGTTTTTCAATTTTATCAAGGCAATATGTTTCATAGCATTGTTCTGAAGAATAATTTTGACCAATCGTGGAAAGTAAACGCATTATATTTATGTTTAAGAATATAAACATCATTTTTTTTTTAAAAATAAGAGATAAAAAAATTAACAAAGAGGACACTTTAATCATAGGGAAGATGTTTTTTTTTAAAGTTTAATGAAATAATGTTCAAACAAAATCTAAATATTTTATGCTAAAACCGGACAGTATTTTCCAAACAATCTACCATACATAGACCCACATAGACATATAAATATATATATATATATATATATATATATATATATATATATATATAAAGAGAGAGAGAGAGAGAGAGAGAGAGAAAGGGAGAGAGGAGAGAGAGAGAGAGATATGAATGCCTTTGAACAAGCAATAATCTAACGTAGTTGTAAGCAATGTTCATTAACCCACCATTTGTGCAAAATTATCTAATTTTCATCTTCCATTTAAATTTTACTTTATATCAGGCTATGAAAGTATATATCTAAATAAGAATTTACGAGGATACAATTGATCTTAGCCCAGCGCGAATTTAATCAATTTCTTTTCCTCGAGCAGGAAGCGGTACAAGACCAGATTTTATGCGGAATAGAACTGATTTGCATTCAAAGTTTTATTCCTCTAAACCCAGTTGTCATCCTAAGATTAAAAATGCAAATTTGCTCTACTATTTACCCACAGCAAGAGGAAGAATAGTTGGATTTATACCTTTCCCAAGGGTAATAGCTCATTTGCAATTAGCCAAAAAGGTGATAGGTAAAGTAATTTAGCAGTTGTGAGAGCTACGTTAGCGATATTCAATGTCCAAACCCAATTATCAACCCACTAATAGAAAACTATACCATTTAGCTTAGCCACATGAAATGGTCGATGAAATATGGTCTACGCAGACAACAGTTCCTTCACAACTACTCGCTGGTGGGGATTTTTACGAAAGAGTAGAATTTTACGATCTTTATTAGATCTACAAACCGTGTAAGTCTCATTTTTCTACAAAGAAAGGAAAAGTATAAAAAAAAGTATTTGTTTCTGAACAGAGTGAAAGTCATTACATATATTCTTCTGCAAATTAGAATCTCAGTTTAGAAGATATCATTAGCATAAAAATCTGGTTACAACTAATTACTCTGATATCTATCTGTGCGGTTATTTCTTTGAACGGCTCAGCAATTCCTTTGATGTTTTCGCTATATATATATTACTCTAGTACAACTAATGAAAAACGACTTGAATCAGATTTTACTTTAATGTTAGGGGTGTGTTTTAAGAATGCATTTAACATGTAAATAAAACTGAACCTGATTTATGCAAGTATTTATGAAGCAGATTTTCCTTTGGTGATTTCAGCTGTTGGTCAGTTTAAAACGTATTTATTTGAATAGAAAAACTCAATAATTAATCAAGATTTTATAAATAATGTTTTTTTGGTTTCTTTGCTTAATGATACACTAACCTTTATGATTTAACTAATTCCCGAGCCATCCATGTAGAAGGAGAGTAGTGGGATTATTTAGCTCATGGCTGGAGCACGTGGTGTAATGTTTATTGTTATTGTCGACACGAGTTCAAATCCCGGTCGAGGTTTATCGCATTTCACATAGCATTAATGTCCTTGGGAAAGGTATGAATCCAATTGTTCTTCCTCCGGCTATAGATAAATAGTAGGACCAACTTAGTTATTTAGCTTTGGTTAGGAAACCAATCAAGGAGAATGAAAACTTTGACTTCAAACCTGTTGAACTCCGCTTGAAAATAAACTTGTGTCACATCCTGCCCGTCCGGAGGGGTTGATAAATACATGGCTAGGGGGTTGAGAGGGTTCATATCGTTCCGTCATAAGTTTTAAAATGAATGCAATAGCGCGACTGAAGATCGATCTCGTTTATTTCGATGTCCATCTGGTTAGGCATAACGCTTTGAGGACTCTCCTTCCTGACAATAATGATTTTAATGTATAACAGAAAATATAACAGCCTCAAAATGGATTTTAAACAATTGAATGTACGTTGGGGATACACTTATACATATATAGTTTGCGCGGCTTGGGAAAACGGACTTTTTCTGCTCTTAGGAGAAACGAAACGGCCACAAATTATTCTAGTGTGAGTGAAAATTTGGTAATATTTTCCTGATAAGATGCACAATTCGACAGCACCGGACAATTTTAGTCTAGTCGAAATGGTGACGAACTACATTGAACTATGAAATGCACCGGATTCGCCCCAATGATTTGGCGCATGGCCTTGGAATCCGTGGTTTTATTCCTAACTGACTTTGTATAATCGGCTAAACCCTATCAAAATTTGTTTAACCATCAGGTATAAGATTTAAGGTTTTTGCTTGTTTCCGCGGCGTTATGACCTAGTTCGAATTCGTAAAACCTAACATCCAGAATTAAACTACATTTCCCGTTCTGTGTCCTTTTCAAATCACGCACAGAGTGAAGCAATGCAAAGAGCGTCAGCACACAAACTACAACAGTATTACGACCACAGTAGATATCAACTACGATTTGAAATGCTTCGGTCACGTGATATACGCACCACAAACTGGCGCCTTACAAAACTTTTGACTCGTCATAGTGTTTAGTTCAATAAAATATTATTCAAAATAATAAATTAAAAAAAAAAGTTTGTCTCTTTGCCACAGGCCAATTATCATTCAGTTTCTGACGGCCAACTCCTAATTGCTTCTCTCTGGATTACTACTGCTCTAAGACTAAAATGACGTAGACTGTATCCACTACAGTTTTGATATATATATATATATATATATATATATATATATATATATATATATATATATCACAAAGAATAATTACTGTATTGTTAGTTGGTTGGTTTTTATGCCATATAAACTCTTGCAGGTTATTTGAAGCCAAATCCTGTTTATATATATATATATATATAATATGATATTTTATATAAGCGAGTAGTTTATAGATTACATTATTTTAAGCGAGTTGTTATATCTCATTTATTTTCAGATTGTTAACTTTTTTCAAGTATTCCTATCTAGCACTAATACTCATTTCAATTAAAAATCATTTGTGTGCTCAAAGTTCAATTTTGTCAACCACTGCTATTTAACATTGGTAAATCTATTCATCTAGTATTCCAATGTAATATGAATAATTTGCACTCTGCTGTATGATATCAACTAACTAACCCTTAGTAGATGATTGAACAATTCTACTTGACTTATATATATATATATATATATATATATATATATATATATATATATATACGTTGGTCTGAATTTTACTCTGTCCTTAACTGATTTTACGACATGAGTATGACATTTACTGTATTAATGGTTTTTCACCCTGAACTTTCTTTAAGGAATATTGACTCCTGATTAAAAGTTTACTAATCTCTTATTTGACAAGATAGCACGCAGCAATTAAAAACTGTTTTGTTAAGATAATTCCTTACGATAACTTTTGTACGAATCTTTGGGGGATTTCTTTGTTTAATGTCATATCAGCCTTCGTAAGTTATTTAATCCCAATGCCATCCTTGTAAAAGAACAGTACTGGTTCTATTTAAGCGATAGCAACGTGGGATAAGGGGATTAATAATCTTTCTCGATGGTATTAGTCCCAAAGTGAACGTATCAGTGCAACTAATGTTCGAACTCGCTGAATACAACTTTTCTGTTAGAACAACTGTCTTTACTCTCTACTGGGGCATTTGAATTTGCAATATAACTGCTTTCTAGTGAGGTAAAATAATATTACTTTGTTGTATTCAAAAAGAAAAAGTTATTTCTCTTTAAATTCCGCAATCAATTGGCTCTTTTTAATCACACAATGAAACAGATACATTTTTAGGGTCAACAAAGTTGATCACGTGGTTTGGTTCGTGACATCGTCTGTATTCAACAGTAAATACAATTCAGATAATGATCATGAGGATGGAATGGTGAGATCTTCAGTTGGTGGTACTTTCCCAGATCATCGTCTGTGTTCAACAGTAAATACAATTCAGATAATGATCATGAGGATGGAATGGTGAGATCTTCAGTTGGTGGTACTTTCCCAGATCATCATCTTCAGATATATTTGCATTCCATGAATCGCACATTGGTTATATTAGGTTATACTAATTTTAAGATATCCTACAAATATCTGAAAAATTAATGTAATTGAATAAGATGAAATACATAAAGTATCACGCATTAAAACAACTAAGTCATATAAAGAGACAAAATGATTTCGATAACTTTATTGGAATACTCACTAGTCAAAATGAATATTTTTAGGTACGTGGTGCTTTAAATAAGTTTCCAGACTTTTTTGTAAAGGCATTTAGAATTATCGTAGACTCTTGAAAACTCAGTATGTTATTGCTGTACATCTTATGAGATGACTGACCAATGATTAGGATTTCAGGTTCAAAGGAACAGCTACTGCAGGAATTGGAATACACCATACTAAAGCCTGATTGTCACAACTGCTGAATTTCAAAAATGCAATCTGGACCTGAGGACACTTTAGAAGAAAGATATGCAATAAAATTCTTTTTTAAACTTGAAAAACAAGCCACATAAACGTATAGAATGCTACAGACTGCTTTTGGAGCATCTTGCATGAATCGAGCATCAGTTTTTGAGTGGCATAAGAGATTTAAGGAAGGCAGGGAGTCTGTGAGGGATGATGAGAGGTGTGGAAGGAGTAAGGAAGTCAATAGACCAAAGTTGATTGGCAAAAGGGTTAGTGTCAGGGTTACTATGTTGAGGTTTTAAAGGAGTCCGGCAAAAGATTTTGTCGGAAGAGGCCAGCACTCTTGAAATCGGGTCAGTGGCATTTCCACCAGGACAATGCACCAGTCCACAAGTCCATCTTTGTCACAGACTATTTGACCAAGATGAGCATCAAGACAGTTCCTCACTCTCCCGATAATTCAGACCTTGCTCCCTGTGAGCTTTGGTTATTACCTAAGCTCAGTGACTGTCGTTATGAGACAATTGAGGAGATGAAAGATGTCGTGACGAAGGTCATTGACACGGTCACACAAGAGGACTTCCATGGGGCCTTCCAGAAGTTGTCGGAACGGTAAAACGGTACAACAAGTGCATTCGGGACTATAGTTTCATTAATAAAAGTGCCTATACGAAAAAAAGTCTTTAAACTTATTTTATGATCCTCGTATATTTATTAGTAAACTCAACAACATCGAATGTTAATAACTAAATGCATTAATATTTTCCATATACATATATATACATATATATATATATATGTATATATATATATATATATATACCTATATATATATATATATATATATATTTATATATATATACTCAATTCCTCCTTGCTTAACACTCAGCATTATAAGGTACAGATCAAGGGCAAAGTGGAGCAATCCATGGAAAGGAGTAGCGCCCTCCCCCACACCTTGGTGTAGTAGCTATCGAAAAGGGAACCTTTGGTCACCCTCAATTATGGTCGCCAACTTTACTTTTTACTTACTTATATATATATATATATATATATATATATATATATATATATATATATATATATATATATATATAGCTTTCTTATGTCTTCAACAGTATTAAACTCTTATTTGTCTACACACCCAAAAGTTCAGACTTCTGCAACAAATATGAAAATTAAAATGCCCTAACAGGGCCAATTCTTCTTCAGTAAAAATCACGATGAGAAATATCCAATTATACTATATATATATATATATATATATATATATATATATATATATATATATATATATATATATATATATATATATATTCTAATTGGATATTTCCCATTGTGATTTTATATATATATTTATATATGTAATTAGAGAGTGAGAGAGAGGGAGAAGGAGAAATAGGTGAAAAAGTGACAGAGACAGACGCAGAGAAGTATATATATAGAGACAGAGATACAAACAGGAAGAAATACACAGAGAAGTAGGGAGCGTAAAACAGTCATAGACATACATACATACATACATACATAACTACATACTTACATATAAACGTACATACACACATGCACACAGAAAGACCGTCATACAAACAGACTGGCCGAAACAGAAAGAAATAATGAGGAAGAAGGTATAATGAAAAAATAACCATACACACATACAGAGATATGTTAATGCATACATATATATTTTCATATATTTCTATAGAAATAATAAATGTTTTAGTCTTGATACTCAAAAGATCTTTTTGTTATTTCAGCTATGATTTATTTAATAAAATTATATGCAGATATTTAACTGATATGGCTTCAGTAGATACGCATTTGCACACATGTGTAATGGTATCTTATTTTATTTATTTATTTTTTTTTTAACGAGGACTTATCTTTCTATCTCATTATCTTTCCTGCCAATCGCATTTGAGAACTTGTCTTAGCAGGCAGGGATTTTCTTTCGCCTTCCCAAGAGGATTTCCCACAAATAGAGCGTATGAGCGCAATATACGACTGTAAAAAGATATATCTGTGCACACATGCATATTTAATCCAACGCATAATCATTGATATGTCATACTCCTTCTCTCTCTCTTTTTCTCTCTCTCTTTTTCTTTCTTTCTCTCTCTCTCTCTCTCTCTTTCTTTCTCTCTCTCTCTTTTTTCTGATACATAAGCCGAATTTTTATTTTTAAAGAACCAATGGGATAATTAAAAGTTAATTAGACTTCCTCTTGTTAGAGTTTTGTTTACTCTTATCAGGTTTTGATACGAGATCTGTCTAGATATCTGTAATGATTTTGAATTTTTTTTTAAGCTTGACAACACTGATTAAAAATTAGCTTATTATTGCTGACCTTGAACACGTGTGAAAATATTCAATTCGTGTTTTTCCTCTCAGAATTCATGTTCAGCTGAGTAATCTCGGATTATTACTTATCTGTTTGGGTTAAAAGTATCAGGAAAATGAAATACAAGAATATCGAGCAGAATATAGGATCATATTTTGTGTGAAAACGTCGGAACAATCCAAGAAAAACAATAAAAGTTCGTAGAGATCACTTTTGCAATCGGAAAAAGGGTTTTATATTGTATAAGAATGATCATTTTGGCAACTTATGTAAAAAGAAAAGAAAAATTTTAAAAAAGAACATTTTACACCTGATAGTTTTAACCATGATAACAATTTGATTAATTGAATTTCAATAACCAGACTTGTAATGATATGAGAATTATGGGAAAATGGCGAAAAATGTTATTCCAAATGATCTCTCTCTCTCTCTCTCTCTCTCTCTCTCTCTCTCTCTCTCTCTCTCTCTCTCTCTCTCTCTCTCTCTCTCTCTTTCTCTGTGTGTGTGTGTGTGTGTGTGTGTGAAGGAGTTTTTGAACCAAAGTAATATTTCTCTCGTATTACAGTCTCGTTATTGGCATGTCATTGTATTCGATTCCTCTTTACAAAAATCAAAACCTAAATCCTTGATAGCCATTTAGAGACTGTTGAGAATTTATAGGAATGATGTCAAATCAACAGAAGGTTGAAGTGTCTTTTGAGGTTTTCCAGCATTGTTTCTAGAAATTTAAACAACCTGTTCATCAAGTAGATTGATTGATTGATTGAGTTGTTGATTGGTTGATTTTAACTGTATGTCAACCTGTTTAATTTAAGGATTTTAAGGAATCTCTTTCATTGTATATTCATATTTGACCCATAGGTAGCATCGATACAGGTATTAACACTTAGAGTTGATCTGAGAGTAATGGTAATGATAGGGTACTCCACATTTCACGGATCCTCAGGACTGAAGCCTTACCATCAGATACAGTTCAGTGTCTTATCCAGGACCCCGTCATTATAGGCATAGGGTTACCTCTCTGCAAACGATACAGTCAGTGTATTCTATGTTCCGTAAACAGGGCGGATCAAAAAACTGTTTTGGAAAAGTGTGAAGTTGCTTAATAACTGAGTTGATGGTCATTATCACATTGTCTAATTACTTTTCCAAAAAAAGGAAAACTTGTAAAATCATAAAACTGTAAAGAGAAAGGCACAGATGTAAGGAAAGCATTTTGGACAAAAATTAATCAATATTCAAATCTAAGAAGAAAATTACAAAGATGTAGGTAAAAAAAAGTATTTTGATCGTCCTAAAAATCAATTTCTTGATTTGGTCGTAAAACAATTATTACACGATAATTCACCACTTATTTCCGGCAAAATTTAAAGATTAAAATGGCCGAAATATTCTTATTATATTATCAACTAAAATGAGAAGACTAATTCTTATTCTACCCCTGACAAAATTATGGAATTGTCACTCATAGAGAATGTTCACTTAGGAAGGTTTGGTTTTATTTATTTGGTTTTGTTTGGTTTGATTGCATGGCTTATCAACCTTTGTTGCTTTTTTTAATGCCAAATCCCTTTTTACAAGTATACTAAATTTATTATTTTTAAATACATTTTTAGATACATACAGTTAAGTGATCAAACAGTTTCATTTCTTACAACTCAGTTTAGCGTAAATCAAAGGAAAATGATTCCAAGTATTTCTATGTATAGCAAACAATTCAATTAAACATAAGTCATTTGTTTACGCACAGTTTAATGATCAAACTGTTCTATTCGAAACAATTCAATTTAGTATACTATTATCTTTTCATTGTTTAAGTATCAAACAGTTCTATTTGACCAAAACATTGGATCCTATCAGGTGCTACCACTCCGGGCCAAAGTTGACCTGGAAGCGATGGAGATGAAAGGATACTCTGCATTCCCCAAAGTTCCAGCATTACTAGAGCCTCATCATGGGATTGTTTATTGTCATATACAGGACACTCGTTGGGGATCTACCTCCGCTGCAGATATTCAGTTGGTGTATTCTACAGCGCCAGCTTTTGGATTGAAACTTCCGAAAGGTACAATGCATTAAATCTATTATTTGTAATTATATTCCATAATTTTTCAACAACAGTTGTATATTCCTATTTTCCTCAGTATGGATTAGAAAAAAGTTGACCATTAATTTAAATGATTTAATCTAGTTTTTAAAAATATATTTTATGAATGCAGAATGCTCAGTTCTTGGTATAAATATATTTTTTCGTTTTTTGATATTACAATTTAATGTACTGGTAAATAAAACACCGAAAGGAACATTTTTTAATAGAATTAATTCCCTAATTTTTTTCCATAATCCTATTTTTTTTTAATATAGTTAATACAATTCAAAGCAGCTGTGGTTGTATTCATAGGAAATGGACATGGCAATCAGAGATCCCAATCTTTGACGCGGCTTTTTGTATTTCACATAGCGCTAATAATGGTAATGGTATGAATCCAACTATTCTCCTTCAAGCTAAAGGTGCATGATAGGATATTCTGGTTCTTTACCTCTGATATGGAAACTGATCAAGTAGAAGGAAAACTCTGAATTAATTCGGAGCGATTAAAGTTCATCTAAAATAACTGACCTTTTTGTCGAAGCCAACTCGTGCAGAGCGGTTGAGTAATACTACAGTCACAAGATTTCAGCACTGTTATCTCTAACATCCTTCATTCGTATTCTTGAACCATTAACCTTCATCAAATTTGAACTTAAGTCTTTTTGATATAGACTTTTCTTATTCAACTATCTGCATTTATATGATAGCTCTTTTTGAATCGATTATGCCTTATGATGCCATTTTCTATCTTTTCAATGAACCAGTCTTCATTGAAGAGATATGTTCATTGCCCTAGCAGACCCAAGGATTGAACCCATGATAACTGTTGACTGAATACAAAGATCACTTTGAAATCCCTAGTAGCCTACGGATAACATAAGAAGTCGCAAGATTACGATACTATGATTATAATAAGGAACAAGATGAAGATATTAGTCCGAGTCCATCAGTTAATAGCATTAATAAGTCCTCATTACCCAAAATCTTCAGTTCGACGTTAGATGTCATTAAGTGTATTAAACATTAACATTTAAATAACTTCAATGGAATAAACGATTTAATTACACTGTGCCGAATTTTACATCAGCATACTTCAAATTTCACAAAATTGGGATTATTTTTGCTTAATCAGTCTAATATTAAGATGGAAGAAAATAAGGAAAATTTTTGGTATAGGATTTTTTTCATTAAAGCAAGAAATAACTCGACCCATACAAAATAACTGTGATATTCATAGGGGAAACTGCAATGAATAATCGATTTTTTGCATTGGGATTTTGTGAAATGAATTTTGGAACGCTTGTTGCATCGTACAAATTCAAAGCAGAGCGCTATCCACGAAGGCTGGATTAAAAAACGCTTTCTGATCACTTTTCTTTCATGTAATAACTTACACGCCTAAAAACCGAAACATAATGCTAACAAATATTTCTACAAACAAAATTCCCCTCATATCGTCAGTTTTTTTATCTTTATACATTTTCATACAGTTAGATTTATTTCCTGATTATATATATATATTATATATATATATATATATATATATATATATATATATAATCAGTGTCTTATCCAGTGTCTCATATATATATATATATATATATATATATATATATATATATATATTAATATATATATATATACGTATATACTTTTATTTCTCAATTATATTAATATAAAAATTAAGAGAAGATTCTCAATATTCTTATAGCGTTGAAGTCTTTCCTTTAGTTTACTGAATCATAAATTAACAAAAAAAATATCCAATTACCTGGATATGTGTTTCCGTTTATTCAACGTCAATCCCACTCGGAAAATTACTAGGTTTCAATATATAATCACACGTACAGATTTTATACGCGCACATGTTACGAAATAAGTCAGGTAACAACATTATTCATGGCTACAATTAGAAATCGTCCTGCAGAGTATTGCATATTTATTTTCTCTCTTTGTATAAGAATTATTTCATTCAAACATTTTTTTCTTTGTTCCTAAAATTGCTGGGTAATTTTATAAGTACATTTACGAATTGTGCTCAAAACTAATTCTGACTGTAGCCAATATTTATCCAATGAAGACTGATTAAAACGTTGATTATCTTTATAATAGTCACTCTGGTATTCAATACACTTGTTTTGGCTAGGTATCTAATAGTCGTTTCACCTGTGAACTCTGTTTTTTATAATGAGCAAAGCAGTGCAATTATATTTTTATAAATATTCTCCACGTCACTTATCTATTTCTTGAGATTAATTAGCATTTGATGAAACGAGAAAAATTCTCACGATTCAAAGTCTGATGATCATAGAAATGCAGCCTGAGCTCCAGTTTGTGATTGGTCAAAGACATGCGAGAGTAGTTTCTATTTTTCTTTTCCTTTTTTTCTAAAATTTATCTTGTTTTTTTTTTAATTTACTTTTGATTTTGGCATCGAGATTTCTGTATATGTATTTACACGACCTCTCCGTTACGCATAGGATACGATACAAGGTCTGTTTTAAGTGGAGTACCGATGGCTTGAATACAATTTTTTTCTTCTCCTAGCCTGGTTGCTAAGGCTAACAAACCCTCCTCTATTTTATTTATATCTTATGGGAGAAGAGATGAATTTTTTACGCGAAGTTGAAACACAAACAATTTCGTCCAGGATTTGAACTGAAATCATCGATTCTATTTCCAACGGGCTTAACCGTTACACTATGGCCACATTAATATGGCTATCAAGTCGTTTCATTATCACTCCTTTATGATATTAATATTTTAGATTGGAATTCATTTGAACTTTAAAGTTTGGGTTTTCTTTTTAATGAAATGTTTCAGCTTCGAGACTATTTTTAATCACTTAGTTTGTTAAAGTCATTGTAATATCATTTACTTAATGTTAATCAATTTTTGGCGGGCTCTCTCTCTGTACATGAGAAATTTCCTCTGATGGTGAAAAGAACTGACTCGTAGTAACAGGTCAAGTTTACCATGTGTAACTGCATGTAAGAATTAATAATCACCCCTCGAAAACACTTGAAACGAATATCCGTCGAAAGAAAGGCGGCAATTATTTTACTAGGATGCTTTGTAATAATTTGGTACGTGCTAGATTTGCGGCGCTGATATCACGTGACTAAACCTATTCAAATCATGAAAGACACCCATTGTGACTGGTAGTGTCGTGGTAGTTAGTGTGGTGACATGTTGAGCATTGCATCATTCAGAGTAGATTTTGAAAGCAACACAGATAAAAGTGCCACGTAATTCGGGAACTTATGCTTTCTGAATTTGAAAACAAAGAGTATCAGACGAACACTGAATCTTGCAGTTCAGTGTGATTTGACACCTTTATCATATTAGCAGAAACATCAGGAGCTGCCGAATTGTCCATCACGCAACCAAAATATTGCAAAAATTTTGACTCACCCAAGTAAGTCGTTTCATCTGCTTACTTTAAAAAATATATATTCCGTTCTTATTTTTCCAAGAATTGAGATTTCGTAAAATGCGGTTGACTGTAATTTTCTTTTCCGTCGTTGTCAACGTTCTTGTTTTCACATTCTTCTTTTGGTTCATTTCTTCTTTTTAAGCTACTTCTTAAAAAGAAAGAAGATAAACTTCTTCGACTTGGCCTCCTTCTTTTTTGGTTTTTTTTTTCTTCTTTCTTTGACTTGGTTCACGTTTTCTTAATAGCTAATTCTACTTTGTCTTTATTCGTCGTCCATTTCTTTTTTTCACTAGTTTCTTCATTCTCTCTTCGTTTCTTTTCTTTCCACTTCCTTCTCTTCATTCTTTTCTCTCATGTTTCATCAAAATTTCTCACTTCTCTATATTTTCTTCATCAGCCTTTCCATCATCCTCACCGACATCTACATCTTTTTCCCTCTGTTTTTTACCTATTTGTTTTGTTTTTCTCTCTCTTTTTTACCCCAATGTTTATCTATGAAGATATTCGCCAACCACATTGGTGTCTCATATGTTTCAAATTTCACCATAAAAGTGGGTGGCCGACATGCAAGCAACTAAACAAAATGTCTAAACTCAGTGCCCTCCCTTGGCAGTTGAAAAAAGCAACGAGGCGCGAATCAATACGGAAAGCGGGAAAGTCGAGCAGGGATTGTTGAGAAGAAGGCAGGAAACATGTTAAAGATTTGCCACAATATTTGGGTGTAGCCTAACAAATAGGCATATTATATGGATTCACGCACACACACACACACACAAACAAACACACACACACACACACACACACACACACACACACAAATATATATATATATATATATATATATATATATATATAAACCAACTCTGCTCAGAACAAATAGTTCTTTATAAAAGTTATTAATATGATCACTTTGTTTTTATTTATTTTTGCTATCATGAAAATGGTTCGAAGTATTGTAGCCTTACACCTTCTGAAAACTTATTTTTACACCCAAGTGGGTACTCTAACATTTGTCACGTCTGATTATTGTGGAAACACTTTAGGACAGTAATGCACGACAACAAAAAAACCTTCCTCATACACAATTATATATATATATATATATATATGTATATATATACATATATCAAGCATATATATACATATATATATAAGTGTATGTGTGTGTGTGTGTGTGTGTGTGTGTGTGTGTGTGTGTGTGTGTGTGTGTGCATAAAGATGGACAAATGTGATAAAACAAATAGCTGTAATACTTTTATGTAGTTTATTTTTTTGATGGTTCTTAACTTATTTCGACCTTACATAAATGTCAGGCGAAAACTTTTCGTGGAAGAGAGAAGAATTTAAAAAAAAAAAAACTTTTAGAAGATTTTGAAAAAAACATTTTTGAAAGAATATTTTTTTTAAAAAAGGGAGTTCATTTGCTATATGAAAGCGTAGTGAAATATAATGTTGATGTAGCAGAACATTCTTTAGTCTAAGAGATATGCTACACAAATAGAACATTATATATATATATATATATATATATATATATATATATATATATATATATATATATATATATATATATATATATATGAGAAAAAGGGATAAGAGAGGAACGTTTTTGGTTGTTCCCAAGTAGTTTCGACTATAACCCATCGTTAGAAAATTTTTGAGAAGAATATTTTTTGGCGAATTTTATTTTAACATTTAAAGATAGTTTTTAAAAGAGCTGATATTCCATAAAAAAAAGCAACGGAAAATGAATTTGTTACTTTGTATATTCATTAGTTAAATTCTTCAGTGGTACATACTCACGCGCACATACATATAGACGCACACACACGCACACACACACACACACATACATACATATATATATATATATATATATATATATATATATATATATATTTTATTCAACCCTTTCCACTACAAGCACGATGATGTTACACATGGTCAGTTATGAAGCTGAATCTAACAGATTTGAATCCATAGATTTCCTTCGAGACCAGTTGCTTTACCATAGTTAGAGAGAATTATTATTCATAACTTTCTTAAAGGTATTTGGACAATGTAAAATGCAAACAGCCTTGTCCAGGATTTGAACACAGTTTCATTTTTTATCGATGATAACTTATACATTAATGATTTATAACAATTGCCTGTGATCTTTCAAGGTGAAATATAGAATAGAGGGTTTTATGGCAGTTCTTTTATGCTGAATGCAAAAATCATACTCATTTTTTCTAATCAGATCAAATTTGAAAGATACAAGCTCTTACTTGAAATGTATAGAACTATTATAACTCCATTTATTTTCTTGTTATATTAAACAAATAATGCTAAATTTAGGGCTGATATATTCACAGAAAACTTACATCGTGCCATAGTAAACTGAAAATTGCACAAAAGAATATATTCATGGTTGAAAGGTCTTTTCAGGGATTCCCCCTGTGCTCAGCAGTCACCACATCCTGTTTCAAGCACTAACTGAAGTCAGTGAAAATATTTACAACCCACCACCGCCCGTCCATTATACAAATGTCTTGGTGAAAGCGCTCACACTGCACTTCTCTCAAATATTCACTGTTCTTTGGAAAATAGTCCAAGTGTGACCGCAAAAAGAGCATTTTGACTGACATTCGAGTCCCGATCTGGCAAAAACTCTTCAGTAGCTCATTAATTTCCTTCTCGTATTCCGCGCTCCGGTGGTTTCCTCGGAGATTTGTAACTACTGACTCCAGTGACTGTCTGGTAGACAGTTCAGTATCGCTTCTTCGTCAAACATTAGGTACGTCATGAGTTCTCTCATTTGAGGGCCATCAAATATATCAGTCTTGAGTTTCTCCATGATCATCCGAAGGAAATTCTCCGGGAGGAAAGTAAACCCACTACTCTCCCTTCATAGCATTCACAAAGTTCTTCATTACCCTTAGCTTGATATATGTGTGGAAGCAGTATTTTGTGCGGTTCAACGTGAGGGTGAGACCGAACGTTATGTGAGCCTGGTTTTAACCATTGTCTTAACGGCCATTCATATCTGATATAGTATTGGTCGTCAGCCCGGATGTCCCGGAGACATAGAAAATAATCCCATGTCGAGTCATACCAAAGACTCAAAAATGGTACTTGATGCCGCCTTGCCTAAGACCTAGTATTATAAAAAATGAATCAAGGGTAAAGTAGAGCAATCTAGGGAATTGAGTAGCACCCTCCCCTACACCTCGTTGTAGTTGCTATTGAAAAGGGTGTCTTCGGCTCACCTTCGATTAAGGTCGACTGAGGTATACCCATTGAAGAGACCTAGGACCAATCTAACCACCTTAAGATCTCCACTGATCAACCATTTGTGCTCCAGGTAGTTAATAGCAGACATCAAATGATTCATGCAGTTGTGAGTTTCTTTCATTTGTACTGAATGCTCACAAGGGATTGATTAAAAACTATTACCATTAGGTAGAAGAATTTGTTTAAGACTTCTGAATGATCAATGAAAATCTCCATTCCTAGCATAATACTCTAAGCCCATTGATTTGATCAATCCAGCTGCATTGTTGCAACAAGCCAATGATGAGTTATCCTGGGACGTGAAAAACTGTCTTAATTCTCTCTCTTGGTCTCTATACCAGTATACCTTCGTCCCTGAAGCCAACGGATATTTCTATTTGAAACGTGAACTCAGCAGCTGAGCACACTCCTTTGAAAAGTTCAGGTCTAGTCAAGTTGTGTCAACAGTACTAGCCGGTCGTCCTCTTCTGGCTTGTATGTATCATCCCCAGGTACAATAGTCATGTCACTATGTTTGGAATCGGAGTAATAATCCATGTTACCATTTGGATCAGGAACGATGTTCTAGGCCATGAATGATTGGTCTAATTGCAGAAGGAACATCGTGGTATTAGGCATAGTGTTTGTTCTTACGAATTATTCCATTTAGATTTATAATGTAACAATAGCAGTCTGAAATGTGATATTTTCTTCCCGCCAGACTATTGGAATTGAAAATGGCCAACTGTACCATTCCTCCAATCCCTCAAATTCTTCACTAATGTTTTACAGCAAACGTGGGGAGCGAATGGCTTATTCTGATCGCCTAGTTTGACTCCAAAATAATCGCGATATGCCTTCTTCACAAAGTCAGTGATCTTTGGTTGACAGTGAGTAAGAACCACATTACTGTAGATATAACAGAACCTGTCAGGATAATTCTTACATTTGCGATCCATTCTTACAGGAATACAAATGTCAAGCTGAAAAAATAAAAAAAATAAATCTGCATTCAGCTCGTCGGTGACACTTGACAAATCTAAGCTGAGGGGTAAGTCTCATACCCTCCAGGTATGTGGACATTACCGAGTAGGGTGGTACACATTAGTTAGGTACATATACAACATTATGTACAATACTAAACACCAGGCGCCCAAGATCACCTGTGACAAGTTGAGGCTCTTGAATAAGTGCTATTATTGTGTAAACTTCTGGTGAAGCATTCAAGCTCATATTAAAAAACAAGCCTGACCAAACACAATAAATAGTATTTTTGAATTCAGCATAAAATGGCGATCACATATCACTAAATAAACTTTTGACCTTTTGGAAAATATTTAATGCCAGCCAGTACAATTATTTGGTTTATTTTATAGAGATCATCGCTTATAATCAACTTTGAGACCAGTATTTTAGCCTATTAGTGGCAGCAATATGGTATGTTACTGAAACAATATTTCTGCTATTTTTTAGATACATAAGTCAAGAAATCGAAGTCTTTAAATTTTTTGTATAAAATGATAGCATTACAAATTTTGTTTGACTTCCTGCATCCCATTTAATATTAGGGTTTTTTCCCCTCACAAACTGTCGGATTACTATCCATTATTTTCTTCCATATATATATATATATATATATATATATATATATATATATATATATATATATATATATATATATCTTCATTAGCGCTTCTGTCTGCCTTTCTTTTACCTTTCGTTCATTAACTATTTATATATACACACACATGCACACACACACACACACACACACACACACACACAAATATATATATATATATATATATATATATAGATATATATATATGTTTGTATGTATATATATATGATGTCTGTCACATCATCACAGATAATAGCAGTCTTTACCACCAGAATAAAAAGCCAAACATACTGCTTAATAACTAATCAAAGTTGTGAAAAATATACAATATACTTTAGATGAAAAGTTGTTAAGACATCTGCTTGTTGTTGGATTATAGTTACATACGCTTTTTCGACACTTATTCCATTATCTGTGTCTTCACAGCTACAGCACAGTGACAAGCACGAACAAATAACTCGTAGTTATGCAAACTGCAGGTTTTATTTCAGAGTCTCTCCTCTGAAAGTTTTCACAGTTAACTTGCAAGTCAGAAGATATTTGACAAATAAACTTCTCTCGTTTTCATTTGACAGTTAACATCTCCGAGTAGGGGTTGCCTTCACTATTGCTTTGCCATTAGACTGGAACACCCTTATATATATATATATATATATATATATATATATATATATATATATATATAGAGAGAGAGAGAGAGAGAGAGAGAGAGAGAGAAAGAGGTGGGGAGAGAGTTGAATCAGCAGATCGTTTAAAAAACACTGTTTTATAAATCCAGAACATGGTTAATATGGACCAGCAGAACAGTATAAAACACCCCTCTGTGACAGTCTCATTAATGTCAGTTTCATGTATTTAAGGAGATATAATCTTCTCATAATATATATATATATATATATATATATATATATATATATATATATATATAGTGAAGAGTGTATATTTAGGCAGCAAGTTATTATTCAAGCAAGTTTTGTTAAAGTCGATAGAACACTATCCATTATCAAAATTTATTTTTTCAAGATTCCTTGATTCTCTAGTTTCAAATGGTATCTAAAAGGTAAAGGAATTGTCCCGGATCTTCTGCCCAAGCGCTTTTGACCATACTTTTCGTCGTCATCAGGAGTAGTGTAGTTTTGAGTTGACTGTTGAGTTTTTTCTAATTTAATAATTTTTAGTGTTTTGTTTTGAAGTTGTCAGTTGAGACATTTTCAGCGTTTTGTTTTAAAACGTTCATTAGGAAAAATGTTTACTACTAGAGTTAATGATTTTTAGTTATTAAAAATATGTTATATGTTGGTGCCTGTTTTATATGCTATCTTATTCATGTTTGTTTGTTTTTGATTTTTCATGCATATTGCTTCTAGGATTTGTAATCGTTTTTTATTTTTATTTCTATATATAATTATAGTATTATCAGTGAGAATCTTCCTTACTTCGGAAGATGTAAGTTGGTTAGTGCTATCATTGTGTTTTATAATGTTGTTTTATGGCGCTATTTTCAGAAAGGTGATAAGTAAGACGACGAGATTCAGTTGTAGTTGTTTACTCGATGTAAGAATTATTTTGTTTTTCGGGTGGCACTCTTGAAATGGACAGATGAATTTGTAAACTACATTGATTTGTTTGAGGTGTGTTTTAGTTGAATTTGTGTTATTCTTAACGAAAAGGTTTGATGTTTTAAATTTAGTATAGTAGATGATAAGTCTTCTTTGTATATATATATATATATATATATATATATACGCGCGCGCGTGTGTGTGTGTGTGTGTGTGTGATTGTATTAAATGTACATTTATTAACCGAAAAATTAAAAATAAGACTTGGCATTCAAATTATTTTATTTCCTCATCATACGAACATTTTCAAACTCATCTGGAAATATTTTGAAACGCTGACATATGTGAAAATGTCGTAATGTTATGTGAATCTGCTATGACCTTGTTGGTTTTAAAGTGCTGTTTTCTAACCCATAATTCTTTACGAGGACAATTTTTGATTCATTTATGAATTCGATTTTAGACTACTTATCTGTTTATCGGGGTCTGTGTACGTGACGATGTCAATAAAATTCAATGATTGTTTAAAGTATATTTTTTCAACTGAAAAATCTTTATATGAAATCATTTTGTATTAAATATGTTTATTGTAAGAATATATTTTTAGATTCATAAATAAAGGAAAATATAAATTAAAATCAAAATGATAAAATTAGTAAACCTTTTTTGTATTCGTTCAGTTTTCGTCAGATAAAGAGATAGAGAAATATAATTTATTCTTTGGTTTTAAATTGGGTGAGTAATTCACGAATCAGCTCTAAACTAAAATTTCTAGTAAAATTTTCTGCTATAAAACATTGCTGTAAAAAATAGTTAAACTTTAGTTATATGCACCTGATTCCTTAAGCTCCACGCGTTATGAAAGGTTAGCGTGCTAGGCAAAAATACTTTTGATAGATTGATTTGATTTAGCCTCATATCAATCAACCTAGGGTTGTTTTATTCCAAGATGTTCAGGATTCAAAATCAGTGTAAGGAATTTACGGAATTATTTTCCTTTTTTTAATGTGGTTGTTTCTTCAGATTTTTATATGGTATCAAGAAACATGAATATTTTTTAACAAATCTATTTTACCTATGAATGGGACTTTAACAAGTACTACTTCTCCGGAGCTAAGTCGACTAAGGAGTAATGGCAATAAAGAGATGCTTCGCACTCCCACAACTCCAGCAATTAACTACACCATCAGGTTTCGTGGTATCTCACCTCTATAAAGGGGATACAGACAGCGTATTCTAAACTCCACTGACATAGAATGTTTTATTTTTGAGCCCCATAAAACTAGCTATGTTCTAAAACCTAAGTGAATTTAATGACTTAATGCCACTAATTCCATAAACTACATGCGTGATAAAACGGTTAACGAGCTTGACTTATTTTTGTTTCAATTCTGATATTAAATTGCGTGCTTAATTGCGACTATTATCTTCATCTTGATTATTATAACAACAATCTTCTGTGACTCATATCGTCCTAATTTTTTAGTCGGGCATACTGAAATACAAAATATGAAAAAAATTTAAACAATGTGTGAAATAATGAAAATAGTTCATCTTAAAACCTCACACATTTATTAGTGTATGCGTATACATGCTGCTTTTTTCCTCCTATTTTCTCAAGACCGATGTCGCAATATACGTAATATGAGCTACAAACAGACTCATTATAATTATTATCATTACTGGCTTATCCCTCATTGCCACCATAGCTGACACCCGATCATATTCATCGTTCCGGCTTTTTCTCTAGTGATTTTCTTCCTGCTGACAAATGCCACACATTTTGTGCGCCATTAAATTTTAGAAGAATTTAGTAGCCTTAGCAGAAAGCATGATCGTGTCAGTTAATTCAGGTTGCCCTGGATGGGGGTCTGGCATGCGACATGGACTTCTCTGTTATTATATGGCAGTCACTACTTACAGAACCATAACTTTCAAAATGTTTGTCTTTTACATCTTAATGAATAACAGTTACCTTAAAATTCCAAGCATATGTTTGTGTCGTATTTTAAATGTGTCTCTGTAAAGCTGATGCCTATATGCACGTGCTTAGTTTCAAATAATTCCAGAAAACACACACAAGAGACTCTCATGGAACAAGTTAGGAGCGAGAGAGCAAAAAAAAAAAAGTGGTGGATTTGAAAAAAATTAGCTTAATCCCTACATCCTTTACCCACACGGCCACATGGTGTTGTTACCATCTGTGATGAGTTGCCTGCGCAAGTAATTAGGTTTGGGATGAATAACCCATATATTCATTCAACCCATATATTTCTTGTCTATAGAGATCATGAGCCTACGTCAGGTCTTCGTCAAGATGTCATGCTTACGGACATTATGATGGGACTTGTATCAGTTTCAAATGGAGTAGTGATAGAAAGCCTTACCAATATATATATATATATATAGTGGTAAGGTTCCACTCTTGGGGTTTGGGATAGGGGTGATACACCTTCATTACTATAACTCATAGTTCTATTTCTGATCTGGAGAGGAATAAGAAGTGAGGGTCCCGTCTCTGAGTCAATAGAATTTGGCCCAGTCTGTTGGGGCTGTTGGATTCACCGACTGCATCTCTGCAGAGTGATAATACCGGCCATCAAATGTCCTCGATATGACACTTGACAATCTAATGGTGAGGTACCAGTAATGCTGGAGCGTTGAGGAATGCATTGTAACCCTTCATTGCCATCACTCCAGGTACTCTCTGGCCTGGAATGGTAGAACCTGATAAGGCCCTGTGGGTTAAATAGAACTAAACTGCGTACTTATGCTAGACAGAATTGTTTGAAATACAACTGTTTTGACATTTAACTCAGTGTAAACAAAATCTAAACTTATAATAGACTGAATTGTTTGAATTAGAACTGTTTGACTAAAGTGAATGGCTTGAAATATAAATCTTCTAGACAATTAAACTGTGTACTCATGCTAAACTGATATGTTTGAAATAGAATTAATTTTTTTTTTAATGGATTTAGCATTGAATAATCTGCTAAGGTTGACATACCATAAAAACAAAAAAAAACAAAAATGAAAAAAAAACAAAAAACAACAACCAATAGTAAAGAGAATTATTTATTCATTCACTAAGGATTATTATTTTTAGTAATTTGAGATTTTACCGCTGTGAGGAAGCTGTTCATATTTATTAGGAATACTTGGTAGAAATTATTACTAATATTTGGAACCATTTACCGACCCATTAATGTAGTGGTTAGAGTGTTCACCAAAGGTCCGGGTGACCAGGGCTCAATCCCAGATCGACTCATATCAAAGACTCAAAAATGGTACCTGATAGCTCCTTACTTAACATTATAAAGTACGGATCAAGGGTAAGTGGAGCTATCCCAGGAAAGGAATAGCGCCTTTCCCAACACCTTGGTGTAATAGCGATTGAAATCGAAGCCTTCGGGTCCCCCTCAATTACTATCGCTAACTTTATTTAAGTAGTTGGTTGTTTGGGTTCATGGCATATCAACCTTTGCAGGTTATTTAATGCCAAATCTATTTTATACAAGCAAAAAGTTCTATTTTAAGCAATTCAGTTTAGTATGAGTACAGTGTTTATTTGTCAAAAACATTTCTCTTTCAAGCTATTCTATTGAATCAAGCAGTTCTAATTCAAACAATTCAGTTTAGCATAAGTACGCACTTTAAATGACAAAACAGTTCCATTTCAAGTAATTCAGTTGAGCATAAGTACGTAGTTTAGTTCTATTTGACCCATAGATAGGACCCTATCAGGTGCTAACACCAGATTGTTTAGTATTATATCCTGGACAGTCATTGGTTGGGGTCTTACCTCTCCGCAGAGATGCATTCAGTTTATTCTACAGCCGCTGACGACTGGGCAATGTTTTTTTAAGTGTGTGCAATTAATATTAAATAGAATTATTCGTGCTCGCAATATTTGAGACTATCTGTGTAAACAAATGAATGAATGATATTAGATAAAATATTAATGTTGAATAACAATACTTGAATCTATATAACAGTGTTCAAGGAAATGGGCCTTGGCTTGTTTAAAATTGTGTTGTTGCCAAACTATTCAAATGTTGACATTATAACTATTAGCAACACATGAATCAAATTGACGAAGTGTGAAATAAATTAACTCTAACTCGATTAAAAATAAAGTTCTTTGCAAACTATATGCTTACAAATCACACACACACACACACACACACACACACACACACACACACACACATATATATATATATATATTTGGCATTAAATAACCCATAAGAGCTTATATGCTGCAAAGCCAAATGACCTAACCTAGTGTTAAATAGCAATACTTGAAACTATGTAAATCTGTGCAAACAAACTATATATATATCAAATAGAATTATTTGCGCTATATAGCAATACTTAAAACCATTTCACGTGTGCAAATAAATAATTTATATTCATAATCGTGTTCAAATGAATGAAGTGTTCCAAAAATATCAAACTAACCACTAATATAAGAAATGAGAGATCAGACCTTGTAAGACCAAGAGATTGTCCAGTTAGTCCTGCGCACAATTAATCAGGATCCCAGCTAATCGATGAGAAACATCACCGACCAGCTTAATTTGGTGGCCTCCCGTATCAGACCTGTATTAACAGCAACATTAATTCATTCAACTCCTAAATCAAATGAAGGTTTTCTCTGTCAGCGGGGCTTAGAATTATAATACTTCATTCAAAAACAAAGAGTGTGGTCTTTATTATACTAAATGTATTCTATAGTGAGGTTACAGTTCTTAAGCTCAGTAGAGTATCTCTTTAGCATATATACCAACCCCTCCACTCGGGCAGGATATGAAACAAGGTCAATTTTTAAGCGGAGTTTAACAGGCTTGAATCCTGAGTTTTCCTTCTTTTAGACGAGTTGCCTCACGAAGGCTGAAGAACCTAGTCTGCCTAGTCTAGTATCTCTTTATTGCCATTACTCGTAGGTTCACCCTGACCTGTATTGGTAGTAATGGTTAAGGTCAAATAGATCTGTTCGCAATATTTCTATTAAATAAGAATAATCGTGTGCAAAAAAAAAACGCTAAAGAAAATACATAAAAACGTAAATAAAAATATAAAACGAACAATGTTCCCTGAAATCTATGCATGAAATAAACCTAGAATGGTTAACACGGCATAAAAAATCAATCAATCACTCAATCAAATGAAAACCTGTGACAGTTTTCTTTCTTTTATTATGGTAGTCTAAGGAACATATGTGTTTTACACTACCGGCTATTGGCCCAGTCGGCTGCATCGCTGCTGAGGGGTAAGATCCCCACGAAACGAGTGTCCTGGTAATATGACACTAAACAATCTAAGGGTAAGGCTCCAGTAATGCTGGAGCTTTAGGGAATTCGGAGAACCTCTTCATTGCCACCGCTCCTAGGTCCACTCTGGCCCGGAGTAGTAGCACCTGATAGGGTCCTATCTATGGATCACATAGAACTGTTTGACATTTAAATTGTGTACTTATGAAAAACTGTATTGTTTGAAATAGAACTGTGTGTAAACAAATCACCGATGTTTAATTGAATTGGTAATGATACATATCAGTATTTGAAACCATTTAGCTCTGTTGACATGCTAAACTGAATTGTTTGAAATAGTATTGTTCGGTCATTAAACTATGTAGAAGCAAATGACTAAAGTTAAATTTAATTGTTACTGATATAAAAACATTAAACTGCATAAAAACATTAAACTCTGCGAAAACAAATGCTTAGTAGTAATTTGAATTATTCGTATTATATAGAAATAAGTTAAACCATTAAACCGTGGGAAAAATTAGGCTCGTTTAAAAATTATCTACAAAATATGTTTAGAAATCATATATATATATATATATATATATATATATATATATATATATGTGTGTGTGTGTGTGTGTGTGTGTGTGTGTGTGTGTGTGTGTGTGTGTGTAAAAAGGATTTAGCATTAAAAAAAACTACAATAGTTGATATGTCGTAAAACCAAACAAAACCAAACGAAATCTACACATCATTGCTTTTTTTTATTAAAACTACGTCTACTTGATTTCCGGAACTACCACCTTTTATATTTTCTGGTAAAAATTCTCTATGAGTAATGCATCCTAATGTAACTCCTCAAAACAGTGAGAGAACGGCAACCTCTGCCTCAGAACCGACATTGCCGATCTTTTATTGTAAGAATATCAAATTAATTAGTAACTGATAGAGAATTCTTAACAATATGACTTTTCACACGAACAAGTCATTTTTTTTTATTCAACTGTGAACCGAATGTTTGAAGGAGGCATACCGAACCCGCTTGTTTTCGACATTTTGGATTCCTACGTGATTGATGTAAAACCAATTCAGTATGTCTCTGAAAACAAATGTCCATATAGACATAATACAAGTCAAAATATGTTTTCGTATTTAGAGAAATTCACGCAGCACTTTTGAGATATAGTTGCAGCTTACTGCTGTGCCTCGACGAACAATTTGAATTATGATAGATATTATGATAATCACGACGTTGACACCCTCAAATTGACTCTTATATCAAACAAGAATTAAAACTTCTTTCAGGAGTGACCTATGTTTGACATAAAACTTCATACAATGGTGAAGCTCCAATTCTGTACTTCTAAGGAGTTTGGAGTACCCTCTCTTTACCCGCAGTTCTATTCGGATCCAGCTATCAGTACAGCAGTTAATAATTACACTTCTATTTTACGGTTAATCATTACACGACTATTTTATGAAAAACAATGATAGAATATCGTACTCTGACTCTGATTTGTAGAACCTGTTAGTGTCTCATTTATGCGTCAAATAGATCATCTTGAAAAATATTCGTATTAGGAATACTTGATTCTATATACTGGGTGCAAGCAAATGATTATAGACACAAAATTGTAATTCAAAAAATGCTATGGAACATTGAAAATATAGTTATTTGCTTAGGAATTAAGTTTCAACATTAAAAAAAAAAAAAAAAACATAAGGGGTCGCAATGACATTAAACAATACATTTAGCCAATCTTCGGGTTTCTTTTATACGTTTAAAAGTTTAAATGAAAAACTAAAAAGACAATGGTCGTTGCGTCTTGGATGGTTAAGGACATTTCAGTACCTACTGGGGATTTAACATTTTCAAGTGATCATTTTTTGGTAAAAAATCTATAGTCAATTAGCGACTTGAGTCGCAATGGAAAAAAATTCGGCCGGTTTTCGCTGAACATCATCAATTCGTCATAGAAAAAATGTAAGACATTAAAATCACAATCATGTCGATCTAACACCGAGAAAAAACTCAGGTATTTAAGAGACAATCTTTTATGATCACTCAGTGTCTACTGCATAATCATATAGGGTAAAATTTTAGGTTGGGGGATTATTAGGCGTATCCTGCGTTCTCGGATGAATCTAAACACGACAGTGCATCTGTGGAAGATCAGAGGCGAGGGAAGAAATAGACAGGAAGGCAAACGAAGAAAAAACCAGTGGGAATCGAATGCTAGAAAAGAGGTTGAGAAACGACAAAACGACAATAGTGCCACCCTAACCAGTTCTAGCTAACATCTGAAGGTTTTGCTATAGTCCCAAGTTTCGTGTTCGCGAAAGAGAAGTCAGCTACAAATATTTTCATTGCAAATACTTCGTGTGGTTTATGACCCTCCCTTTGATTATCAAGTGGGTTTTAAATGTATTTCTATTACGACGAGTGCCAAAAACTCGCCGTAATAGAAATAGTTTTAGCAAAAAGACCGGTTTTCTCTCTCACGTTTGCTTTGTCGTCTATTTTAATTCAAGTTAAAAAAAATTATTTTCCTTTGCTATCCACCAGTCTCGCGAGATTATACATCGATGCTTGAATTATGGCTCAGGTTTGACTCATGTTCTATAGAAAACCTACCTTGTGCAAGGGAAGGGCATGGTGTTTGCAGACGAACACCAAGACGAACTTGCAGACGAACTCAGAATGAGATTGATACAGAGTCGGCCTGTCTTAGGGAGTTTAATTCCTGGTCATACTGCTCGACCGCGGAAAGTGACGCAGCTACATTGGTAGCAGGGGTTATTTACGAGTTTACTTTCAACAATAGTTGACCTTACAAATACTAGATCTGGGGTAGAAGAGTTAGGTAAATGCTTACCATTGACATAGCATGGAGTCCATAATTCAAACTGGTTCACCAATTGCATTTTTAAAGAACCTCCACCATTCAGCTACCATAACCCCAGCAAATATTATGAGGCAAAGTTAGAAATATTTCGTTACAAAAAAAAACTTTATGAATAGGTCAATCAGATTTTAATTTAAATGAATCTCTTTTAAACCACTTGTGAAATGTATAAAAGTGCTTAAATATGACTTCATTCGTCAAAATGGCGAAAATTATGCTGCAGGTCTAAAAGTAAACTGGATTCGAGAGTGAATCTCTATTTCTGAAGCCTCGCGAAATTCATTTAGACTCAGTTCCACTCACTCAGGGTGATTACACATATCTGTACATCATGATGTTGTAAGAAAATACATGATATATCACTAATAAATTAACCACTTCGTATCTCATTTCAACAAAATCGGCTTCATTAAGAACAGTATCTGCAATGATATATGATTGTAGTGGATTCTAACAATAATATCGCTTTTTATGTGTCCATTAACCAGTTTGAATCGTTTCCTTATTAAGAGACATGCTTTTATTAGTAAACTCTATCATTCTAACCATAGTTTGTTTCTTTTTATTTTGCTGCGTTTACCTCGTTTACACGACACAAATGGAATTAGATTTTATCTTCTGTTTATATATAACCATTAAATTTGAAAATTATTCTCAATGAACTTGACGCTCGTTTGTACAAGCTTATCAATTAGAGTGTTAAAGAATTTGGAAATTTGGAAAATTAACTTAAACATTATATCAATCGTTACACTTCTTTTTTAGTGTTGCTCACACTGTTACTAATAAGACTGCAACTACTACTACTACTATTACTACTACTACTAATGATGATGATAATTATCGAAATAGTATTAATAATTTGTGTTGGAGAAAGAGACCCACACAATTCTCAGGGGTTTTGCGATACAAACGGATCGCTCAATCACGTCTAGAAAACCAAATCTACTTTTAATTAATAAGAAAAGACTTTGTCATCAAGTGGGTTTGCCCGTTAAAGTTGACCCGAGGAAAAAGACAACCTGGAAAAATTCATAG
Source organism: Sepioteuthis lessoniana (assembly GCA_963585895.1). Lineage (NCBI taxonomy): Eukaryota > Metazoa > Mollusca > Cephalopoda > Myopsida > Loliginidae > Sepioteuthis > Sepioteuthis lessoniana. The sequence goes on along the minus strand of OY757905.1, from coordinate 98,165,404 downwards.
ACCTCAGAAGAGAACTGAAAATGTTGCAGAACCTGAAGGCAACAGTGATGCCAGTCGTAGTTGGAACCCTGGAACAGTAGCCAAGGACCTGGAAATATGACTAAATGAACTGGAGATTCGAGAAAGAATCGAGTCTATATAATCCAAAGCACAAGTAAAATTCTCCTGGATATTTAGCCGAGTTCTAGTGATTTAAGGAAACTCAAGTGAAAAATTACCAGTTAGAGCTGGATTGAAAAAACTTACAAAGACTAAAATAACAGTAAAAGTAAAAGAAAGAGAAAAAAAAGGTAAATACTTGGACCTTGCCTGCAAGCTTAAAAAGTTATGGAAAATAAAGTTAATTGAAATACCAATCATGGTTGAATCACTGAAAACAATAGCAAAGAACTTAGAAAAGAGACTGCAGTAGAAATATAAATTCCTGAAAGAACTGAAACGGTCAAAACCACACTACAGCTAAAGTCAGCTAAAACATTTAGAAGTGTCTTGGAACGCTGAGGAGACTTGTTGCCATTCAGCCTTCAGTAAACATCACTAGTTACAACTGACGGAAAATAACCTCACCAAGTGTAACAAGCTGGAAACAGTTATGAAAACAGTTAGAATCATAAGCCGGGATATAGAGATGGGATTTTAAATTGAAAAATCTGCTGTGATTATAATGAATGAAGGGAAAAAAACAACAGAAGAAATAGAATTATCCAATCAGGTTACTGAAAAATGTATCGGCTTGACCAAGAAAGGAGTTTGAGCCATGCCATTTTATAAATAGATCTCACAGTTCAATGCATTTGGCACATCTTTTCTTCAGTATCTTTATTTCATAAAATTCGATAAAATATCCAAAGAAGTATATTTTAAGGCATAGTTGTTTGACCTTTCTTTCCTAACGTTTTGATATATTTCGTGGTCAACCAGTGTTGACTTCCTTTTTTAACCAACCAATTTCATTTAGATTTGCACCTAACTTTAAACACAGCTGACTGGAAACAATCAACGTCTTTCACCACATTCTACTGGACTGATTCCTTTCATTATTTCAATAGACAGTTATTTTGGGAACCATGTTTCCTTTTAATTGTTGTCGCTTGTTGTCGTCTAAAGAACTGTTTTCTAACTGGAGACCATTTTGCATATTTCAGTTCCTGCTAGTATTTGATTTAGGAATGTAATTACAAGATCATTTCCTATTTTTTTCTCAACATAAAAGTATTCCATAATATTTTGTTTAGAAAAAAGTGCACCATTAATTTAAATAATCTATTGCCTATTTGCTTGTTTTGGTTTTATGGCATATCAATCTTTGTAGGTTATTTAATGCCAAATCCATTTTTAATCAAATAAAGAGTTCTATTTCAAAAAATTCACTTTAGAAAAAGTACACAGTTTATTTGTCAAAAACATTTCTATTTCAAGCTATTCAGTTAAGTCAAACAGTTCTAATTTTAAAGATTCAATTTAGTATAAGTATAGTTTTTGTTTACGCTCAGTTAAATGTCAAAACAGTTCTATTTCGCACTATTCAGTTTATCATGTGCGCAGTTTGAATGCCAAAACAGTTCTATTTCAAGCAATTCAGTTTAGCAGAAGTACGCAGTTTAATTCTCTTTGACCCAGGTGCTACCACTCCAGGACAGAATGACCCTGGGAGCGATGGCAATGAAGGAGTACTCCCCATTCCTCAAAGCTCCAACATTACTGAAACCTCACCATCAGATTGTTTGGTGTCATATCCGGGACACTTGTTGGGAGGGGGTCTTACCCGTCAGCAGAGAAGCAGTCGGTGTATTCTTCAGCCCCAGCCGAATTTATTTAAAGAATATTTTATGAAACCTTAATTTTAAACCATTGAAAAAAAAAGCTTTCCTCCAAATCTATAATTAGTTTAATTACTGTTCAATCAAATACGGGAGTGAACATCCTCTGTGTACTAATTCCATCACTTTTGCCAAGGTTTGTATGGTAGTTGTGGTAGATGTATGTCAACTTTTTGCATAACAATTGCTCATATGCTCAGCTCTTCTAAGTTGGTGCTCCATTTACAGTTGTAAACAGGTTTTATTTATGGGAAGCAGGTTTGCTAGCTTCACACCTCTGACTTGACTTCAGTTTTTCTCTGGAACAGTTCACCTACCTACTAGGGTAGACTACTCTTTCTGCTCTACTATTTACCCCGTGGGAAAAGAAAGATGCTTGTATATTGTACTACAATAATGTAATTAAGATAAAAAACATAAACAACCGTCAATCAATCATTTCACATGAATTATTCTACTACCAGCAACTACCATATAAATACCACCACTACAAAACCACTGGACATTGTTACTCTTTTGGGGAGATCGACCTGCTGACTCTCTACGTTAGATTTGACGTTGAGATTTCAGTTGCAAATAGACTTCGTAGGGGCGTGTTCACGAGTCCCACACAACTTGAATTTGAATTTAGCTTTTCCTTCTCAAGATTGGTTTTCGGGGGAGTTCATGTAGCGTAATGGTTAAAAGTACCGGACAACGGAACCGTAGTTAGCGAGTTTTAATTTCAGTCGTGTTATCACATTCACTCTCGAATTTATACCTTTGGGAAAACTACGAAGCCCCTGATCCTCTCTGATATGGGTTAAATAGTAAAACTTCTGGTCTTCTACATAGATCCTTTTGGCATTAAATAACCCACGAAAGTTGATATATTCTTCAAAAGAGGAACAAGGAAAAAATCAGTTTTCCTCGATATAAGGTTAGAAGATTCAGTCTAACCTACTCGATGGAATTATGCACTCAATTAAATAAAAAATATGATTTTATTTGTATTAGAAAATATGACGGATAATGATCATAACCCCGACGCTATTCATGAATTACTGTTACTACTATCACCAGCGTAACGACTACTTGTACAATTATTATATATTCTTTGTGAAAATAGGACGGCAGCCTCACAACGCAAGTGATGTTTTCAGTAGCATGCAGTTTTCCTACTGTGTGGTTTTCACTAGCCCATGCCCTCTGGTTTTGAAATTAAAGTTGTCATCCAGTCAAACAAATCTAAAACGTACAGTCTGCCCAGCTATCTTACGCACACATGGAGAAAGAAGTGGCTGCCTCTTCCAACGGAATTATGATGAAGTGGATTGAAATTGACTCGACCGAAATTCAAACCCAGTTCGTCGATGCCATTTTTTTTTCTTTTTTTTTTCACAAATCTTTAAGCAACTCACACGAAAGAAACTATATAAGATAGGCCCGTGTAAACAAAATGTCAACAACACTGTAATATTTGTCGATATCAACACAAAAGTAAGTACAAATATTAACAGGTGTACTCGGTTCATATTGGCTGGTGATTGCGAAAGCGTGAAACTGTAAGTAGGAATGAATTTATTTCTGTTTAGAATTTTTTTTACAATACTTATAAAATAAAGACAATAAAAATCTCCTATTTTAGTTTTGTTTTATTCCTCGATGTCATGAGTGTTCTGTTATTTTTATAAAGCACAGCTGGTCAACATTTGACCACTTTTGATTTCTAAACTTATTGTTTATTCTAATCGGCGGCTCTCTCTCTCTCTCTCTATATATATATATATAGAGAGAGAGAGATAGGGGAAAAGAGAAAAGGGGAGATATAGTGTGAGAAAAGAGAAACTGGCGGAATGATTGCTCGGCTTAAGAAGATAAATGAAAAAGTCAACATAGATATAATTCAAACTGTACTTTAAAAAGAAAAATAGTGCCCACTTTGTGTTGATCTTCTTGACAGTGTCTTGAAGAACACATTGCTTAAATTCTTAGCGTTACAAGCTCTACACTCACGAAGGTTTCCTCTGAAGGCTTCTGAAGGACTCACTGGTATTACTGCGATTACATGACGAATAAAAGCTTGTTTTTTAGTTGACTGCATTCTACGTTTAAAAATATAAGTCTTCAGATATCTCCAGAAGTAATCAGATTGGGATACAATTCCTCTGTGTCGACCAATTCCCAAATTCTAATTAAATAACCACTGCAAGGCAATCGCATAGTATCTTTTTATTTTAAATAACAATAACAAATGCTCAATATTCAGAAATCAACACAATGACAATCAAAATAGGATTACGGCTACTGAAAAAATAACTCATGATAGTTTGACCAACAGTTAAAATTAATCATTCACTCAATTAATCAATCATTTTTTTATTATGATATATTTTAGAACTCAGTTCACTAGAAAATAAATATTCTGGGAAATTATTTTAAAATATTCAAGATCCACTAAAAGAAAGTAATTAGAAAAACAATCGGTTGTATACTATATATCTAATAATCCAGTCTGAATCCAGTTTGTAAGTATTTGATTTTCATTTGGAACATTAATACTAATGCATTCTCAGTAGCCATTTGACATCTGGGAGTTTATTCTCTTAGCATCGTATATATATATATATATATATATATATATATATATATATAGAGAGAGAGAGAGAAGGAGGAAGAGAGAAAGAGAGAGAGAGGACAGAGACAGACACAGACAGACACAGACAGACAGACTGAAAGACAGACAGAGATAGAGAGGGGGAATGGGATTGAGAGAGAGAGAGTGAGAGAGAGAGAGAGAGTATTCTTTTGGCTCGAGCTTAGCGTTATACTTTCTAACAACATTGATAGCCAACTCGTTCTTCATTGTACTCCTTTTGCCAAAGTTTACAAAGTCAAACAAATATCTAATTATATCGAGAATAAGCAACCAATTGTCGATTGGCTTAACCCTAAACAAACAACCTGGCCCAGGATTGTACACTGCATATGCTTGTTCAACAGTATCTATGGATTTCTATTCGGAATGAAACCAGAAAAAATGTCTTAACCAAGGTATAGCAGCCAATTGGAACAGATTTAATGTTGGTTTTAGAGGCTGAAAACTGAATCTAACAGACTTGCTGTTATGTTCCATACTCCTTAGATAAACATACTCAAAATTGGGGGTGAGAAAAATGTAAAAAAAAACAAACTGGGGGTTTAACATTGTTGCTGTTTTTATTGTAGCATAATCTTCGTTTATCTGAACAATCTTGTTTGTATCATACACTGATGTTTTATTTTCTTTATATTTCTTTCTCTTAAGTGTCTTCTGTGTGTATGTGTCTGTGTATTTGTGTGCGTACGTTTTTGTGAGCGCCAGAGAGAGAGGGAGAGAGAGAGAGAGAGAGAGAGAGAGAGAGAGTGTGTGTGTGTGTGTGTGTGTACAAGAGAAATATTTAAGCTGAAGGAGTGTAGGAGTGTATATGAGTACGCTTGTTTGTGTGTGTGTGTGTGTGTGCCAGCGTCTTTGAATGTGTATGTTTGTTTTTGTGCGTCTGTCTTCATTTAGGTTTCATGGGGTTTTACCTGTATTCCTTTCGTCAATCATGTGGGCTTAAATCTTTTAAGAACTAAGCGAACATTAATTTTATTTTCACTTGGGCCATGCCCAACAATGGAAACCCACTTTTGAATCTTGAACAGAGATAAATACTTCGACCTGATGTTACACTGAAGATCAAGTAACAGCATGTCTCCTTGATTCTTCAATTCTCTCACCTATTCTGCTTTCATTAATCTATTCCATCTCTACGAGACTCATAAGTAGTCTTAAACATGGGCTCTTATGTTTCACCTTTTTTGTCAGTTTTTTGTTTGTTTCATTTCTCTTAATGAGATCCTGATTATTGTCTTAATTTTCATTCTCTTTCAATTTTACACTCTAATCTACTCTCAATACTTCTGTGGGTCGTAGAAATCGCTGCCTGTATATTCTGTACAGAGAAGATACTCCTTCAAAAAGTGGTGCCCTAAGCATGACACTAAACTGAATCTAATCATGCTGCTCCATTTCTTGAGATCTGGGAAATGTAGAGTTCCCCTTCATTGACATTACATTCTTGTCAACCCTGGCTGGAGTGTTAGTATCTGTTAGTGTCTCATTTATACGTCAAATAAATCTGGTTGAATATAATTTGTATTCATCAAAATAGTGTGCTAAAATGCTCATAGGCAACAACTACACAAATATCAAAAATATAAAAGTTCAATGAACACGATTGCCATCATGGCATAAAATAAACTAACACTGGTTCACATTTAATCGGAAATGAAATAGTACTTTACACTCTCCAGAGATTCAGAATTGGAGCCTTTCAATCAGATTCAATTTAGTGTCATACTGAGGATACTACCTGCGTATTCTGATCCAAGCCTTCAGACGGCAATGACAATTCTGGCTTTTCTGAAATAGGTGCTGGAAAATTTAAGGAGGTTTGCTATTATTTAAATTGAAGAGATATCTTCTGAATGGAAAAAGTAAAAAACCAAAAATAACGAAATCATAAATTTGTATAAAGATATCCCAGTTTTTCTTTTGGTATGGTACCGTACCACAAGGAATGTGGTACATAGTAATATAATTTTTGTCATCGACATAGTGTTAAAATATTGTAAGATATGAAAATAATTTCCAATCAAATTTATAACTTAGTCTTAATTGCCCGGTGTCTTTGTTTTCGCCTCAATTAATATAATTTCTCAATCGATGATAGTTATAGAGTACTTTTTTATAAACAGATAATTATAATGCAAATTCTATAAAAAAGATTTGACTCGTAATAAAGCTTAGTGTCTTCTGATCACATCCTGTATAAAGTTATTATTATTCTAATTATCATTATTAGTACTGTACCCTGGTTTGGTTGTGGGAACACTACTCATATGGCTTATCCCAGGCTGAAATATACTGGTGGAGTCCATCGCATTAGCTTGAAATAAAGCGTAAACTGCTTAGTCCTTTTCCGATCACGATAACTGCCAGGACACCTAAGCCTCAGTTTAGGACTACTTTATAAAATCGCAGAAGTAGGCCATGTCTGGTACCCGGTGGTTGATTTCTTTTTCACAACGAAATGACAATGATAAGCTTCGGAAATGTAAATAGAAATTATGAAAATCCCTTTTAGTGCAAACACCGAAATAAGAAACTATTTGTCAAGTAATTATAATTATTAGAGGGTTCAACGACTAGTTTGAATAAAAAAAAAATCTCCTTCTCCTTGACCGGCTACTCTATACCAAGATTAGAGGGCTCAGTCTGCCCGATTCTTGGGGGGGAGAATAGTTGGATTGATGTCATTCCGAAGGATGTTAGCGCTATGTGAAATGAAATCTGACACGTTCAAGATTCAAACTTGGGGAACCGAATTAATTTTCTACGATGATATACATGACGTTTCAGAACTCTCTAATAATTATAATAAGGACTGGCAACCAGTGAATTTTATTTCTAATGACTCGAAAAGTCAAAACCATGAGCGAGAACGCTTTGCTTTTTGGTTCCTGATAGAAAATAATCATTTTACTAAAATCAATATGCTCTTTGATAAACACGTTTGAATTTTTTCATATCTTAATAGTCAGGAAATGATTTCGAGAAGCATCCAGTCATTTCTCGTTAAAAATCGTCTGTCTAGAACAATGGTGGCAAATTCCTCATCCCTTATCCCTTCCTAATTTTCACACGGTAAGGTTCTTAACTGCTGCATCATTAAAACATTCACACGCTTCCAAAGATGATTTTAGATTTGGGAAAGCCTCCAAGACGCAAGGATATAAATCTGACCAGACTCACTTTGAGGATGCGATGTTTGGTCGAATAAAATAAAAATAAGCAGACAATAAATGTGACTGCCTTTCGCTTCTGTCTCGACTGAGTAACCAATCAGGAGAATTTCTGTACAAAGACATCATTATAAATTTTTAAAGTATGTTATCAGCTTTAATTCCACCTCACTGAATTGAAAAAGTTACTGTTTCAAGTACTTCTTTTCTGCATTTGAAACAAATATTTTTTTAATAGAATTCTTCCCAGGGGCATATGTCTGCATCATTGAATGTTTTTTCTGTTGTCATTTTCAACTCAGAACATAAAACAAAAGCAATGAAGTCTCCAGTGCAAAGGTTAATATCTATTTACGATTGTTAGGCGACTTTATGAATCCTGCCATGAAAGTGAATTTTTTTAGGTATGCAACGCTTATTTAAAATCACCAGGAATATTTTGATTGATTGATTTTAAATAAATTTCAAACCGTCTAGGGTTATTTTATGCCAAGAGGTTAAGTAACTGCATTCAATGTACATTCATATTTACATTTTCTGCGTAAGTTTTTTTTATTTATTTATCTATTTATCCATTTTTGTATAGAGTCCTACAGAAAATCAATAACTTTTATATGTATATATTTGACTCATCGATGAGACCCTAACATATAAGAGTTAACCGGGGAGTAATGTCAATGAAAGGGTACACATTCCCCAAATCTCAAAAGTTGTAGCCACAACAACTCTCTTTGTCTCTCTCTCACTCTCTCTCTCTATCTCTCTCTCTCTCTCTATATATATATATATAATTGCTAACTCCCCACCACACACATGATATAATTGCGGTGTAATGGTCATCATCGTAAGAAATGGACACTGCAACAATTACTTGAATCGGCTGTTAACATTTCATAGTGTTCATATACACTTGGAAAGGCATGAACCTAACTATTTTTCCTCAATCTATGAGTAGATAGTAGAGTACACGAAGCTCATTAACCTTGATAGGGCAATCGGTTTAGGAGAAGGAAATACTTGAATTTATACCGGTTAAACTCTGTCTAAAAATTAACCTTGTGACGCATCCTGCATGTCCTGACAGGTTGGTACATACATGCATATATCTTTATTTATATGTATAGCGATATATATATATATATATATATATATATATATATATATATATATATATATATGTATGTATGTATGTCTTATTATATTCTAGATAGATTTCATAAGTGCCATGGTGAGCAAACGTGTCAGAGTTGATCGAAGATAAAGAATAGGAAAGGTGCTGATAATAATGAAGAGATTGATCATATTTTTATTATGGTTCTTGTTACTGTTGAAAACAGAGCAAAAAGAACAAGAAATTGATGAAGCTGATAATAGAGATGATGATGCAGAAGGGTAATGGTAGTGGTGTTGGCGGAAAAGGACGAATAAATTTACCATGAAAAAATCGCAGTAAATAGGGCTATTTATTTGCTTGTTTCTTTATTTGTAGTGTTTCAGTTATCCTGTAATATTAGTGGCATATAATTTTAGAGCGATAGTAGAACACGGTTATCTAATCGTGCCTGCACGTCTGGTGAATACAGGATCTTACTGCTGGCGGTGTCAAGGTGAGAGAAGATAAACCAACACTCAGTCGTTGGCCTTGTCTGGCTTGCCTAACCGTGTACATCGCTTCTTCAACAGATCAAGTCTGCCACACATCCCCCTTCTCTCTCTCACTCTCACTTTCTTTTTTCTCTCCCCCCTCTCTCTCTCTCTCATTTGATTTTTTTTTATTTTCTCTGTTTTCTTGTTATGAAGTTTGTTTTTTTTCTTTTTTCTCTCACTGTTTCTTTTATATTTGGCTTCATTTACTTTATAATTTTTCTCAGTGTATTTTTATTTCTTTTTCTCATCTTCGTTCTAAATCTGCGGGTTCACATTTATTCTCTTTATATTTTTTCTCTGTCTTTTTCTCATTATTTTATATATCTCAGTTTTATTCATCGCTCTTTACTGTTTCTATGCGTGCATTTTTTTTCTTTTTATCACCCGTATACTTTGTGATTACAAAGTCGCATAAAATCCAATCTCGACTCAAGTCTTTTTAATATTAACTTCTTTATCTTTATTCTTTCGAAGTTTTTCTGGAATAAGATTTTATGCTTAAATGTAATTTACTTCAATTTCATTAATTTTTTGATCTCTTTCGTTCTCGGTTACAGGATTAATTTCCAGCGCGTATATTTCTGTCATTACGATTCATATGCCTATATCTCATAAATTTATACATATTGCATCAGGCCTTAAACTTTCAACTAAGTTTCATGCTTGCATTCTCTTTCTAGACGGGTTCAATTGTTATTCTTTTTATCTCATCTCTCTCAGTATGTATTTCTTTCTTAGTCATTATTTCTTTCTCTCTTCTAATATATATATATATATATATATATATATATATATATATATATATATATATATATATAAATACCCAACCCCTCTGGATTCTAGTTCAAGTGTTAAGAGAAGTATTTTCTCAAGAGCTGGAAGGAGAATAGTTGGATACAAACCCTTCCCAAGCGTATTAGAACCACACAAAATGTAAACAGCCTCGTCCAGGTCTTGAAATATGTTTACTGAGTCCATTTCCAACAAAAATAATTATTACAATACAAGAAACAATCTCTATCACTATCTCTCTCTCTCTCTCTTTCTTCCATTCTCTCTCTCTCTCTCTCTCTCACTCTCTCTCTGCAAACACACATACACACAAAAACATATATATATATATATATAGATATATATATAATATACTATATATATACTATATAAATATAACCCCCATAAGAAAAACATATGCAGCAAGTGTCCTTACAACAAGCATATGAATTTCATTTGAAGACACTTGAATACAATAAGATAATTTCCATTCAACAAATGGATATGTAAAGTTATCAGTTTATCTTTCGTCGCTTTCTTTACAGCATATCAGCACGTTAAAAAAAACTGTTTTTAAAACTTTGTAAAATTCTTTTCAACACAAGAGCATTTTAGTTGACAATGACCTTCATACACACATATTCTAGATATCATTTATACGACCACACAATATAATATGCAATTATAATCAACACAAAACACACACGCACTCACTTACGCACACATGCACATAAAGAGTTGTACATAATCCTAACGTTCTTTTGACAATATTTTTCGACTTTTTCGATTTCTTCATTATCAATCTGATGATTGTCGATTTTAACACGGCATGAAACCTATTGTCGCAGAAAAGCTTCCATGCTATTAAATATGTATAAAGATTAATAGATATTTACTCATTATTATTATATGATAGCTATATCACAGATAGAGTGCACTGTCGAAATTATGCAGCATTTGATCGGTCACAAACACACGAAGTGGGATAGTTACAGCCAACACTGTTATAATATATATATATATATATATATATATATATATATATATATATATATTAGGCATAGCTGAAAATGTTTGTTCAGGCACACTTTAAGACAAATAGAAAAAATAATTCAGATTTCTGTCTTAACTCCTGTGCAGGTTAGATACATACACATTTAAAAAGTGGGCGACAAATTTAAATCAGGGTGAGGCTTAAAACTTTTTGAACGAGCCCTATCTTCTAACGTTTTCCTACATATGTGAATTGCTATACAAGCCAGAAAATTATTTGATTATTGTAATTAAGGCTCGAGTATTATGGAACAAACTTTTTTGGAAAAGAAATGATTAAAGAAAAATTGTGCAATCATATTTTAGAGATTTTAGGTATGGGTTGCTCTATTTGTTTAATGATATATCAACCTTCACGTATAATTTAATGCCTAATCGATCATTGTTGAACAACCGTGGCAGTAGTCAGCTCATAGGTTTAGTATAACTATACATTTCATTCTAAAGTAACCGTCTGACAACACTCGCTTCGACTATATATATATTTACCAACCCCTCCGCTCGGGCAGGATATGACACAAGGTCAATTTTTAGGCGGAGTTTAACAGGTTTGAATTTAGAGTTTTCCTTCTCTGATACTAGTTGTCTTACCCAGGCTGAAGAACCCAGTCTGCCCTACTATATATATATATATATATATATATATATATATATATATATATATATATATATATATATTCTATTAAAAAAAAACAACAATCACATTAAGATACATTTATTTTCATTTTTTCTTATTTTTTAAAGAGAAAATAAATGACCTGGGAATTTTATTTACATTGAGCTCTTTACCAGCATTATTTGAATCAAATATTGTATTTTTGAATATTGGTCTTGACTGGAATTATTCCCTACCCCGGAGTTATTGGATTGAATAATATCCTTCCTATATATAGGTAGAAATAGCACCAATCTAATGACCAAGCCGGGCTGAAGTTAACCCTTCTTGTAGAAGATAACTCCAAAATCAGAACTGTAGAAAGAAGGTCCATCAAATCTCTTTAGGTACACGTTACGTGGGGAAGTCTGAGAGAAGGTGCTCGAAATTAAAACCTGCAGTTTACATTATCACCAATTATCTTGCTATGCTTTTTACTTATGCAGATTCAGAGAGTTACATAAGTGCCGGATAAACGTATGTATCTGTAATCTACTGACGTTCAGATGTCTTAATACCGTATCATCTTACGCATTTTGCATTTTTTTACTTGTTGAATTAGTTATTAATCAGAGTTTTTGAGTTGTACATTTGGTGGCAAAGACAGCTTTAATCTGTCACTATGTGACATTTTATAAGTATATATTATGAACATTGATTTATTTCTTGAGAATTTTTATTTTCATCATAATCCCTTTTTTTTTCATGCACTTTAGTTAATGATGAATATTAATCATATCGATCTGTTCACAATATTTTGAGGTCAAAATACAGAGAACTGCTTATTAGGTTCCTTAAGTAATAACAATTATTATGAAGTTAGGAAATAGAATGTTTAACTTTGGAAAAACACGGAATTTCAAACCAGGATATGTGGGACAAACAAGTCCCCCTCATGAAATCATAGATGCAACCGAAACAGTTTGACCATCGCAGACTTAGCATGACTTTTGCCCTAACTTCTCAAAGAGACTGAAAGATGCAATACGTATCAAGTTGCAGACTTTTCCTCTTGCACACACACACACATACATGCATATATATAAATATATAGAGAGAGGGAGAAAGAGAGGGAGAGAGAGAGAGAGACCAAGAGAGTGAGAGAGAAATATTGAAATACAAGGTAATCCAACGAGAAGAATTTAATATAAAAAAAGACAACGTCATAAGGTTTCCGTTCTTATAAACCATCATCAGGATTAGGAAGGATGATATCAAGTGACGTCAAATCACCGATAGAATTCTAAAAATTAATCGGTGATTTAACGTCACTTGATATCATCTTTCCTAATCCTGATGATGTTTTAATAAAACCGAAACGTTATATATATATATATTTTTGCCAACATCCCACGTATATACGACAAATAATGGTCTGAATCTTTAAAATATCGTACTCAATGTACAAGAATGCAGACCAATATCACAATATTTCAAGTATAAAATAAAACAAGGTGAATCCACTTACGGCTCTGAGTTAAGGTCTAATAGAAGCTCACTTCATGATTTGTAACGTGAAACTCCAACTCATGATTAAATTTGCATTGTTTTATATATATATATATATATATATATATATATATATATATATATACGTGTGTGTGTTTACTTTTTCTCTCTTGCTTCCCCCTCTCTCTCTCTCTCTCTCTCTCTCTCTCAATATGTATATATATATATATAAACCTTTAAGAAAAACAAAATCCGCTCACATTAGGATTATAAATTTATTTCCACCCTGCTATGGGTATTGATATGAATCAATAACACCAAATTTAACGGGACTTCTTCAGATACAATGGACATAATAAATACAACCAGAATGGACACAGGGGGGAAGAATTACGTTAATATGTAAGTTAGAATGTAAGTCAATTTACTGTAGAAAGTGAGTTTGAACATACGTCAAGTTGCTTTTTGTGTTTCCGACCGGTAACAAAAGAAAAACCACAAGTAGCCGAAATGGGGAGGAAACTCTTCACCTCTCTTCACCTCTCTTCAACCCCCTCCCACCCTTCTCTCCTGAGTTCATTCTGGCTGTATTAATTATATCCATTGGATCTGAAGAAATCCTGTTAAATTTGGTGTTATTGATTTATATCCATACCCATTGCAGGGTGGAAATAAATTTATAATCCTAATGTCACCGGGTTTTTTTTTCGTAAACGAATTGATTCTCTGTGGTGTTAGTTACATTGAGCTCTATACCAGGAAGATTTAATTGTTCATATTTGAATAATGTTATTGTCCTGACAGAATTATTCCCGATTCCGGTTTAACTGGACTGAATGATTCACACACACACACACACACACACACACACACACACACACACACACACACACACAATATATATATATATATATATATATATATATATATATATATATACTTATTCGGGTCCATTATGCTACAACCTTTTTGCCGTCAAAATCCCCACATTAACTAACAATTTCGTAATGGTTTGTGTGTACCGGATAATGTTTATTGAGAATAGAACTTCAGCCAACAATCACTGATCCCATAACGTGTTCACAGTTTTTACGCATATGTTTTACCAGCCAGTGGAGTAATAATAAAATTTATATCTTTAAACTTTCCATGCCGTTAGTTCTTCGACTATATAAAGTACCGATAGAGACAAAAAATAACAGCCTCGAATAAAACGTTCATTTTCTTAAAGAGAGTCCCTTAATCTCAAATGTGCTTATTTCAGCGATTTTTCCATTAGTTGAGGCGCTCTTAAAATCCCTCTTTTACCTTTCATTTTATCAAATCATACCAGAGATTACTTTTCAGATTAATTATCGGAAGTATGGAGGCCGCTGTACTTGCACAATACTATATTTCTGGTAAAACGAAATTATATATATATATATATATATATATATATATATATATATATATAAATCATAACAAAGACTCAAAAATGGCACTTGATGCCGCCTTCCTTAACACTCAGCATCAACGGTAAAGTGGAGAAAACCAGGGAAAGTAATACCGTCTTCCTCTATACTTCGTTGAAGTAGGTAATGAAAAGTGAAACTTCGGGTCGCCCTCGGCTACGGTTGCCAAATTTATTTATATATATATATATATATATATATATATGTATATATATATATATATATATATATATATATATATCACAACAAAGCGTGCCTATGGCACGGATTCATTTTAATCTCTCTCACTCACTCTCTCTCTCTCTCTCTCTCTCACACACATACACACACACACACACACTCACACCGTCAGTCTTTATCTGCAATCACTCTTGTTAGGTTCACTAGGTACCATTCAGTATCCGCAATAAGCGCGTGAATATAAGTTTTTGATGATCAGTCCACTCTGTTGAGTACCCCCATAGGAGTTCATACAAGAACGACGCTTATGAGTTCGTCCTCACTTCCTCAGTAGTGCTAAGGCTGTATTAATCGTCATATTTAAATGGTTTATGTGATGAGAGGTTAGTGGCCGTACGACTGCTGTTTTGTAGGCACACTCCCTTGAATTATCTCTCTTGCTTTTTGCTCTTTTGAAATCAAAACTTACCGAGATGAGTCAGTAATTTCGTAAATGAGGACAAATCAGGCGAAAGAAAAAGAAAATGAAAAACATATTCATTTCTCATGGGTAAACGAATCGACAGATTTTACCAATATCCAAGTTTGAGGAAAAACATACTGATGAAATAAATAAAAGACCAAGTAATTGGGAACAAATTTATAGTAGAATTCATTTTTGCTAGACTGTAATACATGATGTAATTCCCCCAACTTGAGCAACACCGTGGTTGTAGACTTTTGATTCTACCCATCCTTTTAAAATTTATTTGGAGGTATAAATTGGGGAAATTTTGCATTAAATACGTCTAAGTATTTGTAATAAATAAACGTGGAATAGGTCACAAAAAGAGCACTAACATCTGACTTTGGAATATAAATCGTAGACACAGCTTAATGAACGGGACGTTCAACTGAGACTAGCAAATAACGAAATCATTTAACTCTAAACTACCATGGAATCTGAGTACAATGTTGTCATGTGACAAAGATAGAAGCCTAAAATTTACTCGGATGTAAATTTAACCTTTAATACTTATGTCAGATCCTTTATAAAATTTCATGTATATCTATATATCAATCTCTCTCTCTCTCTCTCACTCTCTCTCTCTCTCTCTCTCTACATATATATATATATATATATATGTATATGTAGAAAGAGAGAGAGAGAGAGAGAAAGTAGGAAAAAGAATCAGACTGAGAGCGTCGTATGTTTAACACCGGCACCATTGGTCAGGAAAAACATTGTTTGTTAATGCTGATTTTTAAGGTATTTATAAACTACTCAATGGGAGGGTTAGCACTACACAATATTTCTCACTCATGAGGACATGTGCCAGATTATGCTATATTACTGCACGCACACACACACACACACACACACACACACACACACACACATATATATATATATGCGTATACAAATATATGTGTATGTGTGTGGGTTGCTTTTCGACCGGATTTCCACACTTTTCTTTTTGTCTTGTTCCTTTTTTTACTATCTATTCAAAATCTACCTAACCGCTTTCACGAATACACACACACACACACACACACACACACACACACACACACACACACACACACACACACACACAACCAGACAGACACTACCCACATATACATCTGATATATATATTTCACTGTCTGTACCTTCCTTCTGTTTGTCGGTCTGCCCGTGTCGGTCGTTATCTTTTTCCAGATCGTTCCCGTTCCCCCTGTCAATATGTAAGCTCCTCACTCTGCATCGCTTCATCGCTGTGTGCCAACTGCGTTTGTATCTTTATCTTCGCCTCCCTCACAATTTCAAACTTTCACTACTTATATACAAATGGCACCAACACCCAGTTACCCAAACCATATCTATTATCGCACTATCTGTGTGAATGCGCTTGTCTGTGAGGACATATGTTCATATATTCAGAGGTGTGTGTATGTATGTGTCTATATGTCTATCAATATCCGTAAGAATATTGACAAGTCTAGACACAGAAATACATATACATACTCATCTACACATCATCAATATGTGTAAAAACACAAATTTATGCACATGAATACATATTTGCCATTTACACTTACAAACACACACACACACACACACACACACACACACACACACACACACACACACACACACACATATATATATATATATATATATATATATATATTCTGATGAGCTAAAACATTACGATTGGTGGCATATTATGGTAAGAATAACAGCTACGGGCTCGTAACTCTGTTGTATTTCAAGATCTGATATATTCAAGCAATTAAGCCGGATCGAATATTTCATTTTGATTAACAAAAAGACCCGTTTTTGTTGTGACTTTCAATTTATAACTTTAGGAAGCAGACAACTTCAAATCACATTTGAAACGACTCCATTTGCGGTTTTTTCCGTTTCGGTTGAAATTGGTTAGCATCAACGATAGGACATGGAAGAAAATTCACTTGCAACAGACAAACTATCGACTGATTAATATTTTTAAGTGATTGTATGTTTGATTGGTTTTAACAGCTCGTCAAGGATTCTTTTATCCGTGGAGGTTAGGGATACGTATTCATTGTACGTTCATATTTACATTTTTGTATCATAAGAGTTTTTTAAGAGTTTTATTTTTTCAAGTCTAATAGAATAAGTATAGTTTTTAAATACTTCTGTTTCACCCATACATGCAAACCTAATGGGTACTACCTCTCCGCTACTGTTACTTTGCTCTCCCTAGTATCTGGTGCAAGACTATCAGATGGAATTTAGTTTAATACTCAGAACACTACATGAGCGTCTGGCATTATCCTTCGGTAGGAGTTACTGTCAACGTATTCTAATCCCCACCAACTGATCTATTATCGATGCGGCAAGTAAATGACTTCTTTAGCGCCTAGTATTCATCAACTGAAAAGTTACCATTGTGTATAATCCAGGTAGGTTTAATCTATTAGATTCCATTCATGCTTTTGCTTACGGCGCTGTGTAAGCAAAGGCCAATCAGGACAGAGATGTTAACCAATATTCATCAATGAAAAATCTTAAGCAGGAAAGCGATCGTCGCTATTAGACCTTATATCAAAGGGATATTGTCGCTTGGTTTGACCAAACTCTTTTTTTGTGAGAATACAATTTTGGAACGAAGTATGATTATTTGGGTAAATGTTTTTTCTGTAGAGACTAGGTTCTATCAATTATTTTTGTCCTGTACCAGCTGCAATCTCAATTTCATCGAAAATCGGGTACCTTCCTTCATTACAACATTCTGCTACGATGGCAGAGGTATATTTCAGTTGGATATTTACCACTTTTTCCATGGCCACAAGACACAAGAAATCTTTAAAATCCCTTGTTCTATTACTGTATGTTTAGGACCAAAAGTTTTCTCTAAATTAATAACATAACTTTAGGCCAAGAAATGATGCTGTTAAAATGGTAGATTTGATCTAAAATCAAAAGGTCTTAATTTAGTTTATTTTTATGGTTATTTGTAAGTTTATCATTGTTTGCTACAAGGCTACTCTTTTAAAGTAGCCAATGAAAATCAAATATTTGCGAAATGGATTTCGAAAAGTATTACATTACCAATCTACAGTAGAAAGACGTTTTTTTATTTGCTTTCTATGGGAAAATTTGAAGATTTTTTGCTTTTGGTAAAAAACAATTTTTGCATTTTGTATAAAGATTTTTAGTTTTTTTTTGGAGGGAGGTGCCCGTGGTGTAATGGTTATCGTCGTAGGAAATGAACACGGCGACACAAGTTCAAATCCTGGACGAGTCTGATTGCATTTCACATAGCACTAATACTCTTGAGAAAGGTATGAATCCAATTATTTTAATGAATAAAGTAGCAGGGCAGACGAGGTTCTTCAGCCTTGGTGAGGCAACTAGTCTAGAAGGAAAACTCTGAATTCGAACCTGTTAAACTCCGCTTAAAAATTGACCTTGTGTCATATCCTGCCCGAGCGGAGGGGTTGGGTAAATATGATAAAGATTTTTAGTTCAAATAAATTTCGTAGAGGAAATATCCCTCACTGTTTGTAATGATATCCAGGCATCTTATTTTTCTGTTGAATTCACTTTAAAATTATTTTATTATTCAATTGATGTACAGCTTATCAAATAAAGATTTAAACATTTGCTCGGAAATGGGGTGTCCGAGGTCTTCATAATTTGCAACAGGGTGATAATCTTAAGAATTATATATATATATATATATATATTAGAATAGAATCAAAGATTGAAAATTTCTGCCGCGCAATTGCTAGTATTTGTTATCCGAAATGAAGATATGTCTTAAAGCAGCAGAAGCCATATCATTTGAACTGCACTGATCGGGTGGAATTTGAAAATCCATAGTTTGTGATTGAAACTTATTTTACAAATGGTGACTCTGTCTCTGCTGTGTATTAGATATTTCTAAAGAATTTCAAAATAGGTCGATCTGGAAGCGTTACTGAGAGAGAAACCTTACTGTTATGGTTTGAAAATTTCAAAGAAAACTATGAAGATTGGAGATGGAACTTTTAGGGAATTAGATTTTGCATCACCAAGACGTGTCTCCTGAACACGTTCAGATTTGGCTGTTTTATACTACAGATGAATACATCTTTTAAATCAAGGAAACTTTTTTATTGGAAGAAAAATAAATCATGGTGACGGTTCCCCGTATAGACAACTTGTTAAACGAGAAATCAGAAACGGTAATAAAATGTGAAAAGGAGAAGAAATGCTATTGACGATTCAAGTATGTTTAACCATTTTTACAGACCCAGTTTATAATTTCTGTTAAGTCGTATGAAGACTACGTATTAGAGATAGGCATCTAAAACTGTCGTTTAAAATTCATGACATCTGTTTTATTTTTGCGTTCACCTGGAGATCAATGCAATCTGCTGCTTGATTTGAGCTATGTAATTGAGATTCGGCATTGGCAGGTGTATCTGCGAGAAGCACTAGATCATCTAAATCTGTCATAGTTTCTGCTGGATATGGTCTGCATCACCTTTTTCTATTGTAAAGCCATTTTCATTCATCAAATCTATAGATGTTTGACACACATAGTTTTGGCAGATGTTAAACGCATATGGTGCTAATGTATATCATTGGAAGACTTCAGTGACTATGTCGAAGAGTTGGTGTTATCAAGTGAGAGAACCATTGCTTTCTTGTTATTGTAAAGCATTATTATTGTGGTAATATATTTTTTTGGTAATTCACTATTTCTATATGTATGGAAACAAAAGCTTTGAATAAATCTACGAATAATTGTGTTGCCTTAATATCTTTGCATGAAATCTTTCGATGATTCGATGGATTATTAGAATCTGGGAAGTTGGGATCGATTTCTCCGTAAAGCGTTCTACTTTTTTCCAAAAATGATAAAATTAAATAAATGTCAAAAATGATAAAATTAAATAAATAATTTACAAAATTAAAGTAAAGTATTTACATATAGCGAAAAATTCTATGCATAGATCCCGAAATAAGAAGTGGATCAAAAGTCTTAAGAACTCATGGTTATGGCATACCCTGATCAAAATCAGCATCATTTTTCAGTGTTGTTATTCAATATTCTCTCAGTGCATATATATATATATATATATATATATATAAATTACCAGTTAAAAATATTTCCCCCTTCCCCGACTCAAAAGATTTTATTACTCATTTTAAAAGTGATGTGTTATTTTTAATGAAACAATTAAAGCACCACAATGTTTTATTCATTATACCACATAAAAATTTTCCTGAGCCACATTAACTCCAAATCAAACCAAAAAACATTAAAAATAACTTCTTAAAATTGTTATTCTTTAAAATTATCCCCTTGATCAACTATTACTAATTCACAGATTCTTTGCATTATTTCCACCAAAGAATTGAGGTAGACTGAAGATAGTTCTTACACTTTTCTTGCAAGAGTTGTCAGAGGTGAGCAGAACTTGTGGGTTATTTAGCTATGACGTTTCGGTCAAGTTCACCCCTCATCAGTTTCATGGGATTTAAGTGTACTGATTGTGTAGGCTAAGATATCATTTGTGAGACGTGTTGTTCCTGTTTGCTTTTAATGTAATTCTGGTAGAGTTTACTAGTATGCTTTGGGTCATTATCTTGTATGAGTACAAATCCTTGACCGACAAGCCAGGTTCAAGATTGGATCGTGTGATGCTGTAGGATGTTGTGATAGCCGATGTGATTCGATTTGCCTGTCATTTAGTGAAAATCCCACGTCATTTGTTCAGTTTTACAGTGGTGTTTGGAGCAGTCAGCCTTCTTTAATGCAAAACGGTGACTCTGATGAGAGCGTCTTTTGCTCTTGTTATTACATTTGGTTTAGCTGCTTAACTTTTGGTTTTATTTTCTCCCGTTTCCAGATGTCTCCTAACAGTATAATCCACTGTAGTTCTTGGGATCTTTATTTTAGGTATTAGATAAAAAATCGCCTTCAGATAAATTTTTCAAAAGTTATCTGGTTATATTAAGGTCAACGATACTGAGAAAAATATTCATTTTGTATGATAAATAAAAAAATTGTGGTTATTAACTTGTTTCGTTAAAAATGACACTTTTTAGATGAGAAATAAAAAAAATGAGAGTTGCCAAATACTTTTGATTGGTTATATATATATATATATATATATATATATATATATATATATATATAACGTAGTAATGAAAATAAACTTCTATGTTTCTACGAATTTAAGAATATTAACATATCCCTCTTGACCATTTATAAATAAGAATAATCGTTGAAAGATTTTGGATTGAAAATTTTAAAAACTCTTATACAAAGTTAAATCGAACTTCCGGTGTTTGTGTAAAGAAAGTGTTCGTGAAAAAAATATCTGTTTCTTCTCTTTAATAAAACTCTCTCTCTCTCTCTCTCTATATATATATATATATATATAGTCTCTGTGTGTCAGTGTGTCTGTGTGTGCGTGTGTATTTATGTGCGTTATATATATATATATATATATATATATATATATATATATATATATATATATAAAGGGAATAGGCAAAAATAATGACGATATGAGAGAGGAGGCCGTGGCGTTTGCCTCTGTATGTTTTATATAGATGTTCTTTCTTTTGATATGCGTAAGAACTTTTTAAATGAAGTAACTTAAGAAGCAGGGAAAGATATCATTTGCCCAGCTAGGTTGGAAGCCAAAAGATACACACTATGGTCTAGGTGTATGCTTCAGCATCTGCATTTATTTGCTTTTACACCCAACATGTTTGTATATCCACATCTAAATCTTTCTATAAACGCGCATATTTATGCAAATGTGTCTGTGAGGAGAAGGATCAGCACGCATGCGTAAATTTTGTGTAAAAAAAGATGTGTCAGGACACTGAGTCTTTCAAAGAGAAACCGAACTGTATGATGAAGGATTGTAGTTATGCTTTTGTGAAAACAGGCAGTTTAAGAAGTCTCTTTTTAAGGCGGGATAGTTGTGTATATCATGTAACTGAAAATCACTACTTGGATTTAATATATCTTCATATGAGAAGAGAAATATATATATGTGCACGTGAACCCCACGTGTATCAAAAAGAACATGTTCAGTTTAAAATGAGATCTTACTGGTGCAGTATAGTATCTCTTTTACATGATCCTTGTATTCGGTTTTTAAAAAGTAATTGCTCTTTTAACGATCCACTTTAAAGCTGTATATCATGTCTGACGAGCTTTTTGGAGTGTAGAGAAGCAATGAATAATTGTTTTCTTTGGAGTGTTGGTGAGTGGGTGTATTCGGGGATTTCACAGGACAGTCAAAGAACAGAGACATTCTCGCTCTCTTTTGTCTCTGTTCTTTGAACAGTAGAAATGTTGTCCCCTGTCCTGATTTTATTAAAGCTGACACAGCAATTGCTATTTCCCTGTACAATATCTTCAATTAAATCTCTATTTAATTTTGCACCTCTTCCTGGTACTAATTGTGCTTAAAAAATGTGTGCATTTTTCTGGCTGCTGAGACACGTTTCTCCATTCTTTCATTTCTACTTATATATATATATATATATATATATATATTACTAATATATTAAATTATTCTGCAAGTGTAGATGAGCTTATCTTGGGTTTCGTCTCATTTGCTCCGTATTTGTATATCACAGATACGCTACAGCTGATATTGGTGCTCGGTCATTTTAGCTTGACTAAATATCGTTCCAAACCCCAAGCAACCCTTTATGGGTTTTCAAGTTTGATTCAAATGCCAAACTGTTGAGTGGGTAGCAGTTACCTCAACAATCTTTCGTATCGTTTGTGTGGGCCCTCTACAGTAATTTAACTCAATCGCTTGACACGACTCTTGTCATCATATGTTCGTCACGAAATCTTTGGAAACAATTTTGAGCTTTTCTCTCGATCAATGAGCACTGACTAAATACATAGATCATATTTCAGCGGCATTACGTTTAGGTGTGAACTCAAATTGAAAAGCTCAAATATGCTTTTTCCTCCATTTTTAAATTGACAGGCAAAAATAGATAAAAACTATGAAACCAAAACCATTTGTAAAGTTGAACGTTTGAGATTGATTGATTTTAATAGCTTAGCAACGCTTCTCGAGCTTTTTAAGCCTGGAGGATTGTGAACTCAGCTCTTTCTACATTTCTGTTTACATTTTTGTATAATTATTGCTTAAGAGGTTTTGAACACAGTTATAAGATTTCAAGTATTCCTATCTAATGCTAATTATGATAAGGTTGCAAGTATTTATTTTAATTTGTCGGTTCACAGTTATTCGGTTCCAAATAACTAATAACAATTCTTAGTGAATGATTATAGCTTCAAGTAACTATTTTTAAAACAAATAATTTATATCAAATCGAGTATTCCTATCGAATAAGAATACTTTTTAATCATATATATTTGATCCATAGATTGGGGTCCTTGCATGTTCTACCACTCCAGAATGGATCAGGGAGAAATGGGAAAGGAGAGGTACTCTACTCAACTCAGATCTACAAACCTGCAACCTCATCGGCACATACAATTTAGTGTCATACCCAGGAAACCTCATTTTGAAGGGTCTTACCCCTCATGAATACATACAGTTGACATAATAAAAAACCCACCGAAATAGCGAGAAATCTTTAGAATTTTATATTATATGAACATGGATATACAACGGTTTGAACCGAAACTTCTTGAGACGATGAAAAAAAGGATTTATGAACTCATTTAGGATTTGAAAGAAGGAAAAATATATAACGGTTTAGTCAAACATAATTGAAATACTAGTCCCAACTTTTCTTTTAAAGTTTCTGAAATTTTACATAACAAAAGACGCCGAGAAATTGTTGAATTTAGTTCTATTTAAAACAACAACGCCAGAAAACAGGGACCCAGCTCAGTCAAATTACGTGGTGCCTTCAATAAGTTTCCAGACTTTTTTTGTACAGGCAATTAAAATTGTCATAGGCTCTTGAATATTCAGTATATTATTGCTATACATCTTATGAGATGACTGACCATTTTTTTATGATTTCAGGTTCAAATGAACAGCTACAGCAAGAATTGGAATACACCCTACGAAAGCCTGGTTAATTTCAAAAATGTAATTTGGACGTGAGGACACTTTAGAAGAACGATATGCAATAAAATTGTCTTAAACTTGGAAAAAATAGCACAGAAACGAATGGAATGCTTCAGACAGCTTTTGGAGCATATTGCATGAATCGAGCATCGGTTTTTGAGTGGGATAAGAGATTCATGGAAGGCAGGGAGTCTGTGAGGGATGATGTGAGGTGTGGGAGGAGTAAGGAAGTCAATACACCAGAGTTGATTGGCAAAAGGGTTAGGGTCAGGGTTAGGGTTACTATGTTGGGGTTTTAAGGGAGTTCAGGAAGAAATTCCGTCGGAAAAGGCCAGCACTCTTCAAATCGGGTCCGTGGCATTTCCACCAGGACAATGCACCAGTCTACAACTCCATCCTTGTCACAGACTATTTGACCAAGATGAGCATCACGACAAATCCTCACCCTCCCTATAGTCCAGACATTGCTCCCTGTGACTTTTAGTTATTCCCTAGGCTCATAATATGTCGTTATGAAACAATTAAGCAGATGAAAGAGGCTGTGACAAAGGTAATTGACATGTTCACACAAAAGGACTTCCATGGGGCCTTCCAGAAGTTGTTGGAATGGTACAAGTGCATTGCAGTTGGAGGAGATTACTTCTAAGGGGACTAGAGTTCTATGAGTGTACTATCAATGAAAGTGCCCATACGAAAAAATGGTGAAAACTCATTTAATGATCCCCGTATTTCGTTTTTCACTCAGATTAAGGCGAAAAAATTACAAAATCCCTTATTTAAAACAATTTCTCTTCATCGATTTTTAATACTTTGAGAGATTAACATGGATCAAACTAACTCAATGAGATAGAATGGAGCACACTGTCATTGACAGGGATAGATATTAAAATATGTATTAACATAGATAGAAAGATACATAGATAGATGTGATGTAAATTAAGAAAATACTTTTAAAAAAATTTTATCTGACACATTTAAAAGAGAACGCCACTAACGGAAATATAATGTTTAAAACTTTAAAATTTTTTCGTTTCTTTTAAAGATTTACTCAACCTAATGAAGGTTTTTTGTTTTCGCATTTAAAAACTGAATGCTTTCACTTTTAAGATCCGAAACATTTTACGTTGTCAATAATTAAAATCACAGTCGAAGACATTTTCACATTTACACACACACACACACACACACACACACACACACACACATATATATATATATATATATATATATATATATATATATATAATCATACTCCCGCCTGTCATTAATTACTTCCAATGGGCGTGACGTAACTTGGATTTTGGTAGCTTTATGCATTAACAAGAAAATGAGCACGGTAAAATGTGGTTAAAAGTATATAACAATCGCTAAACATTAAACGATACAAAAAACACATTTAAGGCATTTTTGGAAAGAATAAGGAACATAATACTGAGGAACTATGGAACGATGCAAATTCGTCGTACATTTTGTATGTAATTATCTTATTATTTAATATATACATTTTAAATGTTTTCTTATTGTATTTCAAATTCTCTTTAGTTTTCTCTATCTTTTCATTAAATTTTAACTTTTTTCAGTTATTTTGAATATATATTTTAAGGAAATTGCATTTATTTCATATCCTTTTGTTATAACTTTGCTAACGTTGCTGAGTGACCTAACGTTGGACTTAATAATTTAGTCAAGAAAAATAGTGTTGACTTTGATTTAAATGATGAGTTCGACCGTCGTGTTAAAATAATAATTATATTATGAATTATTTGAATTGAATTTAATTTTCCTGGGCAGGAACCACTTAATCGAAAATGCATTAATTTCAATAGAGAAATTGTCTTTATTTGATCATTTTTGACTAACAGCAGCCACACCATAAAATCAGTTAATAGAGTAAGTCTAGGCAAGACTCTATGTACATGATGATGGACACTCTCGTTGAGTTCCAAATATGGTAGCCGAACATTTTTCGTCAGTTCTAATTCTTGTGATTCGTATAAATTTTCAATCCAACTTCAGATTTTAATGCATACATATATATATATATATATATATATATATATAGAGAGAGAGAGAGAGAGAGAGAGTAAAAGAGATATGTGATACAAAATCAATTTTAATCGGCGTTTAACAGGTTTGAATTCAGATTTTTCCTTCTCCCAGTCTGGTTATACGAAGGTTAAAGATTTCAATCTACCCCATTATTTTCTCATTGTTGGAGGGAGAATAGTTGTATGTATATATTTCCAGAATGTATTATCATTATGTGTAATGCTAAAACTCTCGTCCAGTATTTGACCCAGCTGAAAAATAATCTCATTGTTCTCAGTATACCTCTGGATAATGTATTCAACCTGCAAAGTTTAGAATGCGAAATGCCATAATATCGTCAAGAAATTTGAAAGAACTTATCTTTACCAAATGAACCATTTACAGACTTTAACGTAAATCAATCTCATTTTTTTAAATCTCAAATAATTTACAGAATTGATGAAAGACTTTCGGTTCTCATTTGTCAAAATCAACAGAACATGATTGATTTATTTACTGATTGATTGATTTTTACAGCACATCACCCCGTCAAGGTTTTTTTTCCTAGAGATTAGAGAAACACGCTCATTGTATGTTTATGTTTACATTTTCTTAAGCTGTTTCTTCAGAGTTTTTGCACATTTTTATATGAAATCACGTATCCGCATCAAATACTAATAATTTGCACACAGTTGTATGATTTCGATATTCCTGTTTAATACCAATAATTAAATGGTCTCCAGTAATTAGTTTTATACAATAATTATCATTTGCTTGAACACAATTGTATTTTTCGGATTCTTTTCCGGTTTTCTTACAGAATAATTTGACCCATAAATGGGGCCCTGATAGATACTACCCCTCCAAGTCAAAGTGGATCTGGGATTAATGACAAAGAAAGGGCATTCCTCTCTTCCTTGATCTTCAGAACTAGATCCTTATCAATAGATAAACTTTAGTGTCATATTGAGGACACTTATTTTTGGGTTTTCAAGTCGGCTGGGGCTGTAGAATACACCAATTGCACCTCTGCAGAAGTGTAAGACTCTCCCAAGGAGTGTCCTGATATGACACGAAAGAATATGCTGGTGTTGTTCCAGTAATGCTGGAGCTTTGGGGAATGCGGACTACCATTTCATTGCAATCGCTCCCTGGTCCACTGTGGCCCGAAGTGGTAGTACCTTATAGGGTCCTATCTATGGGTTGAATTGAACTAAACTGTATGCTTGTGCAAAACTGAATTGCTTGAAATAGTACTGTTTTCACATTTAAACTCTTTACTTGACTTAAATTGCGTATTTTGCTAAACTGAATTGTTTGAAAAAGAACTGTTTTGACTTTTAACTATGTCTAAACAAAAACTATACTTTATACTAAAGTGGATTGTTTGAATTAGAACTATTTGACTAAACTGAATAGCTTGAAATAGAAATGCTTTTTACAATTAACCTACGCAGCCATTAATCCCAAACAAACCAAACTAAACCAATTCGCGGGGGTTTTACCCCTCTACATTGGATACAATCAGGGTAATCTAAGCGTCATCAGTAGGGCTGTCGACGGCACAGTCCGTTACGCACACACGCAAATGTATATATATATATATATATAGAGAGAGAGAGAAAGAGAGAGAGAGAGAGAGAGAGAGAGAGTGTGTGTGTGTCTGTGTGTGTTTGTGTGTGTGTCTGTGTGTGTGTGTGTGAATGAGAGATAGAGAGAGATAGCAGCAAAGTCAACACATTGAAGGTAGACCCAGAGAATGCCATCGAGAGAGGCGGGAAAATTTCAGACCGTGCCCAGAAGTGAACGAAAGGCACCAGAACACAAATGATAGACAACGAGAGTTCTGTCAGACCTTGTAATGAAGAAACGACAACCCTGGCCCATTTTGATGTCGATCGTTCATACCCAAATAAGCCATGTAAACATTTTTCTGGACTGTCTCTCTGTGAAGTGTCGGCAATAAAGATCTAATATCTGCCGCTATCTGCCTCTTCCTCGCATTGAGAAAACGCCTACATTAAGAGCCATTCAAAGACAAGGGCTTCGTCATTGGATACCCCCTATCGTCATCAGAAAGATTGTCTCTATTCATTTCTCCCCACCCGGTCAACCCCAACACTCTCAATGTCGTAGCAGCTGGAAGGAACACCACCAACCTCTTATAAACCGTTGTACACTACACAACTTAATCATGAAAGTGCAAACCGATTCAAACAAGTCGAAATGTGTGCCTACAAGAGTAGAATCACACCCAGCCATTGTTGGTAATTAAAAGAACAAACATCTAGAGTCGACATGATTACCCATCTCTTGCCATTGCGAGGGAGCCTGCTCGTAAATGTTCCCCCTATTAAACCGGTGCTTGTCGGTGCTGTTGTACAACTGGGTTCGTATTGAGTGCATATCTTAGACGTTTCGTTTATTCAATTCCTGCTATCACTATGTACACCCAAAGGGGAATTCTTCCCGAAGGCATACAAAGTGCGGCTTGTTTTTTTATGTGAACATGCAGGTGTTTATAATTATGCGAATATCAAAAGGGTCTAGGGCATTTACAGAAAGATCTGTTGGTGAGTATAAATAAGTGTAAGCCTATATACTTGTAGAATAGCTTGTTAGCACAGTTGTGTACACGTTCAGGATTTATCATTCATGCTGTTATCTTCATTTTACCGATTTTCCTTAAATCAAACTCATTTACAATCAAAGCAACCAAATACAGTTATCCATTACTAGATCCATAGGTATTACTATCTATCTATCTCTCTATCTATCACAAAATTGCAAGGGTTGTGTTACAGTACCTCTATCACTCGAAATCATTAATATCATCAAAGCACTATTTACCACAGAAAAAAGCAAGATTGAACGTTGGAGTAAACATTTTTAAACCAGAATTCAGATTAATTGATCGATTGATTGATCTTAACGGCATATTAAGATCTCGGATATTATATTTTTTCTAAAAATTAGGGAATCACATTATTGTACGTTTATATTTACATGTTATATCATAAAGTTTCTTCAGATGATTTGCCCACAGTTATAAGATCTCAAGTATTCATATTCACTACAATTAATTTGCACAAAGTTGTATGGATTCAAGTAATAAATAATGATAAAATTTATTTCATATTATAACAATTATAACTTCAGGTAAATATTATGAATGCAAAAAATGTACTCAGAGTTATATGGTTTCAAGTATATATATATATATATATATATATATATATATATATATATATATATATATACTTGAAACCATATAACTCTGAGTACATTAGCGTTTACTGCAAGTTTCTTCATACATGAATTGAGGTCTCGGTAGCCGTTACACGGATGTATGTAAACAATAGTACTTGTGATTCATAACCGTTTAAAATTTACTTCGCTGCTACTGGCTCCTTGTGGCTAAGTGGTCAGAAGCTTGGACTGGCGTTTGAGTCAACCGGGTTTCGATCCCAGCTACGGGAAGCTACTATGTCTAGCCACGCTGATGAGTTCTGATAGAACGAAACAGATCCGTCTGTGGATGACTATATATATATATATATATATGGAAGTAAATAATGGAGTGTAATCCGACAATATATAGAGAAAAAATTCTAACCAGATAATCCAAGTAGGAGAGATTTATTGAGAAGTAAAGTCGACACTATAGTGTTTCGGTTCTTATGAACCATCATCAGTACTGTATTGTTAAATCGACGATGAATGTATAAAATTATAAAATACTTGAAAGAACACAAATTGGTAACTTAAATAATGCCCTTCTCCAACACATTTCTCAACTTCGATTTCAATTCTGCAAAAATGCTCATTTACAATAAAAGCCTAAGACGAATTTTAAAGGCTGGTGTTGTTTCACTCTGTAATTCCGTAAATACTCGTCCGGGCTTTTATAATATTTCTCTTTACATGAGCAAATCCATTTTAAATAGACACAATATATTCAAACTTTAGTTAATTTATTCCACATATATCATAATTTTATACTTTCTCTTTTTTTTTCGTCTTTCTTTTTATTCCTCCTTTTGATTCGAAATCTTTGTCGATAAAAAACAACAACATAGATTCTATACAGTATTCATAATAAATCAAATGACGTAATTTAAAAAACAAACAAACGCTAATTCACTAATTAATAGCTAACTTTTTCTTGTCATAAAATTTTTCCTTGGGTTTTTGTATTTTGTAATATCACTGATATCGTCCCTCATAGTCCCGATGATGGTTCGTTGGAATAGAAACGTTATAGTGTCAACTTTGCTTCTCAATAAATATTTCCTTCTACTTGGATTACCTTGTTAGAAATCTCTCTCTTTCTCTCTCTCTCTTTCTTTCTTTCTCTCTCTATCTCTCTCTCTATATATATATATAATGCAAAACTATTTTTGATATGGTTTCGTTTAGTTTCTGTAATCCTACCTCCATATACGTCGGCATTTCGTTCCGTTTCATTTGACGGTGTTGTGGACATTTAAATGATACAATGTGCAAATTTAATTATTTTTTTAACATTTAAAGTATTTTTGAATTATGGTTGCAATATTGTTGCTATTCAATGAAATTCTGCTATTGGAGTAAATAGGACTGTTTATACTGCGATGTTCAAATGAGATAGTGATATGTATAATGACATGTAAATATATAGATGTTTTTTTGTAAAGTTGTAATTTATATAATTGCTTATGATTTTAAACTTCTGGGTATAATGATTTAGATACACTATGCATGATAAAAAGTAATAAATATTTGATAACTCAAATACTCTTAGCCAATTTTATAGATATATTACGCAAATGTTTTGGGCACATTCCAAAAATATGCATTAAACAAGTTGAAATTTGCTGTTTGGAGTTTGATTAAATAGAAATTATTAATTTGTAATTTTCCACCAATCAACCATAGCAAGCTACGCACCAACAATTTGAATCGTGTTTGTGTATTTAAAACGATCAATAAATTTCTGTTTGGTACGTGTGAAAGTTTATGATGGCAAAAGAGGTTTCACAAAAAATTCAGAGAACTGACCATCATAATCGTGAAATGAGGTATCGGAAAATCACCAATAAACTCAATATTCTCATTTGTTCAATTTGCGTCATCATTCAAAAATAAAAGCAATATGGCCTGACTATGAAACTGCTTCAAAAAGGAAATCATCATAAATTAAGTGAACGCGGAGAGAAATACTTTTGTCGAGAATTCGAAACATCTTTTCTCACCGGAAAGAAATTAAGATTAATCTGCACGTAGCTGAAACAGAAGAGACTTCTAAAATCTTCTTTGTAGTCCTTTGATTTTATAATTTTACAAAATGTAATTGCTTCGTTTTGCATATCTCATTATATGTGCTAAGACACAATTAATCAAACACTCCACAGCGTAGGTTTCCATGTTCAGACTTGAAGAAAAAAAAAAAACTTTTCTGAATCCCATTCACGCGAAATCTCGTCAAGGTTCATAATCCTTTAAAGGAGCAAGGTTCGTTCCGGAAAAAAAGGTTATGGCCGGACGACCTAATAATTATCTTCGGTGGAAACAATTTGAAATATGTCTGGGGAAAAAAGAGCCCTTCATATAACCTTCAAAATACTATTGCAATAGTCAAACACGGTTGTGGAAGTATAAGGATTTCTACTTGTTTTTTTTTATTGCAGAAAGGAGGAACTGCATATCATTGACGGAAAAATCAACAGTGTTTTATACCGCGAAATACTGAGGAAATGCTTGAGTAAGTTAATAAAATATATTCAGCTGCTGAGGTGCTGGTTTTTACATAATGATCTGAAACCAAATTACAGTGAAAACGAGAGTGGCTGAAGATGAAGTGAATAAAGGTTAAAAAATGGCCAAGGAGGGCAGTTTAATCTAATAGAGAATCAAGGGATTAAAGTTCATCAGAAGAATCACCAAATTATCAGACTCTGTTTGGGTTAAATGTAGTCTTTAGAAAATTTTAACCATCCACAAATGCCTCATAACTTTTTAGGCAGTCCTTGTTTAGTTCTTTCTGTATAAATTTTATCCACCTTATCATGATATTCTGATGTCTGTATCATTCAAAAAATGAGGTGTGATGAAAAGACTATCGAGACTGATTCTTTAAATTTAAACATTTTCATTTAAAAAAAAGGTGTGTGCATTTTGAGCAACTTATATGATAAAGGGTTTGTATCTGAACATTTAAAGTGCAGTCAAGATAAAGTCTAGATGAATCAGTGCCAAAATGAAAGGATAATTTAAAACAATTCTCGATCCATTTTGAACGAAATATTTTAAGGAAACATAAGATTGTGCAAATGCAGTACGCTTCATACTCACCAGATATACCAGATTTTGCTTTCAACGTCTTTTTTCTAGACTGAAAAATATCTCACAGGAAACTATTTCAATATGTAAAGGCCATTTAAATAAACAAACCTGCAAAGCTTCCCACCATATTAACAAAAACAGTCCAAAGGTGCTTTGATATAGGAAAAATTCGATGGAATAGAAATCATTAGATGATTTCGTATGAGGAGTATAATAAAGTTTAAGTTAAATTCTACAAGAAACTTACTAACTGATATTATAAGCGTTCTAGCAACCCTCATTACAAATAAGGGACACGATATTAAATAATGAATGCGCTGTGTTGGTTGTATCGCGGTAATCGGTTCGTTCACTAGTTGTTCATTCATTCCGTGTGGGATTTGAATGACACAGATTTGAATGACACAAATTTCTGCTTTACGAGTTCGAACTGAGACATAACGCTGCGCAATCCAGCAAAAACATTTGTTGTGTGAAATTTAATGCTCCAGTTTCTCACAGGAAAGTCACCAGATCGTTTAAGAAACTTCGATCGGTTGCAAAAACCTTGACAATCAGGAAAGTTCTGGTAGGTCAAAATCCGTAGTTTTCAAGACTATGCTAAAAAAAAACCATAGACGAAATCACTTCAGAAACTATCCGACGAGCTCAGCATCTTACAATCCAGTGTGGTTAGTCACCTTTACAATCTCGAAAAAAGCATCTGAAATTGCCGAATATATTTCGAAATTGTAAATAATTTTGTCATCCACAGACAGACTGTTTTATTGTATCACAACTATATCAACACTTCAATGTAGCTAGACAGGCTAGATTCCCGAAGCTGGGATTGAAACCCGGGTGAGATTATACCACTCAGCTACGAGGGAACTAGAGCAAGCGATGGAAATTTAAAGGTCTGTGTATCACATTTGTTTTGTTTACATATATCTATAACCATTTTTTTATAAACCAATTTGAAGAAATGCTGAGTTTACACTCATGGAAAAAAAGTCTTGATAAATTTACTTTTTTCAAAAAATGTCCATTATCTATTGAATGGTCTTCTCATATCTGTTTGGGCAGGATTTCCATATGATTGGTAAACAGGTTATCGGTCTATAGTTGCTGTGGATGGTTCTTTTTTGAGTCCCACTGGATCGGGGTAGATTTCCTTTGTGTCATCCATCCGAGAGTGTTCGTAAACCTTTACTTGTAAACCTTTACTCAGTTGCAAGGATAATATATCATGGGTAGACATGGATTTTTAAAACCCAAATCTATGTATACTATCATTGCCTGATATTTTCCAAATTGTATTTTCTTCAATGTTGCACTTAGCGAATCAAAGTGGATATTTGGGTCGGGACTTTCTTCAAGTTCTAATTTTTTTATGTTATTCATTTATCCAACATTTCTGTTATGTTCTTTCCTTCTCCATATTTTACATCGAAATTCTTTTGTTTCTTTTGCATCTGGTTGCTGAATTGTTTTTTCTGCAAACTCCAATATCCTGCTGGTAGAATTTTCTTTCGTTAATTTGGAATATCCAATTTTGTTACTTTTACTGGACCCTGTCCTGATACCTTTTGAGTCTTCATTTTTTTGCCAATATCTTTTGATTTATTTGCTCCAGTTGTGTTGCTAGACTCGTCTGCTGTTGTCTTTTTTCGGTTTCTTTTCTTTCTGTTGGATTTTTACCTTCCTTAGCAGTTTTGCTCGTTGTCACACTTTTTTATTCTTCTTTCTATCCCCATTTCCCATCCTGGTTTTGTATTTCGGTTCAGATTTCTTTAGGGAATGCCAGTTTTATCCCCAGTAAGTTTTGCCCCGGCATAGATTAACTCGTTCAGTTCGCTGATGCTTTCTGTTAGGATATGTTACAATAATTTATTTACTTTTTCGGTCTCTACCTTGAATTTTTTCCAATTTTCATTCTTTAGGGATGATGGTGTACTCTTGTGTTCACTCATGCTTTTTCTCATTAACTCTATATTTGTCCTGTCTTCTTGTGTTAACACTGATGTTGTGATGTTGGTTTTAGTAATAATTTAGTCGTCAATATTTTGTGTTTCAATTCGTTTTGGGGGTTCTTTTTTAATACGTTCTTCACGATTTATCTGTCCACATGTTTCTACTATCTCAAGGTCTGACATCCAGCATTTCTTTACAATTAACCTTGTTTGGTCGGCATGGTCTGGACTTGTATCGAATTTAGTAAATCCTGTCCAGATCTCAATAATCTGTTTCTTATATTCTCATTGCGTAGGACCCCTTTTCAAATAAGTGTGGATTACATTTTTGTTGTTTTCCATAGTCCATTTTTCTCTTTTATATCTCTCAAATACATTGTTTCTTTGGTCTTTGCTTGTTTATATGAAATAAGAACAGATAACATTCGTCGGATGCCGATCGGATATCCCATGTTGGCAATCAAAAAAGCACATGCCAATCATGACACACAGATCTGACATCTAAATTCCACGTTGATTTTTACTTGGATAAGTCATTTTTCATGCGTAGTGAATCGAGACTATACCAGACCCATGGTATCTACTATATTATCTACGCTCCACTCCAAGATGTGATCGGTTATGCTTTTAAGTAAGAGGACATAAACGAGCCACAAAAAATCCTACACCCTTAAGATTTCAAGATTTTAAATTAGTAAATCTGTAAGGGTCACTGACTTTTAGGGTATAGAACCTAAATCATTATTTATGCTGCTTTCACCTGAATTGACTTATGACTGATTCTAATGTTTAGGCACTTGCATCCCAGTCGTTGTTGTGGATTTCACAATGCCAGTCCTTCGATGGGTGTCTGAATCAACTAAGACTCTTTCATTTCTCTGAAGACAATTTGTTCAGGCAAATTAAATCTAAAAGAAATTTTAGGTATGTGAGCTGAAGCGGGGAAAGAGAAGGCTCCTCCTTACAAATTTTCACTGCACAATTTTTTTCTTTTTTTTCTTCTTTTTCTTTCTTTTCTTTTACTATTCATTTTGTGGGTTAATTTTTATTAAATTTCCAGCTTTTTATAGACTAAAATTTACTTTTATTGCAGGGCAAACTTTTTTAGAAATATATTCCTGCATAAATTTACACATATCAACGAATATGACAAATTTTGAGAGTTTGGTTTTTCTAACAAGGTTCATTCGAATTTTTTCTCAGATACCACGGTCTCAACCTCACTGCTTAATCTCAATGAATTTGTACTTCTCTAAAGACTATTTTCTTATTTCTTGCTAGTTAAAACCACTATCTAATGATTATTGATACTATTATTATTATTATTATTAGTAGTAGTAGTAGTATTTTACACATTACATGTTTTTCATAGAAGATCAACCTGATGCATCTTCACTGACGTCTGATTTTAATAGTTTGATGGTTTGAATGGTTTCAATTCTTCCTCTTAACGCCAGCTCATCGAGTTTATTTTCTATATTTTTAGGGACCATTCCAATGGCTTCAACCACCGTTAGTATCGCTGTTACCTTTATCTTTCACAATTTTTCAGTTATTCTTACAGATATTGAACATAAATATTAAAACTTTTATTTTTATATTTAGAGTAGTATTAAACTAAATGTCAGAAAGAACGGGTTTTAAAACCCACAAAAACGGTTGAGATAAAATAGATATCCTTTCAGCGGCTCGCCATTGTAATAGTGAGTGTCTAAATGCATATAGGAGGAAAAAGCACCATATACCTCTTATATCGAGAACTAAGAAAGGGGAAACACAGTGAGTCGTTCCCTTTTTGAGCAAGGGAAACAGTAAGATAGGGCGTGATAGATACTTAAAAACCAGTCTGCGCTGAATCCTATGATATAGTTTGAAATTCTTCCAGATACGATTCTAAAATATCTGAAAGATTAATTGAAATAAAGCCAAAAATGGTGGAGTCTGAGCTGAGGGAGCAGGCATTTGTTGAATTAAAATAAAATTTTTATTAGTAGTATTAATTTACTTCTTTCGAAGTTTTTAGACCAGCTGGTGGTTTTTCAATGGTGTTTATGTGATATCACATCTCAGATCTCCACGTCTTTTCAAAGTATCCTGATTTAAAACACAGCCTTTGTCTTGATGGTCTCAATTCTTTCTCTGATCTTCAGTTCCTCGAGTCTCTTCTCCACGATCTTGAGGACTGTCTCAAGAACACCAGTTACGATTGGGATTACAAGCGAGGTTTCTGTATTAGTCAAGCTTTTCAATTTCTTATAAAATCCACGAGATGATTTTTTTTTTTCATTTATCAAAATTAGGTCTGATCTTTTCGCCGGAATAAAGTGATCTGCTCGTATTCCTTATTTATGCCGTTCATTTTCTCGGGTATATTCTGGTTTTAAAATATACCATTTGTCATTAAAGAAAAAATGTCAGTTAACTGCACAAATGCCAGGAAATCACTTTTACAAATCAACAATGCCTTCTCCTGCATTCCTCTGCCTTGTTGGCTGTGGCTGTAGAATACGACGACTGTATTTCTGCATAGGGGAAAGATTCCCCCACAACGTGGCTACCTGTTCGACGTTGGTGGTGAACCATCATGCTGCAGGATGGGATCTTGGTTGCTGAGAAGTCTGTGACCTGGCAACCCATGTGGTCACGAGACTTGCAACACTCCACTTACACCCATAAAAATCTGGATAGGCAGTCGGAGATGCCCAATCCAATCAATCGCCTTATTATGCCAAGCCTTAGAACCAACATGGTTTTCGTGACTGTATTCTTCAAATTAATCTTGTGATAAACAAGTAATCCTGCCTGTTTCCTCTTAAAGTTGCTAAAAGGATGTGGCTGAGAAGTAGTTGCACAGAGATGGCAGTAACTGACCCCTTTATAAATGTGGGCAAACAAATCATTGATATTAAATAGAATTGTGTTAGCAATATTTGAAACAGTTTCCTGGGTTTGGCACTAAACTATATCTCATGTCAGGGATAAAATCCTGAAATTTGGGGAATGTGAATTACTTCTTGATTGCAGTTCTCTCAGGTCCATACTGACCCGGAGTGTTAGTACCTGTTAGGGTCTCAACTATACGTCAACTGTTTAATCTTTTACAATAGATTATTATTATTATTATTATTAATATCATTAGCTTTATGAGTAATTTGAAGCGATAGAGATATATGCAAATTGTGGGGATCATACAGAAATACTATATAAATAGTATTGTTCGTGTTGAATAACAACAATACTTGAAACCATTTAACAATGAACAAGTTGTAGAGTGGCTAAACATCCCTTCAGCACTCTACCAGATGGACAGGTTCATAGCCATTATAGCCTACGATTAAAGACTTCGAGGGTTGATTTCAATCAACTGGATCCAGTAGATGGGTCACAGTTTGGCTGGCCATTGTGTCAACGGCACGGATCTCGTCGGTTGTATCTCGTCTTCTGGATATACCTCGAGCCTCAGGGGGCCGTCTCCATAGGCTTTAACCCTCTTCAGAGGGGTGAGGTTTATCGCCTGGTGTCTGAGTTCCCTCTTTTTAGGGGAATGCCGACGTGGCCCGAGGCATTGTTGGGAATGCCGAGCGCGTCTGGGCTACGGCCCTGCGCCCGGACCCACCTTGAAAAGGCATTGGGTCACACTCGCCTTTTTGATGGGGCGTGCGACAAATACAGTTGATTTGATAAATAGATTAATATTCGGACAAATCTTACTTTGTTTGGATTTACTGCATTTTGATCTTCCTCAATATCTTGTTAATTCGCTTGTTAATTCTCTGTAACTTATTGTACTGTGTCCTTTTGTATGTACCCGTTAGCACCGGACTCTGGTGGTGAATTAATATATTAAGCCCTTATTTTTCTCTGTATCATTCACCTCGACGAAACAACAGTGCAAACAAATGAATAATCATAAGTATATGTATTTGTTGTACAAATTTTTTATAAACGATTTAGACGTTTTATTGTTTGTAATACTTGAAATCATTAAACCGTGTACATCCAAAGGATAAATAGAAAATAGAATTATTTGTGTGATCAATACTTGAAATTATTGTGCAAACTAATGAGCTCTAACTCGTTTAAAAATCAAGTTTTCAGTAACCCATGTACTTACAATATATATACATATATATGCCTTTGGCCAAAAATATAAGACCACCTTCAAAAAATGATGAAAAAGATATTGTTTCCAATTTTAAAATTTTGAAAGTCACATATATAAAAGATAAGGCATGAAGACAAATTTAAAATATAAAGAAATTTCAATTCATCGTTTACGTGTATATTAGTATCATGCTTAATTTCAAAATTTTGTTTTGACAAATTAGAACAATGAGAAGAAGTATAGAATATAAAAGCAATTTTTTTGTTTAATATTTTTCTAGATCCGCCGTTAGCTTTGATAACCTCAAAAAAATCGGCTAGGCATACTATCAACTAGTTTCTGAATTTGAACCGAACGTATTTTTCTCATGCGTCTAAGATTGCGTTTTTGAGTTCAGAAATTGCTGACTACTGTCGATCTCCTTCATAAAATTTCGCAACAATCAATCCCAACAATTTTTTATAGGGTTGATGACTGGAGAGCACGCTGGGTGATCATAAGTATTATTTTCTGTTCAACCAATACTTCTTTGTCATTGTTACATTGTGAATAACACCAAATTCTTGCTGAAAACTTCAATCTTCTCTCCATAGACGACGCCCTCTTAGCATCTTCACATAATCTGCTACTTTTTGTCGACCACTGTTAAATTGTAGTTTAAGTGGTCATGAAGATGAGAACCCCCCTTATCATAAGAGCCCCTCTTCCACAATGCTTTGTTGAGCAATTCTCTTCTGGAAAACCTTTTGCGAGCCAGTACTTCTGAAAAGCATCTGGACCGTCTAAATTGAATTTCTTTTTTCGCCTGAGAAAATAACTGTTCACCATGCTTTAGCACTTATGGTTTGACGAGCATATTCCAGTCGTTTCTCTTTGTTCGATAGATCATTTTTTCTCATGCTGAATTTTTTCGTTGTTTAAATGACTATGAAATTGTTGTCGCACTGCACGGAGCATCAACTAGAGACTTCAATATTTTTTTTTTATGTAGATGAAGTTTTCTTTTTTACTTCACGAACAATTCTTCTCTTGAATTGTGGTGATAATTTTTTCTGGTCTCCCAGTCGGTTTTTCTGTTCCATACTTATTTTGACTTTTCAAGTATTTTAGATAACTGTTTTGCTGCGTTTTCAAAATTTCTCTCTAAGATTTTCCGACTTTTTTCCGTGCTGTAATCTCGCCTTTCTTAAATTCAGACAATTTAGTTCCTATAGCCATTAACGTTTTTAGTATTTTAAGTAATACAGTTTTAATAGCTTCTATATTACATAGACTATATATGATAAATTTTTCACTTGAATTAAGTCCACTTTTCTTTAGTTTTTATGGATGGTCTAAGATTTATGTCAAAAATAATTAAATTTTTACCATAAATAGTAATATACATATAAAAATGAATTGAATCTTTTTTCTTATTTTGAATCTAAATGTCTCTCAACCTTATCTTACACATCTCTGATTTTCAAAATTTAAAAATTCTAAACAATATTTTTTCTTCAGTTTTGATTGTTGCCTTATATTTTTGTCTATGAGTGTACATATATATGTAAAGGATTTGGCATTAAATACGCAACAATAAGTCATATACCATAAAACTCAACCAAACTAAACTAATTCTTGCATTTTTGTGCCAATTTCTTATGTTATATTGTCATCTACTGCATCATAACGACACAATAAATAAACCGACCCTGGGAAGACTTCTTTATAAATATATGTACCTCTCATTTCATTGTAAGGGTTCGAAAAGGGTTGTGTGGGGTTCTACTGTGAGAGGGAGTTGGAGACCGAACATAAACCGCAATATTCTGACCCCCACTCTTATGGCCGTCAACGTAGTGTCTTTCTCGTTCTCCAGGGCTGCTCTACCGGAGGCCCTGGGCCCACTCTGCTGGGTGATGGCTTCTTTACTGCATTTTATCAGCAACCAGCCTGGACCCCAACTCATCAGAGCCCCTTCGGCCCCTTCGGTCTGATTTGGCTTTACCTACCACATCTCGTCTATCGCCCTCCAACTCTAACTGGAACTGTCTGACTTCTGTCTTGACTGAGTTATATAATAGTTCAACGTCCACTCAATCGCCTACTCGATCTTTGGAATCGAATGTTGGATCGTCGTCAACCGGAAATAACTCTCATGTTGTTCAGAGGTCACTCTCTTCCGGTGCGTCAGTCTATGAGTGTACCATGGGAATTTTTTACCTCGTTCCATTTCATCAGCCAATTTCCGTCCACGCGATTTCCTCTCATAACTGCCATTAGAATGTGTCACTTCCTTCCGGTGTATCACCTTGGAATGGCATTTTGGCCGGGTCGAAGGTCAAAATACAACACTTACATTCACTTATAATGTGGTTAACTATTTAATTTCTACCACCGCATTGCCTACTTTTGCTACTCTTTGTATTATCAATTTTTATATTTTTTTGGGAACCTTACCCATTTACTATAACGGACTCTTGTTACTGTTATTAGAACAGAAATTTCGTTGCCAGAAGGGCAGAACACTATCGGTGTTACACGAACAGTACGAGATTTCTTACCTCTCTATGTAACTCTATCTTTCTTGTGTAATATAATCTGTTATCTAATATCCGTGTTTACGTTTTCATTAGTGACCATTTCCTAGGCCACAACATAACTGGCGACGAGGAACTCGAATGAAAAAAAGGGACGCTCCAACAAGCAAAAGGGTTAATCGCACAACATACTGGTGAAGATACATAGCAACAACAAAGAGATAACCAACTACAAGTTCTGAAAGAATCTACAACAAAGTTCCAACATACAATGGACCGAACAAGATTTTTGTTAAAGCAACTACAAGGTATCAAATTGTACAAACGACGGAGTGTATCGGATAGCGGATATTTAAAAAAAATCTGTAATCAAAAAGTGATTTTCATATTTTTCTTTCTTTCCATTTAAGAGAGAAAAATTCAATTCGACGCTTACAGTTTGTGTTGTACAAAAAACACGCACACACAGTTATTATTCTTGATTTTTGGGGATATTTATTGAAGAAGAAGAAACCCCCCTAAATGGAAGACATTAAAGAAATGTTTGCACAAATGATGAAGTTCCAAATAGAGTCTCAACAAAAAAAAAAAAAAAAAAAAAAGAAGAAAGAATCTTTAAAAAGCGAGGTAAAACTCCTTCAACTTCAGAAAGAAAACAAAGAAAGAATCTTAAAACAATGAGGAAAAACAACAACTTCAGAAAGAAAATGAAGAAAGAATCTTAAAAAACCAGGAACAACAACAACAGTTCTTCCTTGAATTACAAAAACGACAAGAAGCACGTTTTAAAAGTCTAAGTAATAATCAGCCTACAGATAGTACTACAATTTTCACTCAAAATGCAGTGTGGAACGCACTCGAAACATTTTCCTACGCACCAGATAAGGATAAGACCTTTGAGGCATATTACAGAAGATATGAAGATATCTATATTACCGACTGTGTCGATTGGACTGATGCAAAAAATGTCGGCTAATTCTACGAAAGCTAGGAAACGTGGAATACAAGTTCGTAGATTATATCTTACCAAAAAAACTTGCGAACTTAGCTTTTTAGAAACAGTTAAATTACTGTCAAAATTATTCAGCTCCAAAACGTCTCTATTCCACAAAAGATGGAAATGCCTCAAAGTCGTTCGTAAATACATAACAGCCAAAGTACTAAATAAGTCGATAAGATTTCAGTTAGACTCTGGCTCTGATTTATCAATAATAAACTTACAAACTTGGAGAAAATTAAATAGGCCAATAATAAAGATGACAAGCAAGACGGCGCGAACGATAACAGCAGACAAAATAAAATATGAAGGCGAAATAATTATCCCAGTATCACTAATTGATAAAAAAAGTAGAATGCATTAGGGCCGAAGCTGAAAAATTTAAGATGGAACTAAAAGGTAGTTTCCCCGAAGTATTTTCAGCTGGTCTTGGCAAATGTACAAAAAATTTAAGCAAAATTTGAAATGAAGGAAAATACACGCCTCATCTTTAGAAAGAAGCGAAACGTACCGTTCGCTGCGACCGAAGAAATAGATAAAGAGCTGGACCGAGTAGTCCATATGGGCATATTATCGAAAGTGGAATTTAGCGAATGGGCTGCTCCAACGGTATATATAAGAAAAAAAACTAAGGAAATCCGGGTGTGCGCAGATTTTTCTACAGGATTGAACGCTGCACGCAAAGATTACCACTATCCACTGCCCAGCCCAGAAGAGGTTTTTAATAAATTAAATGGAGGAAAAGTCTTTTAAAAAAATTGACTTAAGCAAGGCCTACCTCCAGATTCCAGTAGAAGAAAATAGCTCTAAACTACTCGGTATTAACACACACGGAGGGCTGTAAAAATGTGACAGACTAGTTTTTGGAATTAAAATCGCACCGGCTATCTTCTAACAGGTGATGGACACCATGCTGGGCAGCTTTGACTTCACTTTCGCTTATCTTGATGATATTATAATTAGTAGTAAAACGAATGAGCTACACAGAGAACATCTAAACAAGCTTTTCGCACATATACGGGAATTTGGGTTCAAGGTAAAGGACGCAAAATGCGATTTCTGTATGAACAAAATAAAATATCTGAAACTACGAACAAAATTTCATTAAAAAATTGCACGATCTCCGCGCCCCACTAAACGAACAACTAAAAAAATATAAAAAGTGGAGATGGACGCCCGAATAACAAAAAGCATTTGACCAAATTAAAAAGGCATTAACATCTGATATTTTTCTCACACACTATAAAAAACTGGAAATTATTGTCGCAAGCGATGCCAGCTAATATGGGGTTGGTGCGTGTATCCTACATAAAATACCTGATGGGATTAAAGCCAATAGCCCACGAATCTATAACCCAGATTGAAAAGGAGGCCTTGGGAATAATATTTGCAGTGACAAAATTTCACCGATACTTGCATGGCAGATTCTTTACTCTACAAACAGGCCACAAGCCACTAATAATCATTTTCGTAAAAAGGGTCTACCAATTTATACTGTCAATAGGCTACTAAGATGGGGAACGATTTTACTGAATTTTAAAATCGAATGCCTCCCGTCAAAACAGATTAGTCACGCTGATGGACTATCAAGGTTGGTACCGAAGTATAGTGAACCCTTTGAGGACACAATAATAGTAGCCTTACGAACACTGTGAAATTAAAAACATGATAGCCAACACCATCAAAGAACTGCCTGTGACGCTACTCGAGATAAAAAGCGAAGCAATAAACGAAGACTTTATTACCAATATTAAACAGATAATCACAGCAAAAAAAAAAAACAAACAAAAAAGTACCAGAA
Source organism: Sepioteuthis lessoniana (assembly GCA_963585895.1). NCBI lineage: Eukaryota > Metazoa > Mollusca > Cephalopoda > Myopsida > Loliginidae > Sepioteuthis > Sepioteuthis lessoniana. Next base: position 98,121,310 of record OY757905.1, on the reverse strand, counting down.
GTATTTTCACTATGTGACAACTTCCTCCTATATAGTGAAAGGGTCGTAATACCAAATAAATTGCAAAACAGAATTTTAAGAGATTTCCATCCGGGACATTCAGGAATAAATAGAATGAAGAGTCTCATGAGAAATTATGTTTATTGGCCGAAGATGGATAACGACATTAGGGATATGATCGAAAAATTTAAAGGCTGTGCATTCGCGCCAAAAGCACCCCCTACTACTTTCAAACCTTGGCCAACAACAGAACAACCGTGGTCGAGGATACATATTGATTTTGCAGGTCCCCTGGAAGATTTCTACTACCTAATTGTAGTGGATAGTTACTCTAAATGGCCTGAGGTTCTCAGATGCAGAAGACCTACTACGGGCACAACTATTGGGTTCCTAAACGAACTGTTTGCGCGGTTCGGTGTAGTAGATTGTGTGGTCAGCGACAACGGAAGCCAATTCACATCAGTCGAATTCAAGGAGTTCTGCGAAATATTCCAAATAAAGCACATAACCACACCGCAATATCACCCAATATCAAACGGCCATGCTGAACGTTTTGTTGACATGTTAAAGCGACCACTCAAAAATGCATCAGGTACCCTGACGGACAAGGCACTACAGCAATTTCTGCTGGTATACAGAATAACACCCAATCTCAATACACCACTGGCAGTCTCACCAACCGAAACGATGTTTGCCAGAAAAAAAAAATTCTGTCTTCGATAAGCTACTCCCGAAACAAAATATGCTACGAAAGACCACATTAGCGCCTAAAAAATGGTTTAACCCGGGAGAAAAAAAATCATTTTAAAAAAATATCAAAATAACACATCCTGTTGGGAACGTGGAATAATTAAAAAAAGAATTGGTGATATGGTATACATTGTAGAAGGATCCAAATATACACACAAGAGACACCAGAACCAGTTACAGAAACGCCGTTTGAACGACTCCAACGACGTACCACAAACAGAAGAGCCAATAGACATGTTCGATTTAGATCCTCCCCAACTAAAACCTGAAATACGTCGGTCCGGGCGAAAGAGGAAATTGATCGACCCAAAAAGACTAAAAAAATACAGTACTTTTACGAAGTAAAAGGCTTGGGGGAGGGCTGTTATAGGAACCTTACCCATTTACTATAATGGACTCTTCTCACCGTTATTAGTACAGAGATTTCGCTGCTAGAAGGGCAGATCACTATCGGTGTTATCTGAACAGTACGAGACTTCTTACCTTTTCTATGTAACTCTATCTTTCTTGTGTAATATAATCTGTTATCTAATATCCGTGTTTGTGTTTTCATTCGTAACCCTTTCCGGGGCCACAACATATATGATTTAATCTGTTCTTATGAACTTATTCTCTGCTTCTCTTGATAAACTTACCGTTTCAATCTTCAGACTTCGCCTTCACAGACATATCTGTATCATCTCATTTGCAATTTTCTTATTTTGTCGTCGGAAGCATCAATCCTGTAGATTTTTCTTACAACTTCAGTTTTCTTGATTGTTTTATTGTTGGTTTCCTGTTTGTCATTAGATTATTTCAATAATTGCTATTAATGACTGCGGTTATCAATTTCAATATGCTCCTTTTTGTATATTCTTCGAAACTTTGCATTTTTGCATTCAAGCAATCCTACATAACGGTGAATTCTATTCTTAATTATTTTCTTGTCACTTTAGATGTAAAGTCTTAGGTATCTACACGACTTTTCTTTATTTATGGTCCATGTTGTTTATTAGTTTTTTTGTTCAATTTAAGAAGGATCCTGCGTATCTTTCAAGGCAAAGAACCCAAATATCTATTTTTGTAATTAGATCTTTGATAACAAGTTCCAATGAATTATTTTGTTCTTCTTAGATAATCATTTCTTACTTTTTCTTTTATCTCCGTTTGCTTGATGGTATAATCTTCTATAATATTTGAAGCCACTGAGTATGTATCTATCTCTCTATGAATATGTGAGTATGGGTGTGCGTGTGTGTTTGAAGAGTGATAAGAAGAAAAAAGTACTACATTCTGATCAGAGATTGAAAACTAAGCACTTACGCTATGATCCTCGGCAGATCTCCGGAGAAGGGCCTGTTTGATTTTACGATTCTTTGATTCTAATTTTGGTAAGAGCGTTTCAGTGCTACATGATTTGGTCATGAATAGTATCAAATAATATCCTTTTTGATTGCATATTTCAGTAAAGAAATAGAATTTTGTTATATTTGGTTTGAAAGACAAGTATTTTTTTCAAATATTAGTTTATATATTAAACCGGATCATTGGCCGATTGAGTAGAGTGTTCGCTAACTGTCCAGGACATCGGTGTTCAATCCCTGGTCAAGTAATACCAATGACTCAAAAATGTTACTTGATGTCACCATGCTTAACACACAGCATTATAAGGTGAGAATCAAGGGTAAAGTGAGCAATGCAGGGAATGGACTTGCGCCCTCCCCTACATCTCGGTGTAGCTATTGAAAAGGATGCCTTCGTGTCGCCCTCAACTACGGTCGCCAACTTTACTTATTTATTATGGGTTTCACTATATGCATATATACGTGTATGTGTGAATGCGTTTGTGTGAGAATTTATGTGTTTATCAACTAATGCACATATGCACATCTCTCTCTCTCTCTCTCTCTCTCACACACACACACACACACACACATATATATATATATATATATATGTGTGTGTGTGTGTGTGTGTGTGTGTGTGCGTCTGTGTCTGGGTGTATGTATTATAGAACATATATAGCACATATATATTTGCTAGATAGATGCACGTTTATATGATTAAGCTTGTATACATCGATAAATGTCACAGTTTCTCCCCTGTCAGGAAACAGGTGTTTTCTTCGGTTAAATGTAAACAGGTATAATATATCACAAAGTTTATCGAATTAGTCCTGATGTTAGCATTGCTCTAATCCAAGTAAACAAGTGTTATGCTTATTACTAGTCTATAGCTTATTATTACCATCAATGGTTTTTCGGCCCATGTGCCAACTGTTCGTAAGTGAGATTTATATCTAAATCTATTTCTTGCTTTATGTTTTCATACTGTGCAGACACCCTCATGTCTGCTAATGCCTATTATCAGTTCATCGTCATTTTTAATAACAGCGTTGTTATTTGCTGTCCCGAAGAAGGTAGCTCAGTGGTTACTGCAAAGGAATTACATATACTGAGGCCTGAGTTTAATAATTCTGATGTATTTTATAGTTTATTTTGTGTTATCAGATAATTTTTAGTCAGCGATTAATTATCTGCTCTTAAAATACCACAAGAAACACATTAGATAAAGTTGTTTCTTATATTTGAACCAAGTAGTCTTCAGCTTTGATTATCTAACCTGTTTCATTAACTCTAATTTAACATAGTTACTGCTCCCAGGTACGTCAATGACACTCTGTATGGGGAATTCAGTCCAAAGCAGGGCGGGTATTACCCCAAGCATCACCAACTCCGCGGGAGGCATGTGGCGTAACGGTTATCGTCATAGGAAATGGATTTGTATAACCGAGATCGAATTCTTTACGTCACACTTCATCTTAATTCCCTTCGGAAATGTATCAATTCATCCCTTCTTCCCTCATCTATGGGTAAATAGCAGTACACAGTGCTTTTTAAGCCGTACTACAGCAACCGGTCTACAATAAGGAAATCATCCTCACGAAGGCATGTTGACTCTCTCCCTTTGACTCTCTTCCTCCATCACTTCCTATTGGCTATCACACTTTGTAAGTCTTATAGAATGCACACGGTGTTCCAAGTTTTTTTTGTGGGTTGACCAACACTGACGTATTTGTGTGTTGGAGAACATGGCTTATGATTTCATTCTTACTTCCCCAGATATGTCCAGTTTGTCTTTGCTCGTCTTTCTTTTATACCTGGCGAGATAGCCGGTAGGATGCTGTCCAGCAACTGATTTGGAGGGCGCTGCTTTCAGAATTTAATCAAAGTAACACACATCACTAAGAACTTCCCATCACTTTCGTTGTGGCCTGTTAGGTGCCAGAAAGAAGATACGGAATAAGAGAAAGTAGGTGGAATGACTGTATTGAATCAAAAAAACATATATATAAAATAAGAGCGTTAGTATAGCAGGTAGAAGTGTCTGCCCGAAACTGTCGGGTTCGAGTGATGGGAGGAAATCGGTATTTATCGTACGTAATACCAACCGGATGAGTCTGGCAAAAGAGCTTTTTAGGTGGGTCCAGGTGCAGGACCATTGCGCAGACACACCCGATGGCTCCAAATATGCCTCGTGTCCCGTTGGCATTCACCTAAAAAGGGGCGCCTCTGGCGCCAGGCGATAAACCTAGCTTCCCAAAGGAATGTTAGAGCCTTGGGGGACGGCCCCCTGAGCCTTGAGGATGCCAGTCAAGGTGATCCTCGAACAACTGCCACTGGAACTAGGACACAGCCCACTAGATCCGTCTACTGATTAACGCAGCCGACCAAAGAGTGTTTCAGAGAGCGCCTCCAAGAGAGTAGTGCATAAACCCCACTCTGATGGGAGGTATATATATATATATATATATCTGCCTCCCACCAGACAGGAATTGGTACAAATTCAATGACCCGAAGGTCGATTATAGTGGTGATTCGGGGAAGTTCGGGCACGAGCCCTGCTAGACTATGCTGGTCCTCAGCCCACTTAGTGCAATGTGAGCCTGATAAGCCTAGCTGCTCATGGACCCAAATCTGGGTCCAGGCACGTATGCCTAATTATAGATTAAACTGGACAGCAAGGTCCACTGCTACCCAAAGATGACAAAGGTGTCAATGTTGAAGCTTGCCTTCCTGAAAGTCGCCCAGGCAAAGCCAGGAGCCTTTTGGCATCAAGGCTGCCATGGAGCATTGACTGTCCGGCACGGATGCCAGACAGTCCGCCGAAAAGCCTCAGTACGAAGCTGCCACTGATCCCGCTTCCTCGCTGGGATGAATATTTGTCTCTGCCTCACACCAGACAGGACTTGACACAAGATCAATGACCCAAAGGTCGATTTTCGAGGGGATTAGGGGAAGGGATTATCGGGTACGAGCCCTGCTTGACATTGCTGGTCATCGGCCCACTTACGGCCTGATGGGCAAAACAAGATCCAGGCCCTGTGCTATGCAAAGGTGGCAAAGATGTCAATGCTGCAGCTCGCTCCCTCGAAAGAGGCTTTTTGACCTCATCTGCTTGGCATTGACTGCTTGTCAATGTTGCAGCTCACCCACCCGACGGTAGCCCAGCCGAAGCCGGGGTCCTTTTGGCTTCAAGTCTGCCAAGGCATGACCGCTTAAAGTAAGGGGTGAGGAAGGTTGGACCCGAGCCAAAGCTCGAGCGCTGCTGTTTTTTGCTGGTCACCAGCTAACTTAGTGCTATGTGGGCCCGATGATCCATGCTAGACACGGAGCCAAAACAGGTCCAGGCACTTTTATAGCTCCAGGCCTGATTATAGCTTAAGCAGCGTCCAGTGCTATACAAAGGTGACAAAAGTGCAGCTTACCCACCTGAAGGTGGCCCAGCTGTTGCCAGAGGCCTATCGGGCTTACGTCTGCCATGGAGAATTGACCGTCCATCACGTATGCCAGACAGTCCGCTGAAAAGTCTCTGATCGGGCTTCCTCGCTGGGAGAAAGTCCCTTTATTTCCATTCATACAGATGGTTGGCATGAAGCCCTAAAATTTTGTTGGAGAGTGGGAGAAAGGGGTCCTGTGATTACTGCAATGTCTAAGGACACCTACCTAGCCACATTCACCGACCCATTCAACACTGCAAATAGTCAGCCATCCTTCACGAAAACATCCACCATCCACCAAAATACCGCACTTGCTCTGTGAGAAGACCTACTTAAAACCCCGAAATGAAATGTTTGATTTTATTTACAGAAATGTAATATAATGGGGAAGAGAGAAAAAAAAACAGAAAGAGAAAAGAAAACAAAAGCGAATAAAATCAAAGAAAAAGTGAGATTCAAAGATCTTCAGAAAAAACGGGCTACAATAAGGTTTAGGGTATTAAAAGAATAGGGATCAAGAAGATCTTGGAGAGTAACAATTAGGCGACGGGGACGATTACTCATAACATACTGATAAGTAGTGGTTGGAAGACAATGAAAGCCTACTTACCCGAGGTGGGGTCCCGAACGACGCGGACCGTAGTCGCCAGGGATAGGAAGTAGAGGGAAGGAAGACTCCAACATTGCCCCCATTCGTGCAACCAGGTTCGCTGCATTCACCCACCTTTTGTCGAATGTTAGGCGATCCATGCGTTTTCTATCGCATCTTATCTTGACTCTAAGCTGATGCCTAAAGAACAATATCAAATCACAATGAAAAAAGTTTGCCTCATCAACCAATCCCTTCATTCGCGTCATCCAAATCACCATTCTGGCTGCGACTAGGATTGCAAGAAACACTCCACGCTTCACACACAGAAACAGAGGTAAGACGTTGTCTACGACGTAACCAACGACGGACAGTACCAATTGTTTGGGTTCACTGTGAAACGTCCACTCCCCAACGTGATCCCAGAAAGGGCATACTCGCTCGCAGTAGTAGAAGGAATGCTCAGCCGTTTTCTCTAAGCCACTGCTGCAGCGAGGGCAATCGGAAATGTCTGCAAGGCCTGCTCTGAAGTTCAAGCCTAAAAAGGGCTACGCGTTCCGTGCAAGCCGCCAAGTGAGCGAGAACTTGGAGTTGTTCAAGAAGCTCGATTCCAATGTGAGCAGATCTCCCCCGCCGTCCAGCTGTGTCATACTCTAAGAGCGTCCGAAGCAGAGCCCACCACTAGTTCCTGATATAGTTCTTCCGAGGCCATGAAAAGTCGCTGGACCCAAAAAGTTTACGAAGGGTCGTACGGCATTCGCGGAGAAACGGTGATTCGCCCATTGGCCTTTGGGTCTGATTTGAGGTGAGGAAAGGTATCGGTCGCCTTTCGTCTCCACACCGCTTCCCTTGACAAGGATCGGCTAAAGTAAGCCAGTCTTTTAGCGATCTAGTTGCTCTCCAGATCAGGTACACCTAGACCCCCACTGCACGTACCTGTCTGCAGACCTGTCTGCAGACCATCGGCTTTAAACCTCCCCAGAGCAATTTGGTGAGGGATCGTTGTAGCGCTTGCCAACGAGCCTTTGGCAGAGAAAGTAACGACAATCGGTAAAGGACCAAGGAAAGATGTACACGACACACACTTCCACCCTGCCCTTTAAGGACAACCTCCTTCGAAGCCAGGTAGCCACCTGGGCATCTACCTTGGCCTCTACATCCGACCAATTTTGCTCCAAGGATGCGGACGGGTCCGTCGCTCAAGCTGAAAGGCCCTGGCAGGGTATTGCTACCCGTCCAGGCGCCGAGCCACAAACCTTCGCTTTTGTCAAAACTGATTTTGGCTCCTGCTATTCGTTCGTACTCAGTAACTGCCTTCTTCACGGTACTTATGTCCAGGCGGTGGAACACAAAGACGGTGATATCATTGGCGAACGCAGTGACATTAGCTGTAAGAGGGCCAGCAAAGGAGATATCGTGCTGGGCCGAATTTGCCTGCTCATCCCGAAGCCTTCGGAGCAGGGACTCCAAAGCAAGGGCACTCCAAAGCAGGGACTCCAAAGCAAGAGGATATAGGGGGCAACCCTGCCGGACAGACCACTCGATCATGAACTTTCACAGACGCTTCCCGTTCACCTGCACCACTGCTTGAATGTTGTGGTGCATCATGCTAATGCATTTATTGGAGGTGCCCGTGGTGTAGTCGTTATCGTCGTAGGAAATGGACATGGCGACACGAGTTCAAATCCTGGACGAGACTGATTGCATTTCACATAGCACTAATACCCTTGGGAAAGGTATGAATCCAATTATTCTCCCTCCAGCTATGGGTAAATAGTAGTACAGACTAGGTTCTTCAGCCTTGGTAAGGCAACTAGTCTAGGAGAAGGAAAACTCTGAATTCAAACCTGTTAAACTCCGCTTAAAAATTGACCTTGTGTCATATCCTGCCCGAGCGGAGGGGTTGGTAAATAGTATCATGCTAATCCATCTGCGGAACTCCGGTTTGAATCCGGCAGTCTCCAAAAAAGATGCCAAGAACCTATGATCAACTCTATCGATGGCCTTAGACTGATCTAAATTGATCAACGCGGCTTCGATGCCGTCTTTTATCCCCTCTAGGACCTTGCAAACCAAGTGGATCAATCTTCCCTTCACTACGAAAGTCTGCTCTGAACCGATCAGATCGCTAATGACAAGCTGTAAACGATTCGCTAAGACCTGGGCCAAAATCTTTATGTTTAGCAGAGTTATGGGCCTGTAATCACCTAATCCTTCCAAAACATGCCTGCCACGTTTCATCAGTAATATGATCATGCCCTTAGTAATGCTACCAGGAATGGTTCCCTGGGCGAACCAATGGTTGAATACATCCGTCAAAATTGGTACAAACATGTGCAGCAGCCTCATGTACACTTCATGAGGTAGACAATCTAGTCCTCGCAATTTGTTAAGGCCGAACTGCTTCTACGCATCACAGACTTCTCAATCTGTAATCACACCCACGCAGCGAGTCGCTTCCGCCTCCCGAAGGCGGGTAAAGTCAGCTAAATAGCTGCAAAACTCCTGAAGCGGGAGATCAGAAAAGTGAACAAAGCGACCACGGAATTGCGTCCCAAAGGCGTCGTGTATCTCAAGGTTTAACCGTAGTAGGTGCCCATCCAGGAACTTGACGGAATCGATATACCGGCCGGGAAACCTTCACACTTCTTCACGCACAGTCGCGTTCGATTTCACAGCTTCGTTAAAAACTCTTTTTAACTAATATCTAACTACGAATCCCTTGTAGCACTCGCTATCCTCACGCTCAAGGTCCCTCCTAGCTAGTTATTTCCACCACCCGGGAAGGTCTATCTTCTATAGGTTTCGCCTTCCTGGTCCTATCTAGGTTGAGCTGTTGACCGTATTTGGTAGCGAAATCTCTAATCCTATGTTTCAGAGATGCCCACCATCTAATTCCGGAAACCGTTCCCACTAACACCCGCTTAATTTGCGATTCCAGCCACTCCTGGAAGTCTCGTATCTCCAGTAAGGACGTATAGAACTTCCAGTAACCGGCTAAACAAGGCCTAACCGCCGACTGACCCTAACAAGTTTATGATGGTCAGTCAGCTCTAGCAAGTGGAACGTTGGAAAACTAACGTATGCTGAAAGAAAAACAAAGTCCCTCTCCAGCATCCGACAGTCCGCAGCTCAATTGAAGTGAGTCTCTTGTACTGTAGCAACATTCACCCTGAGTTTCGAGGGTTCACCAAGCCAACGCGCACACTTGCTTGGATCCCTCAGTCCCCTCACATTAAAAGTAACAAGGTTTAGAGACATCAAACCTACTTACCTTACTCACTGTCAACTACTGCCGCCGGAAGTCCTTGGGGGTGAGAATGCCGACGGCGTGACGCAGTGAACCGGTGCCGAGTTCAGTGATAATTCCACCGTCCTTGGAAATTCCGCCGATATTTAAGAGTTACTTCAGTTTCAGAGCCCTGTAGAACGATGGGTGAACATAAATCGGGACCCTACCCGAACAAAAAGACATCAATTTTTGAGCAAGGGGTGCTCTATATCTGCCAAATTTATATCTGCTTGACTGGCTTCCTCAAGGAAACGCTACAGGACATTTGTGCCGCTACCAGCCGAGCGAACAAAAGTGGTCATCATGGGTGCACCCCTAAACAGGTATGGTTATTAACATTTTTGTAGGTATCAATGGCTTTTAATGATATTAGTGGTTTCAATGTGTTTATAGTTGATGATCTACGATTGATGTTTCGGTGTCTTTGGTAGAGGGAATGATTCCAGTTAGTCATTGTCGGTCCTCGCTGGAGGCCGACTTGGCTCTTTGGCGGGTTTGTGGTTGTGATGATGGCGGGTGGTTTCTGGTTTCCGAATGAGACTTGGAGAACAACCTGGGAGGTGAAAGGAAAGGCAGCGTTGGGATAGGGGAGCTTCAAAATTCAGATGTTGGAATGGGGAATTTTTCGAGTGTGAGGGTTGAAGTGGCATGATTTGTGCTGGACGCAGGGGTTGTAGTTATTTTTCACGTTACGGCTGGGTGAGTGGTTCAGATTGGGATGGATTTTTTTCAAAGTTTTTTCTCCCACACCTTGTTTGTGTCTCCACTGTCCATCCCCCTTTTAAGGTTTGTAGCAGTTTCCATATCCTCAGGTTGTGCTTCCGGTGGATGCTGCTTTTCTTTTTCTTTTTTCAATGATACTGGTGTTTAGGTTGTAATTGTTACGTCTATTGTTACTGCTGTGGTATCTGCTGATGTTATCGGTTTTGTGGGTGTAGAAGTTGTAGCTTTTTCTTGTGTTATTGCTACTGTTGTTATGATGGTTGCTGTTGATGATTTGACTGGTTTTTTTTTTAATTTTCCCCCTTTACGGGATACCTGGGTCCACTCCTCTTCTATGTTTGGGTGGTCTCCAGTTTTCGAATTTGTGCTATTGTTGTTTTCTTTTGTTTTTGTTGTTGTGGCTTCTAATGCTGCTGCTGCTGCTACTACTGCTGTCTTTGTTGTAGAAGTGGTCGTTTTCTGAAGGCAGGATCGGGTGAAATAGCCCAGCTGTTTGCATGACTAGCAGAAAGGTATCCTGCCCTCAACGACCACTATCATCGTTTGATTTTTACATGCTATTGTATGAGGGATGGCCTGAAACCCTCCCCTATCTAGACACATAGTTAAAGAGTAGACACCGTATGCCGTCCCACTTGTTTTGTTATTTGAGTAACGTCTTCTACGCCACCATATTCACTTAGGTAGGCGACGAAAACGTATCTACTTAGTAGCATTGAGATGTTACATAAGGTGCCTTTTATCCGTCTCTGGCCTCTGTATTCCGGTTGAAGCTGGAAGAATTTAGTTGTGACATTATTTCTGGCCATTTTTTTCCTCGGATGGTAGCGGTACATCCCAGGTAGCAAAGCTTCTTCGGCAAAAATACCTGCATGAGATGCCAGTCTCCTGGTATGTAAGTCTGTGACTACGAAGGACAGAGTGTTATACTCGACCGCGTCTACCAGTTCTGGAATTGGTAAAATTTCATTGTCTTTAAAATATTGTGCATATTTTTCGACTCTGTCTCATTCGTAGTAACTCGGTGACTTTTTTTTTGGGGGGGGGATTTTCGACGACCAAGAGATTGGCGTTGCAGGTGCTTTCTGTGCTGCCTGGATAGAGCGGACCGGGAGCAATGAAGCCGATGATAAATCTTCCTGTTTCTCTGAGGAGGGTTTAAGGTCATTAAAAATGTCCTGTTGCTAGTTTTGCGAAGTTAAAATTGGCTCTTCCACAGTTGCTTGAGGCAACTAGGAGGAGGGCCCGAATATTTGTTTAAAAGACAATATGAACAGAATAAATTTCGTATGAACAAATCCATTGAAGAAAATGATTAAACAGCCGTGGTCGAATCACAAAAATAATCAACAAATAACAAGCGTAGTTTGACCCCCTCCAAAAAAAAAAATAAAACAATAACAGTTGAATTGTTTGGGGAGGGTCACTAAAGAGAAAAAAAACTTGGGAAATAAACTTACAATAAAAATAATTCCTTTAGTCCGTGAGAAAAGCTGGGAGGAAGTCGCTCCCCTCGAGAGTAAATAGAGTTATTATTTATGAAGAAGGAAAAGTTCATTATCGTGTAGATAGGTCGCCATAACATCTTTAAGTGTCCAAGGGGTGCAATGATATGCGAATACTGACATGCAACAGCTTGGAAGAATTTTTGTTTTATTCATCACAGATGAGATTTCCATATGGTCAATAAACCTGTAAATAGCAGTTGATGCTTTACTTACGCTTATGTTGTCATTGTTTTCAGTGAATGAGTTATTGCTACAGTGGTATATGAACTACCCAAAGGAAAACTGAATACAAAACCAGCTTGACATTGCTGAAAATATTGACCGTGTGAAGCATCTTAACTTTTGTGTTGGGATTGGATAAATATATACTTATTCGACTAAAGGGAGTTTTCTAAAGACTATTGCATCTCGTTTAAAGAAACTTGAAATGCATAGTGCCGACGGAGCTAGACAGTTTTTCTTCCGTTAGCCTTGATCCAGTTTTACATACAGTGCGGTAAAAAACACAGTTTCCCATTTTTTTAAATGGTTTCTGAAATTTTTAGATCATCATTTTGTTTTTTATTATCCGATGTATTTGGGCGAGGTTCCTCATTTTGGTTGTTATTATCGGGAAACGTTTTGATAGTTTTGTCACTCACAATTCTTCCTACATGAGTATGGCATGGTAAAGACTGCACGCTTAATGAAAATTTAAAAAATAAAAAAGCCAATTCTCTCTTCTATTGCATTAATGAATAAAACCAAACCAAATCAGTAAAATAACAACCAATCTTTTCAAAGTTTTACCTTCTTTATTCAGTGATCCTTAACTCTTCTCACGCTGACAAATCAAGCAAAATCTGTGAATAAAACAGTAATATTTTGTCTTTCAACATTTTAGATTCTGCAAGACGATGACTAGGTAAAAAGGTTTCTATAATGCATGTATAGAAGTGAATGTGGTGATTGGTTTCTTTCTTTGTTTAATGGCATATAAACCTTTGTAGGTTTTTTAATGACAAAACTATTCTCCTCGACGAACAGCAGTGGTACTATTTTACCCATACCTGGGAGGATAAGGGGGGGTTCATACTTTTTGAAAGGGAACGTAATAACGTGACTGGAGTACGAACTCGCTTACTACGATTCCGTAGTCAATCGCTTTAACCATTACACCACGAGGACACCCCGAATACACTGAGAGGCAATCCATGACTCATTACAACTAAAAGTATGCACATACCTTTAATGAGGCTGAATATAACCTCATAAAACCTTTTATAACTTTTCGTAACACATATTTCTTTTATTTGTTAACTTTACTTAAACAAATTTGTTAAATCTTTAATGCACCTTGTTTTTTCTTTCTTTTCTGTCTTGCTTGTTGCAACATATGATTTATGATTCTGTATTTTCAAGGATGTAACCACTCCCTTTTCTCCTATTTATAATGGTTTAAAATAAAACTCCCAATAACATGGGCATTAAAACTAGCTCACCCTACTTCAAGTTGATGATATAAATTATCATACAACTGTTCACTTGAAGCTCTCATCATTGGTTCATCAGAGTTCAAACCGTGACTATGAGATAACCTATCACTAATAATAGGTTCGAAATTCAATACAACTCGGTTACCAGTTACTAAAAACTTTCGAGGCAAATAACAAACTTATTCTCTTTTCTGTTTGCATGTTCAGAGTCGTTTTATATACTAGCTGAAAACTACCTTACCAGCAGTATTTAAAGTTAGTCCCTGCCCAAGACCTATATAGGACTTTTTATTTTAACTATGTAATACCTGATACGAAAATATTCACAAGCATTAAGTTTTTGATCGGGTTTAATTTAAATATCAAAGGTGATTTTTCAAAATATTTGAGTACAATTGTTTTTGAAATTCAGTTTATTCTTTCAACTTAAAATCTTGCTCTTTGCAATCTGTATTTTACGAGTGGTGATCTGGATAGAAGATATTCTCAATAAATCCCCTTTCTTTTGCTTTACGTTAGTTGTACTCAAATGAGGAGGAGTTCATGTTGTAACGGTTATCATGGAAGGTAATGGATCCAGGGAACCGAGCATAACTCATAGACGATACTTTTTTGCATTTCACATACCTTTACTACTCAAGAAAAAAGCATGCGTCCAACTATTTTCCAAATGCTATGGATAAATAGTCGGTTAGATTAATTCAAACGAATTTTATTCTGCATAAAAAGTGACATTGTGTCACATCCTATCAATGGAAGAATTTGATAAATACATACATAAAATATTACTGCAAAGATTTTAGTTTGGTTTGGTTTTATAGCATATCAAAAATTGTTGGTTAGCGAATGCCAAATCCTGTTTTTACATATATATTAAATATATGATTTGTATATAAATTTTGTAGATATACGTAGGTAAATGATCAAACTGTTCTATATCAAACAATTCAATTTAGCTTTAGTCAACAAAGTTCTGTGTCAGCTCTCTCTCTCTCTCTCTCTCTCTCTCTCTCTCTCTCTCATTACTGGAGCCTCACCATCAGATATGTTTTGGATCATACTCAGGAAACTGGTTGGTGGGGTCTTAGCTCACTGCAGAGATGTAGTCGGTGCATCCCACAGCCCAATCCTACAAAGATTTTGACGTTTCCCTATTGTTTATTTTTACATGTAAAAACAATTCAGATCTCAGGTGAGGGATTCTGGCTGTAGTCACATCAAAATAGATAATATAAGGAGTAACGTCGAGATATTGAATAAAATCCGTGATTATCAAGAATTATAGATTGGTGCGGTTTGGTCACATAGAGTATAAGGACAGTCATTGATACAGGAACTGTTTCACCATATGAAGACCCAGAGGACAATTTGCAAAGCGATGAGATGATTAAAAAATAGCACAAAATTACTTCTTCTATCAACAGAAAGATTGGACAAAGAAAATAGGAAACGGAGATTTTATGTGTACAAATATCCCCGTAGAAACCTTTGAGGGTTATGCAGATAACGAATAGTGAGTTAGTATGAATATTTTAGATATGTTATGCATGGCTTAAAAGACTATCCGAAAAGTTTAACATCAATTATTTCAATATGCGAAATTCACCATAACAAGAAAAGCAAAGATATACGCCACTTTTAACATTGGATTTTTTCGGTCAATTCAATCAGCTCTCTGAAAATTTTGATGATTAAATCCTTTTAGCAATAGCTTGAATTGCAACCCTCTAAAGTTCCAAGACAGAAATATTACAAGATCCTTGACAACTTCAGCCTCTAGTGTTTTGCGATTACTACTGAACCAAACATTTTTTTTGCAATTACGTATGAATTATGAGATGCTCCTGACAGTTTTTATTATGGTTAATAAATATGTATACATGGGTATGTGTTGTATATGTGTGTGTGTCATTGCATATGTGTTTGGATAGATGCATATGCGTGTAAGTGCGTTACTGTTTTTCAGAAAGAAGATAGGCATTCTTCTGAATTAAATATAAAACATTGACGTTAAAAGCAATTAATCAAAGTTTCTCCTTTCTGAAGTTAATGACTTGCCAAGTGTAACTTGCAAAAACATTTACCGACGTCAGTTCTTCTCAGAATATGTGATGAGGCAGAACAGCAATTCAATTTATCCCGAATTCCACCGAACTAGATGTCCCTTTTTTCTCTCTATATTACGTTGACACAGTCACCAAAAGACTGATAATCCCTACTGTTAGCCTAAGAATACTCTTTACTAATTGGAATAGGCTATATTGTATATTTTCTTGCATTAGTATAGTTCATATATGGCCCTTGATTTATCATCAAGAAGGCATTAATATATTGAATTAATTTTAAAACCAAGGGTTGATTATCAACTTTCTCATTATTATTTTGCTTTGATCCTAAAAATTGATTTTTCTGTATAGTAATGATGTTTTGTTATCATTTTAAAAATTTTTGTGCTGAGTATCTTTTCCACTACTTACAGATGTAATTTGATTTGGAATGATATTATCTATGCCGTTTAAAGATTATAAATATTCGATAGGACCATTTGCAAAGAAATAACTTCAACTAATACACAAAATGTATATCGGAAGGTACAATAAACACGATTCTGTAACCTCTATGCATGAATAGCCCAGCCGTTTTGGGCTGTAAAATATACCAACTGCATCTCTGCAGAAAATTAAGATCCCTCTGGATATTAAGATAAATTATTTGATCTTGAGGGTCCAGTCCAGGAGTTCGGGGGAATGAGGAGTACTCCTACATGGCCATAACTCCCAGATCAACTCTGACCCAGAGTGGTAGTACTTGTAAAGGTCCTATCTATGGGTTCAATAGAACTGCTTGATCATTTACTATACTTGAAACCATTTAACTGTTTACAAATAAGTGGCTAATTATAAAATTATGACCTACAAACTATTCGTACACAAATCATGTATATTTAATGAGAAAAATAAGTGTAAAAGTGGATAAACCAAAACACTGACAACAGACTTAACTTATCAACTTATCTGTCTCATCCGTTCAGATTTACCAAAATCTCTCATTTCTCCACATATGTAATATATATATATATATATATATATATATATATATATATATATATATATATATATGATTTGGCCCTAACAGGGTTGATATGCCATAAAACATAACCAGCCAACTAATTATGCATAAAATAACCCTCAATAGGTTGAAATGTTGTTAAAATCAATCGTTTTTATTTTTAGTGTAATAAATCAACTAAATTCAATTTATGCACAATTTATATATGATATAATGTTAATTTTAAAAAAGGAAAAAAAATAAAAAAAATTCTAATATCAAGGAAAAATGTGCGAATATTGATCAGTTGATGTATCTTATGTATCGCTTCAATAATCGTAATTCGTACGGTCTGATTAAACGGAGAATAATGGAGATAACTATGTAGGATTTGTTATCGCAATGTAAGGTTGATAGTTTCAAAATTATTACTGATGAGATAATATTGTCAAAATTTACAGGTTTAATTGAAAAAAAAAACACTGAGAATTAAAGAAAATTACGACGTTTATAATGTTTTACATGTTTGAGATCTTTTCAGGAAATAATGAGATTCATTTTGAAAATCTGCTGATCAATGAATACCTGAGAAAACATAAAGTTGCTGTTTGTCTCTCTGAGTTTGTTCCACTGAATAAGCTTTGGGTATTACAAGTATCTTTACACTGGTTAGGAAAATGGAACATACGAATATCAAACAGCGCAATGCGGGCGAATTCTGTATAAAATAAACTTCAGGGCAATGAGAGAGATGCAATTTAAACAGGGTTAATATTATCAAAATCATTATGAAAGGTTTTCGGTGACATTTTGGAATAGTTGATACACAATGGTAGATAAATTTTAATCTGATTGGGCAGCTAATTCAAAAACCGAGAAAAATACGACAAAAGGGATAATGTTCCTCAGATATGGTCGGCGGTTGCCAGAAAGAATAATTGGTGGTGTAACACTGCCAAGACACAAATAGAAGTTTGCAACACTACGGATCTCAAATCGATATTCATAGTAATACACCACCACGTAGACATTTGTATCACCACGGTTCTAACAGGTCTATGTGTAGTACTACGCTTAAGTGTCAGTCGGACCCCCTATGGTAACCTCAACGTAAGAAAAGTGACAAACTCACAAAATGCTGTCTTGGTTTGCTAATACAAAAGTTTATACGCTACTACACCTCTTAGAAGTTGGAGAGAGAGAGAGAGAGAGAAAGAGAGAGAGAGAGAGTCCATCTTAACAGATTTGAAGTGGGTGTGAGACCCATTCACGGAGCTCACATAAAATAGTGCCGTAATTTTCGGCCGCCTTCACATCCTATTGGCTAGTGTTCAACTGAACCTTATCCTTTTTTCTATTTTGCATTTACTTCCGAAAGGCTATTCCATTTGAGTTTCTTCCAATCAATCAGAATTCTTCACCGATTTGTCGCTGATATATTTATTTTTTTAACCAGACCTCTGCTGCTCTCCCGACCAAGACCTTCCCATTCGTTTCTCCTTTATCGCCTTTCTTTCTCTCTCCCCCTCTGTCTGTCTCTGTCTCTCGTTCTTTCTCTCCGTCAGTCTATTTGCTTGTCTTGATTAACTTTCTCCTATGTGTCTTTCCTTTCCTTCGTTCAGTGATCAACCAGAAAAAACTAGGAAACAACTCCCAATCAACATATGTCTCTAATAGATTTAAAATGGTTTCTGTGAAACCTTTTCTAAAAACCCAATTTCTATAAACCCCAAATGTTCCTCGTGTTCCAAAGTCTCTTACTCACTTACTTGACTTGAGTTCATACGACTATTTCGTATTCACAAAAATCCAAACCAGAGCTTAGCTTCCTAGGAAATCCCCAGTATACATGGCTGAAATTTACCTAGCTTTACTATTTTCCTAATAACAATTAACTGACACAAGTTTATCATCTTAAGTGCGTCTATGTCAGTACTGATAATATTAAAAAAAACATCCCGACTATCTAAGAAATTACTGAATAAACACTTCTCCAAGAGAGGAAAATCATCACTCAATACTGTATATCAAGTCCCATGAGAATACAGGGTAATGGTAGGGATGACACGGAAGACAAAAAAAAAAAGTACTAAACACAATCAAACACAAAAATTGACTTTCCTGACCTGGGGCTTACTATCAATAATTTTCTCACCGATAGAGTAGTGCTTTTTCAGCACGGATAACAAAGTATATAGCACCAAACTAACCATTGGAGAATGGTAACACGGGTACAAAAAAATAATAAGAAAGTTGGCTACACTCCACGTAGAATGTCCTCAATTCTCACACATTTACATCCTAAAAACTGAAGGACAATACTGAGTAGATCAGGTAAATAACAATTCATTGTGAAACACATAATACTTAATTGTGGAGAACTAAATTTAATTCGAACAAAATACTTACATTGCCATATCAGATTGCTTCTCAGCAGAGGGGTAAGACACCTCCCCAACGAATGTCCTGTTTATAACACTAAACAATCTGATGATGAGGTTCCAGTAATGCTGAAGTTTTGGGGAATGCGGAGTACCCCTTCATTGTCATTGCTTCCTGGTTTTCTCTGACCAGGAGAGGTAGCACTAGATAGGATCCTATCTATGGGTCAAATACAACTAAACTGTGTTGATTAAGATGGGACTCTTTTTGCATTTAAACGTTGTATTTAAGCTAAAATGAAGTTCCTAAAATAGAACTGTTTTGACAGTATAACTGTGTACTTATTCTAAACTGAATTATTTGAAGTAAAACTGGTTTTATATTTAACTATGTGTATTGCCCAGTCAGCGAGGGTAGTAAAATACACCAACTGCTTCGCTGCAGAGGAGTACGACCACCCTGCAGCCATTGTCCTTGATATAACACTAAACAATCTAATGGTGCGGTTCCAGTGATGTTGGTGCCTTGGAGAATGCAGAGTACCCCTTCATTTCCATCGCTCCAAGGTCCACTCTGACCAGGAGTGATAGCACTTGATAGAGTCTTATCTATGGGTAACATAGAAATAAACTCTGTACTTATGCTAAACTGAATTGCTTGAAATAGAGCTGTCTTCTTAATTAAACTGCGTACTCATGATAAATTGAATTATATGAAATAGAACTTCTTTTGTATGCTAAACTGGATTGTTTGAAATAGAACTGCTTTTGACCTTGAAATTCTACTTACGCTTAACTGAATTGCTTGAAACAGAATAGTTTTGACATTTGATTATGTGCAATCAAAAACTATACATATGCTAAACTGAATTGTTTGAATTGAGACGGCTTGATTCAACTGAATTGCTTGAAATAGAAATGCTTTTTACAATTAAATTATTTACTTATGCTAGACTTAATTGTTTGAAAGATAACTGTTTATTTGTATAAATATGGATTTGGGATTAAATAACCAACAAAGTTTGATATGCCATCAAACACAAACAAACAAACAAACAAACAAAATACTAAAAGCAAACAATTTAAAAGGACTCATCAATGACACTAAACCCAACAAAATAGTCCAATTCTTTGGAAAAGTATAAAGCTATTCTCCCTCCAACTATGAGCACTTTAACCTGGCAACCAGTCTACGAGAAGGAAAACTTTGACTCAAAACCTGTTAAACTCCGTTTTAAAATTGGCCTTGTATCGCATCTTGCTCAAGTGGAGTGGTCAGTAAATATCTACGTTTATGTGTTAGATATTCAGTCAAAAGATTTTTTTTTTCAAATCATGTTCCACTTCTTGATTTCCGATTTAAAAGAGTTCCACCAATAGCTGATATACACTTTCACCAAGTAAAACAAACCATAACCAAAGCTAATGTTAACTATTTGGGAACTTTTGAAGATTAGTTCCCTTGGGAAGCCACACACCAAATAAAATGGGGCGGGCGGGTTGTTTGAATCGGTTTTTTGACTAAAGAATCCAAGTAGGTTATTTTATATCAAATCATGTATATATATATATATATATATATATTGTAAAGGAATAATTTTTAGGGAGCATTTTAAACGAGGCAGAGCTCATTTGTTTGTACACAAATAGTTTCAAGTATTGCTATCTGACCCTAATAGTTTTATTTCCACACAGAGAGTTAAACAGTTCTTTTTAAACCATAGATGGAACAATAACAGCTGCTACTACTCCGGCCAGAGTAGACGCAGGAATAACGGCAATTAAGGGGTTCTCAATTTTCCGCCTAGCTCCTGGATTGGAGCCTCTCCATCAACTGCAGTTTAGTGTCAAAAACAGGACACTTGTTGGGGGCAGTCATACGTTCGTGAGGCTTATAAGTTGGTACGTGGCTTTATAAGGATTCGATACTGTAGGAGCAAAAGTGATTTGTAAAAGCTGATTAAGATTTTTTTTCTGCACTCGTTTTTGCATAATTTTCAAGTCAGTATTCGTATATTTAAATAGTATATACAAAAATTATTTACACCTATGCAATACAATGGAAGCAAATAAATCATTCGAATAAATACAAGCCTTAAGAAAATATTTTACTCGTATATAACTGCATGATGGACAAAATCTTTTATCAATGCCTTCCTCTCTTTATTGCAGAGTTGCAAAACTTTCATTTTATATTTGTGGTCAGCACAAACTAAAGTTCGAACGTGAATTGGGATATTTGGAAGACAGATTTATCATAAGTTTTTTTTTCTTTATCTTTCCTTAATCTTTCATAGATAAAAGATTATAATTTTCTCTTT
Organism: Sepioteuthis lessoniana; assembly: GCA_963585895.1. Lineage (NCBI taxonomy): Eukaryota > Metazoa > Mollusca > Cephalopoda > Myopsida > Loliginidae > Sepioteuthis > Sepioteuthis lessoniana. The sequence continues at coordinate 98,100,464 of OY757905.1, read as the reverse complement.
ACCCCCATGATTCCCATATTATACGCAGATATACGTCGTTAGATTGGTTGGTAGGTGTAGGGAGTTAAACTTTTCAAAGAGTTGTGGAATTGGATGGGGAATGTTGGAAGGCAGATATGTTATCAGCATACTTTTCTTTCTCTTTTTGTCTTTTATAGATTTCGGTAAACCGGTCCGTGTCCTAATCCATCTAATAAACGAATACTGCAACGGGTGTAGAAAGAGGTTAGAATTCACTTACTTTATCTATTTCTTCCCTGATTAGCGTGCTGCATGTCAAATACTGAATACGAAAGTAGGTAGTTTGATACAACTGTATTAATACGTAGATAAATGAAATTGCGACACACATAAAGGACACGTCTAAGTAAGTGCGTACATACTTGAAAACAAGCGTATCAATATTATGATTTTCAATTTTCTGTTTTCATTGGCAAGGATTTTATCCAATTAAATTACGTAGTTCTCGTTATCAAAAGTATTAATTTCAAACATATTCCGCTATACGCAAAGTTCATTTGGAACTTGATATTCGTTATGGAGAAATTGACTTTTATAAAGATCACAATGTTGAAATAATGCATTGAAATTTTACACCGAGGAAATTAGTTCTAGAATAATGCCAATATAAAAAGCTTTTTATTTCTTGATTTTGCCTTAGAAATAAAACTTTATTAAGAAAGCAAGTTCTGAAGCTGATAAGATAAGCTAAATAATCTATTGTTTCGAGTATTTGTTGATTGATTACCCCAACATAACATTGTATGAACAGAGAAACTATTTAAGAATATCATTGCAGCCGAAAGGAATGCATGCCTATGAGGGTGTTCGGAAAGGATTCTGGACCCATGAAGAAGGACATTGCTATGAGGGTGTTCTGACGGTTTCCTGAACCTACGTATAAAGAAGTACATCGCAATGAGAGTCTTCTAAAAGGTTCCAGGACCTATAAACAAGTGCAAGGTTATGAGACTTCTGAAAGTTTCCAGGACCAACATAGAAGTGCATCGCCCTGAGATTCTTCTGAAAGTTTCCTGGACCTATAAAGAAGCGCATTACAATGAGAGTTAACTAAAAGGTCCCTGCATCGCTATCAGAGTCTTCTGAAAGTACCCGGGACCTATAAAGAAGTGCATCGCTATGAGTCTACTGAAAGTTTCCGGGACCTATAAAGAAATGCGCCACTATGAGAGTTTTATAAAGCCCTTTTGACCTATTAAGAATTGCGTTAATGAAAGTTTTCTGAAAGTGTTCAGGACCAATAAAGAAGTGCATCGCTATGAGAGTATTCTGAAAAGTCCCGGGATCTATAAAGATATGCATCGCAATGAGAGTCTTCTAAAAGGTCCCTGGACCTCTAAAGAAGTGCATCGCTATGAGAGTTAACTAAAAGGTCCCTGGACCTATAAAGAACTGCATCGCTATGAGGGTCTTCTGAAAGTACCCGGGACCTATAAAGAAGTGCATCGCTATGAGTCTAGTGAAAGTTTCCGGGACCTATAAAGAAATGCGCCACTATGAGAGTTTTATAAAGCCTTTTTGACCTATAAAGAATTGCGTTGTGAAAGTTTTCTGAAAGTATCCAGGACCAATAAAGAAGTGCATCGCTATGAGAGTATTCTGAAAAGTCCCGGGATCTATAAAGATGTGCATCGCAATGAGAGTCTTCTAAAAGGTCCCTGGACCTCTAAAGAAGTGCATCGCTATGAGAGTCTCCTGAAAGGTTCCTGGAACTATGAAGAAGTGAATAGCAATGAGAGACTTCTGAAAGGTTTACAAAGAGTAAATTGACTTTTTCAAATATTTTATTGAATGTTTGTGAAAGAGATAAAAACAAACAACTGGAAATACAATGCACAATAAATGCGAGGCGAACTAAAACAGTATCGTAATTGAAGTTTGAGTTTACAACAACAAAAGATGAATGTTGAGTGATGCATTTCCTTCAAAGTACTTTCTAGTCTTGATGGTGGGGTTTAAAATAGAATGACAGAATCCTCTGCGCAAGAGCTAGACTCAGCAAATAATGCATCCTGTGGATGATACTAAACTGCATCAAATAGTGAAGTTCCAGTTAGAGATATCTGAGGAGCCGACAGAACCCCTTCATCGTAATTAACCTCATGTCAGCGATGTCCCAGAGTAGTTGTATCGGCAAGAGATCTCTCTGTGGATAAAATAGAGTTATTTAAAATAATTAGATAGGACCATGTCCAAAAATATCTCATCAGAATCAACAACACAAAAAAAAAATCATATATATGAACGTACAATGAACATGATTCCCTAACCTGTTGGCATAATATTACATTTGGCTTGTTGAAATGTGAGTAAATGGAAAGCAAATTAGAAATACTATCCTTGACATCACGTACATTATCATTCCGGCGATTTCCATTAGTCAAATCATTTCTGGAACTTATCTCTAGATATCGTCTAACATTACACCGTTTAATGTTTAAAATGTCTTTCTTATTCTTCAATCCTATTCAAGAGATGAATTTTCAGATTCAGATAAAAATCGAATGTAACTTGGAGGGGTGCGCATGGAAGCACTTTGTATAGTCCCATTTTTACTAAAGACTGAAGACAAAATTGCAGCCATTATACTCCGACAATATAACTCGCACTTTCTTTTTAGCCCTGACACTAAACTATATCCGGTGGTGAGCATCTGGTTCTGGATACCCGAGGCGTGTAGAGAACTCTGTCATTGCCATCACTTTCATGTCTACTCTGACCCAGAGTGGTAGTACCTGCTAGGATCAAAAGGATGGGCTAAAAAATTTATTTCTACAGGAGCGTGGAAAAAACCTTTTCAGCAAGTGCACAAATATGTACTTCTTGACGTACAAGGGACGCGATTTCCTTACCATTTGGCATAAAAGTACTCAAGATGGATTGAAACGGTATAAAAATCAATCACTCTATCAACTGATCAATCTGAATTCGGCATAAAATATGTCTAGGAAGGACAATCGGAAGTAATTTTCTAAAGCTTGCTCCAAACTCCACTAAAGATTGTTTGTAGACGTTAGTCTTGAGTCATAGATACATATGTACCATTTAGGACGGAGGATAACGTTGGAAGTAGGATTTTTTTTAAATGTTGGCGTATTATATGCTGTGAAATACGGTAGTTAGAAATTAGTAATGATAATATTAAATTGTTCATAAAATAAGTTTCAATTTTATTGCACATTTAAATGGAAAATCGGTCTTCATTTTCCAAACAGTCATCTAAGGAATTCAAACAACTTCAGACTAATGAGGGTATATTATAAAAGATTAAAGTTCTTTATTGAACGATTAATAAACTTTTCTAATATGACGTGAGAAATATTTTCCTAATGATTTCCACAGAGTTTAATTTCAAGTTCTACTTTAATTTTCGTTAATATTGCTCATAATTGTGTCTATCATAGGAGTAAATACATACATAAATACATACATACATACATACATATATATATATATGTATATATATATATATATATATATATATGTGTGTGTGTGTGTGTGTGTGTGTAATTTCAATTAAAAACAGTTGACTCCTAAATGAATGTTACGTCTTGTAGAACAATATCTTTATAATTATTGATTTATTTTTAATTCTTTCTTCTGATCAATTGAAAGACAAAAATACTTATTTGCTAGGGACTAAGTTGAAAACACTTTTCAAAGACCAGATGTTCATATAGCTCTTGAAATGATTGTGTTAGATATTGTATAATAGCACTGAGAAGAGACTGTGTCGTCAACAATTGAAATTAATATCTAGCGGAATCTACACCTCGCAATTTGAGGAGGAAGCTCAACCGAGAAAACTGAAAAATATTTTGAAATAATTTACTATTATTCGTATTTGGCAGTACTTCTATTTTGTATCAGAACAGTATGTCCAAATGGCCTCATCTTATGAAAATGGAACTGCAATGAATTAATTTATTTATTTCGAAATTATTATTTAAAAAAACTCTACGGTATTTTGTAATTGTAAGCATGTAAAAGAAATATCAACCCACCTTCTGGAACGTAAAATCAAAATAGAAAAAATCGAGAACAGTTAGGTTATCAATTTTATGAACAGCATCGCTACATGGCGAAGAGTCAGGAGTACCCTCTAATTATTACTGTTAAGATTGAGGAAACCAGCTATTGTTAGTAAGTACGCAGATAGCACATCAAAAATAATCTCATGTGAGGTTTATTCTTTATTTCTGTCTGGCGCTACTTAGAATGACGGTCAGAAATTTGCGATGAAAAACAAAAATAAAACAAAACAAAACAAAGATAACTCAAAGAAATAATAACAGACAATACTTCATTTAATTATATAATTTCAAATAATATCACATGAGAATGATGAAATATATATAATACTTGATGAAGAACCCATCTATAAAATGTTCAAGACTTGGATAAAAGAGATAAGGCCAATAGATACGTGACCAAACCTTTTGACGTTTATCTATTTTTCTAATCGATATATAATTTAGTATCAATGAAAAATGTACATTTAACGGTTATATACAGTGCCTCCTAATACAATATG
>OY757905.1:98043409-98090909 GCA_963585895.1 Sepioteuthis lessoniana | reverse complement strand
CATCAAAATTGACAAGAAAGTTAAAACAACAGCCTACATAGTTTTAGTTCAAACGACTATTTTTTAAACTAGCAACCTTTATTGTTAAACAAACAATTTTTTCAACTGTTGTGAAATTCCTAACAGTAGATCCCTTCAATACATTTATTGTAACAGTATTTATGATCTTATATAAACAGGGGATCAGTTTTGTTGTGATGGTTGTCCACTGTTTTCCAACAAAGTGGTATTATGCTGTCTCCGTATATAGTGAGAATATTTCAGTTTTTGGTGAATTCGTAGTGATTTTGTTGTCTTTCCTAACTGCCTGAAGTCTTTTCTCGTAGTGTCCGCACTTCCCGTATGTATATCTAGTATGTAGCAAGATTAAAAAATGTATAGAAAGTATCAAATTCGAACGGATGTAATGATTAATGTTGTGGACAACATTTATTAAAGTATAATAAAATTTATATTTTTTTAATCTTTTTCTTACATATTAAAAGAGTATTCTTCATAATCGACTTTGGTATTCACCCCTATTTTGGTCTCATTAAGGAACAAATTAGACATATTTTACTCTAAGAGTAAAACATGTCCCCTGAGAATCTGCTACAGCGTAATATTGCTTACACGACACCGTCAGGTATCTTTTTTGAACAGGATTTTTGATGAGAAGAGGATCTTTTTTCATAACGATAAATGCCGTCATCAGTGGATCAGTCGAGGAAACAGACTGGCATACAAACCAAGTAGTTGGCTGCATCCAAAGAACATCAAAAGTTTATTTTGAGATATTTAAGGAATTGATCATTACGGACTGTTTAACAGGAATAGGACAATTTTGACTAATCTTACCTGCAACCAACTTTGTCGTTTGTTACCAGCTTTTGATCAGAAATACCCCCGAAAAAATTTTAAAAAGAGTCGTCGTCCATCCCAATACTGTTTATCTTCACATAACGCAATTGACTAATAATATCTAAGAGGAGCTCGTTAGGGGAAAAGTGCTTCATTCTCCTAAACCTGCTCCGTAAATGGATAACAAAATCATTCGGACTGTCTTTGGTTGACATAATAGAAGAGGTTGAACATGATTTCCTTAGCTTTTAGGTAAATACGAGAGCAAGATACACTGAATATGCCAAACCAAAGTGTAGTAGTAAATTATTTTAAACTGATTATTGATTGTGGCAACTACAATAACAGGAGCTTAATACTAAGGTGTTTAATTCTAGGGAGTTTATGATTTGACATTTTTAAGATGAGTTTTTTAATATTTGTTAGGACTTAAATTATTAATGAGAAGCCTGATAACAACATTCTTAATATTATAATATCTTAGTTAATGCCTAAAACCAATTAGAAACTATATAAGACCGTGTGTGAATCCATTTTCCGTCGAAATTCCACCTTGATTTATGTTTATGAAATCACTGATATATGGAATAAATTTTCGGAGCCAAGGTTTGCTCCTACACTCTATTATTAATTCTAATTTCAAACTAAAGAAATAATTATTTACGCATTGGTCAAGTTCAACAGTCTTTGGCTAAACCCGTGTCTTCGAAAATCACCCTATACACGCGTATCTACGGTACACTTCTAACCTAAGTCATGTTCACCTTGTATACCTGTTTTCCAGTCGGTTAGTTTAATTTTGTGGTTGACAAACATATTATCAAAGATCTAAAACAAAGCTATTGCCTATCTTTTCCTTCACCCGCTATTGAAAAAGATAATAACCTATACTATTATTTTGTGTACGAATTATTGAGGTAACTCTGCTATCTAGTTTGAAGTTTTCTAATTTGTCATCTTGGAACAACAACAAAGTCACGTAAAAATAAGCCTTTAAAGCAGAAGCAAAATGTAAGGAACGATGAGACTGCACAATTATTTCGATGGCCTTTCCATTAGTAGAAGCCCTTACTTATTATAAACTGTGATCTGTGTACCAGAGTAAATAAAGCTTAGCAATTTAATTTCAAGGATTTAATATGGCTAGACATTCTTTGCTCAGATAACATGCACTACGCATAGGACAATTATAGCTGGATATATTTCTCATATTGAAATTACCATATTGATAGCTATACCATGAATGTATTTGTAATATATATATATATATATATTGCATCCAAACCGATGCAAACAAACCTCAAAAAATGTTTGCGTTTCAAAATTGTGTTTGGTCCAACGAATTGCAATATACCAGGTAATTTTATAATTTGTTTGGCTCAGGTGGATTAGGTTCGAGCTATTAATTTAGATAACTAAATCAGATAAGAACTACGTTTTTGTGGTGGAATACGAAGTATCATTGTAGCCATCATTGATGGTAAGATCGAGAATTCAACATCGCATAAAACATACGAAAGTCATACGCTCGATCTGTAAAGTTTATCCAGACGATGTCAATCCCACTTTAGCCCAATCTTAGAGAAATTTTAGAAGTTCCAACATATTGTATTGCTTTTAAAATTAGTCTCTATTTGTGACCGCTTATTATCAGAGCGATCATCGAAAGTATGAACCTACCCAACTCCTACGCCACGAATGGGATGAGGCACAAAGTCAGTTTTTAAGTGGAGTGCTACTAGTTTAAGCTTACATTTTTCTTCACCTAAATTGGTTGCCTTACCAAGGATAGAGACCCAATAAGACCAACTATTTGTCTATCGTACTTTTACTTTGGTGTTTCAATAGAGAATCGTTATTGCCGCTACGGTTTCTTTAGGTATGCCGTACGCTAGTAGGATTTGTTCCATCTTTCCTCTGTGAATTGAATCGAAAGCCTTGGTAAAGTCAACAAATATTAATGTCGCTTGTAGGTTTTTTGGCCGTACATCTTCAAAGATTCCACGGATGGTTAATATTTGTGAGGTCGTGGATCTAAATGGAGACACAGAATACTTCGACATTGTAGCAGGAGTACAACAAGGGAACACGCTGGCTCCGTACCTCTTTATCATTTGTCTAGACTACGTACTTAGAATATCGATTGACAAAATCAGAGAGAATGGCTTCGAACTGACGAAGAAAAGAAGCAGAAGGTACCCCACAAAAACAATTACCGACGCCGACTACGCCGATGACATAGCGATACTGGCAAATACACCCGACCAAGCCGAAACACTACTGCATAGTTTGGAATGAGCAGCCGCAGGCATAGGCCTCTATGTTAATGCACACAAAACGGAATATATGTGCTATAATCAAACGGGGGACATCTCCACTCTAGAAGGAACCCCTCTTAAACTAGTAGACAAATTCACTTACCTAGGAAGCAGCGTCTCATCAACCGAAAAGGACATCGACACGAGGTTAACGAAAGCATGGACAGCTATCAATAGGCTATCGATTATATGGAAATCAGAACTAACCGATAAAATGAAACGCAGTTTCTTCCAGGCAGCGGTCACATCGATACTGCAATATGGCTGCACTACATGGACGCTAACAAAACGGCTGGAGAAGAAGCTAGACGGCAATTACACAAGAATGCTACGTGCAATCTTGAACAAGTCCTGGCGGCAACACCCCACAAGACACCAACTGTACGGCCACCTGCCCCCTATCACGAAAACTATTCAAGTTAGACGAACCAGACATGCAGGACACTGCTGGAGAAGCAGGGACGAACTCATAAGAGATGTACTCTTATGGACCCCCGCACATAGCCGTGCAAAAGCAGGACGACCAGCACGAACATACATTCAGCAGCTATGTGAGGATACGGGATGTTGTCCTGAAGACCTACCTAGGGCGATGAACGATAGGGAGGAGTGGCGAGAGAGGGTCAGGGATATCCGTGCTACCAGCGCGACATGATGATGATGATGATTTGTCTATAGCAAAGGTAAAGTGATAGGTTCATGTCTTTCCTAAGGCAGGAATCTATCGGGAAAGTGAAACGCAAACAGATTCGTCCAATCTCCCAAACCTGGTAATCTATTGTACTCTCTACGTCGATAATCGTTCCGTAACGTGCGCCTCCTAAACATCATTGAAGATAACCTCAAAAACGGTCGCCATTGATAACATGCGAAAGACCGACACTCGATGATATATTTGGTGTGTTAGTAAGCAAATCAAATATGCAATTCCTTCATTGCTGCAGATAAACACTGTCTATGCTCTTGATAGATAAAAGTATGAAGAAATATTTTTCCGCAGAGAAGGTAAAGTCGATCATCATAGCGGGAATTCAAGCTGAGACTATTGACTACTGCCGGGGGCCACATAACCTTCAGAAAATGCAGTTGACTCTACCTTATATAATTCAGTAAATGGGTATCGGGTTTCATCTTAAAAAGGCATATATTGCTGAGCATTTCAAACACATTTTATATAATACGTGTGATGATTTCTACATGCCGCAGACACTGCTCTATGTCACATTTGATACCAGACCATTAATGCTGCTGAAATCCTGTTAAATATTATATTTTACAAACGTCAAGCAACTGCCGACAGCTCGTGCCTCAACTATATATAATAACATTTTTAGATAGATATACGAGACGTAGATATAGAGAAGAGTCAATGAGACTTGGGGAAGTTCTAAAGTTTCAAGTATATGATTTCTGAATGTCTAAGGGTTGGAGTAATGTTTATCAATGCAGACAACAAAATCGGTGTGCTGAGTTCAAAATCTGGCTGAACATTTTAATATTCATTTCACGTAAATACCCTTGAGAAATATATCTTAATAAAATCGGCATCGGTATGTCACAAAATTGGACAGAGAAAAGACTGAACAAGAACTAAGGTAACCTTGCCTCCATGAAAATGTAACCTTCCTATTCAGTGACATAAATGAACTTTTATCTCCATTGTCAACCTTAACAGAGAAAATTAAAGTAATTATTATTTTGATATAATATTGTAAACTCTGTTTGGTGAAAAGGCAGGATTTCAAAAATAGATGTATTGCCATTTACTAAACAGAGCTCGAGGCTATAAATAAGTAGCGCCAGATGATAATCGAACTTGCTACTCAGTAGAAATGCTTTGTAAAGCTAATTTTATACTACGATCAGATACCCTAATTCATTTCAAGGTTAAGTTATAGGGTACCAATTAAGAATCAAACTCATAAGTCAGTCGTAAGGCTCTGCAACTTTACATTGTTAATGATTAAACTCAATAGGATTCTCTTGACAATTGCTTAGTTTTGCACAAAGCCAGTTTTATGAGACCCTTGTTGAGAATCGAATTCGCTAGCACGGGTTTGTTAGATCAGCTCCCTCTCTCCACGAGAGAATAGGAGATGATCCCCCACAAAAAGGTAGTAGATACAATTGTGCTTTAAATATTCATATTTTGTGGTCAGTTAAATGCTGACTGTGGTTATTAGTAACCGGACATTGCATGATTGTTAGAGTGTTCCCCAATGGCCCGGGAGACCTGGGTTTAATCCCACGTCGACTCATACCAAAGACTCAAAAAATAGTACTTGATGCTTCCTTGCTTAACCCTCAACATTATAAGGTATGGGTCAAGGGTAAAGTGGAGCAATTCAGGGAAAGGAGTAGCGCCCTCCCTTACACCTTGGTGTTGTAGCTATCGAAAAGGGGGCCTTCGGGTCATCCTCGACTACGGTCGCCAACTTTACTTTATTCCTCACCAGGACCCTAATATTTGAAAACTAGAGAGTAATCCAATTTTGATAAGTTAAAAATCATGGAAATTTCTACTGGCGCCTAAAAGAAAATGTTGAGGAAATTAACTCAAGTATTAACCTAATTAAAGCAGGTGGACTTGCAACTAAATTCTATGTACATGGTCTTTTTTACCACTTTACTTCACTATAGGGTTATCAATATAATTGAATATAGTATATCACCAACACAAAAATAATCATTAGAAGAAGTTTCTTATCAATTGCAACTTCTTCCTACTTCTCCTATTCCGGTCAGTGTGGTATATAGAATACACTAACTGTATCTATGCTAAAGAGTAAGAAACCCCTCCCAAAAAGTGACCTAGATATGACACAAAATCATCTGATGATTTGGCTTCAGTCTTGGAGCTTTAGGGAATGTGAAGTACCTCTTCATGACCATTATTCATTTGTAAACTCTGGCCCGGAGTGATAGTAGCTCTTAGGGTCCTATTTATAAATCAAATAGAACTTTTTAAACGTTAACTAAACTTGAAGTTATTAAACTGTGTTCAAATGAATATTTGGTATTTAATTAAATCATAATTGGATTGCAATGCTTAAAACCATTTAACATTGTGCAAACAAGAAAATAGCAAATACTTGAAATTATTTAACTGGCTAATTTTAGAATAATACCAAAAAACTATTTGTTTACTTTTGAAAACTGCCTAACTTCAGGCTGATGACATACCCCCAGACTAAGTCGGCGACTCAACATCAACTCGGGAATTAATGCGTATGCATCAAATTTCTTTGGTTTACCTTTTGCCCAATCGGATGCCGGAGTACTCAATTTGTTAAAAGAGATTTGCATTACGCAAGTGGCAGCCATTACATTCCATCGCTAGAGTGCTCAGCCCCCTGGTAGAGGATGTATTTATTGTCATCCACAGACAGACTGTTTCTTTGTATCACAGCTCTTCAGTGTGGCTTGACACGTGAGACGATCAATGATTTGGCATAAAATAACCAACAAGGAGTGATATAACATAAACCCCAAATGACCATCAATTCCGACCGAAATTCTGGGTTATACACGATCAGAAAAAAACCAACAACTCCAGTTTATTTCCCTACACTATTATTTATTTCCCTATACTAATATCTCAGTACTATAAATACTATTGATTTATCTTGTTCATGTAAATGTATTTTACGTAAGTGCCTATTCTTCACGTGCCAAAATTCTCAAACTGATATTTAACTGCTTTTAACAGATTTATACAGGACGTTAATTCATGATCGTTTGCGCACTCAACTGGATAGTATTTGAAGAACAGTTCAATTCTCACTTAGATTATCTGGTTTTGTCTCTACCAATTATTTTCTCACATAGTCTTTTCTGTATATTGGAAAAATATTTTTAATGATAAAAAAATACAAGGACCTTGACTGAGAGATAAAAGAAGAATCGAAACATGATGATGCCAGTGATACCAATAGTAAATGGAGCCTTTGGAGGAATCCTGAAGAACCTGGTAAAGAGCCTAGAGGGACTGGAGATCTGAGGAAAAATTAAGACCATGCAAACTACTTCTCTGATGAGATCTGCTTGAAAAGCAAGTGCCGTTTAATGACAGTGGTGAATCAGTTAATCATATGAATGAATACAACAAACTGGTAAAGAAGAAAAAAATGTAGACGTGACTGGTTGGGAAAGATGATCAACTGGGAATTTTGCAAGTGATTAAAATCGACCATGTTGATGAATAGTTTATGCACAAACCACTGAATTTGATAATACCAAACAATAACATGCACTAACCAGAATCAATATTGAATAATGAAACTCCTAATCCTCTGGGATTTTGAGATAGAATCAAATCCCGATCTTAAGAACAGATCTAGTTTTAGTTGATAAAAAGAACTTTCCTGTTTGAATATAAGAGTGAGTGAAAGTAAAGGAAAATGGAAAACAGAAAAGATGCGGAAAAAAATCAGAAAACCCTAGAATAACTGAATCCCTTCAGATCAAATTATTGCATAGATTGGCTAGAATGATGAAAAGAGTGATGTAGAGCTTAATAAATTTTTGGTCACTTTGACTTCAGTGGAATCTCGGAGTTACAACAGGCCTGAAAAGCTACCCAAAAGCCAGGAATAAACAGTGGGGGAATTGGCAATCAGCGGAAGAACTGATACCATCCAGGACACTACATTGATAAGATCACCGAGAATATTCAAAATATTTCTGGAGACCTCAGGAATTTGCTGTTACTCAGTCTTTAGTGAAAAGTCTCTAGATGTTGGAATTAACAATTATAATAGTAATGTCCCAAACTGGACAAGATATCCGACAAACTGATTAAGTATATCGAGTAAATCATGAAAAACTGGAGAGTGGAATTGATGGCAGGATGAACAAGTTTGGCTGAGGTGACGATCCAGAGAGTTATATTCCAGAATGATGCACTATTAACGTTATTATTTGTGATCACGATGATGTCACTGAATTGCATACGTAGGAAATGTTCAGATCGATACAAACTACATAAATTACAAGAAAAGATTAACCACCTTATGTACACGGACAACATTAAACTGTTTGCCAAAAATGAAAAAGTATAGGAAACCTTAGAAAAATGTGCCATGCTAATAATGAGAAGCAGAATATGACAAATAAAGGAGGAATAGAACTACCAAGAAAGAAAAAATCAGAACGCTTAAAGAAAAGGAAACTAAAAAGTTCTTGGGAAAATTGGAAGTGGACACCACCAAACATGCGAAGATGAAAGAAAAAAGAAAAAAGAAAAAAAAAACTGCTTGAAACCAAACTATATGGTAGACACCTCCTCAAAGAGATAAACTTCTGGGCAGACCCACTTGTAAGATACTCGGAACCATTCCTAAAGAGGAAGAAAGAACTTCAACAAATAGACCGAAAAACAAGAAAACTCATGATGATGAATAAGGCTTTTCATCCCAGAGATGAAATTCACAGATTATATTGGCACATTGAAGATAGCTTCAATAGATAAAAAGAATGAAAAAAAGGCTTACTGCAACAACCAGAAACGAGACAAACAATACAAGGATCAATAGAACAACAATAACCGGAAAACAAAAATTGGAATAAAACGAATTTTATGGATAGTTCAGGCGTCAAACAAGCGGAATCTATAAATAGAACTCTTAAACATAGCTAAGAAAAGGAAACGTGAAGAAATAAACTAAATCCTTTTTTAATTGCGGCACAAAACAGCGTCATAAAGACAAACCACGTTGAAGCTAAAATAGATAAGATGCAACAAAATAACTAGTGTAGGTAAATAATATGAACAAGATCCTCTTAAGTGGATCGAAACGCTAAATATTGAAAAGCAAGAGCTCCCTGACTGAATTGAAAAGCAAGATAAAGGAAACCGAAACGCCAAAGACTCGAGCACCATAGACATATGATAACACAAAAAGATAAGATATCATGCAAGAAAATGTTGGAATGAAAAAAAAAACAGAAGGGAAGTCTGATAATGCAATTTAAAGAGTTAAATCGAAAGTTATTGGCGAAAGAAGGGAAACACAAATGATACAAAGACAGGGACAAACAATACAAACAAAATAGGATATTCTAAATTAAGGAAAAAAATTCTCCATCAATAGGACAAACAGTCTGACGCAAAGGATGCAAAACAATTTTGGTGTAAAATGTGGGAATAGAAGGAACATAAGAGAATTGTCAAATGGAGTATATGAGTACACCTCCAGCAAATATAAACCTGGAATCCCTCAGGGTAACAATTTAAAAAGTACAAAATCAGAAAACTCAAGGCTCTAATGGCATGTACCGATTCTGGTTTGGTTTGTTTGGGTTTTATGGCATATCAACCATTGTTGGTTATTAACGTCAAATCCTATTTATACATATGTATTAGACATATATAGCTATGTGGAGTTAGTATACTCGAACGGATGACGAAGGGGAAAACTAATTGAATCCAATCAGCTGGGGCAGGAGAATAAATGGACTGTATCTCAGCAGAGTGGCAGGAGCCCCACAACGAGTGTTCTGGAAATGATACTAAAAAATCTTACGGGGAGGCTTCACTAATGGTGGAGCTTTGTTTTTGAAACTGAAACTGCGTACTCATGCTAAACTGAACTGTTTTGACCTTTAACCGTGTGTAAACAAAAAAAAAAAATGAAAACTAAACTGAATTGTTTTAAATTTAATTCGGCGTTAAATGACCCGAAAAGGTTTGATACGCCGTAAAATAAAACAATCAACCAACCAAACAAATGCAAAAAGACCCCAAGTAAATATAGATAGATTATATGTCTACCTATGATGTAGAAAATCCTTACAGCACAGATAAGGGAGATGATCTGTTACTCGCTTGTATGCGGCAGAATGTTTCCAGAATAACCGAAAGAATGTTACAGGAGAACAAGAGGACCAGGCTATTTGCTGTACATTGATCAGCACATCCTCACGGAGAGCAGGAAGAGGCGAAAAATGTAGCCATAGCATATATTGACTACAAAAAGGCCTATAATATGGCTCCGCTAAGTTTGATAGTAATGTTTGAAAATGTACAAAATATCCGACAAAGCCAAGAATTCATCGCAGAAGCCATTATAAAAACGAAGGAGAAACATTAAGTAAAGTGAAAATCAAGGGAGGCGTCTTTCAGAGAAATGCGCTGTCACCGTTAGTATCTGAAATATCATTGATGCCATTCACTTATATATTGCTAAGAAGTGCAATAGGGACTACAAATTTACAAAATTACAAGAAAAGATTAACTAGGTTATGTATATGGATAACATCAAGCTGTTTACAAAAAAAAAAAAAAAGAAATGAAGACTCTGATACAAGTAATAAGAATTTACAGTCAGGATATAAGAATAGAATTTGATACTGAAAAATGTCCTATGCTCATAATGAAAAGTGATAATAAGAAAATAACGGAGGAATAGAATTACCAAATCAAAACAAAAATCGGATCGCTTGGGTGAAAGAGAAAATTACCAATACTTGATAATACCGGAAGCGGACATTTTAAAAAAAAGCGAAGAAGAAAGAAAAAATAAGAAAGAAAATATCAAACAAACGAAAAAACTTTTCGAAACCAAGCTTCGAGGCAAAAAAAATTATCAAAGCAATAAAAACATGGGCAGTTCTCCTCGTAAGATATTCGGTACCATTCTTCAAATGAACCAGGAAGGAACTCAGACAAATGGACCAGAGGACAAGAAAATTGATGACAATACACAAGTCTTTACATCCAAGTCAAGACATAGACGATATGAGTCAAGAAAAGTAGGAGAAAGAGGACTCGCAAGCATTAAAGATAGCGGGGATACATCAATACAATAACTCGAAGACTACATTAAAAAGAGCAAAAGATCGACTAATCACAATGACCAATCACAACGCTGACAATATAAGGTTAAAAAGAACGCCACTAAATCAAAGAAATTGAAATAGGGAGAAAAACAACTGTATGGATATTTTAAAAGACAAACAGGCGAAATCTTACGCAGGAAGACATGGACATGTCTACGAATGGTAAAACTTAAGAGATGAACTGAATCAATTCTATTATATTGATACGCAACAGAATAAAAAGTGTAGATTATATGGCGACAAAGACGAAACCATTGATTACATAAGCGAATGTAGCAATCTAATGATAAAGAAGAATAAGTCCAGGCAAGAATTCGTTGGGAAAGGCGATCAATAGAGAATGGTGCAATAGATTTAACTTTGACCCAAAAACCAAATGTTATATGCACGACGCAGAATCCGCCATAGAGAATGAGAGGCATAACATTCTCTAGAATTTTGAGATTCAAACGAACCACCTCATCCCAAACAGAAAACCAGACCTAGTGATAATTAAAATAAAAATATGACATACCGTATAGTAGATTTTGCCTTCGCAGTGGACCACTGAGAGAAATCAAAGTAAGCGAAATTAGAGATAAGCGTTAAGGCCTTGTCAGGGAACGAAGAAAGCAGCGAAACATAAGAGTGACTGTGATAATTGTAATTGGCATACTTGGAACGGTCCCTAAAGTCTTGAAAAGTAGAATGCTAGAGTTAAAAATCAGTGGACGAATAGCGACAATTCAGACTACAGCTTTTTGTGATCGGCCAGAATACTGACAAGTGTCTTGGAGTTCTGAAAAGACTTGCCGCTACTCAAACACTTGTGAAAGGCCATCAGCTTGACCTGAAAACCTCATCACCGCCATACAGGCAATCGATGTTGATAACGATATCCTATTTACCAACCCCTCCGCTCGGGCAGGATATGACAAAAGGTCAATTTTTAAGCGGAGTTTAACAGGTTTCAATTCAGAGTTTTCCTTCTCCTAGACTAGTCACCTCACCAAGTCTGAAGAACCTAGTCTGCCCTACTATTTACACATAGCTGGAGGGAGAATAATTAGATTCATACCTTTCCCAAGGGTATTAGTGCTATGTGAAATGTAATCAGGCTCGTCCAGGATTTGAACTCGTGTCGTCGTGTCCACATCCTGCGACGATAACCATTACACCATTACGTTGATAACGATATAGACTTTATGCTGTATCCTCACAGAGCTTATGAATGTGAGTCCTTTCTGGACGATAAGTATTGGATTGTCAATGTGTAGAAGTCCTCTGGATTACGCCGTTAATCAGTTCATCCCTCCTTCTCCAGCAATTTCCAGCCTATCTAGATCGTCTTGTATTATACGTGATATGGGATTTAATTGGCTGTTTTTTGCTTGGTGCAACTTCCATGTTTAAAATTGCTCTTACCATTCTTGGGTAGTTCCCATCTAGCTTTTTCTCCGAGCATTTGTTAAATTCCAGCTGGTTCAGCCATACAATATTTCTGACACAGAAAGAGCTTGGAAGAATAGCCATTTTATTTCATCAGTGAGATCTGATTTCCATACTATTGGTAATCTGTCAATATTTTTCTCTTTCCGATGCGAAACGGTCCCAAAAGGCAGGATAATGATATCAATTACTGAGATGTAGTGCAGATCATTCGAACTGTTAAGCATGTGGAAAGATACTGCAAGGTCACTCCGTGTGAATGAAAGACGATGATCACAGGGGGAATTTGAATCCATGGCTATGATTGGGTTAAGCACTCATGGAATCAGAGGACACGAGGAAGATAGTTTAAACGTTTAATTGATTTTCTGATGCCCATATGGGCACGTGTGCAAAAATTGCTAAGAACTCTCTTTCCAATCCGTCTTCCGAAAATCTCTCTCCGAGCATACAACAGGTAAATTGTAAAAAGACGTCGTTGTTTAAAAGGAAATGAATTAATATATGCACAAAGGTAATTGTTGGTTATTCTTTCTGACAAGAAATGCTCTTTGAATTCACAGTATGGATAAACAAAATATCGTTCAACCATCGTCATTATCATAATCATCGAAAAAAGCATGGGTGGACTGGACATCACTTGCCATCGTCAGCTAACACAACGTAATATAGGCATTCTAGTTACTATGTCAAAGAAATCTTGTCATCACCAGCTGAGCGAACTATTGCTTTCGTTAGGTCTGTTCTGGTCTGCTCTGATTTGGTTTTATAGCATATCAACGATTGTATATTATTCAATACCAAATCCATTTTTATGCATATGAGCAGTTCTGTTTCAAGCAATTCAGTTTAGCATAAGTACGCAGTATAACTGTAAAAAACAGTTCAATTTCAAACTATTCAGGTTAACATAATTACGCAGTTTGAATACTATTTTAAACTATTCAGTTTAGTATAAGTATGCAGTTTTGATTTCAAAATAGTTCTATTTCAAGCAATTCAGTTTAGCATAAGCACACAGTTTAGTTCTATTTGACCCATTGTGAGGACCCTATCAAGTGCTACCACTCCAGGCCAGAATGGACCTGGGAGCGATGAAAATGAAAGGGTTAGTATGCATTCCCCAAAACTCGATTATCAGATTGTTTAATGTCATATTCAGGACACTCGTTGGGGGAGTCTTACGCCTCTGCAGAGGTGCACTCGGTGTATTCTTCAGCCCCAGTCGACTTTCGTGTTTTTATAATGGTAACGATTTTTTTTGGGGGGGGGAACCATATGCTATAAGTATTTGATACATATTTACTCTATATAAAGAATCAAATTCCTTGGAGAAATCGAGAAACAATAGTGTTGCTTCAAGATTTTTTGTACGTACTCCTTCGATTATTGGCTGTATTTTTAGAATTTGAGAAGGATTAATTTCTCTAAAGACCGTTCTGATTTTTCCGAACAATTTTCTCAACCTGGATCTTATTGAGAAGCAGGGTTTTATAAAACTTTAATATAGTATGAGTTATGCATCAGTAGTTCTTATGGATTATGAGGTTACCTTGCTTGGGGAAGGGGAGTATGCAGCCTTTCGTTCATTCCTCTAATGGGTTTAGTTTATATAGAACGTTGTATATTTGAAGAAGTATGCTGGCAAATTTTCTTATCTTCCATACTTTGCTAATAATAATATTGTGTGGTTTGTAAGTAAGAGTCAACACACACATAAGATTAGAGATATTTTGTTCCATTGAGAAATACGGCGCAACAAACAATGTAAAAGACCTTGAGACCCGTCGGCATTCCCCTAAAAAAGAGTCACCTCAGGTCTCAGGTGATAAACCAAGTCCTGCTGAAACAGGTGAGAACTTATAGGAATGGCTCTCAGAGGCCCAACTGAATGTCGGTCTAAGCCACGCGAATTAGTGCCAGGCTTCCCCGACACTCATGCCGGGCTGTCTTGACGGACTATAAAAATAAGACCCAACCGACCAGAATCGTAAACTAACAAACACGGCTGGCCGAAGTGTGTCCCTTCGTTTTGTTGTCAGACACCGTCTAGAGCGAGCACCGCTGTAAATAATCCTCAGACCAGTATATCCTGGGGTATCCCAGCCACTTCTTAACAAATTATGATAATAGTAATAATAATAGTAGTATCAGCACTGGAATGAATAAGAGTATAGCGGAACAAAAATATATCTGAAAAAGGAAATTGTAATCCTTGGAAAAAACAGCTAGAGTAAGTAAATTAGAATTACCTATGTTGCCTAAGAAACTCAAAGTGAACTTATCATATTAGTTCTGAAGAAAAGTAAAGATACAAAATGACTTAGCAAAAAAGGTATCTGACTAGTAACTTTGCCAACGATTTATAACTTATCATGCTCCCAGCAATTATAACAGAGCAAAAACAGAATAAATATAATCTGAAAACCTAAAGTCCTTCCTTAAAACTCAATGAAAATAATTTCGAAATATAAGATTTTCACATATTTCTATAATTACTCGATCACTTTGATCTATTCAAAGTTCATTTACTTATGTAAAAGGAAAGAATTGGAAAGTTGAGGAAGGATAAAAATTATTCTGAAAGTAGTATTGTAGAAGAGAGGTGGGAATAACTAAGGAAGAAAAACTTTATTTCATATGCGTATAAATCCCTCACTAATTCATAAGCAAGTTTTCAAACATATTTCTTGAGGATATTTGAGTTGTATAGAGGTAGATGAAATTTATATGTATGTTAAAAGAAATTTAAATAGTAGAAATGTTATGTTTATGATTATAAAAGAGATACCGAGATAACATCTAAAGTAAAATCTATCAGGAACCTCCAAAATTTATCACTCACTGTACGTAATACTCCTGATTTGAAATTCATATGAGGAAGATTAAATTAAAGGCTGAATTAATTTGAGCACATCTGAAAGTCATTTTCTCCTCGGAAAATTTATTGTTTAAATAATGGTTCATTGTAATTTTAAGATATTCACAATACTAATTAAATAAATGTACCAATGGTTATTTTACTGTTTACATTTAATGAACTTATCAATTATTTGATTATTACAAACTGTGGAGTAAGAACAAGAAGGTAAGAATATTGTTGAGTGTTTGCTTTAGTTGGTTGTGTTTACGACATATCAACACTTGTGTGTTATTTAACGCCAATATTAATGCACACAAAACGGAATATATGTGCTATAACCAAACGGGGGACATCTCCACTCTAGAAGGAACCCCTCTTAAACTAGTAGACAAATTCACGTACCTAGGAAGCAGCGTCGAATCAACCGAAAAGGACATCGAAACGAGGTTAACGAAAGCATGGACAGCTATCAATAGGCTATCGATTATATGGAAATCAGACCTAACCGATAAAATGAAACGCAGTTTCTTCCAAGTAGCGGTCACATCGATACTGCTATATGGATACACTACATGGACGCTAACAAAACGGCTGGAGAAGAAACTAGATGGAAATTACACAAGAATGCTGCGTGCAATCCTGAACAAGTCCTGGCAGCAACACCCCACAAGACACCAACTGTACGGCCACCTGCCCCCTATCACGAAAACTATTCAAGTTAGACGAACCAGACATGCAGGACATTGCTGGAGAAGCAGAGATGAACTCATAAGAGATGTACTCTTATGGATCCCCACACATGGCCGCGCAAAAGCAGGACGACCAGCTCGAACGTACATTCAGCAGCTATGTGAGGATACAGGTTGTTGTCCTGAAGACCTACCTAGGGCGATGAACGATAGGGAGGAGTGACGAGAGAGGGTCAGGGATATCCGTGCTGCCAGCACGATATGATGATGATGATGATGATGATGATGATGATGATGATGATATATATATTAAATTAAATGATGCTCGAAATGCCCATTTCTCTAGCATGTTAGATTTTAAACGTACTTTTGATTTTTCTCGGGTCTCTTTAATTAAACTAACCCACAGTGCAAACTCTTAAATCTGGCATAATTTCAATTTCAAGCCATACCATCCAACAACGCTCTGACTTTTTTTCATATTTCATTAAGCCTGGTAAATATTATTTTATGGGAGAATAATATCAAAATTGATGATGTATAAGAGTAATTTTTATAAAAAACTAAAATATTTTATTTCCCTACCATACTTCCATACATCAATTTATTTTTCATTCAGATATGTTGTTCTTATATTTATGTTTTGAATATAATATGCTTGTTGACAGCTATGTCTTTCTTTCATTTGCTTACCAACTGCCTAGATGTCATGATGTATCTGAGTAACGAATATTTTCTCTTTCTTTTCTTTTTTGGTCTCTCATTCTTTATGCCCCACCCTCTTTTAATTTATTTCCGTTTTTGCCTACCACTATGTAATCACCAACATTCTGATGAAGTCTCAGTGTAAATAAATACGAAATATTAATTGAATTTGTTTTGGTTTATCTGCTTTTTCACTAATTTTTCACACGTATGTGTTAATTATATTTAATTTGTAAACGAGCATTTTGAAGGTGACAATTTTCAAGCGTACCAGAACTCATTTACATTCACAGTTAAATTGTTTCAAGTATTGCTATATTATACTAATAATTCATTTTAACAGTCATTTTTTGCAAACAGTTAAATAGTTTCAACTACAGTAAAGGATTAAACATTCCTATTTGACATAAAAAAATAGGATCCTGATAGGTTCTACCTCTCCGAGTCAGACTGGACCGAGAAATAATCGCAGTGAAGGAGTGCATCACACTCCCCAGAACTCCATGACAGAAAAGCCTTATCATCTGATGGTTTTGTGTCATGTCTCTGACTCTGTATCTCTGCAAAGGTAAAAGCCCCTACTACTTATTCCTGTGTAGAGAAACAGTCAGTGTATTCTGCAGCCCAAGACGACTGTGTTGATATTTTTTTAAATGAATGAATAAATAGATACAAAATAAAATAGAATAAGAAAAGATTTCTTGTTTGTATAAAAAGCGTTGCAATTTCAGTCTTCTTAGATTCTTTTACTATAATATATTTTGTTACAATGTACAACATTAAATGTTTGGTAGGTTGGTTGGTTGGTTTATGGTCGACAGCTCAACTCATGTCGGGTTATTTAATGCCTTTTCAGTTTAACGGTTATTATAAATAGGGTAAAACGTATATTTATAATCCTATCAAAGAGGGAAGCACTTCTTTATCTAAAACGGATATGTTTGACCTATTGATGAGACTCTAACAAGGGCTAATATTTCAGTTCAGAGTGGAGCTGGGATTAATGTCTAGAGTAAATTACTTCTCATATTCCTAAGCTCTAGAACTCGAGCCACAGATGTAGTTTTATATCATACTCAATAGAGCCTTTGATAGGTGCAAGATTTCCAATTTTGGAGATGTTCACGGCACAGGACAGTTAGGACAGAAGATAAAACAAACATTATGCTTTCGTTTAATGTAATGAAGTGTTTTAAAATGATCTTTGGTGGCTAGTTTGTTTGTTTTTTAATTTTCATCTTTGGTAAATCTACCCGTGTGAATCGATAGTGCCAATTCAGTTTCACTTAAGTGGAGTCACTGATGTATTCTTACTCTCATATAGAAATATCATTACGATACTAAAGTTTCATTAATGTCACTGAGGATGTTCACTTAAGTTTCTCCAATTAACGTTCTATATCATACATACACACAGACACACATAGACACACACATATGTGTGTGTGTGTGTGTGTGTGTGTGTGTGTAGTGAGTGTGTGTTTATGAATATAACATACCCACACATTTATTTCTTTTTAATCTGCAACACACTCTCATCTTACTGTTGAGGTGAATTTGTTTAGAAACCCAAAAAAGTCTCTTGGAGCTAGATCTAATGGGTATGAAATATACTCCTATTGCAAAATGCTATGTTTCACCAGAAACTGCTGATGAAAATATATGAAGATTGCGAATAATCTATTTAAAATTTTTACTGACTCGTCAAGACAAAAACAAAGCGTCTGATGCAGATCAGACGCTTTGTCAATAAATATAGGTATCATTACTTTAATATATCAGTGCGCACAAGTTGATTTCAGTAGAATTTTGATTTAAAGATCCATTCTAGATGCTTTTAAATACAACTTCTGACGTATTATCTTGTATGCAATAATATTTTGTTCTTCAAACATAATGTCTCTGTTATCATTTCAAAAACAAAATAGTTATCAACGAAATGTCTGTTATTAGGTATTTTTGTTATCTGCAGAATCATAACCAAAATCCTCAATACTAAATGGCAGAAGTCCTGAAGAGTGTTACTTAGGCCCAAAATATATCGCACAAATACTAATATCTGACCCTAAACAGTCTCTCATTTTGAAGCTAACAATCCCATAGTGGGATATTTTGACCAGAATTAAAGCTTTCAATCTACAACCGCAGGTACACTGTGGTCCTTGTATAAATTTTGAGAGGGTGTTCAAATTTTAGCTTTCAGAATTCCGTGCTAAACAAACCTATTCATAATTATTCTTAAACGTTTAGCATAATATTCATCCTAGACACAAGTCAAAACATTATAATATGAAGATACGAAACTATATGTTACGTGAAATATTTTAGAATGCAAAATACACCAATTTCAACTCTGCTGTAATTAGTCAAAAACATTTTTTTAATATTTTATTCTAATTAATCAGAAATATATTTTATATATTTTATTTAGAAATAATGGTACATATCTCATACGGATATAATAAAAATATTTGTATTTCTATCTATCAATCTATCTATCTATCAACAAAATTTCCCATAAGTAAGCCACTGTTAATTTTATGTAAATAGAGTTTTCTTCAAAACCAAAGCAACCATGATTCCCATGGAATATTATACTAACAAAATGGATATTATAAGGTATGCTTAATATCAACTACATTGGATATAAATTGCAGCACTTCTGTAACTAAAAATAAAGTTGCTTGTATACATATAAGGGATGTTGTTATTTATAAATTGCTAGATATTCATATTTTTAGTCACAGAGTTTTAATTTTAGAATCTACAAATCTGTGTTCTCATTTCTTCCTGAAACCTTAACCCACCCACCAGGAGTGACTTATTTCACGTTAGGATTATTGCTTTACCCAATTACATTATTGGAGCCACACACTCTTCCTATACTTACATATGCATCCATTTTGCTGCGTATGTTCTTGTCTTTCTATTTAACTGTGTGTACCCATACCTTCATATTTAGCCGTGTGGGCTCGAATAAATAATTACCAAATTTATACCAAGCTAATTCAATGCTTGATATAGCATTTTACTTATATTTATCGATTCTGTTATTTTTTTCGAACTCTATAAAACATTAAAATATTATCGCAAGGTAATTTAACTATGGACAAAAACGAGATAGTTTTGAAAAGTTATCGGCCAAACTAAGATGGTAATTATAAAGAAACATGTCATGTATTATGGCAAATGAATATACTTGGCGCACCAATTAGTTAATGCATTTAAAAATAACTAAATAATTTTTGTTAATTCCCTTCTTTGTTAGTCGAAGAACTTTTCAACAGCTCGGATTGCCGATTCTATATCTTATGACGATGAAAGCTACGATTAACACGACTCCAATTTTTTCTTAGATTTTTGTGATTTAATCAAACTAAATGTTCTAACATACCACTTATAGAAACAATTAAACCAATTTAGACATAGAGTAAAAGATGCGACAGTCTCTCAAGATATTTTGGTTAAATCAGTTTAACGGCCAGTCAACTCAACAAGAATTATTTTAAACCCAGAGGTTCGGTAATCACGTTCATAATGCGTTCTAATTACTATTTTTGCGGAGTGATTTCTAAAGACATTTACCGTTTTTTTTTCTTTGCACTTGGTCCTATTGAATACAAATTATTTTTAAACATCTCTATTTGAACTATAGATATGGCCTTAACAAGTCAGATTGGAGGTGGGAGTAATTGCATTGAAGGGAAACTCCATTATCTCAAGATATTCAGAAATGCAGCTGCAACTTCAAATGCAGTTTTGAGTCTGACCCCTCTGAAAGAGATACAGTAACAGAATTCTAAGTTTCGGTGTCAGAGTGGCAATGCAGGTGAAACATCGAAAAAAGTATCTGAGGTCTCCCGAGATATTATTTTAATAAAAATTTAAAGTGCAACATCAAAATTGTTTATGAATATAACTACAAAAACAGCTTGTGTACTAAAATGGCGTAACCACTAAAGGTACTAATTTGATAAGTCATAATACAGCTGCTATTTCAATACCTAAGAAAAGATCTTTTGTGCAAAAAGTCGACAAAACAATAGAACGTTTTAATCACTTGTATAGGCCTTAGAGATTAAGAGCATATATATTCTAATAAAAAGAGAGTAGCTGCTAAGCATGCAATAGACGCTTACCCTCTTGCAATTAATAGCTATTTATCTTTCCTCCGCAGGTTTTGCTACAGCTGCTGCTGATTCTAAATGCTTTGTGGGCTTATCTTCATTTGGGTGTAAATTATCTACATATTTCGTGTTAAAGTTAAAGACATTTATGGCGGAAAGAAATTACTGCAAATTGAATTTTGCATATCAGCGAAATAGATTTTCATAGACGAATGTCTGGTTACAAATTTCAAGTATTCGTTACAATAAGTACGGATTTGCTCAGTCTCTCCAAAGTCCTTTATGATGCAACGGAGAAAAAATCAAGCATCGAATTAATATTTTTCAAAATGTTTTACTGAATAATTTTAATTGTATAAGCATTGCTTACGGTAACATAGTCACAGACGAATGCTATGTCGGTGATGATTAATTGTTAGATGGGTAGGATAAACATAGAAAAAAAAATCGCCAAAAGTGTTAGGACGGCAGTTGCTTAGTTCCGTTCGTTCGGTTTCTGTTCGTTCGGGTCGCATATTCATTACAGTAAACCAGTTGGGTAGGGTATTTCAATACGCCGACCGCATCTCTGCAAAGGAGTAAGATACCCCCAACAAGTGTCCTGGATATGACAATAAATAATCGGATGTTGAGGCTCTAGTAATGCAAGAGTTTTGATGAATACGGAGTAACCCTACACTTTCATCACTCCCAGTTCAACTTTAGCCGGGATTGGTGGCACCTGATAGGGTCCTATCTCGAGGTCGAATAGAACTGTTTGACATTTAAACTACGTGCAAACAGATGTCTTATTCTAAATTTAATTGTTAGAAATGTAACTGTGTGATCATTTACCTGTCTGTAAACAAATGACTGATGCTTAATTGAACTGCTCGTTATACACAGCAATACTTGGAATCATTTAATTTTGTTGACTCACGCTAAATAGAATTATTAGGAATAGAACTGTTTGATCGTTTAATTGTGAGTATCTACAAAATGTGTTTACAATTCATATATATATATATATATATATATATATGTGTGTGTGTGTGTGTGTGTGTGTGTGTGTGTGTGTGTGTGTGTGTGTGTGTGTGTGTGTAAAAACAGGATTTGGCATTAATAACCAGCAATGGTTGATATGCCATAAAGCCAATCAAAACTAAACCAAAACAATCATTACAGTAAAAAACGACTATTCTCGTATCTTTGAAAGTTTCTCTCACTCCCATCATACGCAAACGTTTCTCTCCTTGTACCCTAGTCATCCACAGACTTCTACTGGAAATTTACTGAACACCCAGCCCTCCACTTCTACTTCGTGCAAGCAATATTGTCCGGGCAACGCCTGCCACTATTTAGATATCCGATCGACTAAGGTGACCTCTCCAAGTCTTGGTTAAATCCTGATTTAAGCCCAGAATGTTAAATAAAATATAGGCAAAAAACTGCATGGACATGAACCAATAATTTTAATAACCGTTGCTTATTAATTGGAGTTCTCTACCTATAAACATAACGTCTTTGATGAATAGATCTATGGGAATGAAACAACATCCACGCCGAGGCTGTGAGATGTTAAATAGCTTAAGTGGTTTAATCAGTAAATAATAGACGTAAAATAGAGTGAAGAAAAATAGAGTGAAAGAGAAGAGCAAGGTAAGAGAATATGGCTTATCATCTTGGGCAACTACAAAGTAATAAGCAAGTTACAAATTGCATTAGGATCTATAAAGCAACAGCAAACGAACCAAAATCTCTGCAGAAAATATTTTTCAGGCTAGGATTAAAGAAAGATAAAATTACTGATGTATCTTCCCGAATGGAGACAGGAAATATATATAATAGGTTGACTCAAAAGTTTTGCAATATTTTGGTAACATGGGACACAACTCAAATAACTTCAGATGCTTGTGCAATTTCTTGAATGTGACGAACCACATTGAACTGTAAGATGACGAGCTTGCATGATACTCTCCTGAGCTACTCACCGGATTTTTCTATATTGCTGGGAGCAATTATTTAAATTCCACGACTGGGGGATTTACGAAAGCAAATGAACG
Organism: Sepioteuthis lessoniana; assembly: GCA_963585895.1. Classification (NCBI taxonomy): domain Eukaryota; kingdom Metazoa; phylum Mollusca; class Cephalopoda; order Myopsida; family Loliginidae; genus Sepioteuthis; species Sepioteuthis lessoniana. The sequence goes on along the minus strand of OY757905.1, from coordinate 98,068,058 downwards.
TAGTTCCTCTTAATATTTACCAATAACGAGAGGTGAATATGGATTCATGCATTTCACAAGGGTACTACCGTGAAGGAAAAGGAAAACAAAATGTGAATTCGGGTCACCGATTCAGTATCTTAATATCTTAACATCTCAACAACTGCTACACTAAGCAAACTAGCAATATTAATGCAATTCTTGAGAAACAAATTCCGTGATGATAGTCAGATGGATATAGCTCCCTGGCATACCGACAAACCAGATTCCTTCTCTTCCTTGGTAAGTCCTCTAGACAGCATCCAGTATCCACACATAACTGATCAATAAAAGTTTTTGCCGATGAGCCATGTGTAAGAGTCCATAAAACTTCGATTATAAGTTCGTATTTACTTCTCAGCAGATTCCAGCGTGTTTTGTGTCATGTTTAATTCGTGGGTTAAATAGAGCTGTTTAACCATTTAAGTGTGAGCAAACAAATGACTTAGGTTTAATTGTAAGTATAACATAGCAATACATTAAATCATTTAACTGTTTGCAAACGAATGAGTAATGTTGAAAAAATTGTTTGTATTCAATAGAAATACTTGAAACTGCGTACAAGAATTGAATTATTGGTATTACATAGCAATAATTGGAACCATTTGAGCGTGTACAAATGAATTTAATCATTTGCATTGAATAGCAATACTTGAAACCATTTAACTGTCTGCAAACAATAGTAATACTTACTTGTAAGAAAACAAATTTGCTATTACATTTTTTAAAATGGAATTACAAATAATCTATTCGCATGAAAATCTTATGAATAAACATTCAACGTTGAGCAAACAAATGATTGATGTTAAATCATATTTTTAGTCTTACATAGCAGTACTTGAAATCATTTACCTGTGTGCAAACAAATGAGCACGGACCCGTTTAAAAATGATATCTACAAACTATATATATATATATATATATATATATATATATATATATATACATATATTGTCATCCACTGAGAGACTATTTCGTTATATCACAACTTTTCCCTGTGGCTAGGCACGTGAAAGGCTCCAAGCCAGGATCGCAACCCACCAAACTTTACTTCAGGCTGATGACATACCCCTAAGCCCAGATTGCAACTCGACATCAGCTCGGAAATTAACGCATATGTACTAACTTTTATTTGTTTACATTTTACGATCGGATACCAAAGTGCTCAGTTCGTTTGCAGAGCTTTGCATTACGCACATGACAACCGTTAGTTCTCTCGCCAAAGTACTCAAACCCCAGTGGTGGGGGAGCGTATATATTCTTATCCACAGACAGACTGTTTCGTTGTATCACAATTGTTCTGTGCAGTTAGACACGCAAGACGCTCTAAGCCAGGGGAGAAACCCGCCAAACATTTAGTCAGGGTGATTACATACCCCAATGCCAAAAGCCTGGGACGCAACGGCAGCTCGGTAATTAACACACATGTATTAACTTTTGTTTGTGTATCAACAAATTATATCAAGAATTATTCGTGTTATATAGGAATACTTGAAATCTTCAAACTTTTTCAAACAATTTGGCTCGTTCAAAAATGTATCCAAAAACTATGTTTACAAATCATATGCATTTGATATGTGAATAATTTAGGATTTGGTTTTGAACAACGTACAAGGGTTGATATGCCATAAAACCCAAACAACCAAACAACCTAAAAATTAATGTTTATAAAAATTACGTGAAGCATATTAATGTGCAGGGTGCTTTTTGTGGTTTAATGGCCAGTGAGTTTAGCTGGCAAAACCATCGACACAAATCGATTCCCAAGGGTTGCATAAGTATTTGTAGTCTAGATAATTGTGCCTAGCTAACATTAGTAAATGGTTAAAGTTTGCTCCCTGAGAGAATTAATTACCCGTGTAATGAAATATATATACATTGATTGGGTACTGAGATTTATGTCTATAAATCTACGAATAATATCACTCATAAATACGTATACCACTAACAAATGTTCATGTAAGTAAAATAATTTTCTTTTAAATCAAAACATACCAATATTTTATTATACGGAATATCATACAAACGAACAACTGTAAGGTATTTTTAATTCTAAAATCTATAGCATTGAAAATAAATAGCAACACCTCAGTAACCAAAAATAAAACTGTATGTATAAGAGGTTTAGTTAAATAAAAACAGCTACATGTTCACATTGTTTGTTGCCGTAGCCCTAATTCTTCTTAAAACCAAAAATATTCCCAACCAAAAAGGAATTATTTCTTGTTTAGGATCCACTGTTTTAAAACAAATATTTCCAGTATTTTGTTCAAATCTTATTGTTAGAGGGCATTAAGAGTGTTAATTTTGTTCAATCATTTATAAGCACAATTGAGATCATTCAGTACAATTCATGTGAACGTAAATTTTGTTCACCAACGTTAAGACATGTGGTAACGATATGATAAAAGGAAACACAAATTATCAGGAAAAATACATCATTCCCAGGCATCATTTGAGCCTCCATTTCTTTGTGTTGTATCATCCATGTTATTTTTTTTAAGGTTGAACGAATGTATATCATGCATAAATGTTAGGAAAGTTTGAATGATGTATTTAAGGTGAAACCCAATGTTCCATGAGCCTATTTAAAAAATGTTGAGAGATTTTACATGAAAAGAATTGTAAGAGTTTAATCTGGTCGTTCAGGACGATTTATTCAACCGTTTAACTCGCTGACACTGAAAAACTCTTAAACGAAAATCATTGCTAGATTGATCTGACTTCAAAAATTCTTTAACAACTAAAACTAAAGTAAAATAGTGTAAATACAATATTTTAAAACTAAGGTTGCATTCAAAAATACTCTATACACATATTAATTATCATTATTAGAATTTTGAAAAATTATCATTATTAAAATCATTGAAAAATATTCGGTACACATATTGGATATACACATATTGAAAGTATCAAAACGGAAGCCGTTTTTAGAAAAAGAGTATTTAACTATGAAAAAACATTAAATTTCTTTGGATGATTTTCCCCTTGATATTTAGTAAATTTATTCCAGCGAGTTTTTCTTTCGTCGAAGTACATCTAAGACCTATTTTTTTACATGTAGAGTTGTAATTATCTATGAACTGCTATTCATATTTTTGGTTAAAAACTGCTCTGAAACAATAGCTCTTTGTATTTTATTCAAACGTTCTAGCTGTAGGAGTATTAATTTTATTTAGATTGTCATGAATACAGTTGAGTTCAGTAGAGTATAATTAAGTTTAATTTAATTAACTTAAATAGTTTGCGCCGTAGGTTAATTTTAGCTTAAAAAAATTAGCTGCAAATCCTGGACTTAGTTGTGTTTTACTTCTCGCGTATACCATAACGAAAGTCACAAATTCCGTTTGGTTAGATTTGGTTTGTAGCATATCAAGCACCGTTTGTTATTTAATGCCAAATCCTGTTTTTACATATAAAATAAGTACATGATTTGTAAACGCATTTTGTAGATGCACACAGTTAAATGATCAAATCAATTTGATTTAGCATAAGTCAACAAAGTTAAATGGTTCCAAGTATTGCTATGTATCACTAACAATTCAATTAAACATTAGTCATTTGTTTACACATAGTTAAATGATCAATCAGTTTCTTTTATAACAATTCAATTCCTATAAGTCTTAGTTTGCACTCTGTTTAAGTGTCAAATAGTTCTATTTGACACATAGATAGGATCCAATCAGGTGCTGCCACTCCGAAACTGAGTGGACCAGAGGTCATTGACAATGAAGAGGTTCTCCGCATTCCTCAAAGCGTTACAAGAGTCTCACAATCAGATTGTTTAATGTCATATCTAGAACACTGGTTAGGGAATGGTCTTACCCCTTTGCAGAGATGCTGTTGGTGTATTCGACAGCTCCAGCCGACTGGGCTAAAATTCGGTCTGGTTTGGTTTCTTTGAAAATGGCACATTAACCTTCGTGGGTTATCAAACGCAAAAGCTATTCTTATAGAACAGCAATGATAAAATCTAATCCATTGCTTGGGGAATAAGGGGGTTCTAGCTTTCCCAAAGGTATTAGTCCATACCTTAACGTGATAGCAGGTCTTGAGTTCAAACTCGCTTTATACGATGCCGCTACCCAGCGCGTAAGCTATTTAAAAACTATACTCCGCTTCAAAACCTACCTTGTGTCACACTCTGTCCGTGCCATTGTGATCGGGTAAATGCATTCATTAGATCCTACTTAATAAAATAGAAATGTACAAAAAATGTGAAAACGTAGCTAAAATATAAACATTAGAAATGTTTGACTGATAGATTTAATCTTAAATTTGCCAATCTTCTCTTCCAAAGTCAACAATGTTTCGTACACCTGCTTTATAAGATTTATTTTCATAAAGGAAACAAAATTTTTTAATTAAAATGATTATATACTTGTGTGCAAAACAAGTAGAAATATTATTCTGACGAGAGCAGCTTGTACAGCACATTCGAGGCGTTTTAGAAAAATGTATATCATTTCGTTTCCTAATAATTTGGCCAAGTGTCGTTCAAATAATCTTAAAATTTTATAGTATTTATAGAAACAACCGTAAATAATCAATTTAATGTTTTATATTATTCTAGTTGTCTTTTTGTTGGTCACAAAAATACCGAAAATTGGCAAAGAAAAATTCTTTATTATAAAATTTACAAACTAATGTTAAATTGATAGATATAAATATGTTTATTTCATGCGAAGCATCATATATATTATTTAAAAATAAGATATAATATTTCGTAATTAATGTTATGAAGGCTGTCACATGTAAAGGTAATAAAATTAAGTTAAAAACAAAATGAAAAAATAGTGGGACTGAAAAAGAACAAGTATAAATTTTATTCTGACGAAAAGTAGATTGCACAGTATATGAATCATGGCGGGCCCACTGAAATGAAGATGTTTTATAGAGGAAACGGATATTTTAGTAGTTGATGTACGTGAAGATATATTACTTTAGAGAAAAAAAAATTAGTTCGAGCACCGTTCACCGATTATGTTGAACCAAGAATATACTTAATAAGTGAATAACTTGAAGTGGAGCAGAAGATGACATAAATGTGTAGGTTTAGAATTGTATTTAGAACAGCAAATGCTTAGGCTGCTGTAATAAGATGTAGTGTAAAAACGACTGGTTTCATGTGCACATATATATATATATATATATATATATATATATATATATATATATATATATATATATATATTAAAACATTGTTGGTTGTCACGATCTCACTTCGTAGGTTTGTGGCACACCAAATGTCGTATAATTTGGAGTGTTCAATATCTGTGATAGAGCTGTTATATAATAATAATAATAATAATAATAATAATAATAATAATCATCCTATTTACCAACCCCTCCGCTCGGGCAGGATATGACACAAGGTCAATTTTTAAGCGGAGTTTAACAGGTTTGAATTCAGAGTTTTCCTTCTCCTAGACTAGTTGCCTCACCAAGGCTGAAGAACCTAGTCTGTCCTACTATTTACCCATAGCTGAATAATAATAATAATAATAATAATAATAATAATAATAATAATAATAATAATAATAATGCATGGATGGTTGTCTGGGACTTCAGGTTTCATGCCGTCTTATAAAACGGAATGAAACCTGTGATCACAGAAAAACCTCTCTGCTATTAAATATAGATAAAAACTAATGCATATTTATCATATATATATAACAGAGAAACTGTCAGTTACAATGCACGATCGACTCTCTGTCTACTCTAATCTATTTGTATATATATATGTATATATATATATATATATATATATATTCTGTCACTGATCTTGAGCTATCTTTATAGTAATATCACATTTTTTTAAATGCCATTAATATATATGTATATATGTGCCCAAATATAATCAGCGTTTTTTTGAATATGCAAATATTTAAATAAAACATTTGTACAATTGATCATAGTTGATAATTTTTAGTGCTATTAGTATAATATCGAGCACTGCATAAAGTACCAAAACTATATATATATAGTGAAAGAAATAGTTGAATCCACACACACATGCACAAAACATACATAAACCTCTGGGTTGTATCCCATATCCGTACAGAGATGATATAAATTTTTACTGATGAGACAACACTGACATGTCCATGCGCTGGACTCCATTAGAGAACGTCGCTAATAAGTTCGTTCCGGCTTTTCCAGCAGTGTCTCGCATGTCTTTTTCGTCTGGAATGATTTGTGAGATGGGAAGCAAGAGGCAGCATAGCTGCTTTTTTTTGTGGAGTGTTGCTTCCAGGATTTGTCCAAGAGAGCATGCACCATTTTTGTGTAGTTCCTATCTAGCTTTTTTTCCTTGCATTTTTTAGTCCGCGGGGCGAATCCTTTTGGTAGTAGTATGAACACAGCTAGACTTTGGTAGAGATCCAGTTTTATTTCATCAGATAGATCAGACTTCCATATAATCGATAGCCTGTCGATAGGATTCCACGCCTTCGCTTGATATTTCATGACTTTCCTTTTAGTCGATGAGATATTGCTGCCAGAGTACTTGAACTAATCAACTTATTTTAGAGATTTGCCATTTAGAGTGGAGATGGCTTCTTTTTTCTTTAAGACACATCTACTCTGTTTTACTTGCGTTCACGCTGAAGCCAATGCCTTCAACTGCTTGTCCTAGCCTATACAGCAGAGATTCTGCTTGGGCAGGTGTATTTGAGAGAAGCGTTAGGTCTTCTGCGTAATCGGAATCTGTTATAGTTTATGCGGAATATCATCTATTTCCTGACGTTTTTTAAATGTGTTTTAGTGATATTTAGATTGGTGTAGGTCCATAGAATTCCCTCACGTTTTTTGACTTTTGAGATTAGGCATGAACATCTGTTCTCGAGTGAAAAACCTGTTTGTTAGGTATTCGCTATTTCTATTTTACAGGTGATGCAAGGAAAATTTATTATTTTCTTCTATCTCTATTTAAGCATTCATGTTTCCATTGGCGATTTGTTCGTTATGTTTGTGAATGTGTCGAGCATGGGAAGATAGTCCATTGTAGAAGGTGGTGATAGCCGTTTCATCACTGGCATTGGAGTGACTGTTACCAGAGACGATTGTTGTGCAGGGATTGCCATTAAATGTAACTCAAAATTCTCGGTTGGGTTTTCTCTATTTTGTGTAAGAAGAATGAGAATCATTCCTATATCTCCTATGGCAGCATTGACGAATATTATCCACACAGATTCAGTGAGAGACGTCCACCTATTACTGGTGTCATGGTATTTTAAGTCCTGTCCTCAATGGTAATATCTGTGTTACTGCAGGCATATAATATCTATATTGTGTTCAGCTGAATATGTCGTAGCTTAGGTCGGTGATTCATTGTGTTTAAAGTCCTAATGTTAACTATGTTAACAATGCTTTTCCATTTTAGTGAATTCAGTTTTGGCTAGGTTGTTGATTTTTAGAACAGTGGGGCCAGAGCTCTAACCTCAGCAGAATATACTTCTTGTTTACTTGTGTGTTGAAATACAGGATGAATATATGCAATAACATGTATATTCATGCATTGGTTTTTCTGGTCATAGATTGATTGGGGTTTTAGAATTTGGTAAAGAAATATTCCGCCCTCAGTAGAAACTAAGAGGCTAAAATGAAGACCGTTACTATATTCGCGAGTGCTTGTGTTGGTACTTATATTATCGTTTTCATTTAGTCGACATAAAACAATGTCTTCCCATCGGTGTCTGTGTATGCTGCATAATTTTCAATAGCAATCAAACAGTCAAAACATTAACGAAAATTCTTGACTAAAGCTCTTCATAAAAACTTCATTCAATTAAAATAATAACTTAGCTTTATTAAAAGTTATACAATAAATATTGCTAAGATTACAAAATGAACGATTAGATGACAAAGAAATAACATTAGACAATTAAAAATTGAAAAATATTTTTTAAAATTATTATTCAGTTAGATATTTCATGTCATGATAGCATTATATATAGATAGCACTCTGGTATCAGGTAAGGAAAAATATAAACAAACGGAAGCTACTACATAATGTCTTATAATTCCCGGGCTCACGTATGTCGCCTGTTGGCTGAGCGGTAAGATAATAAGTCTAACGTAAAGTTGGGTGGGTTTCAATCCAAGGTTCAAGCTTCCTACGTGTCTAGGTACACTGAAGAGTTGCCATACAAAGAAACAGTCTGTCTTTGAATGACTATATATATATATATATATATATATTCTTATTGTAGCCTATAGTACTTGTCCAATAATGTCTTTTTTACAAAATACCTAAGTTATTTATTAATTTTCATAGCCATTAAAAATGTTAGTACCATGAAAAAAAGTATATTTACTTGCTGAAAGTCGTGAAACTCTTTGAATAATTACGTATTACTTTTGAATAATTATGTATTACAAAATGCAATCCAATCACAGACCAACCAGCGTACCACAAAAATCAAAATATACCAACCAATATTTGATCTTGTATAGTAAATAACACCTATACGTCAAACAGCATTTGCTACAAACATCAATGACAGATATTGGCGGTCTTGATAATAAAGAAAAGAAAACACTAAATGTATGAATTTTGTTAGCCACGGAAAAAAATCTAAATGTGAAACAACTTTTTATTTTAAAGCTTCATAGAACATTTTATCAAAGAAAAATAAGGATATTATGGCGAATTATATAATTCCAAAATATAAGGTTCAATAAACTTATTACGATTAAGTTATAAGAATACTTATATAACATTCGAAAAAATAAATGATCAAAACATCAGAACGATCAACAAAACCATACTATGATAATAACATCATCATATCTAAATGAAAATAGCGTTTATCGTTCATTAGTACTTGATGCATTGACCTTTACATTCAATAACAGTATGAAATCTTTTGCAACACGAGCGAAGTAATGTCTTACATTCATCAACGGATGTTTTCTCCAATTCTTCTTTAAATTAGTCCATAGTTCTTCGACGTTTCTTGGTTTCTTTTCCTTAAGTCTTTTGTTTAATAACTTCCAAACATTGTCAATAGGATTCATTCCTGGGATATGAGCAGGCCATTGAATAACAGTAACATCCTCCTCAGAAAGATATATCTTAACAGACTTCGCTGTGTGATACGGAGCGTTATCTTGCGTAAATACAGCTGGTTGATTAATTGTGAATCTCGAATTAGATACATGTTTCTTCAATATCCCTTTGTATACAGTTGCGTTAATTTTACCATGTAGCCTCACAAGAGGTCCTGTACCAGCAAAGAAATCATGCCAAACATCATTATACTTCCCCCTCCAAATTTAACGCTGCTTTAGTGCAATGAGGCAAATATCATTCCTTAAGACTGCCACGAACGAACCTTCGCCCGTCACAACCGAATTAGTTAAGCTTTGGCTCATCGCTGAAAGTGGCAAATTTCAATCGACTCATTTTCCTCTTTTTTAGAAATATAAGGCTTCGTTTTTTCATTAAGTCCTCGAAAATAGGGTGCTTTGATATTGTAATGCAAGGTTATCATAAGCTCTTTTAGATATAGCAGTTGCTATTGCAAATCGATCCTTTTTTTTTTATTCATTAACAATCCATATGTCTTTCTTAGGCCTGCCAGGTGGTTTATTGGCTTCAGATGACCCAGTTTTCTCAAGTTTTCTTGAAATACTATGAATAACACTTTTAGATTTCCCAGCAGTTTTTCAAATATCCCCAAGCGAGACTTTATCTTTATTAAGTAACTTGACTATCAGTTTTCTAAGTTCCGATGACGTTGTAGATTTGTTTGCCAGGTTTTCAATGCAAGAGCTGGTGTAATTTAGTAAAATACCCTATTTTATATTTACACCCTTTTTTTGATAATATAAAATAATCATTAAAATTTTACGGAGTTATTTAATCGTTTTGATTTTTTGATCATCTATTTTTTGTCAAATGTTATGTAATTATTCTTATAACTTTATCAAAATAAGTTTATTGAGCTTTACATTTAGGAATTATATAATTTACTTTTCTATCCTTATTTTTCCTTCATAAGAAAACTTTAAAATAAAGTTATTTTATATTAAGACTTTTTCTTAACACCGAATAAACAAGTAATGGTAAATTGCACGACCACTTGACCTAATGTATCTTTTTTATAGGAACGTATTCCCTACAGCGGACACGGCCACGTCTGGGGCTACATCTTCTCAAGTCGGAGTTAAGAGTCCTCATAACATAAGCCTCATGGGCAGGAAATATAATAATAATTATGAATGGAGGAATTGATATATTAAGTTAGAAATTACCATGACAAGAAAATCGAGCACACACCTACACGTGAAATACGGAGCACAGAGGACAGAACAGCAGTTTCGACCTTATTAGGTCTCATCAGCAGAGCACATCATGATCTCCACCACTGTGGTTGTTGGTTCGATCTCCACCACTGTGATTGTTGGTTTGATCTCCACCACTGTGGTTGTTGGTTCGATCTCCAGTGGTGGAGATCAGAGTGTGCACTGCTGATGAGACCTAATAAGGTCGAAACAGCTGTTCTGTCCTCTGTATGGCACGTTTAGGTGTGTGCCAGATTTTCTTGTCATGCTAATTCTAACTTAATATATATATATATATATATATATATATATATATATATATATATATATATTAATTTAGGAATTAGCATATATATTTATATATATAAACAGGATCTGGTGTTAAATAACCAACATGGATTAATATTCCATGGAACCCAACTAAACGAAAAATAATTTCAAAGACTGATTCCTTTTGCAGAGGTAAAACTGGAGACCTTCCTCACCCAATCAAATTGAAGATGAGTTGGAAATATCATCCGTATAAAATACTACATAATTCCAAAGATCCTCATCATTAGCTAACTTCATAACGGAAAGAAATTTTACTTTTCCATATCTCAGGTACGGTTAAATGCTAAAAACAAAAGCAAAACAATCTTATATCTCTGGGTCAGCTAGACCGATCATGCCATCTTCTTGTGATAACTCACCCGCGTGCAATATATTTGAACTTGAAAGCATGTCTGTTACTGCACTGAATCATCGTATGACATACTGGCATAACAACTAATGGGAGCGAATTTACGTCGAAACCAACAAGAGAGTCCATCATATATATTTTAACACACAGTGTCCTATCTATAACACTAAACTGTATCCGAAGTTGGGACAAAATTACGGAGATCTGGGGAATGTAATGTACCCCTTCTTTACCACTATTCTCTGTCTCATTCTGACCTGGAATAGAATTCAATCTATGAATCAAATAGATTTTTTAATAAAACTATACGTATTTGATCGGAAGGTTTGATGCCATATAACTGTATATTATTTATATTGAAAATAGTTAAAGCAAAGTTTGTTTCCAAGGGATTATCATTTCTTACTTGAAAACATATACTTGTGGGAGAAATAATGATTATCATTAAATAGAAATAATTACTTGAATCCTTACCATTATTATCATTTGATAAGCATACTTGAAACCATACACATGTTTTCATCTTTTGCATTGGAAAAGAACACCTTATTTTATATAACTGTGCATCAGCACACTTAAGAAACTACACAAAACATCTGAAGATTAAAGTACAATATACGCAGTTACCTATGATTTAGGCTTCAAATAAAATTAAGTGGGTTGACCTGCCGTTTAAATAAATTAATGAATTAGTCAATGAAAACACACACACGTATATATGTTTGTTTGTGTGTGTGTGTGTGTGTGTGTGTGTGTGTGTGTGTGTGTGTGTGTGTGTGTTAAAAATAACTGAAAAAATATAGGTATTTTTAAAGACGTTTTCTTGTTCATTTCAATATTAGTTCGATCTGGATATGTTAATTCGGATCGAATTCTTAATTCCTTCAATAAACAAAAAAGCAGATCTGTTTTATTGTCCACACTCTTACGTGACTTTTCCTTTATACGAATCGTGGATTAAAGAGAAACGGCTGACCAATCACAGACACAGACATACACACACAGAGTGCCACGCTAAGATATATATATATATATATATATATATATATATATATATATATATATATATATATATATATATATTGAATTTAGTATGTGTTTATTTTAAAAGTTGATTTTAGAGTCTTAACAATATTTCATATCTATTGTTTCTTTCTATTTCTCTTTTAAAATTTTAATATTAATATTTCTTTAATTTTGCTTTTCATTCAAATTTTCTGCACAATGTTGTTTAATCGCAGATCATTTTCAGGCAAGTTGTGAGAAGAGAAGTCAAGTCCTCATTCAGCGGGCAGTCATCCAAAATTGCAAACGCATCTTTTACAGAATTATCTCGGCTACCGATTTGCGAGACAGTCTGGAACCTTCTTAGATCTCGATTACATCACTTGCCGCCTTCGCCAACTTCATCCAACCTCTGCTCTCAACACCCCTTTCCTTTCTACTCACTGCACATAATGTCATTTCTGAAGGTGCCAATTAATAATAAAGTCTTAACAATAAGTATGACAAGTAGAGAAAAGATGATTTCGAAAACGATTTTTTCAAAAATCATAAGGAACTAACAAAAATTACAGAACAGTAAAACGAAACTTCAGCTGAATTTAGTAAAAATCTTTGTTAAAGTGTAATAGAGAAAAGATTTCTGGAGAAATAATCAAATCTTTCCGATCAATGATCAAGAAAAATCCTCAGGATTAAAATCCTTTTGTCTAAAATTGTATCGTGTATAATTTTTTAATTTTTTTTTGTTTTTACAGATCTTTACATCAAAGAATACATACTATAGAAATGACTCCATCTCGGTATTTCCCTCATTGCTCTACCACCGGCAGGATGTGACACAAGGTCAATTGTTAAGTGAATTATTGACAGTACGAATTCAGAATGTTCCTTCTCTTAAACAGGTTGCTTTACCAAATCTATAGAACCTGGTTTGCCCAACTTATTACGGACAGGGATTAGCATAAAGTGAAAAGCAACAATCTGTCTGGGATTTGAACTCGGGTCGCCAATTTCCGTTACTTCGACAGAAACCGGGAAGCCAAGCATGACTTCATAAAGGAATCTATCTATGACTCCACTATGAGTATCCAGTCATGATGTAGTCGTGAGCAAACTGGACCCAGCTATCCATTGCAAAGGAATCTTAATGGTATTGTACATGCTTGTGATCTTATGCTTTATGCTTAGTTTTAAAAGGCACATAATATGTTGTGATTGTTAATAGTCTATGGTTGATGAATTTGACTCTCTCTAAGTTTCCGTAACATGGCTTTGTTGAGAATTTTTCATACGAGCATTAGCTGATGTTTTTCCCTGGAGTTTGATTGACAGCAATCTTCTCAAATCACCATAACCCTTTCCAGTATTCTGGCCGATTTTGATAACGCAGTAGTCTGGATGGTCTCTACTTGCTCTCTTATTTTCAAATCTTCCAGTCCCTTTACCGATCTTTTAGGGATAGTTAAAAGTCCGCCAATTACAATTTTTATCACTGTCACCTTCATATTCTATATTATTATTATTATTATTATTATTATTATTATTATTATTATTATTATTATTATTGTTGTTGTTGCTGTTGTTGTTGTCGTAGAACTATTTTTAATACTATTCAACAGTAACTTTTGTTTCAGATGCTATAACTATGACAGTGAAACTTTGACAATTCTAAAACATTTTTTTCAAACTGAAATTCAAAGCCGTCATATCTGTTCCTAGGGTTCAGAAAGTAGAAGAAAATACTGAAATGTGCTAATGCCTTATAATAATACAACTTATGTACGAGGATCATTAAATATGTGTCCAGACTTTTTCGTATTGGCACTTTTATTAATAGTACACACATAAAATTCTAGTCCACTTCGAAGTAATCTCCTCTGGCTGCAATGTATTTGTTGTACCGTTCCAACAACTACTGGGAGCCCCAATGGAAGTCCTTTTGTGTGAGTATGGCAATGACCTTTGTCACAGCCTCTTTCATCTCCTCAATTGTCTCATAACGACAACCTCTGAGCTTAGGGAATAAGCAAAAGTCACAGGGAGCAATGTCTGGACTATAGGGAGGGTGAGGAACTTTCTTGATTCCCGTCTTGGTCAAATAGTCTGTGACAAGGATGGAGCTGTGGACTGGTGCATTGTCCAAGTGGAAATGCCGCTGACCCGATTTGAAGAGTGCTGGCCTCTTCTGACGGAATCTCCACCTGAACTCCCTTAAAACCTCAACATAGTAACCCTAACCCTAACCCTTTGGTCAATTACCTCTGGTGTTCTGACTTCCTTGCTCCTCCCACACCTCTCATCATCCCTCACAGACTCCCCGCCTTCCTTGAATCTCATGCCACTCGAAAACTGATGCTCGATTCATGCAAGATGCTCCAAAAGCAGTCTGAAGCATTCCATACGTTTCTGTGGCATTTTTTCCAAGTTTAAAACAGAATTTTATTGCATATAGATCTTCTAAAGTGTTCTCACGTCCAGATTGTATTTTTGAAATTCCCCAGCTGTGACAATCAGGCTTTAATAGGGTGTATTCCAATTGCTGCTGTAGCTGTTTATTTGAACCAGAAATCATAAAAATTGGTCAGCCATCTCATAAGATGTATAGCAATAACTTACTGAATTTTCGAGAGTCTACGACAATTTTAAATGCCTGTACAAAAAAGTCTGGAAACTTATAGAATTCACCACGTATACTTTTATAAGGCACATCATGCGAATTAATTGTTGACAAAATTTGTTGCTAAACCACTGTTAATGAGTTCAATCCTCTCTGGACTTATGCTAAGCTAAGCTTAGAAAATGAGCGTAACACGAGTATATTATTTGTCCTCTTTTAAGAGTGTTTTTTTTTTTCGCCTGTATAAGCTGATTGCTTCTAATTGGTGCTTGAGTAACAAGTCTCATTAAGTCTCCAGGATTCTTCTCGGTATTCTGACTGATCACAATAATGCAGTAATTTGGATGGGTCTCTTGTCCTTATACTAATCCTTTGGTGACTGTAGCATGAGCACCAATTTCAATTGATATTATCGTTACTTTCATGTTCCACAGCTTTTCAATTCCCTGGTACTTATCACTCTTTTTACATTATTTTAATTTCACTCTGTGGTCCGCCGGGATAGAAAAGTCTACATTATTATTATTATTATTATTATTATTATTATTATTATTATAGTATCTTCGACATCAGCATATTTCTGCTGCAGCTTTTGTTTCAGGTGTTATGATGACAGGTTTCTGTTAATCATTTGACCCGTAAATTGTTTTGCTAGAGAGGGTGCTAATGATGTAATGTGCCTGAGACAGGAACAGTCTGCGAGAGCCAAGGTTAAAGAGCCTAAACTGAACTACTATTTACCCATAACTAGAAGAAGAATAGTTTCATTTACACCTTTCCCCAAGGCTTTAGCACCATGTGAACACCAAATTGCCTTTTCTGGATAGCCAAGAGGAAATTGTAAATCATTATTTTAAAGTAAGATTCAAAACTGACGAAGTCGTTCCGAGAATTCTCGAAGTTCAAGTAAATGAAATAATATCTTAGTAGATCAACCAAATTTGCTTGAAGCATTTTAACTTAAATAATCTATCTTTTAAACTTATATTCTAATGCAGATGATTGTCAGTTATCAATTACAATGCTTCAAAATGCGTCATTGATGAGAAGCTGAATATGAGGAATAAAAAAATTTAAAAATGCATGTTCGTTAGAATATGTTGATCATATGCTGATCATAAATATATGAAATGATCTTTTTGCAATGATTATCACACTAAGTTAACAGACCAATGTTAGAATGATTGTTTTTCACTGGTTGGCTCACAGTTCTAGCCTTTGGAAGATCAAACTAAGCTGGACTTAATCAACATGTACTACTAATATTTTGAGATTGATTCCTACAAACTGCTTGACCCAGTTGGCTGGGGCTGTATAATACACCGACTGCAACTCTGTAGAAGTTCAAGAACCCCCAATGAGTATCCTGGATATGACACAAAAGAATCTGATGGTGAGGCTGCAGTAACGCTGGAATAGATTACCCCTTTATTGACATCACTCCCATGTTCACTCTAACCTGGAATGATTGCACCTGATAGGTTCCTATTCGAGTCTCATTGGGTGCCCCTTTCATATGGCCTTGTGCCACATCTAAGCAAAAAGCTTAGTAAATTACCACCTTATAGGTTCCTATCTATGGGTCAAGTAGAAGTGAATTGTTTGCTTACGCTAAACTGAATTGTTTGCAATAGAACTGTTTTGACATTTAACTGTGTGTAAATAAATGACAAATGTTTAATTGAATTTCTATTGATTCACATATTTGGGGTGATAACAGATGAATTCATATATTTCTCAAAGAGAAAGGCTGATGGTTTTGTTCGTTGAACTTTTGTAGTTATGTCCATTTCTCAAGACGATAACTGGTACACCACGCGCCTTACATGTACCCTCCTTATGGCTTTCTATCATATCAAGCTGTGGCAAATAAATATAAATACGATTGTGAATTAATAGAAAACTAGTCTTGTTGATTAGTTAATTCAACGCCTCATAGGATCCGAGGAATGGCTTCTTTGTGTCAAACCTAAGCTGTTCCTAGTTTGATAAAAGCATTTTGTTTTGGTGCAATTGTTAGCGAACTTATCAACTAGATCAATTAACGAGTGAGATCAGGCCTCCCTAAGTGTACTATAACTGAATTCTAAATCTATGATATGCTAAGGAGTAGTCTCCGTAGTGCAGTAGCTAACGAGTTGGACCGTGACATTGTAGTTAGCGAGTTCGAACTCCAATCATTCTATTACACTCACTTTCGGAATAATAAGCTTCAGAACAGTTTTATCCACCATCTATGGGTTAAAAAGTACTTCTAATCTTCTTCTACAGGAATGGTTTTGGTACTAAGGAATCCAAGAAATTTGATGCACCTTTGAACTAAGAAAGCAAACTTAAGTTATGGAAATTTACTAAGCTTTTTGCTTAGATGTGGTACAAGGCCATATGAAAGGGGCACCCAATGAGACTCGAACTCACTCGTGTAGGTTTGCTAGTCGAGCTTGCTAACCATTACACCACCAGAGGCGCCAAAGCAAACTTAAGTTATGCTTGATATTTTTAAAATGGTTTCGCATGATTTCATGATCATCAAGTCAAGCTAACATACCGGTGATAGCTTTTGACAAGAGAGCTCATATTTCTGTTCTTATTCCATGCTTAGTAAACGTGTAATATAATGTTTAATTTTGAGTTCAATCTCCACAAGCTGCTGAACAGTGGTGATTTTTATTATACCAAGTTAAGTAAATGTCAGTGAAAATAATTTTGTTGGTTCGTGTCATTTTTCGTGAAACCAATAAATTATCTAAAAATAACTTGTTTATTTAATTTATTTTTCATATAACATCAAAAAAAATATCGGTTATGATTAGTGATAAATCTTTTCCACATTTAGAATGCAATTTCTTATCGCAAACTTAAGTAGTGTATCGAGACTGACACTTCATTTTTCTTTAAATCTTACAAAATAAAGTGATGTTTTAAGAGACTACTGTCTCGACAGATCTAGATAAGTCTGGAATACTTTTTTATACTATTGATCAGAAAACTCATTCTTATTTTATTTTCATCAATTTTTGTGGTGAAATACATCTCTTATATTCACCAGAACGATTTCTGAGATAATTTTCTTGTTTCGTAAACTGAACAAGATTAAGATTTCAGGACATAGAGGGTATTTTAACATAGGATTGTGCAGTAACTCATCGTATCAAAAGAACAATTAAAAATCTGCTTTGAAAAATGGAAAACTGATGAGATAAGTGTATCGAATGCCAAGTGTGGTATTAATTAAATAAACTTAACGCTTTCTTCATTTCGGTCTTGGAAACTGCGGTTTCAGTATCGATTCATTTTGAACTATAAAGAACAATAAACCTTATGTAATTTTTACAAGGTCACAATAATATTGTAAATACTGATAATTGAACTTACTATTGTAATAATAACCTGCGAATTTGGTTTAAAGTTTATATTTACCCTCTCGAATATAGAAAATTATTTAGCTTTAAATATTTCTAAATGATAAAGAAGTCAACATATGAACTACAAATACATAACTTATTTACAATTCAACTCAGGTTTTTTTTTAAAGTTTGACCTAGCATAGATTTGATCATAAGCATATCCTGTAGTGGAGTAAGACCCCCCCCACAAAAAAATGCAGCGTCTTTGGTATGACACAAAATTTCATCTGATGATGAGACTCCTGTTCTGTTGATCTGGAGATTTTGGAGCACCAATTTACTGTTATTACTCCCAGATTCACTTTGACCCAGAGTAGCTGTACTTGTTAAGTTCTCATAAATGGGTCACATAAATCGTTAAAAAATATTCGTATTCAAGCGGACCATGTGCAAAAGAAAAATCTCCAAAGAAACAACTACGGAAAAAAATGCAAATATGAAGAAAAAGGACCACAATTACCTAAATTATTAATGTAATGTAACTAGACGTCTTGAAATACCATTAAATTAAATCAATTTATAAACCACAGTTTAAGTCTTGATACTTTTTAAGCACATCTTATCATACGAATTAACAATGATATACATTTCTTTAGTAAACTTGGCCAAGTTTTGTTCAAGGTCACTAAAATATGGCAAACAATGGGCATTGAGGTTGGAGTCCTCATGGTGTAGGGGATAAAGTTCTGGATTGAAATATCATAGTAAGTCAGTCTGAACTACAGTCCCGCCATAACGTTCATTTTCTGACTAATATAATTAAGCTAGGTATGAACCCATTCATCCCCTCAACATTATTAGTGTTTAAGGATAGCTTTAGCATTAAATAACACACAAAAATTTATATGCCTTTAAAATGTAACTAAATCAAATCAAGCTGTGGATTGAACTCTCGACTGTAATAATTTTGTGATACTAATATACACTTTATTTGTTCGTTCGTTCGTTCGTTCGTTCTCTCTCTCTCTCTCTCTCTCTCTTGAAAAAGAGTTAATTATGTTGTCTTAAAATGTCTTTAAATGATGTAGAAAACAACATATGAAATAGAAAAATATAACGTATTAAAGATTCAACTCAAAGAATTTATTTTTACACAATTGCAATAAAAACAGATCAATTTTTCATTGTTTGTTATGATTATTGTATATCGCTTGTAATTAATCGGACATTTTTGATGAATATGCTTTATAACACGTTATTTTGTTACTTTGCTTAAATGCATACAGTCTCGTCGGAAATTTGAAGTCAGGTCACCAAGGGGAAGGTAAAAGTAAGCCGAAATCATATCCTTGAGTGAAAAAAAGATTTTAAAAAGTTCATTTCTGGAAATGCAAATCTCAACAACTTGAGGTGAAATACAGAGAATTTAGTTAACTCTCTGTGTACGATCTTTTACAAACAGTGTAAAATCTTGTATAATTTAAGAAATCCCATTAATTTTCTCCCGTTTTCTAGGATAATTTATGTCTCAACAACACTTTACCGATGATTAGGTGGCGTGTATATACCCAAGTCTTTTACCACAAGTAGGATGCAAAATAAAATAAAATTATCGGCAGAATACAGGTTGCTTGAATTCAAAGATTTTCTTCTTCTCGACTGATTGTCATAACAATTTTATAGGGTCCTGTACTCATATCTAAGGGAAGAATAGTTGAATCATACCTTTTTCAAGAGTATTGTATATTTAGTTTGTAGTAAGAAAATAGATGTGATCATTCACAACAGAATTTGTATCAAAAATACAAGTATCAGTCAAAGAGATCGACTTTACTATTTTCTACCTTGTCTGTCAGCTTTTCTTTTTAATTTGGTGCCCGTTCATTCCAGGCTTGATATTTGGTTTGTCTTTTAATGGTATATAAAATATTTTGGGTAATTTAATGCCAAAGCCATTCAAGTAGAAGAATGGTAGTGGTACTATTTAACCCATAGCAAGAGAAATATGGGGTTTTATACCTTTCTTAATGGCATTAGTTTGAAAGCGAAATTATAAATGCGACAGGAATTCGAACTAGCTTACTTTTAGGTCTTAGTCTAATACTGTAGTTATTACACTATGGGGTCCCTCATTTCTAGGTTCGAATCACGTTTCAAATTACCTTTGCGATTTCAGTAAACCAATCGATTTGATGTCCGTCAAACATTTGAATCTGCACTTTTGCATTTCTTTTGGTATTCTAAATAGCCATTAAGCAGTCCCTTAACATGAATTTTTATTTGAGAAAACAACAAAAGTTTCACGGGTCTTGAATTGGTGAGTATAGGGGGTGTTGCATTTACGCAAACATGTATTTCACCAAAACCTGCTGATCATAGACATCAATTCAGCTGCTCAAAAAGTAACAATTTTGGTGCAAATTTGTCTGGATTTCGTCTAGATTTAAACAGCAATCTAGACTTTGAGCGTATTCTAGACGTCAAGACATCATCGTTTTATTATATAAATTACTCAATGATGTTCATTTCTTCATTTAAATCTAAAACTTAATTTTTCATCGCATCTCACTTATTGCAGCGAAACAAATTGTAACCAGACGTTCGTTTGTTAATATTTATTCAAGGTGAGAAACACATTGGGATATCCTATTTGCGTTAGCAATGAGCGGCCCATCTTTTGTAAAAGCATATAACTTCATACTGATTTTCGCAAAAATAGTCTTATACACTCTTCTACTTTTCCAGTATATTAGTCTTTGTCCGAAAAAGGGAAAATAACTTGCAAATGTGACTGTTTTGAAATTATAATCATCGCAGTGTACCGACTGCATTGATTATCTTGGCTCTCTCTCTCTCTCTCAACATCTTTTCCTATCGGTCATTACTCTTGGTTAGTCTTCTAGGCAGCATCTAGTGTCAGCACTGTGCTGACGATTGTACGTTTTTGATGGTCGGCCAACACTATTGTGTCTATGAGTAGGAGTCCAAAGAACTTCGCTTATCAGTTTGTTCTTATTTACTATAGTCGGCATGATCCATCTTTAAGTTAGTTTACTAGGTTATTTGGCTGGTTTTGAAATGTCAAACCTCGTAGGCTCATTGCATGCCAAAGTCAGACTTCTTTTTCCTTTTTAAGCAATTATATTTTTTAAATTACTAATGATTATCACTTGTATACAATCATAGCTTCTAGTAACTATGCTTAATAACAATAAACGATACACAATTATATGATTTAAAATAATTTCCTATCTAATAATAATAATCTCTTTGAACATAATTTCAAGTATTCTTAGATAATACAATCAACTTTTGTTTGTTTGTTTGTTTGTTTATTTGTTTGTTTACTTGCTTGGTTTTTATGGCCTATCAACCATTTTAGGTTATTAAATGTCAAATAATTTTCATAAATATATACAAGATATAAATGATTTGTTAAGACTTGTTGATAATATTTTTAAATGAACATAAGCTCATTTTTTGCACACAGTTAGATGGTTTCAAGGATTGCAATTTAATACGGATAATACTATTTACAGTTAATCAATTGTTTGCACAGAGTTAAATGGTTTCAATATAAAATAGTACTAATTTAACATCAGTCATTTGTATGCTCACATTTAATAGATATTCATGTTATGTAATAGATTATTTTTTTGGTAATTTCATTTTTAAATGAGATAGAACTCATTTGTCTGCATACTAGCATTGCTTTTGTTTCTATGCCGCTAAACAGTTTCAATTATTGCTATGAAACACTTATAATTCTATTTAACATTAATCATTTTTCGCTCACAGTGAATTGATTCCAAATATTGCTATTTAATTCAACATTTACTCATTCATTTGCACAGACGTAAATGCTTCCAAGTATTGCAATGTATCACTAACAATTTAATTAAACATCAACCATTTTTTAGACACAGTTAAATGAGCAAACAGTTCTATTTCAAGCAAGTCAATTGGGAATTAGTCATTTGTTTGCACACACTTTAAATTTCAAATAGTTCTATTTGAGACATACATAGGACCCTATCAGGTGCAATCAGTCTGGGCCAGAGTGGATCTTGGAGCACTAGCAATGAAGGGGTACTCCATATTCCCCAAAGCTCCAGCATTACTGGGGACTCACCATCAGATTGTTTAGTGTCATATCTAGGACACTCGTTGACGGGTATCTTAACCCTCTGCAGTGATGCAGTCGATATATTCTCCGATTGGGCTATAATAAATTTTAGACAGATCTATTGATAGAACCATTAAAAGTACTATAATTCCAGGTTTTAGTGGAGTATTTGAAATGCAGAGTTGACTCTACTCTTCCATGAGCTCCACAGCGAGAGAGATTTACCACAATATGTAGTTTAGTGTCGTACTTAAGTCATCTGTTTTTAAGGTTGCATTTTTACATTAATAATCATTGATGTACACGGACTATTATCATCATCTTGGTTGTCATAAAGATTCTGCTCATCTATTTTCTAGACCTATCCAGGTGGCTGTCATTGTCAATAAGCTTCTGAGAATTTTCAAACGTCTCTGCAGTGGTAGATGTTTTCCATCCCGCTATCCATGAACCTCGAGAATTATAAAGATAATTCATTTCATTAATAAATGCATACTCTGCTTTGAATATTATTGGTCTGCTTTCGTCAATATAAATGTTCAGTAGCCATCATTTTTACTTTACACTTGTTTTCCGAGCGAATACAAAAATAAACTTTTTCATAATTTATGCTAAATTCTTATACATCACGACTTTTTCTATGTATAGTATTGTATAATAATTATATTCTGCGAAGATAACAAAATTCTATAAAAATAAGATAACATCCGGAAGGACTTCATTAGGGGCGTTCCCATTTTAAGAATTAATTATATAGTTTTGTAATTTCCACTTTAATCAGTTCATTTGAGAAACTGTTTCTTTAGAATGATTGTTTTGTTTTCGGGTTTTTTTTTTCTAATTCATCTCATGCTCTTTTAATATTCTGACATCACAGTTGCAAAACCATCTTCTATTCTTCCTTTTTTACCTTTTTGTTTTACTCAGAATCTATTCTTCTCCCTAGAAACCCCGGTATTCTGCCGACTCCTCACACTCCTAACCACAACTATTATTATTTGAAACTTTTCAATTCTGTTCTTCTTTCGTCTACCACTGTTCTCTTTTGTTTCTTTTCTCTTTTTAATATTGCTTCTTTCCAGCGAGATGCATTTCAGCACCAATCCTAAACTGCCTCTCTTTCACTTTCGACGATTTCCCCCACACCGTTTTCTATTTTCTATTTATTTATCTAAGTTTGTCTACCATCTGAGCTAGCCAGCTTTTCCCTTTTGCTTCCTTTCTATCTTTCGCTTTTCTCTTGCACTTGTCACCCTTCCCACTTCTCGCTTCTCTTCATTCAGAACTGACGTCGAACACAGCAAGAAACTGAAGTGTTACCCAGATGTTACGTCATTATCACAGACGTATCTCTCCTGACAGCCCTCCCATCTTGATATATATATATATATATATATATATATATATATATATATATATATATATATACATGAGTGTGCATGTGTGCGTGTGGTAAGTGTGTGTGGTGTGTGTGCGCGCGTCTGTTTGCGATGGTCGGTAGGTGTATGCGCAAAATCTTTGTAGCATATAAACATTGAAGAATATATTTGCGTCACATTTGCACACGCAGAGAAATACCCAATCACTTATGTTCGTATTTATACATACGTACATACATACATACATATATATATATATATATATATATATATATATATATATATATATATATATATGTACGTATATATACGCATGTATATAAGGGCGCATCCATAACAACCGTGCCATTCTTGGTCACCTCTGCAATTATTTTATATATATATATATATATATATATATGTGTGTGTGTGTGTGTGTGTGTGTGTGTGTGTGTGTGTGTGTGTGTGTGTGTGTGTGTGTGTGTACAGACAGACAGAGCAAAAATAATAAGGCACTCTCGCATTATGAAATAGTATCCTACTGCAGTAAATGCCGCACTCTGTGTATATGTATTGAAGCACAAGCACACACATACATTTGAACCAGGGCTACATAGCTCATGTGTGAACATACATGCAGATGCACACTTATATCTATATGCATATCAATATTCGTATCAATAAATTATAATTTTCATATTTTTATATTTGATAATATACAATATATGGATACACTCAGAAACCGCCTCCCTATATATATATATATATATATATATATATATATATATATATATGTGTGTGTGTGTGTGTGTGTGTGTGTGTGTGTGTGTGTGTGTGTTGAAAAATATAGACCTTTTTGGTCTACATACTTTTATATATATATAACCTTTCAAGTAGCGAAGTTATGATATCTGGCAGAAATTGGTTAAGAAACCTTCAATAAGTTATTGGTTCAGTAGTATTTTCTGTCTGATCTTAGGACATCATTAGGGGATGTGTATATTGCAAAAGTTATATAACCTTTGTATGTACATTACTACATTGTAAAAACTGAGCGTTTATTGTTTATACTGGTGTACATGCAAAGGTTATACTGTTTTATGCAGATACATGTTTCTGTGCTTGTATGTATGTACAATATTTTGTGTATTTTGGTAATCACGTTGATTTAATGCAGCTATATATTTGCATTAGCGTGTAAACAGG
>OY757905.1:98028185-98043209 GCA_963585895.1 Sepioteuthis lessoniana | reverse complement strand
CGAAATAAGATGCGTCACTCGTTTGATGATGCGAACAAGATGTCGGCATTGACTGTTCCGGTCTCCAGAGATAAAGATGTGGCCTCGGAAAGTGAGCGAAAGAAAGAGAGAGCGAAAGAGAGGAAGGGAGAGATATTCTAGTCCTTTATCCAATAAGAAATCTTGCCAAGTAGTGGTCGGATAGAGCTTTATCTTCGACGTTCCGAATATATATATATATATATATATATATATATATATATATATATATATATATATACTTGTGTCTGTTCACATACAAGAACTCGTTATGTAATCTAACGTACGCTGTATGGATTCTTTTCAAACGTGTACACTCAATAATGTCTAGATAACTACATGCGTCAGTGTAAACAAATGTTTACGTTCGTAAGAACATACATAATCTTTTGCGCATATTAATGTACTGTGAGTAAAATAAGTATACATATATATATATATATATATATATATATATATATATATATATATACACATATATATATATGTGTGTGTGTGTGTATGCGTGTGTGTGTGTGTGTGTGTGTGTGTGTGTGTGTGTGTGTGTGTGTGTGTGTGTGTTTCTTGTTTGTTTGTTATTGTTGCTGTTTCTGGGAAAATTTTTAACAAAGTTTCACAAAAAAATGGGATAATTTATATTTATATGTCTATATTAAACACACACGCCTCTTTTGTGTGTGAGTGCATTTTTTAATTCGGGTATATCCTTATATTCTTTTTCAAGCAATCATACCAACCCGAGACAAATAAAGGGGTAGGACTCTCACACATGTATGTCATGCTAAAATGTTACTCACATGTCAAAATTGTACTCTGAGACAAATGTATTTATCAATTGAAATATCTGTCATACCCTGCCATCTAGCAAGTTATATTCAAGCCTCTTGTAATTTTCTTTTCCAACACGAAAGAAGGTTCATTATTGAGATATATTTCTCATATATATCTGGCAAATGATTGCAAGATGTCCCAAGAATTTTACAACCAAAATTGTTATGCATATTTACTGAATCCAGCGTAAGGTTCAATTATAACAATTCGTCAAAAAGTAGGTTGCATTATATATATATATATATATATATATATATATATATATATATATATATATATATATATATATATATATATATATATATATATTGTAGAGGTGTTTATGGTATAATCGTTACTGCTGTAAGAAATGAGTACGGTGGCACGAATTCAAATCCTGGATGAGACAGTTCGCATTTCACTTCGTGCTAATACAATTGGAAAAGTTATGAATCCAAATATCTTCCCTCCACTTATAGGAAAATAGTCGGGCAGACTGGACTCTTCAAACTTGGTATGGCAATCGGTTGTGGAAAAAGAAGTCTCTGATTTTGAACCTTTTAAATTGTTTTTTAATAGAATTTGTGTAACACCTTCATTGTGGTGGAAGGATACATATATATATATATATATATATATATATATATATATATATATATATATATATATATATATATATAGTTAATAATTTAGCCGACCAGAGTCAAGCGAGATCCGAAGGCTCTCATTTCAATAGCTGCTACACCAAGATGTAGGGGGAGTGCTACTCTTTCCTCTGGTTTGCTCCACTTAGCTCTTGATCCATACCTTTTAATGATGAATGTTAAGTTAGGAGGTATCAAGCACTGTTTCTTTGAATCTTTGCTATGACTTTAAGAACATTAGCGAACACTTTAACGATTATACCAATGGGGTATATTATTCATATATATATATATATATATATATAATTGGGAGAGCGATAAAAAAGATAGAGACGATAATGATAGTGTGAGTAGGTGAGTGAGTGTGGGGGTGAATGTGTGGGTGTTCGTGTGCGTGCATGTGCGAATTCTAAAAGAATCAACACTAAATTTTTAATACTTACAAAACTATAACTTAAACAAATCAAATGAAGCTGAATATACAGAACTTAACAACATATATGATAAAGTGACAATGTCGTAAACATTCAGATCAGACATCACTAATTCTTTTCAACTTAACACAAATTATTTAACTGAAACGTTCTCGATACGCAAAGTAACTAACTCTAAGCAATTTTTATTGTTTCCTAACTGAAAACTCCTCTTAAAGATGAAATTTGTGGACATAGCAGATTGAAAAGAAGACCAAGCCGATAAAAAAGAAAGGTTTCAAAGGTGCCTCAAAGGTAGACTGTAGCCTCTTGCTTTGGTAAGACGTGCTGCCTAAGATGAGGTTAATAAGTAGTAAAGTTGGCGACTTTATTTGACGGTGACCCGATGGGCTCCCTCTTCAATAGCTACTACACTTAAGTGCAGGGGAGGGCGCTAACCCATCACCTGGATTGCTTTACTTTACCCTTATTTTGTAATGCTGAGTATTATGCAAGGCGGTATACAAATGCTGATGAAAGAATCTGTTTCACACTTGTGTACCATTCTTCAGCTATCTACTTTTACAGAAATAGTGGCTAACTCTACACAATACTTCACCACTATATATAAACCATTTGAATATGTGGTTTAATTGTTCATTTTTTAATGGAACTGTGTTTAAGCACATATACATCGTATGCCGTGGGAGAGAGCTCTACACACACACACACACACACACACACACACACACACACACACACACACACACACACACACACATATATATATATATATGTGTGTGTGTTTCTGAGTATGTGTGTGTGTATAGTGGACAAAAGTGTAAATGATTGAATAAAACACTTCCTTAAATTGAATGTAAGTTTTGTTTGGAAACACCAATGTATTTTCTTGTAAAAAAGATATTAGTCAGAACATTTTAAGAGAAATAAGGGGAGATTAATATATGAAATGTAACTGTCTTTGTTAACCTTAATCTAAATGGACACATTTTGTGTCCGTAAAAATCTCTCTATATTTGTGTGCCACGATGTAGTGGGGAAATATATTCATGCATTTGCTTGTATGCAGCTGTAAATAAATAAAAATCATAAGCATGGGACAGATTGAATATCCATAGTACAATAAAAAATATAAACAGATATATTAGGTCAATTTAATACAATTAAATGATATTTAAATTAAATGAATTCTCAAAGGGAAAATAGACCGAAAGATGTTGAGTAAGTACAAAATAAATCTGTTCTTACAGAAGATATGTATTTCTTTGCTGTTCACCTTTTGAGGTTGGTACAAAATTAGAAAAAATGTCAATGATTGATTTACGATTCAACTTGGCTGAAAATGAATTTTAAACAATCTAAGAGGGAAAATATTTTTCAAATTATTTTGGACTTTGATCCTTCAAAATTTTCACAGCAAGTCGAATATTGTGGTCTGCGAATTTTCAAAGAAATTGTAAAACTAGCGCGTACACACTGATTGGTGATTACATTCTTAAGCATATATTTTCCACAAATACGCGTATGGAAATCAGTTGACTTCCAATATATATATATATATATATATATATATATATATATGTGTGTGTGTGTGTGTGTGTGTGTGTGTGTGTCTTTATGGGTGGGCTGAAAAGCACATAAACTTAAAAGTTCAGATGATGATATCATACCTTTTGACCAACGGAAGCATGCACAGTATCGCCAGCGAAAGATACGTGTAGACCGCAAAGATGACTATGTTGAAAAAGTTCACATTTGGTCCCATTCAGTTTGAGTATCTAGCTCAACCAATGAACTTTATAGCCAGTCCTTATATATATATATATATATATATATATATATATATATATATATATATGTGTGTGTGTGTGTGTGTGTGTGTGTGTGTGTGTGTGTGTGTGTGCGCGCGCGCGCGCGTGCGTGCGCGTCTCTCTCTCTCTTTCTCTGTCTCTCTCTCTCTCTCACTCTCTGTGAATTTAATGAATTTTTTTTTTTACTAAATTGAACTGTCCTAGACATATCTTGCTATGAAATAAACAAGTACGTTTAAGAGGGATAACCGGAAAATACTTCATCATTAGCTGACTTCAAATCACAATATTATGATTATACTCAAATAAAAATAATTTTCTCTAAAAAGAAATATATATATTTTTTTTAATAGCAATATTTACTTCGTCTATGTTCTTTCTTTGTACGATCTTTTGCTCGAGTACCTTCCAATCTGCTAACAGAAAAGTGATATTGACAACATTTGGGAAAATTTTTTAAATGCATTTTCAGAAGAATGATTACATGTGTTTCGCATTCTTAGAGTTCACGAAGTTCTGGTAAGAGATAGTTTTAAAAAACTGAAAAAAAGTGATTTCATTTGAATTTGAATAGTTAATTGGTATCAACTCTCTCCAACTGTATAGATCCAACACTACCAGAAGGCCGGTGGAAACATGGTCGAATCATCGAAAATAAAAAGAATATTGACGAAAGAATCTCTTCACCGTCTTTGTTTAAGTTTTCAATTTAAAAAATCATGGTTGATAACTTTTTGATTCCACCTCTCATGCGGACACAATAGTTATAATCAAGTAGCCTTTAATGGCATTTCAAACGTGCCTCTATCATTTTGACGTCCTGTTGGTAGAGAGAAGAATATACTGACTGCAAAAGATAAAATACCTTCATAAAAGAGGGAGGTCATAGTATGACAAACTGCATGTAATGGTGAGGCTTCTGTTGTAGAGATCTGGGAAGTGTGAAGCATCTCTTCGTTGCCATTACTCTAACATCCACTCTGACCTAGAGTGATAGTACCTGTTCAGACCCCATCAATAGGTCAAATAGTTTCGTATACGTTAGAAATACTTGATGCCATATAACTGTAAATTATTCATTAAGATACAAACAAGTGAAAACGAACCATGAAATAGACGGAATTCTTTGAAATCAATGCATTAGTATTGAACAAGATTATTTAAAACCACACAAATGTATTTCCATTATTTATCTGGCATAGAAATGTTCGATATTATATAACTGTGTGTTGAGAGACACCTTAGAAACAATTAAACAAAAAATGTATAAATGAACATTGAGTTATATATATATATATATATATATATATATATATATTTATATATATATATATATATATATATATATATATATATATATATATATATATATATATATATGTAACTTTTATCATTTCCCTTGTGTAAAGGTACATTTACATTTGGGAAATATATCTATATTCGTTTGTGCACACTCATGTTCATAAAGAGATCAAAGGATGGATAAACGGATAGGTTCAGTGTTTAGTGAAGAGATTATATTGGATGATATCATTTCAACAGTAATTATATATGTTTATGTTTTATGTATGTGCGTTAATCTTTTATTAGCCTCTCATATTCACCTCATGATTTCAAATTAATTGACAAGCAAATTTAATTTTAGACTTTCTTTCCTTTATTTGAACATGTGTGTAGGTAGTTGATCACGTCTTGATCAGATCAAATCATACCTTTTTCTGGCAATTCTAAAAATATCAATATTAAGCAATATATTTCCTCTTGAGAATTGGTACTTTTTTAATGACTGGTACATGATAAATATCCTTGTAAATATCACTTCACAAAAACTGTATTTTACGTAAAATGCAACTTGAGAAAATATAAGATATAAACTATGGGAATGAGATAAAAATTGAAAAGAAATATAAAATGTACAGAAACAAATTATTGCTCTCAAGTTATCCAAATCAGCAATGGAAAGTTATAACGTACAAGAAATAGAGTTAATGTTGGCATAAACAATCCCCAGAAGTGAAGTTCTTGAAATCTGAAGTATGACTTACTCGTTTTCTGGTACACTCTTATACTCTTGGCAAATTAGATACAACTGTGGCGTCGATTAAGTGTATTCTTATTCCTTTCTTAATTTTTTTTTTATTTTGGTCCTCTAAATATATCTTTGTACAAGAGGTCTCGCCAGAATATTAAAGAACAAGAAAGACACAAATATCAAATAAAACATAGATGATTGCTTTTAATAATCTGTACAGTTTGTATAATTAAAATTTATTCATTGAGAAATTGAAGAAAATCTAATATTAAACAGTTGCCAAATTTAATGTAAAACTACAAAAAAACATTAAAAAAAAAATAAATAAATAAAAAACTAGTGATATCTTAAGGCCGTAGTAAGGTGCTGTAGATGGCTTGAAATGATCTTAAGGTTATCATCTTATGAAGCTTTTCATGACATCGTCATCGTCATCATAACGACAGCACGGATTCTCTCTCTCTCTCTCTCTCTCTCTCTCTCTCTCTCTCTCTCTCTCTCTCTTCATCCCTATCGGCAAGTCCTCTAAATAGCATCTAGTGTCCGCATATGGATGTGACTTTTTACTGCTCCGCCTACGTTGGTGTTTCCATATGTAGGAATCCATAACAGAAAGTTGTTTATAAGTTCGTTCTAAATTCTCAGAAAGTGTTAACCCTGTTTAGCTGATCTCACTTTGAATGGTTTGCGTGATGGGAGGTAAACAGCCGTATAGCTACTGTTTTGTAGGGTGCGGCTTCCAGGATTTTGTTAAAACTGAATCCATGTGTAGTTCTTATCTAGATTATTCTCCAAGCGCTTCACGTGGTGCTACCTTTCAGTAGTCTTGATACAGCTTGGAAGAATTTCCGTTTTATTCGATCAGAATTACGACATAGCTTATTTTTTCAGCATGTGTATGGAATATATTATTTGTCAATCCGTTATTATGACTATTTTCAACACTTTCTTCCCTTAGAAATGTTCATTTGTCTATTATATATTATATCCCTAATAATTATGTTAAACTTGTTATCACAGAATGATTAAATGAGGCTTATAAAACAAATAAGTGATTATTGCAGCTTTTGATTTGATTTGGTTTGGTTTTATGGCATATCAACCATTGTAGTTTATTTGATACTAAATCCGTTTTTATTCATAAAATCATTTATATTTCAAATAAATCAGTTTAACATATGTACACTGTTTAAATAACAAAACAGTTCTATTTCAGTGAAGTCAGTTTAGCATACGTAGAAAATTTAAATATCGAAACAGTTTTATTTCAAAAAAGTCAGTTTACCATTAGTACACTGTTTAGTTAAACTATAGAAAGGACCCTATCAGGTGCTACGACTCCGAGCCAGAGTGAACTCGGGAGGGATGGCAATAATGATATGCCTGTGGTGTAATGTTTATCGTCGTAGGAATTGGACACAGCGACACGAGTTCAAATCCTGAACGAGAATGATTGCATTTCACATAGCACTAATACCCTTGGGAAAGGTATGAATCCAATTACTCTCCCTCCAGCTATGGGTAAATAGTAGTGCAGACTGGGTTCTTCAGCCTTGGTTAGGCAACTAGTCTAGGAGAAGGAAAACTCTGAATTCAAACCTGTTAAACTCCGCTTAAAAATTGACTTTGTGACATATCTTGCCCGAGCGGAGGGGTTGGGTAAATATGATAAAGAGCTCCAGAATTAGTAGAATTACTATAATTATGGAATTAATGTCACTCGTCTTACCCCTTTGCATCGATCTAGTTTATGTATTCTGCAGCCCCAGAGGGATGTGCCTATGATAGATTTTAATTGAGTATTTGCCATAATGAACTTGAATACAAGAAAATGTATGTTTCTTTCCATATGATACGTAAAATTGCCATAAACTAACTTATTCTTCATTTCATTCAATCAATAAACACAAGAATAACAGGAAATTATATTTTTGTAAAGACTTATCGTTATAAGTGGTAGGGTTTTAAAAATTTTCAATCTAAAGTTTTAAAGTTTTATAAAAATAATTAAAATCCTAATGAAGACCAATGTGTATAATAAGCAGTTTATAAAAAAGAGGTGATGTTTATTTATTTAGATTTAATGTAGACGAATCAGGGCAAATTTCTTCAAAGATACGCAGCCAGTCTTGATTTATTTTCATGGAAATTGCGATAACCGTCATACTCATCATCTCAATGGTAAGGATTGAAGACGCAGAGTACATTAAGAAATCAACTGGGCAATTGACAAAATATAGAAAGAAGACATTTAGAATTGCTTTGACCTATAAAAAGTCTCCAAAAGAAATTGCTGAATGACAAGGTGACTATTTTGAAGGAAAGAAACATTTAATTAGTTTTTCATTTCTGTCTTGGTCAGAAGAAAGTGGCGACACAATAATGTTGTATTTATGACTGATTTTACTTGTCATAGCCTTACATTATTCACTAATTTTCAGTTGCCAATTATTCATGTATGTATAATAGATTACCCATGAACAATGGCCTAGGAAAAGCAAATTATAGTATTTAGCATTTCATAGTTACCTCTGCAATTTGGATGATTAAAATATGACGTTCATTGCAAGATGATCATTCGATTGTAAATTGGACTCGGAATTACTTTATAATCTCATTTAAACCATTTTAAGTGTAATTGCTCTAACAAATATCTCACTTCCATGAGTCGCTTTTTCTGGATTAGATTTACAGATATAGAAACATAATTATATATATATATATATATATATATATATATATATATATTATATATATATATATATATATATTTATATACATATATATATATATATATATATATATATGTGTGTGTGTGTGTGTGTGATACACAAACTGCTGCAAAATTACCCTGTGCAGCAAGAAATTCTTCATTAGTTTATGACTGGGATCAGGCCTTGTTTCGGGACCAAATTCTCATTTCCACTAATCCAGTGCGGCCCAGCAATATCTAACAATACTACTATATTATTTTCGCCTTCAGTTACATCGTAAAAATGCCATATCAACGTTATGTTCATAAAATCATTTTTGGGTCCACAATATTACAATAAAGAATCATTATTTCAACATATGAGATTTGTATTAACACGTAAACGCACTTAATGATAATAAAATTTCCGGGAAAATTTAGTGCAAATTGTTCAAGATACCGATAATGATACGTCAATTAAATTGTATTAGTTTAAATTATATGACGAAATCATGATTCCACTTGAAACGTCAAAACAATGTTCTGCATAGTTTAATTTCAAACGAACATTTTAAAACTGGTAACACGTGCCGATAAGCAAAGGAATCTTGTGTACTCTGTGGAAATCCCGAATCTAGATAGCTTCAAATGAACTATAACAAGAGAGAATAAAGGGATGTGTGTATAAGTAAGCTAATCTTGCGTATGCGAATGTAAATTTTATAACAGCTTTTTGAGACTTTTATTTTTGGAAAATGTTTTAGTTGATGGTTTACTCAGTTGGCTGAGGCTGTAGAATACACCTACAGCATCTCTGCAGGAGGGTGAGACTCCCCGCCAATGATTGTCCTAGATATGACACTAAAAAATCTAAAGTTAAGGTTCCAGTTGTGCTGGAGCTTTTGGGAAAGTGCAGTACCCCTTCATTGCCATCGCTCCCAGGTCTACTCTAGCCCGGAATTTTTGCACCTGATAGGGTCCTCTCTATGGGTCGAATAGATCTAAACTGTGTACTTATGCTAAACTGAATTGTTTGAAATAGAACTGTTTGACATTTAACTGTGTGAGGAAAAAAAACTATACTAAACTGAATTGTTTGAATTACAACAGTTTAACTAAACTAAATAGCTTGAACCAGAAATGTCTTTGACAATTAAATTGTGTACTCATGCTAAATTGAATTGTTTGAAATAGAACTGATTATCTGAATAAAGATAGATTTGGCCTTCAATAACCAACAAAGGTTGACATGCCAAAATCCAACCAACCAACCAACCAACCAATTTAGCTGAAGGTTTAGTGAAATAAAATATGCCTACGAGTTAGCAAGTAAGCTATTTCAACAGCGTCTATGCAAAACAAGGTTTGATGTCGTCCCTCAGAGAGAAATGAGACACATTCTGTTTCAAGTCATATTACAAGTGAACGTGAGAGAATGAGTTTTTATTTTGACACGTTATATATTGCTTTGATAACGCCATCTAGTGGTCATTAATGGAAAATATTTAGTGGACAAGACTTTAAATCCCACAAACCTAATACTAAGTAAATACTAATTTTTGTTGTTAGAATTTATTTTAAAAAATGAATAAAAAACATATTATCTATTTGTTAATTAAATAAACAATACATGTTCAAAAGTTATCTGCCCAAACAGGAAGCGACTGAAACGCATATGATATTTTAAATATTCTTTAAGCAATTCAATACTAGTCACACCGATTCATTAATTTCTTTAACCAATCTAACGAAAAAAAAAAATAATAAAACTCTAAAAAAAAGGTCATTCCTTTCGTAATTGAGCCAGAATATCTTTCAACACATCTAGTATTCTTCGTGTTTCAAAAATGGATGCAATCATTTTTCTTGTAAATAAGTGTGAAGTGCAATTGTTGGAGAACGAAAAAAAGTGATTGAACACAACGTTTTAATATAAACGGTATTAGATTTGTCTTTACAGTAGAGGTTTGCTAAGTAGCTAGGTGCAGATTTGTTGACTTTAGGAAACTTCACACTGTATTTGATGACGATTAACTGGTCAAGGAAGATTATAATGTACCAAAGTAAAGAGATAAATAGGAATATTTATTTTTAATTATTCTCAATTAATTTTCACGGTGAAAAGTTTTGTGTATAAAAGTCTTTTTGATAACTTTTTAAAGAGTTTTTAAAAGTGTCAATATGCGACAAAATAAACGATGGGAAATCAACCAGTAACGTTGCAGAGCCATTACATAGGAAAGGATTAAAATTTGGAACTTTTTGTGTCAAGATAAAACAGAAAAAACAATTAGAAAATCAAATTTACTTGTCATCAAAAAATACAAATTATTTTATTACTATAAACAAAAGAGAGAAAAGCGTGATTTGTTTAAAGTATCCGAACACTTAACTTTGAAACTCTATCGCTTTGGAAAGAATGAATTCAATGAAGGGTGATGATTTTTTTTGTTTATGACTTTTAAAACTCCACAAACTCTGATTATTGATTTTGTGAAGAATATTAATAGTGATACAATTAAATTTCTGTCTGAGTACTTTAGAGGGCTTATTTTTTTTGTTGGAGCTGTTTCTCTGTAACAGTGTATGGGTTATCTCTCTCTCTCTCTCTCTCTCTCTCTCTCTCTCTCTCTCTCTCTCTCTCTCTCTCTCTCTCTAGTGAGTATAGTGTTCACCAATGGCTCGTGAGACCGGGGTTTACAACCAGGTTTCAAACATTATAAGGTAGGGATCAAGAGTAAAGTTGAGCATAAAAGGAAGTAGCGCCCTCCTCTACTCCTCAGTATACTAGATATTGAAAAAGGAATTTTCGGGTCTCCCTCGTCTACTGTCGCCAACTTTATATATATATATATATATATATATATATACAAGAGCTATTCAATAAATATGAGAACTTTTGCTTATGGAGTTGGCAATTGGAAGTATTGTTTTCATGAAATTGATTGTGATCGGTCTTTATATATCCCAACACTCTGTCAGCATGACCATCTTTACTGACTGGTTAACACAACACTTTTTTTTACTGGAGAATCAATGGTTTTTCACTTCATGTTCAGTCTTTTGGACTCAGCTTCGAAACTCAAGTTTTGCCCATTTATGAATTTTTTCTGGCTAAAATAGGTTTCTCCGTACACAACGCACACTTTTCTGAAAATTTTACATGGTTTGCAATTCTCATCTTCCAAAACTTTAATGAGAAACTTTTCTTCAAACCTGGAGCACTTTGCTTTGCTGCCTTTTTTAAAAGCCTAAGAACAAACATATTTTAAGAAATGAAATTTAATTTTTGCAATAAACCAATTTGAAATATTATAAGTTTACTCTCAGGGAATAGAACTATAAAAAAGAAAAAGTATTTTGCTTTTTTCAATAAAATTGAAGAAAC
This sequence comes from Sepioteuthis lessoniana, assembly GCA_963585895.1. Classification (NCBI taxonomy): domain Eukaryota; kingdom Metazoa; phylum Mollusca; class Cephalopoda; order Myopsida; family Loliginidae; genus Sepioteuthis; species Sepioteuthis lessoniana. The sequence continues at coordinate 98,031,380 of OY757905.1, read as the reverse complement.
TTATCAACGAGTCATGGTAAGAATGCACATTGTTGATTTGGCATCGCTTACGTGTGGCATGAACTGGTGGCCCATTGGTAGAATTTCGGTTTCTGCATTCTGGGGTTGCCGGTTCGACCATTATTGGGAGAGATCAGAATATGCACTGCTGATGAGACCCAATAAGGTCGAAACAGCTGTTCAGTGTTCCGCATGTCGCATGTAGGTGTTTGCCGGATTTTCTAGTCATAGTAATTTAATTAACATAATCAATTCCTCTAATTATATATATATATATATATACACAAACATACACACACACAAAGACACACACACACACACACACACACACACACATATATATATATATATATATATATATATATATATATATGCATGTATGTATCCTTCTATCCCTGTGTCACTAATGTCAATGTATCTGCTCCGAATTATGTCTCACAGAGAATTCTTAAATGCAAACACAAACATTCTTAAAATGACCAAAGAATGGATACCTGAATATTCTTACCGCTTTCAACTTGAAAATGCCCTTGTCTTAAATCTTGCCGTGTGACAAAAGATTTGGAAAAATAGAGCTGTAAATTAGTGGTTCCAATTTTTAAGATTGAACCCTTAAGAAATGGATTGATTGATTTATTAAATGATTGATTGATTAATTTATTGATTTTATCAGCATGTCAATCAGTATGAAGTTATTTTATACCTATGAGCTAAGGAATCGAGTAAATTGTACTTTATATTTGCATTTTTCTGGAGTTAATGGAAGAGTTTTAGCGCACTGTTATGAGATATCAAGTATTTCAGTCTGATACAAAAAATTGCTATCCAGTTGTAAAGTTTTAAGTATTCTGCTCTAATGCTAATGATTTATATACTATTACATTGCTTCAAATAACTATTTCTATTTTATAATATTCATTTGTTGCACATCTATATAGTTTGAATATCTAAATATGGAGAATCCCCGTGGCATAGTGGCTAGAACGTGAGAGTAAGCGAATTTGAACACGAGTCGCGCCGTTATGTTCACTGACAGATTAATGCACTTACGAAAGGTAAGAGCTCCCTTATCTTCTCAGCTATGGGTTTAAATTTACCAATACTATGTTTCTACAAGGATGGCATTAAATAACCCACGAAATTTGATATGCCATGAAACAAAAAAAAATAAAACCAAGTAATAATCTTTCGTAAACAATTATAGCTTCAAGTAACAATTCATGATACAAATAATTTATATATGAAACGCCTTGTATTTATGCATGGTCTTTTAACATTTTCAAACGATCGGCATGTTCATATTTGTAATTCGGTAACAAGAGCTGGCATAATCTCTATGTCTTTTACCAAATAAATAATTACTTTATCTTGATGGTTGTTTCTCCTATTTGAAATATAGAATATAATAATAACAGACGTTTAAATTAAACTGAACATTTTAAATATTCATAACTGATTGTCACCAGCTGGCAATTACTCTTAGAATCAAAAGAAATTTATCGAAGTAGACATATTTTACAAAACTTTCATCGAGTAACACATGTTTTTGCATATCCGACAAAACAAAACGAAAGCTATTTGTTTTCAATGTAATATACTATTTCTACATTAATTATACTATAACCATTTTCTCGGTTAACTATTAACACTTGTAAATATCTTATTCCCTGAGTGATTTTCAAAAATGACGTATTTTTGATATAATACTTAATCATTGATATAAATCATGAATATGTATAAACATTGACACAGATCTATCATTCCATATCTCTTTCTCTTTCTCTTTCTCCCCCCCTCTCTCTCTCTACATATGTATTCATATATATGCGAGCGTGCGTGTGTGTGGGTTTGCGGGTGTGTATGCGATTTTAAAAAGACAACCTGTTTGTACTCTTGTTACTCCTAATTTCACATATCAATACGTCTATTAAGTTGATTTTCCAAATGAATATATACATATATATATATATATATATATATATATATATATAATTTTCCTATTATTTTGCTCATTTAAGCAGAACGCTTAATAGAGCAATAATAATAATAATAATAATATGCGAAAAGAAGGAGAAGTATCTGAACCTTTGCTAACGAACTGAAAAAAACTGAGAAACATGAAGGTGACAGTTGCACTAATTGTAATTTGTGCTCTTGGTACAGTCACCAAAGGATTGTTAAAAGGACTAAAAGACTTGGAAATAAGAGAATGAGTGGAGGCAATCCAAACTACAGCTTTGCTGAGATTGACCAGAATACTGAGAAGAGTCCTGGCGACTTGAGAAGACTTGTTATCACTCCGAATCCCGTGAAAATTCATCAGCTAATGCTGATGCGAGAAGCTCTCAAGGTGTAAAAATAATCAGAAGTGTCCTGGAAACCTGCGCAGAAATGAAACATCTCAGACTCTAGTAAATGCCCTCCAACTAACGCAAGTATGTAAAACTTGTATGAAGTATGTTTGATTTGGTTTCTTTGTTTAATGGCATATCCACATTTGTGGGCAATTTAATGTGAAATACACCTTTGTCGGAGAACAGAAGTGATAATACTTAACCCATAGCTTGGAGAATGAAGGTACTTCATACCATTTCCAAGAGTATTAGTCCGAAAGTGAACATAACAGCTGGACTTAACTTCGTGCACGCTTACTTCAATGCAGCCGTCTAGCACTTAAAATATTACACCACGAAGTAGTAGTAGTAGTAATGAATATTATTAGTAATGATAATTATTATTATTATTGATTACTCCTTTTCGAGTATTTCACATCAACGTTAGCCCATAGTTTTTCTCTGGAGTTTCGGTGACTGCAAGTTTCCCCATGTCAAAGGACACTTCACAGTATTCTAGCCGAGCTCAACGAGTCTGTAATTTCGATGGTTTCCGCTCGTGTTCCTATTTCCATATCCTTCAGTCCTTGTACCAGTCTTTTGGTGACTGCACCAAGAGCACCAATTACAATTGGTATAACCGTCACTTTCATGTTCCAGAGATTTTTCTGTTCCTTAGTAAGATTTAGGTACTTATCTTTTTTCGCGTTTTTTCAATTTTACTGTGTTGTCAGCTGGGTAAGTAAAGTCCACAACTGGGCAAGTTCTTTTTTTTTTTTTTGATAATTACAAGGTCTGGTCGTCTGGTCGAGATTAGATGATCCGTTTGTATCTCAAAACCCAAGAGGAGTATTGCGTCTCA
>OY757905.1:97953185-98025685 GCA_963585895.1 Sepioteuthis lessoniana | reverse complement strand
CGGCTAGCAGGCCATCGCTCTTGATAGGTTTTCTAGACCGCACCCACTGTCCGTGGAGAGCTGATAAATGTAAGCTTTACTAGTCAACCATCACTGGTGTGCCCATGTGTAAGAAACCATAGAAGATTGTATTTCCTTGCTTCCCAGCGGTACTCAGCATGTCTTGCTCACCTTTCTTGAAATGGTTTGCTTGATGGGAGGTTCAGATCTTGTAACAAGAACTTATACATATTTGAAAGACTTGCATATATAAGTCATTGTCGGGGAGTAATTATGATAATAAGAACATAGTTTGCATTTGTCCCAGGTTTTTTCGCCGGGGTAAGATAATCTTCTTTGTTAAATTGTTGCAGCGACGAATGTTAAGATTAATGAATAAAATTAATATCATTGAATCATCATTGATTTTTTTTTTAAATTATTTTTAATCATCTACCTCCATAGAAAACTTTAAAAAAGATTTTAGTTAAAATTTTATGAAGCTTGTTTAAGTGATTGCGAAGTGAAAGACAAATATTGATGAATAATTAACCATTAGTATCGGAAAAAATTGGTTTGTGGAGTAGTGGCTATTGCCAGGCGATGGAGGAAACCGGACATCCTTTCATTCCAGAGCCTTTGCCCTTTCCAATCTGATGTTGAGCTGCTGTTTCATTTAAGTCTAAAATCAATCAACTTTTCTAAGTCTGAGTCCAAACTGACTAGACGTTTTATTATTTTGAAGTCTCACGAGACTGTTTTTATCCCATGAACAATTGCTCACGAATTCCCGCAGCTTTGCTCTAGCTATCATAACCTCTGGCCAGTCATCCATCAGATAGCCCTCCACAAATATCTGACACGTTCACCATTCAGAATGACGAAGGTGGGGCAGGCTAATACGCAACGTTGGTTACCAGGTTAGAGAAGATCAGCACATCTTAACACAAACTTCGATCTTCGGTAGTATTTTTCAACTGTATTCTTTACATAAATATCAATCTGAATAAATAGAATATAATTTATTCAAAAACTCAAGTGCTGTATTTTATAAACGTCAGGGTCGTAAATTAAATTCTGCTTGTTTTTTTTTATCATTTATGGCTCAGTTTTTTTTTTATTGTTCAAGATTGCAAGGATCATAAAGATTTTTTATAAGCTGTATCCAAACGAACTTACTAGTTTGACAACCCGTCCTAAAATCAATGTGACTGTGGTTTTTCAGTCTTCTTTGTTGATTCTGAACAATATTTTTGAAGGACAAAAAAAAAAACTAGGAATTTCTGCCAAAATATTAAATGCACTAGAAGGCGGCGGCTGATGGTCAAATGTATGAGAAGTCAGCAGCTGAAGGCAAAATGAACCAGAAGGCTATGGCAAGATTATATTTGACCCTCAGCACCAACTTCAGAAAGAGAGAGAGAGAGAGAGAGAGAGAGAGAGAAAGAGAAAGAGAGAGAACGTCCCTTTATTAATCTTTCTGTGACTGATTTCTTTGAGAGTTTTTTAGACTAGTGTTAATCGATGGTTTCTAACAGGAGTTTGAGTGATAGCAAGTTTTTTCATGTCTCCAGGACTCTTCTCAGTATTCTTGTCGATCTTAACTATGCCATTGTTTGGATGGTCTCTAATCATCCAATTCCTCCAGTTCCTGAATCAATTCTTTGGTGGTTGTACTAAGAGCAAACCGCCGTCACCATTGCTTTTATGTTCCACATTTTTTTTCAGTTCTCTTGGAAGGCCTTGGTACGTACGTTTCTTTTTGATTTCTTTCAATTTTGCGCTATGTGGTCTGACAGTTCCGCAAAGTCCCAGTTCGGTAAATTCTCTCTTTTTTTTTTGTTAACTACCATGAGAGATGGTGGTCTGGCTGAGATTAGGTGATACGGTCGTCTCTCAAAATCCTAGAGAATTTTGTGCGTCTCATTATCCATGATAAAATCTGGGTTGTGCATATACCATTTGTTTGAATGGTAAAATTTCAATTTATTGCACAGTTCACAGTGGATTGACTTGATCACCGTATCGTGCCTAGTCTTATACTCTTTCTGTACTAGTTTTGCTGCATTCGATGATTATGTGATTGATCGTTTCGTCTCTATCACCACATGTTCTATATTTGCTATTTTCTTGCGTCATATCTGTTCTTGCTTTGATATAATTAGACCATATGGCGTTGTTTCGTGCAACTATTAGAAAAGACACAGTTTCTCTCTTAAGGTTTCTATTTCTTAGCCATATCCAAGTTTTCTCGTGTGAAATCCACCTTCCTTTTCATTTGAAGTATCCATACAGATGTTATTCTTCCCATTTTTGTTTTCTTGTTTGTTTGTTTTTTTTCTTATGTTGATCCTCGCTTCTTTGGTATTGTTTCTGATGGCTGTAATCAGTCTTCTTCTGCACTGTTTTATTAAATTTTCTAGTCATCGTATCGATGCATCAACTCTATCCTCAACTTGCTGGCAAGTTCTTTTTCTTCTTCTTTTCATTACACATATTGTCTGACGATGTCATCTCTGGGATGTGACGCCTATGCATCGTCATTAGTTTCATTGTTCTCTTGTCCATTTGTTTAAGTTCTTCTCTGGTAACTTCAAGAATAATCACAAGTATCTTACGAGAGGGACAGTCTAGGTGTTTATTCCTTTTATGAGGTTACTGCTATATAGTTTGGTTCCGAATAGCTTTTTCGTTCTCCTTAGATACTCTGCTTATTTTTTCTTATGGTGTCTCCTTCTAATATACCAAAGAATTTGTAGGTTTCCTATTCTCTGAGCGTTCTGGTTTCCCCTTGATTTGGTAGTTCTATTCTTTCTCTCATGTGTCGTTTCCCGCTTTTCATTATTAGCATGGCGCATTTTCCCATGCCAAATACCATCCCCACATCATCATCATCATCATGTCGTGTGGCTCGCACGGATATCCCTGACCCTCTCTCTCCACGTCTCCCTATCATTCATCGCCTCCGGCAGGTCTTCAGGGTTACATCCCGTATCATCACATAGCTACTGTATGTATGTTCGAGCTGGTCGTCCTGCTTATGATTGGCCATATGCGGGGCCCCACAAGAGTACATCACTTACAAGCTCGTCCTTGCTTCTCCAGCAGTGCCCGGCATGTCTGGTTTGTCTAGCTTGGATAGTTTTCGTGATAGGTGGTAGATGACCGTATAGTTGGTGGCTTGTTGGGTATTGCTCCCAGGACTTGTTCAATATTGCTCGCAACATTCTTGAATAATTGCCGTCTAGCTTCTTCTCCAAACGTTTAGTCAGCGTCCAAGTAGTGCATCCATATAGCAGTATCGACACGACCGCAGCCTGGAAGAAACTGCGTTTCATTTTATCAGTCAGGTTTGATTTCCATATGATCGAAAGCCTATCGATAACTGTCCATGCCTTCGTTAGCCATGTGTCGATGTCTTTTTCGGTTGATGAGACGCTGCTTACTAGGTAGGTGAATTTGTCAACCAGTTTCAGAGAGGTTCCGTCTAGTGTAGAGATGTCGCCTTTCTGATTAAAACACATTAATTCAGTTTTGTGTGAATTTACAATGCCTGCAGCGGCTCATTCCAAACTATGCTGTAGTGTTTCGGCTTGGTTGGGTGTATTGGCCAGTAGTTCTATGTCATCGGCGTAGTCGGCGTCGGTAATTGTTTTTGCGGGGTACCTTCTGCTTCTTCTCTTTGTCAGCACGAAGCCGTTTTCCCTAATGTTATCGATCGATGTCCTAAGTACGTAGTCTAGACAGGTGATAAAGAGGTATGGGGCTAGCGTGTCCCCTTGTAGTACTCCTGCTACAATGTCGAAGTATTCTGTGTCTCCATCCGGTGAACGCACTTTCACTTTGGTATTTCTATAGAGAATCGTTATTGCTGCTACGGTTTCTTCTGATAGGCCGTATGCAAGCCTTGGTTAAATCGACAAATAGTAATGTCGCCTGTAGGTTTTTTGCTCTCATGCCTTCTAGGATTCTACGGATGGACAATATTTGTGAGATCATGGACCTGTTTCTTCTGAAGCTATTTTGGTTTTTCCTCAGGATTTTGTCGATTTGGGGTACTATGCGGTTTCGTAGTAGGGCATTGTAGATTTCGGCTGCTATGGATGTAAGTGTTATACCCCGATAGTTCTTCGCTAATCCCCATATCCTGACTGTATATTCTCACTGTCTGTATTAGGGTTTCCATTTTTTTTTCTTTTGGTAGTTTGATGTCGTCCATGTACATTAGGTGATTGATCGTTTCCAGCGAATCCGTAAATTTTTATTCTCCATTTCCTGAATATGCGGTTGAGTGGCATCATCGCTATAGAAAATATTTATGTTAATTGTGCATCTTCCTGGAATAAACCTCTCTGGATTTTCACCACAGCTAATCTGTTTCCGCCTGTTGTCAATTCTACTCTCTAGGTTTCCATGATTTTCTCGATAAACTTAATGACTTCGTCGGACATTCTGTACATTTTCAGACAATGCATTATCTAGCTTTGGGGGACCGTTTCGTAAGCCTTTTTGTAGTCAATCCACTCCGTACCAAGATTTTTTTCATCTCGTTTTCTCTCGTTGAATATGTGTGGATCAATATATTGTAGATATCCCGCCGCTCTAGTTCCCTTGCAGCACCCTTTCTATTCCTAAAGGAATATTTATATCAACCAAAACTAGGCCTGGTCTTTTATCATTAATAGTTAAAAACTATTGCTCAAGCCAAAGTTGGCTAATATGACGCGCCGTTTTAGTTGTGTTAAAGTTAGAAAGAAAAATCGGATCATTTAATACATAATTGCATACACATACCGAAATGCACAGACAAAGTAATACACATACGTGCTCATACATACGAATAGGCACATAAGTGTGCCGTTTATAATTATAGGAAATGAAATAGGTGATCTGAGTTCAAATCCAAAACAAAACTGTTAGCGTTTTATTTCAAAAATGCCTGAACCAACATGTTTCTACTGTTAGGGATAAAGGGAATGAAAAACTGGATTATTTAGCCTTGATAAGGCAATCAGTCTAGAAAATTGACAACTCTAAAATTTACCTTGTAAAGCATGCTTCCCATGATGAAGAGATTGGGTAAATTCACACGTACGTACATACATTAACGGAAAAAATCGTAACATTAAAAGATGATGTTATTTGATCTGGGGGAATGCAAGACTACAATATATTCCGATTAAAATTTTAAGACTTAGGTCAACATCTGGGGCAGGAATACTCCTATTAATACACTGTATTGTATGCATGGGACAATAGAATTCTGTGCTAAAGTCCACTGATGGAATACAGGGTATAATTGCATGGTCTGAATTCAGTTGATTTTCCTTTTATTTTGGATCCTGTGAACGTATTGATCAGTGTATTTGATCATTTACTTTCGTCAATATAAACTATCAATCTGGAATCAGATGCCGCGAACGAATTTTCGATCAGTGTATAAAAATAAACGAAAAAAGAACAAAAGACATAAAACAAATGATAACTTACACATTTTCTCTTAAATGCTTTCGAAGGAGAGATTAATAGTTTGAAAACAAGCAGTATTGGATTTTAACATTGTGATGAATTAACTTATGATCACAAATTAAATTAAAAAGAAAATAATCGAGTAACTCTCGGATAATTCTGTGTTTCAAAAGGTTTTACATCCTTTGAGAAGAACAAGGTGTTTAGATTGATAACATTTCATCCCAGTTCACAATGGACCTTATGGCGTTGTTTCGTGAAACTTTTAGAATAGACTCAGTTTCTCTCTTAATTGCTCAAGCCAAAGTATGCTAATATGATACGCCGTTGTGTTAAAGTAACAAAGAAAAATCGGACCATTTAATACATAAGTGCATACACATACAGTAATTCACAGACAAAGGAATATACATACGTGCTCATTCATACGAATATGAACATAAGTGTACCGTTTAAAATTATAGGAAAGGAAATAGGTATTCAACTCCAAAACAAAACTATTCTATCTGTGGGCTTTAAGTCAGATTTCTATCGCCACATGCATACAATTCGGTGTACTAATAGGAGTATTACTAAGCAAGAAGTTGACCAATTCATGCTCAAATGACCTCAAATTGTTATAGAATTTCTATGTCTAATCTCTAAACGCTTTTTCTATTTCCAGTAAATGACATTTCTCCAGAGAAAAAAATTACATAAAACATTAAGCATAAAAAATGAAACAGATTTTTTTTATTTTTTATATTATTGAAATTTGAAATCATTTGAACTAGAATTGGTCAAGTCATTAGATTACGAAATTATTACCTTTTTCAAACGCCTATTTTATAGTTTAATCCACTGACATTTGTAGATATTAGTGTAGGTCATGTTTTTAGTAGCTTAATTTCAAAGTATAAAAAAGAAGGAAAGATTAGTCGTGTCTTTGAAGTTCCAAAGCTACAAATAATTAGCGGTAACAGACAAATTAGAAAAGAAAAACAATTTTCATAAGAGGGTTAACAAAACAAAATCTAATAAAATTTAATAAACGAATGAAAAAAAAGTTATACAACCGATCAGTGTACGTCTTTAAACTTATACAAATTCAGTTTTAATATTAAGGACTTTAAATTTTGACCGAAGGACTTACCACTCACGTACTGCTTGACACTATTATTTTCATTAAAATGTTAGACATCAGAATTCCAACTGTACTAAACATACAATTTCATTTACGCTTACTTCCCTTACTATTTCTGGAAAAATCTGTGGAATTATCACGATTAACTTTATTAAAAGTGATGAATTATCTTATTTTCACGACTTGAAATCACAAGTTTTTAACTCATTATGGACTACTCTAATCTAATACTAATTATTTATATACTAATCATTTAATTCTAATAATTTAAACTCGTTAAGGGTTTTGCCATCTAATATTAATAATTTATACCCAATTATTTAGTGTCAAATAACTATTCTTATTCAATAATAAGCATTTGTTTATATAAGATTGGCCAATAACAGGGAATTCTAGTCTGGGTCAGGGTATTTCAAGGAGTAATGGCAATATCTAGAACTGGGACTTCACCATCAGGCGCATTTTATTCTCATACGCAGGACATCTTTCCAGAGAATAAAGGTCTATTCCAAGTACCAGGAACAGGATGAAGAAAAAGTTAACGTGTATATGTTTAAAGGTATCCAAAATGTAATGTCTTTTTTTATTAACAAATCCTTTTTTAGCTATATAAGTTTTCGTTTTTTTCCTTTAATAGCATATCAACTTTCGTGGGTGATTTAATGACAAATCCACCCTTTTAAAAGAACAGAAGTGGTACAATTTAACACATTGCAGGGAGGATAGAGTCAATACCTTTCCCAACGGTATTAGTCCGAAAGTTGACGCAAAACACCAGTGAATTTCGAACTCACATACTATGATGTCACAATGCAACATGTTAGCCACTACGCCACGGGGACTCCCCATAGCAATGTAAATGTTATATGATTTTGGATTAAAGCTTTTCTGTTCGTATTACTAATAACAGTTATAGTATGTATAGGTTATCTCAACGCTCTATATATGTATAAATATTGATAAAACATTTTTAACTTTTCATTCTATCTTAAGTGTGTAAATTATACAAAATATAAATGATTATAAAGTAGAGTGAAGTAAATGATAAAATCAAAGCAAACTGAGATGCAAAAATAACAAAAAGGTGCGCAAGGATGTGGAAATAGACACCGCCTTCTCCTCTTTTGCAGCTTTGTACGCAATAAGTTTTTTCGTATACTGTTTGCTTCTCTGCCAAGTCTACCCTCAGATTCATATGTAATTTTCTATTTCAAAAAGCCTAGCCTATCTTTTTTGTCGGAACACTTTGACTTTTAAACAGAAACACACTTGTCTCAATGCACATGTCTGTCTGAATAGATAGACATACATTTATGCCTTTGTATGAAAATATATATCAGTGTATTTAAATTAACGCACTCATTTACGTATACGTACTTATAACTATAATCATGTATGTGAGAATGCAGATATATATGCCTATCTACCTTTTTATCTGTCGACATCTGTATGTGCATATGTATCTGTATTAGTGTGTATATGTGTGATTCTGCTATAGCTTGACTTTTGATGTCAATTGAAGGTTACTAAGAAGAAAAAACGTGAAAGTCCAAAACGAAAAAAAAAGCAGGTGAGAAAGAAGAGAAGAAATTATATGCAGTGAAAATATATTAATATAAACAGTCGTAGAAGTTAGAAGATGAATATAAAGATGTAAACAAAATTATTACTAAGGGGATAATATTATGTAGATAATATTAAAGTAAATAATATTAATATTAACTGAAAAAGTATCACTAGAACAAATGTATTAAAACCAACGACGTCAAAGCCAAAATAGATAAGACACAATAGCAAATGTCGACTGTATGAAAACAAATATGAAAACAGAAAATAAGTGATAAGAACGAGGTCGGTCGAAAACGATATAAAAAATGTTTTATTTTTCAGGTTGGCAACTCTGATTAATAATCAGCCGATGGGGGTTAATTCTAAACTGGTGTGAAAATATTCTGTTCATTTCTGCCTCTCAGGATTTAAGTTCAGCGGATTTTTCTTGGAATTTTCTATTTTTTTTATTTGTCCTGAAATAGAGCTCATGATATGTTGTATTTTAAGCATTTAAAAATTGACACATGTTTATGGAGATCAATTTCTATTCCGAACATGAGGTAATTTGAGTGGTTTTAGAGTTCAGGTTGATAGAATAATGCGAAAATAGTTATCGTCGGTTGGTGTTAATATTGATTGGGAATGAATTGACGTTGGTCAGATTATCTTCAACCAGGGCTGCTAACCTAAGGATTAAACTAATTAAAGTTTTAGAAAAATTAAAACAAAACACTTATTATTTTCTAGACACAAAAAATCAGTTGATTTCTCTGAATTGATATTGAGTTAAAAGGTCTATGGCATCACAGCTCTCTTTCTGCTTTCCATCTAAACTCTTGAGGATATTTCCTGTTCGCCAAAACTAAAACCCATTTCAGTGTTCACCATTAAAGAACTGTTTTGATATTTAAATCGTGTACTTATGCGAAACTGAATTGTTTGAAATAGAACTCTTTTAAACATTGAAACTGTACATACGAGAACTTATTTTGATATAGAAACTGTACTTACACTAAACTGAATTGTTTGAATTAGAACTGTTTGACTAAACTGAATAGCTTGAGATAGAAATCTTTTTGAAAATTAAACTGTGCATTCATGCTAAACTAAACTGTTTGAAATAGAATTAATCATTTGTTTAAAATTTATTTGGCATTAAAAAACTACAAAATTTCATATACCATAAAACCCAAATAACCAACCAAACTAACCCTGTATACTCACTTTTAGGGTTCCAAGTGACTATTCTAATATGATAATAAGCATTTGAACTTGCAAAATCTTGGATATTGCTGTCCAGCTGACCACAGAGTAAAACCGAAAGAACGTGAAAAGATGGATAAATACCTCGACCTCGGTCGGGAATAGAAAAAACTGTGGAACATTATACCAATTGCAATTATTGCTCTTGGTTCAGTGACCAAAGGATTAATAAAGGGACTGGAGGAATTGAAAATAAGAGGACGGATGGAGATCATCAAAACTATTGCTTTATTGAGATCGGCCAGAATACTGAGACGAGTCATGGACACTTGGGGAGACTTGCTGTCACTCAAACTTCAGAGGAAGATCATCAGCTAATGCTGATTTAAAAAAAAAATAATGTAATATAATGATAATATAGTACTGGATACTTGAGGAGACTTGCTGTCACTCAGACTCCAGTGAAATAGCATTAGCTACCGCTGGCGCGAAGGACTCTCAAATGAGTAAAAAATAAAAAAAATAACTTGAGATTCAAATGGATGACCTTATCTCGGCTAGACGACCAGACCCAGTGATTTTCAACAAAAAACAGAAGACTTATTAAATTGAGGATTCTGCCTTTCCGGGTGGCCACAGAGTAAAATGAAGGAAAGTAAAAAGTACCTGGACCTTGCTCGGTAACTGATAAGATAATATAACATGAAAGTAACGGTGATGCTAATTGTAATCGGTTTAGCTTGGTACAAAGTATTCGTAAAGAGAATACTGAGAAGAGACCTGGAGATTTGAGGGGACTAGCTTTCACTCAAACTCCAGTTGATACAAGGGTGAAAAACTCGCAAAGGAGTTAAACAATAATAATATTGAGGCAATAAAACATCTGGAATAATAATAAGGCAATAAAACTCCTGAAATCGCTCAGAGCAACGCTGCAAAATACATAAATGGAAAACACTTGTAAGTTACGAACTGCTTTCCGAAAAACTTAAAGGATGCTACAAGATAATAATACGAACAGGGGATCTACTGTACATTGATCAACACATCCTTAACGAGAGCAAAACGGGGCGGTAAAATGTGGCCAGGCCGTGGATTGATTACAAAAATTGTCCGGCGAAGCTGGATTATAGATCATCTAAAAATGTACAAGATATCCGACAAACTAATGAAGCAGGAGAAAGACTAAAGTTAGCTGCAGCAAAAATCGAGAGAGGCATCTTCAAGGAAGATGCCTCTCTCACCATTACTATTTGTAATTGCGATGATTCCACCCAATTACGTACTTAGGAAATGCACAAAAAGCTACAAATTTACTAAATCGCTTGAAAAGATATACCACCTAAAGTGCATGAATGACATCAAGCTGTTTGCAGAAAAGAGAAACAGAAATTGAAACTTTAATGCAAGCAATAAGAATATACAGTCTGCATATAGAAATGAAATTCAGCATGTGGCAAAAGACAGATAAACGGAAGAATCGAATTGCCAAATCAAGAAAGAATAAAAATGCTCGGAGAAAAAATTACAGGTCCTTGCGAATATCTAACGCGGGCTTTATTAAATAAGTGGAGATGAAGGGAAAAAAAGGAAAAAGTATCTCAGACAAACGAGAAAATTTTCGAAACCAAGCTCTGCAGGACAAGAAAACTAATGAAGATGCACAAAAAAATTGGTCTCTTCTAATAGCAGCACAAAACAACGCTATAAGGCGTATATCAAAGCGAGAATAGATAAGTCACAACAAAACAGCAGATGTAGGTTATGTGGTGAAAGAAACGGAATGTTCAATCACATAATAAGCGAATACAGCAAATTAGCACAGAAAGAAGATAACTATAGGCTCGACTGCATATGCAGGGTGATCCATCGGGAATTGTGCCAGAAATTGGAATTTAACCATATGAACAAATGATATATGCACAACCCAGAATCCGTCCTGGGATTTTGAGATACCAAAAGATCAGGTTATCTAGGCCAGACGACCAGATTTCATAATAATCAATAAAAAAGAAAATTTGCCGAACTATGGACTTTGCTGTCCCGGCGGACCATAGATAAAATTGAAAGAAAGCGAAAAGAGGGATAAGTACCACGACCTTGCAAGGGGATTGAAAAAAACTGTGGAACATGAAAATGACAATTATACCAATTGTAACTAGTGCTCTTGGTACAGTCACCAAAGGATTGGTACAATGACTGGAGGATTTGGATTAATGGAACGGGTGGAAAACGTCTAAACTACAGCATTATTGAGATCGGCCATAATACTGAGAAGAGTTCTGGAGACTTGAGGAGACTTGCCGTCACTCAAACTCTAGAGGAAAAACATCAGCTAACGGTGATGTAAAAAACTCTCAAAGAGACAAATAATAATACGGATCACTTAATTCCTCCCAGAAGACCAGACATAGTGTTAATTATCAAGAAAAAGAACTTGCCATCAATGGATTTTGCGATTCCGGGGGACTTCAGAGAGGAAATTAAGGATAGATAAAAGATAGACAGATAATTTGACCTTGCCAGAGAACTGAGAAAGCTAATGAACATAATAGTAATGGTAACACCCGTTGTAGTGGGTTATAGTGGGTGTTTTTGGAGCGATTCTAAAGCATCGTTAAGATTGGCCCAAATACTCTGAAGTGTACGGTCCCAAAATGCTAGGAGAAAAACTAGAGAAATTCAAAATCAAAGAATGGAGGCAATTCAGACTACAGCATTGTTGAGTTCAGTCAGAATAGTAGGAAGGGTACTGGAGCCATAAGGAGACTTGGTTTTGCTTAGAACCCAGTGAAAGACCAGCTAACGCTAGTGTGAAAAACTCACAAAGAGTATAATAATGATAGTTATAGGTGACTTGCTATCACTCAGTTTTCAGTGGAAAAAAACGAAAAAAGATTGCCTGCCAGCTGAAAAATGTTGTGGAACGTGATGGTAAAGATGATACCAATTGTAAATGGTGCTCTTTGAACGGTCCGTAAGTTCTTGGAAAGAAGGCAGGAAGTATTGTAGATTAGAAGAATAACCGAGTCCGTCCAGACCACAGTATTACTAAGATCATCTCGAATTCGTTGAAAAGTTCTGGAGACCAGAGAACACATGTCAATTAGACTGCAATATACAACCGCTAGTCAAAATTACCATGAAGCGAAATACTACTACTACTTCTCCTGATCCTTGTACTGCGACTACTTTTACAACTACTATTACGATTAATATTAATAAAGCATGCGAAAAATTAATTGTACTTGTGCACAAAAAAGTAAATTAGGGAATAGGGAAAATTAGCTATCTCTATCAACTTTGGGCAGAAATAATTGGGCACTCAGTAGTACGTGTATTATCTCCATGTCATTGTCGAATTACTTCTGGTTTACGATGTAACTTTATTTTCATTATCCAATTTTAAGCTGCATGATACCGTTGGACAGCACCCTTCACTGATAATATTCTGATTTCTATGTGTGAAATGTCTAAACAAGTTTGATATTTCAATTTCAGCCGCTACTGTCAGAAATGTGAGACGAAAACGACTTCTTCATCCAACTTGCATAAAGGTTTGAACTGATGTGAATAAACGCCAAGGGAGGTTATTTAATCATTTAATTAAAATCTTGAAAGAAACTCATATCATCATTGAAATAGGAAAATAAATTAAAATATAACCAACTGCTTAAAAAAAAATTAATGATACTTTTATTTTAACCGTATCATAATTTCACTGCACGTTTATATAATATACATATATATTCCGAAATGTTTGGAAAATGAAAAAAATGTATTTCTTTTTTAGAACGAGTGAATTCAAAAGGAATTCAGCCCAATCGGCTGGGGCTGTAAAATACGCCGACTGTATTTCTGCTGAGAGTGAAGACCCTATTCGTCCATGAGTGTCCAGGATATGACATTGCATCTAATAGGGAGGCTCTAATCCTGGAGCTTTTGGGAAATGTGGAGTACTTTTCATCACTTTTACTTCCTGGTCTCCTCCAACTCGGGTCCCATCTATAATCAAATAAAACTATTTAATCATTTCTATACGTGAAACAATATAAACGTGTGTAAACAATAAATGCAATAAATAAAATCATTTAACAATGTGTATACCTAGAAAACTACTTACAAAATATTCACCTTTTGATCACACCACACATATTTTACAGAATAATATGTCTAAACATTTAGCGTTTAGAACACAACAATATTTGACACGCCATAAAACACAACCAAACCAAATAAAAAGAATTTAAAATATTTCTCGGATATAACTCGATACTTGCTTCTAGTGATTACCACTATGAATTTCAATCTAAAAATTTTGTCATTTATTAGTAAATGTTAATTAATCTTCTCTAAAACAGATCTGCATAATACAAGAAAAAGTAGTTTCATTGTGCAAACATTTTAAAATGAAAATATTAATTTTCTTTTCATATTGTTATATAGTCATCTACAGCATCATGCAGCATCATAACGACACAATAATAGACAGACGCACGATGATAAAGACGCAGTAATAAACGACGCAAACAGAAAGACGCAAGAAGACTTCTTTATAAAATATTTTACCTCTCACTTTATTTGTAAGGTTTCGAAAATGGTTACTCGAAATTTGCGTGTGAGAGGGAGCTGGACGACGAACATGACTGAAATATTTTGACCCCAAAGTTATGGCCGTCAGCGTTGTGTCTTTCTCGTTCTCCATGGCTGCTCAACAGGAGCCCTGGAATCCACTGTCCTGGGTGCTGGCTTCCCCTACTACACTCGTCTATCTCTACTCCAACTATACTGCTTGCTATCCTTCTCGCCTGTCTGCCTTCTGTTCAATTCGCCGGCCTTATATTACCTTCAAACTCCCACGCGGTGATATGGACACGCCTCCGCGCCTCCGCAACTTCTTCCGATATCTAGCGACCGGGATGTGTCACTTACGCTACCTTTGGAATGGCCTGTGTGATCGTCATTGAGAGGAAATAAGTGTCATGCAGTTCAGAGGTCACTCTCTTCCGGTGCGTCAGTCTATGAGAGTATAATGGGATTTTTTTACCTCGTCCCACTTCATCAGCCAATTTCCGCCCACGCGATTTCCTTTCATAACTGCCATTAGAATGTGTCACTTCCTTCCAGTGCATCACCTTGAATGGCATTTTTGGCCGGGTCAACAGGTCAAAACATAACAATCATCCATTAATTATTTTTCAAAATTCCACATGTGTAATTTTCTTCACGTTCGTCTCCGTCACCCTCACACATATTTTACAGAATAATTTAGTGGGACAATAAATGGGTGAAAACACAAAAAGAATCACTTGAAACACAGCAAATAAAATCTGTCTTAGAAGGCGACCTTCTCTCTATGTAACACTTGCCCGGCTAATTATTATCTAAATTTCATTTACTATATTTGCGTGGTTGACCATCTTGACATGTGTGCATCAAGGTACAATACGGATGCATGTTTTATCCTCTCAACACAACGGGCCCTCCATAATTCCTTGAAGAAATTTCAAAACCCTAAATGGACCATACTCTGATCCCATATCTTGGTCACAAACTTAGTGACCCTGGTCATTCCAGCAATTCATTTCGCCTGGATTCCTCATGACCACATTCCAGTTCTTTGCTCAACAGGTTCCTACCTGGAGTAACCGGAGAATTCCATAAACTATAACACAGTATCTTCAAGGCCCAAAGCATTCCCCATAAACAACAAAATTCATGGCCAAAAACAAAGTATCACAATACATCCAAATGTATCACAATCTGACACGCATGCAATAAACCACCCAATATAGTCCACGCAAAACACTAATTAGCAATGTGTAACCCATTTTTTTTTCATTAAGTTTCCGTTTCCATGCCCATTGGTTTGCAAGCCCTTGCTTTACCTGATCAAACCCGCGCCGGGTGTCTTTTCAATTTAATCAGGAACCCTCGTGGCTACCAATATATAGGTACCTCACCTTTCTCACATTCGTTTCACTTTGCCAAATCACGCACGGATCCAAAACACCATCGTGACTGAAAGACTCAGACATCATCCACAAAATATTGGAGTAGGCCACGCCTTTTTTACTTTTATTCGATCCTCGGAACTCCAATCTAAAAAAATAGAAGCCTCCATAGGCCCTCAACAACTTCACGGACCGGCGAATTCTTCGATAGAATTGCTTTCTTTGCCGTTTACCCAACAACAATCTGTAAATTCACTTGGATGAATGTCTGTCCTACTCTCGCGTCAGCCACCGATTCGTCAAAACAGAACCTCACCCCAAATATTTCCTATTCCACGAAAGCCCCCAAATTCTAAAAAAAAAATTTCGAATCAATATTATAACAATTATTAGTAAACCTAGTATAAACCCCTCTGTTAATGGTTTTCGTCAAATTTCATGATATGAACAGGAAAAAAAATTCTAATGTCGCCTTTAAACTCAAACAAACTCAATTTTTTTTTCCTTTACAGCAAGTCAAAACAATGTTACAATCACAGTTCACAAATGTTCAGTTTTCTTTTCTTCTTTTTTCAATCTATGTACTGTCTATCTAAAAAAAAGTTCGTTCTTTTTTTTTCATATGCTGCGTTCAACAATATTCAAGTTTCTTTTCTTTCTTTTTTCTTTTTTTTTTCCATCTTCATTCTCCTGTAGCTTTTTTTCTTTCTTTATTTTTTTTCTGTTTTCATTTTTTTGTTTTTTTTTCTTCTTTTTATTCATAATAAATTGCTCATTCAAGGTCTCTTTTCTTTTAAACCTTATATCTACCTCTCTCTGTCCTTACCTTAATACTAAAACTATAGGTTTGCTTCCCAGTTTATTCAATTTCGATCTATAGTACCATAAATTAAGTCTGATTTATAATAAAACTTTTTCAATAGCTTACGAGCATTCTTCTTTTTTCTTTTTTTTTCTTTTTTTTTTCTTTGCACAAAATATCCCGGGAGTTTTTTTTTTTTTGTTTTTTTTTCTAAACAACCCAAACTTTTATCAATTTCAGCCAACAACATTTCCTAATTCAAAATATTTCCTCATCCGAATCTGTGAGTCTTCGCCACACCTGGTTCCGTCAAAATTCTGCGCATCTCTCAATTATATCCAAAACCCTGTTTCAAAATATCTTCCCCAATAATAATCTCAAAGCTCCACTCCGGCGGGAACTCACAAAATACCTGTCTGCCTCGTCAGACACAAAAAACACCTGTCTCTTAGTTACTCTGCCTCCACGGCAAGACCATTTTCAATCAACACGGACCATGATAAGTCCAATAATTCGTATCAACAACTTCCACAAAAAAAAAAAAACGGCCTGATTCAACAAGCGCCGAAAATATCAATTCTCCCAACTTCATAAATCTCGAAAAAAATGTATGCGCATTATTCAGACAAACCACCAATGAGCAATATTCTTGGACACTCCCATTAATGCTCCCAAGATTCCATCTCTCGGATTAAAATTCTCATTTCCAATCCACAAGTCCCAAACATAAAAACCTGCCCTAAAAGTCTTAACTACAGATATGCGGGATTCCAAATGTCTGATTGAAATTCTAATTTCCAATCACCACTTGTCTGGACCACTGAAAAGTTACTACGAATTTTTTTTACACACAAAGACCTATTTACGATAAAAAAAATTTCATTGATAAAAATATTGTTTACTATAAGTTTTTACTCACAAAGACCCCGTCTATGATTTCATTTATGACAATATTGTTTATTATTGCTGTCTATCAAAAAACGGACAGCAACTGTCCCAGCTTTTTTTTTTTTTCTTTTTTTCCTCCCTCACTTCGATACAATATTACACATAGCAGTAATCTCGATTTTTATCTAGGGATCACACATTTTTTAAAAAAACATTATTTCCAGTTTTATGCTTCTAGAAACGCCCTTGTCATTAAAACTAATCTTTCACTATTATAATCAAATTAATCGACAGAGAGATAGAATTATATGAATGAGCGATGTACTTACCTTTTTTTTTTTTTTTTCGCTTTTTCACTTTACTGTTTTTGTAGCAGGTTTATTCTTGTTTCTTGTTTTCTGTTTTTTCTTCTTCTTCTTTTCTTCCAGCGCGTTGCATTGTCTTCCACTTTTCTTTCTCCTCCTTTTTCCGTCCTTCTTTTCGTATCGGTCCGTTCCTCTTTTTGTAGCTTGTTTGTTCTTGATTTTTCTTTTTACTTCTTTCAATTCCAGCATTTTTCTACGTCCTTTTCGTTGATGTCGTGTTGTGATGCTTCAAACTGTCGTTTACGGTAACCAGGTTCGTTCTGAGTCCTTGAAAAACTCTGCTGGCACAGACTCCAAATCGTGGTTGTTATATAGTCATATACAGAATCATGCAGCATCATAACGACACAATAATAGACAGACGCACGATGATAAAGACGCAATAATAAACGACGCAAACAGAAAGATTCAGGAAGACTTCTTTATAAAATATTTTACCTCTCACTTTATTTGTAAGGTTTCGAAAAGGGTTACTCGAAGTTTGCGTGTGAGAGGGAGCTGGTCAACGAACATGACTGAAATATTTTTACCCCAAAGTTATGGCCGTCAGCGTTGTGTCTTTCTCGTTCTCCATGGCTGCTCAACCGGAGCCCTGGAATCCACTGTCCTGGGTGCTGGCTTTCCCACGCGGTGATATGGACGCGCTACCACGCCTCCACGCCTCCGCAACTTCTTCCGATATCTAACGACCGGGATGTGTCACTTCCGCTACCTTTGGAATGGCCTGTGTGATCGTCATCGAGCGGATATAACTGTCATGCAGTTTAGAGGTCACTCTCTTCCGGTGCGTCAGTCTATGAGAGTATAATGGGATTTTTTTTACCTCGTCCCATTTCATCAGCCAATTTCCGCCCACGCGATTTCCTTTCATAACTGCCATTAGAATGTGTCACTTCCTTCCAGTGCATCAACTTGAATGGCATTTTTGGCCGGGTCAACAGGTCAAAACATAACAATATGTATGAAATATAATGTGCTTAGAAAAAGAATGTAATATATTCTTCTATATGAAAACAATATGTGATAGAGATAAAAGAAAGGTAATTATAACTGTTATGTAAGTAAATTAAGAAATTGGTTTGTTTGGATAATCATTTTCAATTCATAACACTTGCTGACAAAGAGAATTTCCTTACTTCGTTGGCTTATTGATGGTTATCAACTCTTGTTGGCCATTTAATGCCCAAATGTTTACACACACACACACACACACACACACACACACACACACACACACACACAAGTATATATATATATATATATATATATATATATATATACGGGGATCATTAAATAAGTTTCCACCCTTTTTTCGTATGGGAACTTTTATTGTTAGTACTCACATGAGACTCTAGTCCCCTTCGAAGTAAACTCCCCCGGCTGCAATGTACTTGGTGTACTGTTCCAGTAACTTCTGGAAGGCCCCATTGAGGTCCTCTTGTGTGAACGTGTCAATGACCTTTGTCACAGCCTCTTTCATCTCCTCAATTGTCTCATAACGACAGCCTCTGAGCTTAGGGAATAACTAAAAGTCACAGGGAACAAGATCTGGGCAATAGGGAGGATGAGGAACTGTCTTGATATCCATCTTGGTCAAATAGTCTGTGACAAATAGTTGTGGACAGGTGCATTGTCCTGCAGGAAATGCCACTGACCTAATTTGAAGAGTGCTGGCCTCTTCCAATGGAATCTCAACCTGAACTCCCTTAAAACCTCAACATAGTAACCCTAACCCTAACCCTTTGGCCGATCAACTATGGTGTTCTGACTCCCTTACTCCTCCCACACCTCTCATCATCCCTCACATACTCCCTGCCTACCTTGAATCTCTTATGCCACTCAAAAGCTGATACTCGATTCATGCAAGATGCTCCAAAAGCAGTCTGAAGTATTCCATACGTTTCTGTGGCATTTTTCCAACTTTAAAACATAATTTTATTGCATATCGTTCTTCTAAAGTGTCTTCACGTCCAGATTGCATTTTTGAAATTCCCCAGCTGTGAAAATCAGGCTTTGGTAGGGTGCATTCCAATTCTTGCTGTAGGAGTTCATTTGAACCTGAAATCATAAAAATTGGTCAGTTATCTCAGAAGATGTATAGCAATAACATACAGAAGTTTCAAGAGTCTACGACAATTTTAAATGCCAGTACAAAAAAGTCTGGAAACTTATTGAATGCACCACGTATATATATATATATATATATATATATATATATATATATATATATATATATATATATATATCTGTAAATCCGTGAATAAAGTTGGCCACCAGAGTCGAGGGCGACTCGAAGGTTCCATTTTCAATAGCTACTTCACCAAAGTGTAGGGGAAGGTGCTACTCCTTTCCCTGGATCTCCCCGCTATACCCTTAATACGTATCTTATAATGTTAAGCAAGGCGGGATCAAGTACCATTTTTGAGTCTTTGGTAGGACTCAACCTGGGATTGAACCCCGGTCTACCGGGTTTTGGGCGAACACTCGAGTAATACCAAAGACTCAAATATGGTACTTGATGCTGTCTTGCTTAACACTCAGCATTATAAAGTAAAGGTCAAGGGTAAAGTGGAACAATCCAGGGAAATGAGTTGAGCCCTCCCTTACACGTCGGCGTTGTAGCTATTGAAAAGGGAGCCTTCGGATCACCCTCGATTAAGTTCGTCAACTTTACTTTCGATCATATGGAAATCAAATCTGGCCGATAAAATGAAACGCAGTTTCTTCCAGGCTGCGGTCGTGTCGATACTGCTATATGGATGCACTACTTGGACGCTGACTAAACGGTTGGAGAAAAAGCTAGACGGCAACTATACAAGAATGTTGCGAGCAATATTGAACAAGTCCTGGCAGCAGCACCCCACAAGGCGCCAACTATACGGTCACCTACCACCTATCACGAAAACTATACAAGCTAGACGAACCAGACATGCCAGACACTGCTGGAAAAGTAAGGACGGGATCGTAAGTGATGTACTCCTGTGGACCCCAGCAAATGGCCAATCAAAAGCAAGACGACCAGCTCGAACATTCATACAGCAGCTATGTGATGATACGGGATGTAACCCTGAAGACCTGCCGGAGGCGATGAATGATAGGGAGACGTGGAGAGAGAAAGGGTCAGGGATATCCTTGCTAGCCGCACGACATGATGATGATGATGATGATTGCATCCATATGTGTGTGTGTATGTGTGTGTGATTGGTAAACTTTATTTTTAAAGAAGTTCATTTGTTTGCAAACAGTTAAAGTGTTTTAAGTATTCCTGTCTAACACTAATAATTTGATAATTTTATCTTAATAAATTTCTTGCACACAGTCAAATGGTTTCAAGTATTGTCATTTTATCAAGAATTCCTGTGTAATAGGAATAAGTTGCTCTCAGCTGTAGGGTTTGAAATAAATAAATGAATAAACAAATAAATAAGTAATAATAATGATAATAATATACATTGGCGATATCAAACTGTTTGCGAAAAATAAAAACGAAACAGAAACTTTAATACAGGTCGTGAGAATATACAGTGTGGATACAGGGATGGAATTTGGCATAGAAAAATATTGGAAAGAATTAAACTACCACATCACAAAAAAATCAGAAACCTCGGAAAAAAGTAAACTTTCAAGTACTTTGGAATATTGAAAGCGGACACCATCAAACAAACGGAGATGAAAGAAAAAAATTTAAAACGTGTATCTCAGTAGAACTGCTCAAAACCAAATTATATTGCAAAAATCTCATCAAAGTGATAAACACCTGGTTTTGTATGATACTCGGGCTTATTCTTGAAGTGGACCGAAGAAGAACTTTAACATATGGACGTGAGATCAAGACAAGTAATGTTGATACATAAAGCCTTACATCTCAGAGATGACATAGGTAGACTATAAGAGTCAAGAAAAGAAGGAGAAAGAGTTTGAAATTAGCGTCGATGAATCGATACGAAAACTTGAAGACTACATAAAAAGATCAAAGACTTATTACAGTGACTAGAAACAAAACAAACAATACAAGGATCAACAGAACTACAATAATCAGAAAATACAAATGGGAAGAAAAACAACTGCATGGATATTTCAAGGGACAAAGAAGCAAAATCGCACTCTTGAAGTTTGGACATGGCTTGACTGGTAAACTTTAAGAGAACTGAATCTCTTCTAATAGCAGCAGAAGAACAAACTATCTTAAAGCAAATATAGATAAGACACAACAAAATAGCAAATGTTGGTTATAGCGTCATAAAAAATGAAATGATCAATCACATTATAAGCGAATTGAGAAAATTAGCACAAAAAGAGAAAAGGGCTAGATACGGCTGTGTGGGAAAATTGATTCACTGGGAATGTGCGAGAAATTGAAATTTGACCAGATGAATAAAGGGTAAATAAACAACTCAGAATCCGTCCTGGAGAATAAGACGCACAAACTTCTCATGAAATTTGAGATCCAAACAAATCACCCGGTGATCAAACCTGAATGTGGTCAACGAAATTATAAAGATATCCTACGGAATAGTCGATTTTAGCGTCCCGGCAGGCCACAGAGCAAAACTCAAAGAAAGCGAAAAGAGATATAAATATCTAGACCTTCCAAGAGTACAAAAAACAATGCAATATGAAGGTGACGGTGATACCAATCGTAATTGTTGCACTTGGAACAATCCTCAAAGGATTCGTAATGGAACTGGAAGACCTGGAGATAAGAGGACAAGTGGAGACCATCTAAAGTACAGCATTACTAAGATCGGCAACAATCCTAAGAAGAGTATTGAAGACTTGAGGAGACTTGTTGTCACTCAGCCTCGGTTGAAAAGCCAGCTAACATTGGTGTGAAAAAACCTCTAAGGAGTGACAATAATCCTGAGTAATATATTAAACAAATCTAAAATAGGTACTACCCCTCCGGGTCAGAATAGACCTGGTAGTAATGACAATGAATGGGTATTCCCCATTTCACAGAACTCTAGGACTGAAGCCTCATCATCTGAGACAGTTTAGTGACATCCTCAGAATACTTGCTGATGGTGGATTCGTACACCTCTAAAAGACGTGCAGACGTATTTTAGAGCTCCAGCCAACTAGGTGGAAACTAAGATTGGGCTTATTATTCAAGTTTCCTATGAAACTTCACTCAAACTTTTCTTTCTTTTCAGATTTTCATTTTTAACTGGTTTTTGCGACTATTCATTGTTTAATTTTTACCTAGATTTATTTTTGTTGCTCACCCATTGATTGTTCTTTCTTCTCTGAATATGTTTGTTTTTTTTTTTTTCTTCATTAAGTTCATTCACTGAAAGAAAATTGACGTAATATTTCTCCTAAAATTGTCAGCTATGACTTAAAACGCAGCAGTGGAATCTCTGTAGCATCGTGGATAATTCCATGGACTGTGACATCATAGTAAGTGAGTTCAAATTCTGTTCAAACTATTCCGTTCACTTCGAGAAAATTAACCTTGGAAAAAATATAAACTCCCTTATCTCCCAGACGTTGGTTCTTCTAGTAGGTTGGTTTTAGCGTTAAATAACGCACATCGATAAAACATGCCATAAAACTATCAAACCAAATAAAAAAGATTTTCCCTATATAATCTTAGTTTAGCAGTGATGAGCTTGTTAATCATATGTCCGGGAAACTAATTAAAACCAGCGAGTATCGTTAGAAATGTGAGGCCTGAGTGTCATGTTTAGTAAAATTTTAAGGCATTCTGTGTGACGTAATCATAGTTTAGATTGTCGAACAGGTTCTTTTTAGCGATTTTAACTTTTTTTTTACAGAGGATCCTATAATTCTGGTCAAGTACAAAAACTAAGACAAATCTTGTAAATGATTACAGGTATTTTCCTTTGCCTTTTCTTTAATATCAACTTTAAGCAGTGATCATTATATCAATACATTTAAGCTCTATCTGTTGGCTAGATATCCATTAAAATGATTAGTAATAATTCATTTCATTTAGAAGGAAGAGTGAGTTGATATTGATCGAGTAAAGGTCCATTACCATACAGGGGATAACCAATTTCAGTGCCCACAGCACTG
This sequence comes from Sepioteuthis lessoniana, assembly GCA_963585895.1. Taxonomy (NCBI): domain Eukaryota; kingdom Metazoa; phylum Mollusca; class Cephalopoda; order Myopsida; family Loliginidae; genus Sepioteuthis; species Sepioteuthis lessoniana. The sequence continues at coordinate 98,002,312 of OY757905.1, read as the reverse complement.
ACCTGATCAGAAAATTTGAAATATGATTTGTCGGAGTTATTATCAAAAAAGTTTAATTTAACTGTGTACAGACAATTGGCAGATGTTAAATTGAACTGTTAATATTAGATAACAATACTTGAAATTACTTAACTGTGTGCAAAAAAATTATTAATACCAAATAAAAATACTAGTGTTAAATAGCAAGATTTGCAACCATTTAACTGTCTGCACACAAATCAACTCTAACAACTCGTTTAAAAATCTTACCGAGAAACTATGTGTTTACGAGTTTTATATATATATATATATATATATATATATATAAAGCAGATTTGGCCTTAAATGACTTGCAAGGGTTGATATGCCACAAAGCTCAACTAACAAAGATTTTTTCAGGCACAACAAGTGTGCTAGATGACCTTTGACTCTACAAGATGGGCTGATCTTCTTTTTTCGTATCATGTGTCCGGCAGCTTTGAGTCACACGGTACCAATATCACTTCTCAAGCTATAATCATCTTCCTCATCCTCATGGCAACCAGGCATTTCGGTTTCTTTACACTATCTCTCTCTCCCACATTATACGTCCTTTATGGTCATAGTTGTTGACAAGTCTTCTTAATTACATGCAGTGTCCGCATATTGTTGATGAATGCAAGTTTTGCTGGTCGGCCAATATGTATGCAAGTGTATTGAAGAGAGTCGCTTATTAAATCGCTCTTACTTCTTTTGCCGTGCCCAGCATAATTTTCTGTGGTGTTTTTTTGTTTTTTTTTTAATTAGGAGATAAGTGGCCGTATAGATGTTTTCTTGTAGGGTGCTGCTTCCAGAATTTTTTAAAAACCGTACCCAGCATCCTTGTGTTGTTCCCATTTAGCTTTTTCTCCAGATGTTTCGTTTAAGTCCAAGAGGTGTAACTATACAGTAGTACTGAGACGGTTACTGCGTGGAATAATTCCTATTATATTTATCAGAGAGATCTGATTTCCATATGGTCATTAACTTGTCAATAGCATTTCATGTCTTAACTAATGCAAAATAAAGAAGCATAAAGAGGGAAAGTTGAACGGCATGAGAACAGTTGTATGAACTTAGTGAGGACCAGGGGCTTGTTCAGAGACTTGACAGGGAATCCCGCTTACCTTTGTCGGAAAGGGAGCACTCCAAAACTGAAGTCATTTAGTTTTAGCTTTGTTACTAACATTTTTACCGTAGCACTTTAGTTATGGCCCTATACTTTTTGTGGTGCATACATTAGAGAAAATGCAAAACACTTAATTAGGAAATGCAATACGTCTCCTGGGAGTTGTAGCCTCATACGTAATTGAAAAGCTCTGTAGGTTGACTAACTTCGTGGAACGGTTCCCCATACGGAATATTTACAACCTCATTAACAAAAGATAGACCTAGATTCTGACTATTGGAATTTAATGTCAAGGCTGTAGAAAATATCGGTGGTTATAATAGTAATAATAATAATGTCTAGCAGCACCCGTGAAATGTCCTCATTACAAGCTACTACTAACAAATTTTCTTTTTCTTATTTTCATACACACATGTACCAATATTATTTTTTTCTTTTTTGTGAGTGTGTATCTAATTCCAAAGGAATTAGATTATTTTTAAAAATATTTGTTTAGTATAAAAGTATTAGGTTTTTGAAATATTTTATTGGCCATTTTATTTCATTTATTGTTTACTGATTTTTTATGTTCAAAAATAAAATGTCATTCAATGTAAAAAATGCATGTGGTGTATCATATTTAGTGTATAAATGATATTCTGTGAGATAGATTATCTATATAAGTATTTATCATTACTCATTGTTCGCTTATTTAAAAATATAAAAGCAAATAAATAGATAAATAAGAATGGTTCGGTTATTTTTGATATTGGCATATCAACTCTTAACGGTTATTTAATGTCAAAACGTGTTTATATGCATATAGGATTTGTAAGCAGTTAGTTTGTAGTTAACGTTATCTTTTTAACTCTTTAGAGCCAATTTATTTGCTCACAGTCATATGATGTCAAATATTTAACATTAAAAAAAATTATTTACCTTGTATTAAATGGTTTCAAGTACAGCTATCTAGTACTAATTATTCAATATTACAATAATCACTTGTTTACGAATAGCTAAATGGGTTCATAGTAATTGATAAATAGTCGTACTTAACACAATGATGGGAACCAAACAAGTGCAACCACTCCAAGTAAAAGAAGACCTGGATGTAAAGGCAATGAAATAGTTCTGCACATTCTCTAAATTTCAGGACCGGACCCTCATCATCAGATGCAGTTTAGAGACATCCTCACTCGTTTAGAGAATTTTACTCCTCTGCAAAAGTGCAGTCGGCATATTTTACTGGTCTTTACTCGCCCTCTCATTTCCCAGTCATCCAGTCCCTGTATTAATACTTTAACGACTGTACCAAGAGCACCAATTAAAATAGGTATCACAGTCATATCCATGTTTCACAGATCTTTCAATTCTCTAGCAAGGTCCACGTAATCCTTCTTTTCGCTTTCTTTCGGTTTTACTCTGTAGTTAGCCTGGATAGTAAAGTCCACAATTCAACAAGTTCTGATTTTTTTTGTCGACTATTATGCAGGACACTGCTGGAGAAGCAGGGACGAACTCATAAGTGATGTACTCTTATGGGCCCCCACATATGGCCGAACAAAAGCAGGACGACCAGCTCGAACATACATTCAGCAACTATGTGAGGATACGGGATGTAGTCCAGAAGACCTTCCGGAGGCGATAAACGATAGGGAAAAGTGGCGAGAGAGGGTCAGGGATATCCGTGCTACCAGCACGACATGATGATGATGATTATTAGGTCTGGTTGTCTAGCCAGAATTATGTGCTCTGTTTGTTTCTGAAAATCCCAGAGGAGTTTGTGTGTCTAATTTCCCAGGACCGTTTCTGGGTTGTACATATATTTTTTGTTCGTATGGTCAAATTTCAGTTTCTTGCACGATTCCCAGTGAATCACATTACCCCCCACCAGTCGTGTCTAATCTTAAACTCTTCCTGTGCTAGTTTCCTGCATTCACTTATCATGAGCATATGATGCGTCTTATCATTTTCCCTTTGATATAATTGGTGCTTATGGCGTTGTTTTGTGCTGATGTTAAAAGAGATTCAGTTTCTCTCTTTAGATACCCTTTTTTGCTACGTTCAAGTATTCTCATATAAGATGTCGCTTATTTGTCACTTAAAATGTCCATACAATTGTTTTTCTTCCCATATTTGTTTTCTTGTTATTTTTGTTCAGTTAATGCTTGTGATGTTAGTATTATTTCTGGTAGCTATAATCAGTTTTCCTCTTCGCTTTTCTATGTAGTCTTCGAATCGTTGTATCGATGTAACAACTCTAACTTCAATGCTGGTAAGTCCTCTTCCCCCTTCTTTTCTTGAGACATATAGGCTGTCAATGCCATCTCTGGGATATAAGGCCTTATGTATCATTATTAGTTTTCTTCTTCTCGGGTCAATTTGTTTAAGTTCTTCTCTGTTCCACTTCAAGAACAGTCTCGAGTATCTTACAAGAGGGTCAGCCCAGGTATTTATCCCTTTTATGAGGTTCCTGCTTTTTAGTTTGGTTTCGAGTAGCTTTCTGGTTCTTTTGAAATATTATTTTTTAATTCTTTCTTTCATCTCCACTTGTTTGATGGTGTCTGCTTCCAATATTTCCAAGTATTTCTTTTTCTCCGAACGTTCTTATTTTTTCTTGATTTGGCTGGCCCATTTCTTCTGTCATGTGTGGCATGCTGCTTTTCATTATTAGCATGGTGCATTTTTCTATGCCAAATTCTGTTCGTATGTCATGATTGTATATTATCACTGCCTGTATTTGGTTTTCCAATTCTTTTTTTGTTGTTTGCAAAGGGTTTGAAGTCGTCCATGTACATTAGGTGAATGATCTTTTCTTGCGATTTACTAAGCCAGTGAAATTCCTAGTTCTGAGTTGCCTCATCGCTATTACAAATAGTTTGGGTGATTGTAATTCTCCCTGAACCGTACATCTCTGGATCTTTGCCTCAGGTAAGCTTTTTCCTCCGACAATTAATTACCCTTCCCAGGTTTCCATTGTTTTCTCAATAAACTTTACGATTTCGTCTGATAAATTGTAAATTTTGCGACAGTTTTATTTTTTTATTCAGCTTTGCAGGACGATATCATCTGCCTTCTTGAAGTCAAACCAAGCCATTATTAGATTTTTTCGTCTCGTCTTACACTCGTAGAGGATCTGTTGATAGATCTACAGTAGCTCTCCTGTGTATCTAGTCCCCTTGCGTCATCTCTATTCCTCGGGAAAGAGTCCTAGGCTTTTTAACGAGTAGTAAATCTCTTTCTTCATTCGTGTCGTTAGTATTTTCTACATCATACGTAGACTCATTATGAGTCTGTACTTGTTTGGTGCAGTTACTTTGACGGGGTGGGGGCTTCCTGGATCAACATGGTCTTTCATTTGGTCATCCATTCGGATATGTGTACTTCTCGTAAGCCTATATTTATTTCTCTACAAAGTATTATGTGGATGAAAGTCAGTTTTTTGAACCAGGATCCATGTATGCCATCATGGCCGGTCATGGCTATTTGGCAGTTTTTGAGTGTTTCTCTGAGTGAATTAAGGTGAATTATCGCCTTCGGTCATTCTTCGAGTCCTTCTAACTCTTTTCCCATATTGATAATCCATTCGACTTTTCTCTTATGTTCTATTCGTTGCTATATTTTGCTCCGAAGTTGTTTTGCTTCCTTGTCATCAGGTAGTTGGTATGTCTTCGTGCAATCTCCGCCAACTTGGTGGTAGAATTTTTTTCGTTGTTTTGGAATGTCTTATTTCTTCTGTATTGTTTTACCCTGTCTCGAAATCTTTTTAACAATTCTTCTTTCGACAGTACCTCCTGGTTTATTTCTTTGAGTTGTATTGTCTGTTTTACTTGTGTTGCCTTTTCCTTTTTGTCCCACTTGTTCCAGCGTTTTTCCTAGGTAAGATAATTTTTGCTTGTTGTCGTAGGCTTCTTATCTGCGTTTCCAGTCGAATTTCCCAACCAGGTTTGAGCTTCTGTTTGAGTTGTTTGAGAGAACTGAAATTTTTTCACTGATTTATTCCACTCCTACATAGATTAAATCATTTAATTCCGTGATGTCTTTCGTTGATATGTGTGTTAATAATTCATTTATTTTTTTCAGTTTCAGTCTTGACTCTTCTCGAGTTTTGGTTTCTTAGCGATAGTAATGTAGTCTTTTTTCATAAATAATTCTCTTAAAATGTTCTAAATTCATTTCTTCTGTTTGCGTTTAAGTTTATTCCATGGGGTTTTGGTGTGTGGTGTTTCGATTGTTATTAGTTTGCAGTTCATTTCGGCTACAGTTTCCTTGTTTATCGGTATTTGGTGCTTTGGTTATTGTATTGGTGCCTTTTTTTTTGTTCGCTATTTATTTTCTGGCGTATTTCTAGTATTTCAAAGGCAGAGAAATAACCTTTCTTTATTATCGTCCAAACTTTGTTGGCAAGTCTTTAGCTTGTAATCTGAAACCAAGCGTATTCTTTCCACATTTCTATCATCCTTTTCCTATGCCGTTTTGTGTAGGGTTCCTCGTTAAATAAAAGTGATTATTATTATTATTATTATTATTATTATTATTATTATTATTATTATTATTATTATTATTATTTCACGAAATAGCACATCATTTTTTGTTTAACATTAAACTTCCATGATACGTTTTCAATATATATAAATGTTATTCATTTTATTTTAATTTTTTTTTACAAATGTCTGCTTATCTTCCTTTCCTTTTTCGCTCACTTGTTTCATCGTTTCTCACATTCCACTAATGCAAACGTCTGATGTAGGTTTTTACGCAAGCTTAAGGGCACAGGCAGAGTAGAGCAAGCTTAAAGACGGAGATTCCCTTCTCCTTATCAAGGCAAACGAAATCAGTCTACCATAGCTGGTGAAAGAATAGACGGATTTATGCCTTTTCCTGCGAATTGAAAAACAAGAAACCTCGTCTAGTGCTTCAAATTGACGCACTGATTAAATTTTCTATGACGATAACCGTTGCACTGAGCGTTCCACCGGAGTAAAATTCTGATGAGTAAATTTATAGCTCTCTCCCCCACTGAAATGTTTTCTTTTTCTCGTGATGTGTATGCATTTAATTGGCCCCTCTATGACTAACACGATACGATACTAGGTCTTTTAAAGTAAATTACAACTAGTTTAAATTCAAAGTTTTCTTTTATGTTTATGTTACCTTAGCAAAGCTAGGAACCTCAGTCTGCCCAACTATTTAGCCATAGCAAGAGAATATTTGGACGTATATTTTTCCCAAAAGCATTAGCGCTATGTGAAATGCTAATAACATCCTCCAGCTTTTGAACTTGGTTTCCTGGATCCATTGCATACGAAAGTAACTGTAACACCATGAACTTCTTTCTGACATATAGACTGTTCTTTATTTTTCCTTAATGACACATCATTCGTCTGAGGTGATGAGTGAATGTCACATTTGAACACCTGCGCTCAAGTCTTATTCAGTTGATATTATTGATAAAAATAACGTAAATGTCAGAATAGATAAGACTCAGGAGAATAATCCTCTGAGAACAATGTAAAACAATGAGCATATTGACCAATAGTATATACAGAAACACGTATATGCTGTTGATGAATTTCCAGGGATTTTGAGATAAAAAAGGACCAGATTACGTAATCCTGACGAAAAAAAAACAGTTCTTATTTTAGTTAACAAGAAGAAAATAACCTGCCAGCAAGTGATGTTCTCCATTCTTGCAGACTAGACATTAAATTTAACAGAAAAAGAAAATCTGCATAAATAGTTTGATATAGTTTGAGAATTGACAAAAAATTAGAAGCATAAATAGGACACAAGTTATAATCATCCTTTAATATAACCTTTGGAACAATTCTAAAGAACGTGGGTAAAAATGGATGTGATACATGGAGAACCGAGAAAGTAATGAGATCATCAAGACCTCCATATTTTTTGATTGACTGGAGAGTTTAGGAAACCTGTTGTCACTAAGAATCAGTGAAGGCAAACGGTTACCACTGGTGTGAAAACTTTCAAATAATAAGAAGTATACCTCTCCCCAAACCACAAAAAAGACTAAAAATCAACTCTTCCACTTCTCTCTTAATGCTGTTGGAGTATATGGACATGTCATGAAACCCTGACCCAAAAGTATAGATTAAGAAAAGTAAATTCACAGATAGACTTTAAAGTTCATACTGAGCGTTTTCAAAAAATTTGAACAGAACAACAAATTCTGGATAAGAAATGAAGTTATGAGGACATAAGAAAATTGTGACAATAAACGATAATATTAAAGAAATAAAGCTAAACAAGGATACAATGAAATCAAGTGACCCAAAATAAACAAGAGCCGACAAGAGTGACAATACAAGAGGAAGAAGTAAACCAAAATATACTAGTTATAGCAGGGAGGCTCAAAAGATACCACAATAGAGTCAAACAATACGAACAAAACAACGAAAGAAAATACAACCACCAAGTATGTGGAGAATTCATAAGGCTAAAATAAAAACCGAATAGTAAAGAGAAAATAATTTTGCTGTAATATCTCCTATTGGAAAGAACATAACACAGAGATCGAAAAGATTATTAACATAAAAAAGAATTCCGAGAACATGACGAAGGCCTCAAAGAGAACATACACCTGCCCTCACAAAGAGCAAAACTCAAGAAATTATCAAATAGAAAAACACTAGGTGATGATGGCATCAATGAATTCTGGTTTCAAAACTTGCAAGAAGCCAACATACCCAAATGAATATAGAAGCGGAAAATTAACCTGATCCAGGACTCCCTAAAAGAGTGCTAATCTAGCAACAATAGACTGATAACGTGATTACGTAAGATGTGGAAAGCCTTTACCACAGAGATAAAAGAAGAAATATTATTTGTTTGAATAGCCAGGCCATTTCCGGTAGAACAAACAGGGCGCGGCCAGGAAACAATTGGAATAGATGACTTACTATATATTTATAGAGAGCAGCGTATCGTCAAGTAAGTCAAAACAAGGTGGGAAAATATAGCCATGGCATAGATTGACTACAAAAGGGATTAAGATATAGTCCCCAAAACATGGATAACACTGGTCAACAACAAATTTGTTGTCTGCGTTTTTTTAGTTGATTTAGGACGAATCTGATCCGCTGATTTCAAATATCACATTGGTTTTGCTCAATAAGGTCAAGTTCTTTTTAGATATAGCCACATGTAATTTTTAACGCTTCTGTTCACATGTACACATATGTGGAGCATTTTAGAAATTGGTGAGGGTAAAATGCCGTGTCGAATAATTGTTTTGATTGGAAATGATTATTTTAATGACAAAAATTATTCAGGTCCGATAGTTCTGGGTGATTATGCCTAAAAGGGATCAGTTTGAAGTCATAAAACCTCGAAATCTTCCAAAAATTGTTAGCTCATTGTTATGAAATTCCAGGGCCTATCTTCGGAGATTTTCCTAACATTAGTGACGAAGATAACTCTAGTGTTGAAGAACATGAAGATGCTCCACATCCATTTTCCCAAAAGGAGTTGAATGATCTAGTTCGCGACCTCAGCTTGTCAAAGGACTCTCTCAGTGTTCGCATCGGCTTCTTCCACAACAGGTATCAAGAGTGCCTCCGTTTTTTCTCTACAGGGAAGGACTTGGTGTACTGCTCAATTTGGAGTGCCACAGTACGAACCCAAAGATTGGATACTGTTCATTGACAGTAGCAAGCGATCACTGAAATGTGTTCTGCTGCACAACGTCTGTACCCATCGCTCACTCGACTGCGCTGAAGGAGAAGTATGAAGCGGTGAAGCATGTGCTGGGAAAAATTGGTTATGATTAGCGTAAGTGGTTTATTTCTGTTGACCTGAAAATAGTGAACTTTTTGTTTGGACAACAGTCTAGCGTCACCAAGTACCCATGTTTTCTGTGCATGTGCGATAGTAGGGACCGTGCTCAGCATTACACGAAGAAGGACTGGCCTTTGCGTGGGGAATTGGTGCCTTGCAAAGAAAGGAACGTCATCAATGACCCTCTGGTGGACAGACAGAATACTCTTCCCTCCGCTGCACATCAAGCTAGGCTTAATCAAGCAGTTCACCTAGGCTCTGGACAAGGATATTGACTTCTTGACTTACTTGTGCCAGGTTTTTCCAGGATTGACCATGGGGAAGTTGACAGCTGGCATCTTTGACGTTCCTCAGATCCGGCAGCTAATCAGAGATCCAGAGTTCGAAAACTCAATGAACGAAGTGGAACTAGAAGCGTGGAAGGAATTTGTTTTGTTAGAGAAGAAATTTCATAAAAATAAGGCCAGAAACTACACAGAACTTGTCAACAACATGCCTACTGTTTTCAGAAACCTGGGCTGCAACATGAGGGTCAAGATGCACTACCTATTTTCACATATGGACCGGTTTTCTGAGAACCTTGGTTCAATGAGTGACAAGCAGGGGAAATATTCCATCAGGACCTGAAAGAGATGGAGACTAGGTATCAAGGTCACTGGGATGCAGTCATTATGGTAGACTACTGTTGGAATCTGAAGAGAGACCTCCCTGCTGCTGAGCATTCCAGGAGTTCCAAGAAACGGAATCTCAAGCCTTGAAGTTTGAACAATGGTGAAGCAACATGCAATTTACGTGTATTTACCTTTATCAATGCCCACCATTCAGTTTAAAGTAATCGATGTTTCTATCAGGTAACCAATATATGTTGTTGGCAAAAGATTTTTTCTCTTAAAAATATATTTATGATGTTATATGTTGAAAAAATCAGCTAATAATGCCACAAAAACATAATCGATTTGGTCAAAAGATCTGATTTTTTTCAAATCAACTTAGCAAAAAACCTGACCTGATGGAGAGAAACGGATGCCATTTCCTGATTCAGCAGTGCTAAAGTACCCTAAATTAGTTGTAGAAATCTAGCAACATTCAAAAATTTCAAAAATTATAGTCCAGTGTAATAGAACATCTACTAATGTACAACATGTCAGAGAAAGTCTAAAACTTCCTTTCGAAAGCTATCAAATTAGAAAGTGAAATTAGCTGGGGAACAGAATCCTTCACAGGCATCTTCAAGGGAATCTCAGTTTCACCACTTCTGACGTCACTCAATTACATTGAAAGTTCACGGGGAGCTAGGAATTTTAAAATTTACAAGAAAAGATTTGACACCTTATGTACATAGATAATATCAAGATATTTGGGAAATATGAAAAAGACATGGCAACCCTGATACACACAATAAGATGTACATGTAAGATATAGGAATGGAATTTGGTTGGTTTGTTTTCTTTTGTTTAACGGCATATCAACCTTTGGAGGTTATTAAATGCCAAATTCATCCTTGTAAAAGTGGTACTATTTGTCCAATACGTGGGAGGATATTTCCCAAAGATAATAGAGCGATGGGAATTCGAACTTGCGGACTACAATTCTGTAGTCTATCACTTTAACCATTACACCACGAGGACACCCGTAGAATTTGGTATTGAAAAATGTGCCATGGTGATACTGAAAAGTGTAAAAAGCGAAACAGAACGAGAACACTTCTTGAAACCAAGCTCTGTTGCAGAGATTTCCTCAAAGGAATTTTTAAAAAACCTGGGAAACATCGCGTAAGATACTCCAAGATACTTAAGATCGTTCTTAAAAGGAACTAGGGAAGAAATCAAAGGTGATTAAATGAAAAGAAAATTAATAACTGCACCCAAAGCCTTACACCCGTAAGATATCATAGACGAATTATAACTTTCAAGAAAAGGTGGAAGAGGACCAGGTAGAATTGAGTTCTCAAGGAGTACAAAAAAAAAAAAAAAAAGAGCGGAGAAAAAAAGCAATGGTAACATAAGCGTAAACTAAAACAATAAAAACTTGAAAACAGAAATGGGAAGAAAAAAACTATGAATATTTCAAGTGATAAACTGGCAATATTGCAGAGGAGAAAATCTGAACAGTGTTAAAAAAAAAATAGGGAAAATTCAAGAGAGAAAATGAATCTCTTTCAAAAACAGCACAAATCAATACCTAAAATACCAATTATATCAAAGCAAAAATTGATAATACGCAGAAGAATAGCAAGTGTAGGAGACGATAAACGCAAGAATAGCAAGAATAGCAAGTGCAGGAGACGATAAAATTGATAATACGCAGAAGAATAGCTAGTGCAGGAGACGATGAAACGGTTAATCACGGAGAAGCAGGGACGAGCTCATAAGTGACGTACTCCTATGGACACCCGCATATGGCCGGGTAAAAGCAGGACGACCAGCTCGAACATACATTCAGCAGCTATGTGAGGATATGGGATGTATCCCTGAAGACCTGCCAGAGGCGATGAATGATATGGAGAAGTGGCGAGAGAGGGTCAGAGATATCTGTGCTAGCGGCTCGACATGATGATGATGATGATGATGATGATAATCGAACGCTGTAATCTAGCACAAAAGGTGTAGAAGACTAGGCATGAATAGTTGGGGAAGTTGATCCACAGGGAATGCAAGAGATTAAAATATGACTTTACAAATAAATGATATAAATACAAACAATAGTTCTCTGTGATGCAAATGAAATTTCCACAAGTTTTGGTTCTGGTCATGATTTGGTTTATAGTACATCAACCATTTTAGGTTATTTAATGCCAAATCCATTTTTTACATAGAAACAGTTCTATTTCAAACAATTAGCATTAATACGCAGTTCAAATGTCAAAACAGTCTTATTTCAAGCAATTACGTTTACCAAAAATACCCAGTTTACATGACAAAACAGTCCTATTTCAAGCAATTTATTTTAGCATAAATAGACAGTAATTTCCGCAAGAAGGCCATCCCTGTCATTGATTAACAAGGAAAAACTATTTGAAATCCTGTTAGATTTTCTCTTGCCGTGGAAAACGTATGGAATCTAAAAAAAATCGAAAACATAAACAAATACTTGGATCATGTAGGAAAATGAAGCAACTGTCGAATATGAAAGTGACAGTGATGCCATTTGAGGTTGGTGCAAATGGAAAGGTCCTCAAATTCTTGGAAAACCTCTAAGAGTTGGAAATCTTAACAAGAATCCAGAAAATCCATACCTCTGCATTACCAAGATCGGCTAAAATACTCAGAAGAGGCCTGGGAATCTGATGATACTCGTTGACAGACAGACTTCAGTGAAAGACCACTGGTTTGAAAAATTCGTATAATAATGTAAACTGACTCGGAGATATACGAGAAACTGTACTATTCTGAAAAAAATTATATGTGCAAATCGAACGCTTTCTTAGAAAATGAGACCCATAAAGTTACCCAGAATTTAAAGATACAAACGGATCTGTCTATCCTGTAAAAACCGAGTGCCAATCAACGAGAAGAAAACAGCTTGTGGATTTTGCTGTTTCAGCAGATCATAGTTTGAAGATAACATAAAAGGAATTTAGAGACAAATATTCAAATGGAAATCAAAATAAAAAGCAATATCCCCGAGGGAAACTGATTGTTGCTTCCACGATTTACAATTGAAGAAAGTGTGAATGTATACACCAAAAAAGGTTCACCGCCTGAATGTATATGTATTTTATCAATATTTTTTGCCAAGAATAAAAAGAGAATAAGAAATTATTGCGCAAATTATGCCCACTAGAAAGGAATTGAATTTGTAATTAAGAAATGTACAGTGTTTATAATGAATAAAGGAAAAAGAGGAGCAACAGAAAGAATATCACTTCGACACAAAATGAAAACACGATAACGCTCAGAAAAAAATACCTAGAAAAAAAAGCAGATCCTATCAAGCAAAAAGATGGAAGAAAAATTAAGAAAGTACCCAGGAAAACTCCTAAAAAGCAGACTTTGCAACAGAAATTTAATCTAAGAAATAAATTCCTTGGCAGTCTTGCTTGTAAGATACTTCAAACACTTCTTAATCTGGACAAGAGAGAAGCTTGAAAATGTAAACAAGAAAGATTTTATATGTAACTGTTTACAATAGCCCAAAACTGCAAAAACAAAAACATGAACGAACTGGATAAAGAAAATAGTGAAAATGGGAAGGAAAACACCTAAATGGATACTTCAGTAGAAAATATAACTTGTGTTATTGACATGGCTACGAACAGGAAAACTAAAGTTAGAAGCTGAACAATTATTAATAAAAGCCCGTAAGTTCTTAAAAGTTAGTTAAATAAAAGGTAAATTGATAAGACACAGGAGAACAGCTATAAATAATCAGTGTAGGCTTAGACAGTAACATAATAATCAAATACAGCAAACTGACACAGATGGGAAGGTGATGAAATTAGAATTATGCAAACCATAAAAATTTTACCAATGTGACAAATCAGATCTGTTGAAGAAAATTAGACACACGATTCTTTGGAATTTTGCGATACAGTACCCTTTTAATCAACAAGAGGAAAAGTTGTTCACTAGTAAATTTGTACGTTCTTGCATATAACAAGGTGAAGGTAAAAGAACGACATAACAGGAGAAATACCTGAACCTTGCCAGAGAGCTTAATATCTGATGGAATATAATGTCATAATTGGTACAGTCATTAGAAAAACCTGAAAAATAAGAAGGAGTAACTAGATATCCAAGGAAGAAAAGAAACGGCCCAAAACACAACACTGTTAAGTTCGATTAGATACGGTAAAAAGTCCTGGAGTGCTAAGGAGACTTGCTGTAACTCCAACTTCAGTAAAAGCAGCGAGTTATTAAGGAAAAAGAATAATAATAATAATAATAATAATAATAATAATAATAATAATCGACGATTGCTTTGGTTTCACTCATCATTGATTCTAAATATGAACTCGCTGCTAAAGTACTTGCTGAAAATAAATAAATAGGTAAAATTACGTATTTTTCGCATGGTGATAATGTGTGGTCCAAGAAAAATGTATTTCTTTATTAACATTCTAACTAAACCTGTTTTTACTCATATTTGTGTACATGCAGTCCCAGTGGTTTTTTGAAATAATAATTAACTTAATTATGACATTTTAGATTAATTGCTATGAGAAAAACTTGTTTTTGCTGCAAATTTAAGAATCCTAATAAGAATTTCACTCCATCTTTTAATTAATTTTCCATTTTCTTTCTTTACTTTTTCTTTCCTCCCAACGAGAGCACGTACTGTCACCGAGGCTTAGAATACGCTGATTGAATCCCCCGTGAAGTAAAGAATTCCCACAAAAGGGGACTCCTGGGTATGACATTTAACAGCATCTGGTTGTGAGGCTCCAGTTCTGAATCTATGGAGAGTGTGAAGTACTCCATCATCGCCATTACATCCAAGTGCATTCTGACGAGGAATAGTCGTACTTATTAGGGTTTCATTATTGGGTCAAATAGATCTGTTTGCAAATTACTTATATTATATAGGAATCTTGATATCACAAAACCGTGTTCCATAACTCGTCAACTTACAAAAAACATAAATATAAGTATACGGAATTCCTAATGATCTAGACACAACACCATTATTATTAAAATAAATGTTCCAATCAAACAAAAATTATTCATCTGTTCATTTCTATACATTCAGACAAAACATTTTCATACCTCAGATTTTTTGGCAATCGTTGCACTCTCGAAACCAACTATAGATCCTTGGTGTCACCCCAAAACACAAGTATGAACAAGGTTGTAGAGACAACAAGCTTTTGACCACTCCACAAACCTCCCCTTTCTATGCCAGCGTAGTCATGAGAGGAAAGCTTGAGACCAATACAAATCGGCGCCGGTATCGTCCCACGAGTTTTTGTAGTTAGTTGAATACATCAGTGAACAACCTTATGGTTCTTCTGATTTGTCACCGAAATTTACCCTTGAATTTTTTTTTCTATAAGTTTCTATAAGGTTTTTTTTTTAAATGAATGCAGAGCCATCCTTTCATAAGATATTTTCAACGAGGTAGAGTAACTCTAGTATTTATTGATATTTGATCTATAACTGTGGGAAAAAGACATTGGCTTCTGGGCTTCCCAAGAATATGAGTGCTAAGCAAACACAAAATGTCTCAGTCAGAATTCGAACCAGGTTTGCCTTTCTATTTTCCATCCAGTCAACCGTTAAGCCATTCATGCAAAGATTAGTATAACGAAAAGTAATTCACATTACTAAGGAGTTTCAGCTTCTTAAACGTGCCTCTAGCAATATCTTTGTTAAAATGAAAGAGCTTTCCATTCAAGCAGAATAATTTATACGATCCAGTTTGTTATGATGTGGTGCAGCACAAAATTAACAAGGTAAACACCACATCTTAATATATACTGATTCTTGTTTGAAACTGACAGGGAAACTCTTTTAAACTGAAGCCAACAGCAATAGCAGTGACAGTCAGTGGTAGAAAAGCGAATCAATAGCACAGCCTATGTTAAGTAACTATATTTATTTGCTTATTTCCTCCTTCCTCATGGGTTAATCTGTAACACTTTACATAATGAAAGGACTGCAATAAAAGTCAAATACATATTAATTCAGAGTCCTGTGTATAAAATCAATTTGGATCTCGTGGTGATTCTCAAGTTCTAGAGCTCTTGCGAATATGGAGTAAAATTTATTGCACTGACTCCCAGATACACATACGACAAAGCTTGTAGGTAATACATTCAGTGAAGGCTTAATCCAAAATCTACATGGAACATGAATATCAAGAGAAAATGAAATGAGTGGATACCGTCTAAGTAATAAAAATAGGTATTACAGCCCTGGAAACACATACATGATAACCATTCGTTTGTTCTGTCCATGGGGCTTAGAACACGATGACGATATCATCTGCTGAGGATTAAGAAGTCTCACCTTCAAATATTATTTTGAACGGCATTCCACGGTGAAGTTCCAGTTCCAAAGCTCTATAGATTGTATTGTACTCTTTAATTGCTCTTTCTCTGAGGCCAACTATGATCTGTAGTGATTGAACCTGTATCAGATCTTTTTAAAAAATATTAGAATTTTTTAAGCATACGTGAAACCGTAAATGTGTGCGTAGATTATTTCTATTAAACAGGAATACTTGATACCATATAACTATATGCGAATAAATGATTATCAGAAACAAAGTGAGACCCAAAAATGATAGCCAAAAAAGTTTTGGTAATATAAATGGTTATCATTATAATAAGACATTTAAAATTGAATCAAGCCTTAGCATTAAATAACAAATAACGGGTTGCTATGTCGTTAAACAAAAACTAAACCAAATCTTATTCTTATCCATTTTTTTATTCATAAATTTTTAACAGAATTTTAATCTCCCCGAAAATCTATCACCCTATTAAAGAATGAAAAGTAAACTTTTATTCCTTGATAAACTTTTCTTATGTTGTTGGCCTTACGCCAGTGGATCATTGATGTGATCATCAAGTGATGAGAAAAATAATCATAAATGACAAAGATTTTATGATGTAAAAACATGGTTCTTGAAAACAGGCCCTTTGCAAGTTTATTTCAGTGTTATGACGTCTTCAGAACAGCGAAAGAGATAAATGCAAGATATATTATAATCTAGGTTCGCTTGTAAAGTCTGACCACTACATTCGTGGTACGTGGAAATTAAATGATGAGATAATTTCCTGTTCTCGTAGTCTTTGGATTTGAACCTTCTCCTGCTGACTAATACTCAGACTAATGACTTGAACTTCTCTCAATTAATTGACGATCTTAGATTGTCATACTATTCTTTTTGTCTTGTGTAAGCAATGAGAGTTGATTAGAATATTAAATCGCCATTGTGAGCAGTGATCTGGAGATTTTCCATGCTTAGGACTCTCGTAATTTCTCGTAATATTTGAGAATTGTTTTGACAGAATATCAAAAGAATTAACTCTAATCAAAAAGAATCTTCGCTTGAGCTTGGTTTTATTATTTCATTGGAATTTTTCTTTTGTTTTCTACTTGTCTTATATTGTTTGAACATTGAGAAAAGTGACAAAGCAAAGTGAAACAAGATAACACAGATGAGAAAGTGTGGAAGAGAAAACCGATTTGAAAGCTCAACCGATTTGGTTGCTGTCCATTCATTTAGCATTTGTACTCTAAACAATCGTTAAGTTAATAAACTGACAGTATAAGAATACAGAAAATATCAACAGTTTCTAAAGTCATTTTAATCTTTTTGTCAGTAAATATTTTATGTCAATATTTTCTACCAAATATTTCTTATTCCTCCTGTTTGGCTGAGATCTACAGGTAAAGCATATTATCTTTATCAAAATAGTACCAGTCAAAACTTATGGAATTATATATGTACAAGGAGAATATCATTTTTATACTTCCTTTAAAGAAAAGCAAGTGCTAGTATAATATGAATTGTTATATTGTTTGTTTTTGGCTTTTAAAATTTTGGATTTATTAAAGCACAAAAATACATTAGTGGTTCTCTTTGATTACAATAGTTGGATTATTGTAAGTCATAAATATTGCATTCTGGGGATAATGGATCTTTTAATTGCTATGAAAAATCTAACTCATGAAATATATTAAATGCGATATTTCCAGCAAAGAAGAGAACATCTTAGCGATGCTAGATTTACTATTTGAATTCATCTATTTAGAACTTTACTCTTCCTTAATTTTAAGCCAAATTGTATTATCTAATCTTTATTGACAAGGGAATTCATCCCATCTGCTTTTGATTTAACTGGACTGAAAGCATTTTCACAAGTTTATCGTCTGTATTAATATTTGATATATTACATCTTCCAACAAGTATTTTTACTTTTTGATAGCATTTATTGAATCTACCATCAGTTAGCTATACTGATGAAAATGATTAGCATTGTAAAACTGGCAAACAATATTCATGAGTGAGTCAATAAATTTTCTTTAGAAATGGTATTGGTGTTGACTGTATTATTTTGAGCTGTTGAACTTTTTTTCTATTAGATAATAACAGTGCTTCTTTGCATTCTCTTAATACGGTTTTTCTCGTTTTCCGCATCAATAAGAACCTTATATCTACCTCCTGCCGTTAACCTCCTTCTCTAGACTTCATTTGCACTTTCATTTTGCATTCTTTGTGGTTGACAGCCTTTTTTTTTTCTGCTTCTAATCTGACTTCAGTTTCTTTTTTTATTCATTCTATCGCCTTTTAGTAACTCTCTATCTCTCTTTCTCTCTCTCTCACTCACTCTCTTCCTTTTTCTTTCTCTCGATCTTTCTCTCTCACTTCCCCCCCCATATATATATATATATATATATATATATATATATAAATATTGCGGCAGTTTTTTTTTTATTCTGTCGCCTTTTAGTAACTCTCTCTCTCTCTCTCTCACTTACTATCTTCCTCTCTCTCCCTCTCTCTCTCTTCCTCTTCTCTCTCTCTCTCTCTCTCCACACTCACACACTCACACACACACACACACACACACACACACAGATATATATATATATATATATATATATATATATATATATATATTGCGGCAGTTCCTTTTTTTCTTCTGTCTTGTTATCTTCTAGCAGTTATTTTTCTGTCAAAATTCTTACTAACATTGATTTTCTCTTATGCTACTTATCCTCTACTTTCCCTTTTTTTACATGGACAGTTTCAATGCATGCTACTTTTGTATTTTTCTGTTGTCTATTCAAAAAGTTTGAATTATATATATTTTTTTTTTTGTTTTACACTGCACTTGGCCCAGCATACCTTTTCTCCGCCATCCGAGAGCATCTTTCATTCATCTTATTTATTCATCAATTTAAAAGACGTTAACATATCAATATTTCTGCAGGAAAAAAATGAAGCAAATAAATGAACCGAAATTCCTGTTAAAATGTAGATTTAAACTTCCCAGAAAAAAAAAGTAAAATAGAAATTTCAAAGATGGTGTCTTGCCGAGAATTATCTTCTGAGTTCATTATTCTATACCTACATGCAATATATATATATATATATATATATATATATATATATATATATATATATATATATATATATAATCTCCCCTCAGCGGTGGGGTGGACACGCTGGCGAAGGAATTAACGGCTCCTATCTGCATAATGCAAAGCTTTAATAACGAACTGAGCACTCCAGTATCCGGTAACGCAAAATGTAAACAAATGAAATTTGATATGTATGTGCTATAATTCCATAGCTGACGTTGGTCACCTGAAGGCAGAGCGGTAAGATACTAAGTTCAACTTAAAATTGGCCGGATTTTGATCCCAGCTTGAAGCGTCGTGCATGTCTAGCCACATAAAGAGTTGTGATATGACCTAACTGTCTGCCTGTGGATGACTATATATATATATATATATATTGACATAATGAAAATGTTGGGGATATGTAGATAAATCATTATCAGCAGAATTAGATAAAAGTTTATGAGTTTTTAAAATTTCTTTTATTTTAATTTCCGTTCTTTTCGTTAAAACTACTCAGACTGTTTATTAACACTTGTAGTGTGACATTCTTAATCCTTTCTAATTAAATGAAATTGAAATGAATACGAAAGCAATAAAAGTTTGTTTTTGTTTAATTAGAGATTGTACATAAATTGTACACAAATCTAACAAAATGGCATGTTTCTTGAACTGACAATTATACACAATTATACACATACGCGATGCTCGTGAAATGGTGTGGGTGATATCTAATATTAAATATGCATATTTCCATGTGTCCTAGTAATTTGATTGTTCAAATTCACATTGGAAATTTACACTTGCACAGAGATCTTGATCGTGAAAAGAAAATTTACATGTTATAAAAAAATAATTAACGCGAGGATAAAATTTATAGCCAATGTTAAAATAAAACTGATCTCTCATCGTCCGTCAGTTAAACCTACGTACGTCAAATGTGGTCCATTATTATTCTTTACATTGGTTTGGTAAACCTTATTGGGCATGCATTTAACTTTCAATGAGCCCTCGCTCTTTCTTCTATAATGACTTTTTATTATATTTTTTGTATTATTTTTGGCATTTTGTCTCAATAACTGTAAATATTCTTGATTCTGAATATGTTCTGCTGAGAGACATTTTTATTAGTCAGTTGGTCTGGGTGCTTCTGGGTGTCAGTGAATGTAACGTTACAAAAACGGCACATCATAACTAGACTTTTTTAAAAAGAGCAATATAGTTAATATGCTCCTACGGAGATAATAAGAATTGAAAAGTTGAATGCTAATTTTCTGGGGTCTGCTTTTATTCTGAATCATAGTTTGTATCATCCAATTTCATTATAATGTAGATAACTATGGAATGCAACTTAGTTTTCAGTATGTTTGTATACATTTAAGTAAATGTAAGCCAACAAAAACAGTACATCATATTTAGATTTTTCTTATAATAATGGACGTAAGATTGTGTAACGAATAAAATCAATATAGTTCCAGTTAAAGCAGCAAATGACAGAAAATTGTGTTTGATCTTCGTCACACTGAACATCATATCTTATCTAGGAAGTATGATAGCTAATTTGCTTGTAATTACTAAAATTTTCTTAATATTTCGATATATGTTTGTAATCGTACCCAGTCAAAAGTGGCACATCACAGCGACGCTTTTATTAAAGAAATAAGCCTACGTTCCCTGAGTAATTTCCTGTTTAATATACTACTGAATGATACATGTGTGAGATTTGCTGTCGTGATGAACTCAATCTTTCAACCGTTTAATTTTCCATGTTGTGGACATAACTCTGAAATGATCATTAGAATGCTTCACTCCTTCCTAAGTAATATAATCAGGGCAATTATTACAACGGGAACTCAACAGATTTATGGGTCATCAAATGCTATTTTGAAAAGAATGTAAATAGAGAGAACGCAGCTGAGTCAGTGACAGAGTTTAATGCCATGCCAAACATTCTAGGGTTAATTCATGCCGAGAGATTAGGAATCATATTTTTGTCAAGTTTCTTAAGTTTTTTACACACTACTATATTATATCAGGTATTCATTTTACGAAGAATCTGCAAACAGATCTACTTTACCCGTAGATCGGTAAGTTAGATTGTTTAATGGCATATCAACCTTCATGAGTTATTTAATGACCAAGTAATCTTTGTAGAACAGTAGTGGTACAATTTAAGCCATCGCTGTGGGTTCATCAAGGGTAATAATCCGTGACTGGAGTTTGAAGTTGATTACTATCATTTCTCATTCGAGGACGTTATCTACTGTGCCTCAATTTATTAATTTTTTCTTTTCTTTTCTTTTTTAGTGTTGGGTATCACCCACCTTTTTCCACACAATGAACTAGTCCATCTGTCATACATAGCAGTAGCTACTAATACCAGGACAGACTAGAAGGTGAAGAGCAGCTTCTAGGAATATTATTAGAGTGTTGGAGACTGGAGATCTCACTAGATCACCTTACTTGCTACCGTAATAACTATCGTTGGACTATATCTTTATTCTGGATTCTATAATCCTATCTTCTTGTCTACTAATAGTCTCTCTATTGCATATACTTTTCCTGAGAATATATCTCTATTTCCTCTCATTTCATGGTTTGTCCTTTATTTAATATTACAAGCGTTCACTAACCAGAACGCAACATTTAGCTTCTCAGTTAAATATTTCTTAGAATTGGTACTTGCATTGGCCACATGATCTTGGAGGAATGAAATTTGAGAGTTGTTTTTAGCTAATTTGGAGTCGTTGATTTCGAAAATGGCTTCTTCTTTTCTGAAATTTCTGAACCTTAGTCTTGGATATGTCTTCCTTAAAGAAGATACTCGGATTATCTGCTCAGTATTCCACAGTCATAAGTAACAGTTGATAAAATAAGTGAACCCTTCATGCCTGGAATACCTTGATAAGATTCCACCTTTGCACTTAAGGCGGAAGTGTTAGAAACAAGTTCTTATACGTGAGTCTACTAAAAGTGGGAAGTGTGAATATTGTTCTAACTTTCTTGTTTTTTTTTAAATTACCTTCGTGTTATATTCTGTACTTCTTATAAAAGCAAATATATCCACTCAGATCATCATTCTATTTAATCAATAAATGAAATAATGTACCAAAAATTCATACCATAGAAATTTCTTTCTTTTCTTCTTGCTTTGTTTGAAAAAAAATCCTTCCTTGTCTCTTTTTTTATTTTTTTTTATTTTCGCGATGGGCAGTGAAATATGATATTCAAAGACTTTTTCTTTTCGAGACGGGCAGTGAAATAGGATATTCAAAGAGTTTTTCTTTAACATTTGTTAGTAGATCCGCCGCTGATAACGGTTCATTTTCCTAGTGGATAATAAAATCGATATGTGATCATTTAATTTAGCCACTGAAAAAGTCATCTCAGCATAAATTGCAAACATATCTAATCATGGGCAACGAAGGTGCCAGGTGATGCACATTTTTTCCGATTCATTCGTGAGAAATGAAGTCTAAAAGATTGAGTAAATATGAATAAGTGTGAAATAACTTATTACGCACAGATGATTTTTTAGAACTAAAAAGAAAGAACATACACACACACACACAAAAGCAAAACAAAAACAAATGAGGAGCATTCAGTGAGGTTCAAATTCAATACTATAGCAATGTTTATTTTTTTAGTCAAAGAATATTTTTTGCCCTCAACAGCCAATTGAATTAACTGCATCAAATGTTTTCTGAATCTTTGTCGCACTAAGCACATGTTTAATTCTCACTCCTTATTTCCTCGAACATCTGCACTGCAAATTTTCTCAATCATTTTCTTTCAGTTAAAACCCTGAGCTTTATAAGTTCTGGCTTATTTAGCGTATTTGTCTGAATTGCTTTTTTGTAGCTCTCTTGTAAAGTATATATATATATATATATATATATATATATATATATATATATATATGTATATATATATATATATATATATATATATATATATATAAATTATCCTAAATATTCATTTGTTATTTTGTAACCCTTTTGCCTATAATGGTCAACTGGCGTTGTACAGGCTATCTCTGATGGTAGATAAAAAACACTGGGGATTTTTAAACACACTCGGTCCTTTTCTCTCTCCCTCCCACCGATATCGACTTTCAGAGTTCTCTATATAGCTATTTATGTTTTTCTGTACATTTTTCATGTTAAAGCTACTTAATCCTGACATGTAAATGAGTCACAGAATAAGACGGAATTTCTTTCATACGTACAAATATGATTTTTCGCACAATCTTTAACTTAGTGTTTCAATCCTTATTACTAAATATACTCCAAGATTTGATGACAGTGGCTTCCCAACAAGGCATACATTTACATTCCAAGTGAAGTTTTTTTTTTTAAAGCCACGTTATCCTCATCGGTTCTTAGGTCACAGGATCAGATATAGGTACTTTGCTTTCATTCAATCAAGTGTAAAGTAGGCGCGTCCTTTTGATCATACCATTTTGATCTACATAGTTGAAGCCATGCTGTTGAATATATTACAATATATTCTGTCAGTGGATTTCAAGATGGGCATATATTATTACATTGCAAGCGAGTAAAAGCTGCCTTCACTTGTATCACTGTACGTGTGGATTTACATTACTGTCTGCTCAAAACATCTGTTTCTTCGTCTGCATTGCATGTGCGAGTATGTGTGTACATCTGCACAAGTAATAGTGAAACACTTTCAGAGAACAAAATATATATGAATGCTTGAGGGCGTATGATTCTTTTAGTCCCCATATGCGTGAGTATTTCTCAGCACGTATGCGTTTGTGATAATCACAATTAAATGCTCTGTGTGTCTGCCTTTCTCTTTGCGATACTTGTGCGCGTTGTCTGGTCTAAAGAGTTCTGTTTAACAATGGTGAACCAACGTTTGTTTTATTTCTTCTTATTGTTTTTTGTAATTTTTTTCTTGTTTTGTTATTGTTTTCTTTTCTTTCCTTTTGTTTTTGTATGCGTTGTCACTCAATTCCAAAATATGTTTATTTGTAGAACTGTCCATGCGTATCTGGCTTCCCATTTCTTTCTTAGTTCTGCATAGTTTTTGCCTACCATATAGACATGTTTTACTTTAGCATTTGTTTGGTTTTCACTCCGTTTTTTAGTTTTATATTTTATATTTTTTTATGTTTTATATTTTTATCCCTTGTTTTCTGTTTTGCTCTTTCATTCACTCCAACAGTTTTCGCCCGACAGTAAGTAATATAAAACTATAAAACAAAACAAAAAAAAAAAGACCAACTGTGAATCGACACCAAACGCTGATCTTATATATATATATATATATATATATATATATATATATATATAAACAGCTGATGGAGAAAGAGCAAAGGCTCCTCTTGTAAAGATATTTCAAAACGGTTATGGTATTATATACAGGTACATTTAAATTTATCTAGCCCCTCTTTATGAAATGTCATTACGAAATCATCTTTAGAAGATCAAATTATATCTAGTTTTTTTCGAGCCACTTTTTCATGTTTTACATAACCCCAGGATTATAAATTCCTATTTTAAAGATTAGATTATTTTTTTGAATGAATATATTTTTGGCGAAGATTTTTACATTCATTTCAGCAACCACATTCTGTAAATTTATAAGTTGACAGTGCTTAGTAAAAACCGTGCAATTTTGAGTTGACATTAGCCACTCCAGTGTCCTGGCCATGCTACTAAACTCTATCTGATGATGAGGCTCCAGATCGTGAGATCTCGGAAGTGAGAAGGACATTATCATACCCAGATTTACTCTGACCCGGAGTGGTGGTAACTATCAGAGTCCAATCTATGTGTCAAATATATCTGTTTAAAAATTATTTGTATTTGATAGGACCTTTTAAAATAAAAGAACTTCTTAAGAAACAAAACAAAAATGTAAATACGAACGCACAATGATTCCCGGGCCTCTTGGCATAGAATAATCCTAGACGGTTTTAATTTCCGTTATATTCAATCAACCAATCAATTTTCTTCATTTACTTTGTTTTTATTTCATGCGAAACTCAGTTCAATAACAAGAAAAAGAACGCATCATCTTCGTCGAAAGAATCAACTTCTTCCTACGCTTTCTGTGTGTTTGGTATTCATAATGTTTTTCTTTCTTTTACGAATAAAAATGACTCTTTAGAAATGTTTTATTATTCCATATCTCTTTTGAAAGATTCCAAAAAGAATATCCTTACATCAGAAAATAATCCAATTTAAAACAATATTTTCCATACACATTTATACTTCCCCTTCCGAACTTCCGCTTAACAAATTATTGTTACAAATGAATTAGTTCGTAAAGGCGAGATGTTCCAGCATATAATTAACAACAGAAGATAATGAACAGACTGTTAGGCTTTGGGTAACTTTATTATGCCCAACAGTTGATATATATATATATATATATATATATATATATATATATATATATATATATATATATATATGATAGTGTTTAATTCAGAAAATTCGATGTTGGGAACAATTTCAAGCAGGACCAATAAAATATTTTAAAGTATTAAATTACGTATTCCCGGTCAAGCGTTCCATGTAAATAAAATCCACAAAGCAGACTATTTTCTCTTAAAAAAAGCAACAATCTGTCACATTAAGACAATAAATTTATTTCCATCCTTTTAAAATCAATGCACTAAAAAATTAACATGACATCTTCAGATTAAACGAGAAAATTGATTAAAATAACTTTTATACATTCACAACCAGACATGAAAAGAAACCTAATTTCTCCTATATAAAAGTAACCCTTCCAATTCAAGTTACGATAAGTATCAACTTAATTTTCGCATGTAAAGGAACATCCGGTTTCATCATACATCAAATTTTAAAGAGAAAAAAATTACTGCAACAAAAATAGATGTCTAAACATTCAAACATTTATATGTTTTTTATAAATTGAAAAAAAAAATGAAATTGATTCAGACATATCTAATTTTAGTACATCAATTTTTATCATTAAAATGAACTAAAAAAATCTAAAGTTAATGTTATTTATGGTAAAATCCCCACCAATTACAATGATGAAGTAAAAATTGTTAATATAAATTCAAATTCTAATTCATTTACCAATTCAATAAATCATAGTTTTTTTTTTTTATTCTTTTATTTTTGAAAAATGCCAACATCTAGCAATAAAATCATCTCTCTAATTTAATAGGTTAACAGGATCAATATAATTTGTATCTTTTCTTCCCGACACAAATTACATCTTCAATCAAAGCTGCGAGGAGTTGTAGAACTTTTCAAAATGTTTCATTGGTGTGTCTCTCTGATATATTCGTTATGATTACGTGCTTGGATTTAATTTTTTTCAACGAGGAGAAATACAAGTATTTCTAGTCGTTCTTTCTTTAATGACAAGGCGACCGGCTAATGCTGAATCCATCGCTCTAGAGGAACAGTAGTAGTGCTAACTAATCCATAACTGAAGTTATAATAGGATTCATTCCTTTCCAAAGGGTATTAGTCCAAAATTGAGTGTAATAATAACGTGACTAGAGTTCGAACTCGCTTACTATATTGTCACTGTTCAACATGCAAACTATTTTGCTAGGAAGACACCCCATGAAATATAGAGCATCGTTTTGGTTGTATGGATGATAACACCTTCTAAAATACACTAAAACTAAAGCAGACAGAACTTTTTTAAAATATCAATAACAATAAAATAACCATCTCAGAAATAATAAGGCAAATCTCCCGTAGATATGTTCTATTTTTTTTCTTGCTTCGTGACTTATTTTCCAAGCCTACTAGATTAAAAAAATATCTTCCCTTCATTCTGTCTTTTTCGCTTGTTTCATGTATATTTTCATATTATTTTGTTTGTTATTGTGTTTTTTGGTGTGTGGTAAACACACCCATTGTAATGGGGGCCCCGAGCCAAGGGTAACTCGTCCCATACACCACAAGCTGAGACCCGACATAACCCTGACAGCAGCTGTTCTCATTTTTTTTTTACCTCGGTGGTCCGCTTTCGTTGCTCGCCCTCCCTCTGCGCATGCACAGTGCAACTCATAAGCACATGTCATCGCCCCGCCCTCCGACGTGAGCAAAGAATACAACCACCACCATCATCATCATCATCATCATCATCAGTATCACTATCACCACCGTCTCGTTCACCCCACCACCACTATCATTATCACAACTACCTCCACCACATCCACCACCATCATCATCATCATCATCATTCTCAACAGTATAAGTATCAGCTAAAACTATTACTTACGCCATTCTTATTGCCAACACTAGTACAATAGCAAATTACGCTGTCTTCATCGCCAGATATCATCCCCAGCAAAGACGTTATTTTTTTGTTATATACAAAAAAATGTTATCCTGGATATGACATTAAACTGCATCTGAGGGTGATGCTCCAATCTTAGAGTTTGGGGAATATGCAGTACTCCTTCATTTGCATTACTCTCAGGTTCACTCTGACCCAGAGTCGTAGTACCTTTTATGGTCTCATCTCTGATTCAAACAGAACTGTTCAATCTTTTCTATGGATCATTATCAACTACATTTTTATAATTAAATAGCAATATTTGAATCAATTTAATTATGTACAAACAATAAGTAGCAATACTTGAAAGCATTTAGCCGTGTGCAAATAAATGGTTAATAATTTGAGCTCTGCCTCGTTTTTTGGCATTAAATATTACACAAAATTTGATATTCCATAAAACACAATTAACCCACTGAAATGTTGAGGTTTTTAATATGTGAAAACTACTATAGAAGTACAGCCCATGAAAACGCCATTGGATGAAACAAGTTTACAGTGTCAAAACCCTATTTTTCCACATAGCCACGATAAATAAATTTGTTCTAGCAATTAATAAAATGATACCTACCATAATTGTAAAAGTGTTTATTCAAGAATAATGCTTCCTATTTTATAATGTTTCCTTGTAATATCTGAAGCGAATGTTGGTGGTATGACAGAAGAAGTTAAACATTCACGTTAATAATGCTTTTTATTTATTCATTTATGTATTTTTTCTTTGTAGCAAAAAGTAGTCAAGAAACTGATAGAGGAATCATTAAGTGGTAAGCAACGTGATTTAGCAGAGGCGAGAAGGATGTGAGTGATCAGCATTGTTTTCATCCCTATGAAATATATATAGCGCCACGAACAGTTCATTGATATGAATTGGGTCGGTGAACGATGAACGACGTGGACCACATTTTCATGACAATGACGTAGTTATTACTGCGGTGAGAAATTTGTTCACTTCGGTTTGTACAGATTCTGACGAGCTTCACAAATAGGCTCTTGTTTAAGGGTGACGGAAATGTATGGTTAGTTGAGTTTTCTATGAGAAAAATAATGTTTAGTAATTGAAAAGGTGCTTTATCCATAAAGATTAATTTGCCTTCTGTATCTGCAGTAGCTTTCCCTGGGAATAACTATGGAACATTTTATTCGGGGTGCAATACTTTTACTCTCCGTCCCTACTCACTCTCTCTCTCTCTCTCTCTCTCTCTCTCTCTCTCTCTCTTCACCTCTCCTTATCTCTCTTATCTCCTTATCTCTCTTATCTCCTTATCTCGAGGGTATTTTTTTACTTTTCGTATTTTTCAAATGCAGGTTTTGAAGATTTTAATATATCAATTGTTTCTTAATCAATTGTATTGTTGAAGGGCAACAAACACGCATGTGCACCAGTATATATATATATATATATATACACGACCCTCGTTCTAAAAATTGTAAGCCTCACCCAGATTTTAGATTTGCTGCATACATCTCAGTTTTTATGGGCCTCACTTGTACAGATATTAAGACTAATCAGAATTATTTTTTCTAGTTTTATAAGAAGTGGTAGTGTATCATCACAAGAAATATGTCCTGCTACATCTTCATGTATACAGTTAAGTAGTAAGATATATATATATATATATATATATATATATATATATATATATATATATATATGTGTGTGTGTGTGTGTGTGTGTGTGTGTGTGTGTGTTAATATTAATAATATTGTTTTGTTGAGTCTCCGTCGCATATAGATAACGTGCTGAATTGCAGCATCAGAAGAAGCGAGTGTGAACTCCAGACATGCCATTACGTTCACTTTCGGACTAATACCCTTGGGGAACGTCTGAACCCCTTTATCCATTCAGCTACACGCTCAACAGTACTACTACTGATCTTCTACAAAGACGTTTTTGACATTGAATAACCCCCAAAGTTTATATACTATCAAACGAAGAAACCTATAAAATTCAAATTTTTATTAAAACAAACCAATCTTATGAATTTGATACGTTAGAAATTTAAATGAATGGCATATTAAGCATAGTTCCACACATATCATAATTTCCCCATTTACTATTTTAACTTTCTGCATTTCCCAATAAATTTTTCCTTTACCTTTTCAATTTTCTTCTCCCTTTCTCCCCGTCTCCGGCAATTATTTTATCTTTTTACATTATTCTTCTTTCATTTAATATCTCACTTACGCTTTTTTCTCACATTTACTGTTTATCTTCTTTATAACTTTAAAAATTTTTATCATATTAGTTTACTTTATTTTATTTCTGTCATAAACAGTACTTTGTTACGCTGCTATTCATGTTTGTTTCAGTTGTTTAATCCTCTCTTCCCTTCTTTTTTATTCCCTTCTGCCTTTTTTCTATTCTCTTTCCTCGTATTTCTTCAGTTTTCCCTTTCCTTCTTTCTTCCTTCTTCCTTCTTTCTCTTTCTTTTCTCTCTTTTTTTCTTTTTTATCTTTTTCTTCCTCTTTTTGATTCGAAATTTTTCTCGATGTACAAATGGAACATATAAAGTCTACACAATATTACCCCAAAATAACATGATGATTTTAAAAACAAACGCTGGTTTACTAATTAAATAGCTAACTTTTCCTGATACATATGTTTTCCATAGGTTTTATTGGATGAGTTTTTAAACATTCATCGTAGATTAACATCACTAATATCATCCTTCCCAGTTCTGATGATGGTTCACTAGAACTGAAATGCTATGGTGTTTCTCAACAAATCTCCTTCTGCTTGGATTCCCTTATTATCAATTTTTTCTCTATATTATATATTTATTTTTTCTCTATAGTATATATTCATTTTCTCTATTCTATATATTTATTTTTTCTCTATATTGTATATTTATTCCCTATATACAATCAAAACTCATATTATATGAAAAATTCAAGTTAGATTTGAAAATACATTTACGAATTAATTATATATAATTTTACATGAGAAAGTAGTTATTTTTCACAAGTATGCATTATAAATTTTAGTCACTGAGTTTCAGTGTTTTTGTAAATTTTATCTCGGAACATCGCAGGGCTCAAGCCTACTCGAAGGTCTCTAAGATATACAAAGTAATGAGTTTTACTCTACTACGCTGACCCATAATGTATTGGCAGTGTATTGGGATTCGAAGATTTTTGTACTTCTGTTCTCCATCAAAGCTAGAGAGCTCAGTCTGCCCGAGGATTTTAACCACATATATGGAAGAAAGGATGGATGCTAGAGTATTCAAAATCTGTTGGCACGAAATGAAAAAGCCTCGATAAGAATTATCACTTGGCGTGAAGAATCCATTTCCCCCCATAATACACACTTACACAAACACACACGTATATATATATATATATATATATAATTTTGAAAAAAACTTCCGATTTTTACTCCTTTTCAAGTGTATAATGAAGTTTGTTTTTTTTTAAATCCAGTGAAAGCTTTGTTTTTAATACTGAGAGGTTTTGAATTATTTGTACTTTTCTGCTTTAAAGAGTTTTGACAGAATTTGAATAATTTGTAATTGTCTGTTTTGCAAAGTATTGAGAAAAATAGGATTTAGATTCCCACGTGTTCAGGACTTAGTAATTGTTAGAGCCGGTATAAAATATGTATATTATAACAGATGCTTATTTATCAAATGTATCGCATACGCAAATTCACAGGGTGAATTTTATCTTATTTATTGTCGGGTTTGAGGTCTTTTTGTCTGTAATCAAGCCATAAATAATAATAATAATAATAATAATAATAATAATAATAATAATAATAATAATAATAATAATAATAATAATAAACAGCATCTCACACGAGAAAACCTATACCTGGCTTAGAAAAGGAAACTTTAAGAGAGGAATAGAATCTCTCCCAATAGCAGCACAAAACAACGCCATAAGAACCAATCTTACGAAAGCGAAAATGTTGGTTATATGGTGATAGAGACGAAACCATCAATCACGTAATAAGCAATTGCAGCTAATTAGCACAGAAGGAGTATAAGACTAGACACGTCTGGGTCGACAAGGTGATCCACTGGGAGATGTGCAAGAAGGTTAAATTTAACCATACGAATAAATGGTATATGCACAACCCAGCAGCTGCCCAAGAGAATGGCACACATAAACACCGATGGGACTTTGACATACAAACAGATCCCCTAACCTCAGCCAGGAGACCAGACATTATAATAATCAACCACAAAG
The DNA here is from genome assembly GCA_963585895.1 of Sepioteuthis lessoniana. Lineage (NCBI taxonomy): Eukaryota > Metazoa > Mollusca > Cephalopoda > Myopsida > Loliginidae > Sepioteuthis > Sepioteuthis lessoniana. The sequence continues at coordinate 97,970,899 of OY757905.1, read as the reverse complement.
AAGAGAATTGGCAAAATTGTGGACTTTACTGTCCCGGCTGACAACAGAATAAAACTTAAAGAAAGTGAAAAGAAGGATAAGTACCTCGACCCTGCTAGGGAATTAAAAAAAATATGGAACATGAAGGTGACTATTCTTACCAATCGTGATTGGTGCTTTTGGTACAGTAACAAAATGATTATTAAAAGGACTGGAGGACTTGGAAGTTGGAAGACGAGTGGAGACCATCCAAACTACAACATTATTGGGAACGGCCAGAATACTGAGAAACTTGCTGTCACTCAGACTCCAGTGAAAAACCATCAGCTAAAACTGATGTGAAAAACTCTCCATGAGCAAATAATAATAATAATAATAATAATAATAATAATAATAATAATAATAAGAAGAAGAAGAAGAAGAAGAAGAAGAAGAAGAAGAAGAAGAAGAAGAAGAAGACTATACACGACTGGGTGGTAATAGGAGTTGTGCAAAAAAAAAATTAAATTTGACCATACGAATACGCACATATGGTAAATGCACAACCCAGAATCTGTCCTGGAGAATGAAACAGATACATTCCTTAGGGATTTTGACATACAAACGAACCACCTAACTTCGACCAGACGACCAGACCTAATAATAATCAACAAACAAATAGTGGACTTTTGGTCCCGGCTGTCAACCGGATAAAATTGAAAGAAAATGAAAAGAAGGATCAGTACATCGACCTTGCTTATGAATTGAAAAAACTGTGGAACATGAAGATAACAATTATACCAATTGTGATTGGTACAGTCATTAAAGGGAACGGAGAACTTGGAAATAAGAACACGAGTGGAGACCATCCAAACTACTACATTTTTGAGAACGGCCAGAATACTGAGAAGAGTCCCTGAGAATTGAGAAGATTTGCTGTAACTTAGACTCCAGTGAAAGACAATAAGCTAACACGGATGTGAAAAACTCTCAAGGAATCAATAAAAAGAGAGAATTTTCACGATTGTGGACTCTCCTGTCTCGGTTGACCACAGAATAAAACTGAATGAGACAAATAAAATTCTACGTAATACTGAAATACCAACGAATAACCTTATCCTGGCTAGAAAACCAGACATATTGACGCTGAACAGAAAAAGGATAGCTTGTTTAGTGGATTTTGCTATGCGAGCGTGAATGAAAATAAAAGAAAGTGAAAAGAAAGCCAACTAAAAAAACACAAATTGTTCATCAAGCGAGTGATGGTTATACCACTTGTAGTTGAAAAGGAAAATAGAACTGTAAAATCGGAGGAGAAATCGACTCCATGAAGTCTGAAGTATTCTTCAGATCGATCAAAATGCTGAGATGTGTCCCAAAGACCTAAAGAGATTACTATCTCTCAGACTCCAATAAAAGCTCACCAGCCCGTACTGACATGAAAAACTCACTAGGAGTAAAAATAATAATAATAATAATAATAATAAATAAATAAATAAATAAAAGTTGGTGACATATAGAAACAATAAGAATAGACACTTACGATATAGGAATGGAATTCGTCATAGAAAAATGTGAAGCGGAAAAGACAAGTAAAGGAAGGAATAAAACTACCAAATCTGGAAAGAAATAGAACGCTTGGAGAAAAGGAAACCTTCGAGTACTTGTGAATATTGGAAGCGGACACCACCAAGCAAGTACAGATGAAAGAAAAAATGACAAAAGTGTATATCAAACGAACTAGAAAACATCACGAAACCAACCTCTTCATCAGAAATCTCAACAAAAGGATAAACAGATAGGTTGTCCTCCTTGTAAGATAATCCAGATCATTCTAGAAATGGACGAGGGTAAAACTTAGATAAATGAACCAGATGACCAGAAAGATAATGACGATACATAAGTCCTTACGCCCGGGAGATGACAGAGACTATATCTATGAAGAAGAAAAAAGAAAACTTGCTCACATCGAAAATAACGTGGATGCATTAATACAAGGACTTGATGATTACATAAAAAAGCACAAAAGACGTATTATAGTTACCTGAAAGGGCACAGACAACAATGAGCAACTGATAAACAACTAGGATTCTGGAATTTGAAGAAAAACAACTACATGGATATTTCAAGCAACAAAATATCACACGAGAAGATCTGGACATGGCTAAGAAAGGAAAATATTTAGATAAAAACTGAATCTCTACCAATTGCAGAATAAAAAGCAACGCGATAAGGACCAACTATGTTTAACCAAAATTAGATAAGACGCAACAGATTAGCAAGTGTAGATGATGTAGAGAAAGAGAGGAAACGATTAATCACATGATAAGCAAACGCAGTAAACAAGCGCATAATACTACAAGACTAGACATGTATGTATGGGGGAAGCTGATCCACTGGGAATAGAAAAAGAAATTGAAATTTGACCTTACAAACAAATGATATATGCACATAGCAAAATATGTCCCGGGGAATGAGAAAAATATTCCCTGGAATTTTGATATACAAACAGGTCACCTAATCCCACCCAGAAGACGAGACCTAGTGATAATTAACAAAAGAGAACCTTCCAAATACTAGATTTTGGTATTCCAGTAGCCTCAGAGGGAAAATGTAAGAAAACGAACAAAGAGAAAAGTACTTAGACCTTGCCTGAGAATTAAACATTTATGAAATATGAAAGTGACTGATATTAATTATAATTGTTTCGCTCAGAAGTCCCCAAAAGCAAAACTAGAGGACTGGGAAGAGTTAATAATCGGAAAATAAACCGAACCATCTAAACTACAGCATTGCTAAGGTCAGATGAATACTTAGAATAGTTCTGGAGATTTGAAGTGAATGTTTTTTCCACCCAGACTATAGTAGACCATCCACTCCTCTTTTTCCCTTGGTATTTCCAACCTTTTTTTTTCAAAAAGAGTCCATGGCATACAATCTTACCAGTGCAGTCATGATTCTCCCTATCATAAGTAAATACGTTATTGGCATATATTTGTTGGAAATGGTTCTTTTCGGGTTAGATTAGTTTTATCTTTTATGCTTAGTTGTTCTAGTCACTTGTTTTCTGTTGTTACACCAATCTGCCATAGATGGATGTGGATTTTTTCAAACCAGAAATCATGTAGAGCAAAATGGCCTGGTGTTTTCCAAATTGGTACTTTCTTGAGTGTCACTCTTTAAGAGTTCAGGTGTATGTTCCCCTGCGGGCCCTCTTCAAGTCCATTTTATTTATAAATTCAGTATTTCACTTATGTTTTTTTTTCTGTTCCCTCTCTTTACTCCAAAATTGTTTTTTCTTTGCTTGATGATTTGGCTTTGTGCATTCTCCACAGACTTGCTCGAATTTCTTTTCGTTTATATTGTAATATCCTGTTTTGTGTTTATTGCTTGACCCTTTCTCGGTATCTTTCATGTCTTCTTTCTTTCGTCAATATCTTTTGATTTATTTCATCCATATTTATTGTCAGACTCAACTTCTGTTCTCTTATTTGTCTTTACATTCTGTTGGTTCCTTGTTTATTTTTATTTGCTTTGTATTTTCGCTCGTTGTCGCACTTGTATTTATTTATCTTTCTAGCCTTATTTCCCATTCAGATTTCGTATTTCTAAGAGTGAGACAGAGTACAAATTGACTTTTATATTATGTGAAATCTGATTAGAAATTTAATTAGTGATTGGTTTGCTGGTTATGTTTTAGAGCGTATCAACCCTTGTAGGTAAATTAATGTCAAATCCTGTTTATATATACATTAGATATATATGATTTGTAAACGAAAAGCTTACAGATCACATTCTTAAACAAGCCAGAAATGCTATCTAAGATTGATAATCCTATTTGATATCAATAATCACTTTACATACAGTTAAGTGGTTGCAAGTAGTGTTTGCACTTATACTTCTATTTGCTCACTGTAATATGGTTTTGAGTATTGCAATCAAGCAAAAATGATTTTATTTAAAATCAATCATTTCTTTGCACAAAGCGAAAGTAGTTTCAAGTAGTGTTCCTAATGATAGTTTCATTTGCACGCTGATGGTTTCAAGTATTGCTATGTAACACTGAAAATACTATACAACACTATTTATACATTTGCACACAGTTAAATGGATCCGTGTATGTCTATGTAACACCAATAATTCTATTTTCACAGAGATAAATGGTTTCCAGCATCGATATTTAACACTAATGATTTAATTTAAGACCAGCGATTCGTGTGCTCAGAGTTATATGCTTAAACTGTTCTTTTTCATCCATAGACGGAACCCGAACAGTTCTTCAACTCCGAGTTAGAGTTACCGGAAATTAATAACAATGTAGGAGTGCTGCAAATTCTCCAGAGCAGCAGGACTGGATCCCCACCGTCAGATGGTTTAGTGTCATATACTGGACACATAATGGGATCTTTCGTCCCTCTAGAGATGCAGTCGGTGTATTCTACATTCCCAGCCTACAGCACTAAATAATTAGTTGGAATTATATATTTTCTTTAATGTTAATTTTGGATTGTTTAAAATTCAGAATGTCACTACCCAATAATATTGTAGTTTTATTATATTTTAATCTCGGTAGAATACTTTTTTGTCAGAGTTTGTTATTTTTCATCTGCTCTTTATTGAAGTCTTCTCAAATGTTATTGTTTGTTAGGGTTGTTCTTATTTTTGTAATATGTTATTTAGATGTTTCTCTTAATTTCTGGTTTACTTGAAATCAATCGAATTTTACACGCATAATTTTGTAATCGTCTCTTAAATATATAAGTTTATAATACAAAAAATATGGTAATTTTTTCCTGTATATGGTGTGGTCTTTCGAAAAATATTATTTGTCATGTAAAGAACCCTACCAACGCGACACTCTTAAAAGCGGATTTATCAAACATTGGCGAAGTCGTGACATATCGAATATTCTGGCATCGAAACAAAAAAACCGGATGAATGAACATTGACTGCTTCCTTTTTTATTAGTTAGTAGGCAGCCACGTGGGATTTAAGAGATGCAACTTCTAAGCAGATGACAATTTCTACCAAGGGGATCCAGTAAAAACTTTCATATATGTGAAAATGCAATACACTTTACGGAAGCTTTCTTCTTTGTCTGTATTCAATGGCATATCAAACTTCGTGGGTTATTTAATGACAGATACATCCTTGTAGAAGAACAATACTGGTACTATTTAATCCATGGTTGTAGGGGATACGAGGGTTCATACCCTGTCAAAAAATATTTGTCCGAAAGTGAGCGAATAGAATTCGAACTTGCTTTGAACGATGTCGCAGTCCAGTACGTTAGTCACTACACCACGGGGACTCACCACAAAAGCTTTCAGAAAAAAATATAACGATTTTAATCAGAATCAATACAGATACGTAATTTGTGTCATCTCGTCAAAAATAATTATAATCGCTGTGGACGCCATTCTGCATGGTTTTAAATGAAGCATCATCTTCAGTTTTTTTTATTATTTTTTCACTTTCCTTTTTTTTACACCAGTCTTAATTGGTGCTTTTTTAAATCTGAAATCTGAGCCCCCTCAGATCTGGACTTTTCTAAGTATACTAACCAATATCAACGATGCAGTCGTCTGGATAGTCTTGATTTTTCCTCTGCTCTATTGTTCCCTCAGTCACTTTTCAAGCCCTTTTGGATGTATTCCAGATCATCAACTACAATTAACTACAATCAACTACTGCATTTCCATGTTTCACATTTTTTCAGCTGTCTCACAAGATCCAAGTATATGCTTGTCTTTTTCTTTTCTTTATTTTCACTCTGTGGTCCGCTGGAACAGTCAAACCTAACAATGACAAGTTCTTTTTTCATCTTGTTCATTGGCGCGAGATCTGGTCTTCTGTCCTGAATCGGGATAAACATTTATATCTCAGTCTCAGGGAATTTGATACGTGTCATAATCAAGGTCCTAATCTGGTTGGTGCAAAGACCATTTGTCTGCATGATCAAATGTTAATCTATTGTATGATTTCCACCTTTTCCACTCAGTCTTATTTGTCCTTTTATTTCTTTTATGTCAGTTAACTTCATTAACGTATGGGATTTTTTCTTACATCTTTCTCATCATATAACCTACACTTACTCTTCTTCCATGCATCGTCGATTTTTGCTTTGACATAACTAGTTCTAATGGCATCATTTTTGCTGCGATTAGAAGAAATTCATTTTCTCCAAGTACGCTTTTCTTAAATATCATATTACACCTTGCGAGTTTTTCACAACAGCTTAAGCTGAGGGATTTACACCGGAGTCTGAGTGGGATCAAATTCCCATCATGTCTTTAGGACCTTTCTCAGTACTCTGGCCGATCTCAACAGTGCTGTATTCTGGATGGACTCGATTCATCGTCTGATTTCCAAATCTTCCAATTTCCTATCTAAAACTTTAGGGATCGTTCCAAGTGCAACAATTACAAATGGCATCATCATCTTCATGTTTAATAGCATTTTTACTTCTCTGGCAAGGTACAACTACTTGACGCTTTTTTTCCTTTTTTTTTTATTATTTTCTCTCTGAGGTACGTCAAGTGGGTAAACTCCACTGTTTGGCAGGTTCTATTTTTTTTTTTATTAATTATAATTAAGGTCTGGTCCTATGGCCGAAATTAAGCAATGAGTTTGTATTTCAAAACCCATAAGAATTTTATGTATTACACTTTTCAAGACAGATTCTGGATTGTTTACATACAATTTAGTAGTACGCTCAAATTTCAGTTTCTTGTACAATTCCCAACAGATCACCTTCCACATCTATGTTGTCTAGTCTAGTTCTCTTTTTTTTTTGCGCCGGTGTACTGCGTTTGCTTATTATGTGTTTAAGAATTTCGTTTCTTCCACCACATAATCTATACTAGCTATTTTGTTGCGTCTAATCTATCTTTTTTTTAACATCGTCGGTCATTATAGCGTTGGTTTGCGCTATTATTATTAATATTATTATTATTATTTACTCCTTTAGAGTTTTTCACATTAGTTGATGGTTTCTCACTGGAGTTTGAGTGACAGCAAGTCTCCTCAAGTCTCTTGGATACGTCTCAGGATTCTGGCCGTTCTTAGCAATGCTTTCGTTTGGATAGTCTTTACCCGCCCGCCAACTTCCAAGTCTTCCAGGCCTTTTAATAATCCTTTAGTTATTGTGCCTAAGGCACTAATCACAATTGGCACAATCGTTTCTTTCATGTTCCATAGCTTTTTCAATTCTCTTGCTAGGTCGAGGTACTTATCTTTCTTTTCCCTTTCCTTCAGATTTATTCTGTGGTATCCCGGGTCAGCAAAGTCGACAATTTTGCAGATTCTCTTTTTTTTTGTTGATTATTATGAGGTCTGGTCTTCTGGTCGGGATTAGGTGATCCGTTTGTATATCAAAGTCCCATTGAAATTTATGCGAGTCATTTTCTAGGACAGGTGCTGGGTTGTGCATATACCATTTGTTTGTTTGGTCGAATTGAAATTTCCTGCACCTTTCCCAGTGGACCACTTTGCCGACCCATTTGTGTCCCGCCTTATACTCCTTCTTTGCTAATTTGCTGCATTCACTTATTATGTGATTGATAGTTTCGTCTCTGTCACCGCATAGCCTACATTTACTGTTTTCTTGCGTCATATCTATCCTTGCTTTGATATGATTGGTTCTTATGGCATTGTCTTGTGCTGCTATTAGGAGGGATTCCGTTTCTCTCTTAAAGTTTCCTTTTCTTAGCCAGGTCCAGGTTTTCTGGCGTGAGATGTTGTTTATTAGACCTTTAAAGCGGCCATAGAGTTGTTTTCCTTCCCATTTTTATTTCCTAGTTGTTGTCACTCTTTCGTCTATCGTGTTGTCGGTATCGTTTCTGATAGTTGTAATTAATCCTCGCTTGTGTTTTTCTATGTAGTCTTCGAGCCGTTGTATGGATGCGTCAACGGTGTCTTCGATGCTGGCAAGTCCTCTTCCTCCCTCTTTTCTAGATACATATAATCTGTCAACGTCGTCTCTGGGGTGTAATGCCTTATGCATATTTTTATTATTTTGGCTTGTATGTAATTTCATCGTTGAATATTGTGTTGCTTTTTTTTTATTAAAAATCACTCGGGTCGTCATTCTATGACACCAACCAACAGCACAGATGAAAATACTAATAAGAGTTTAAATCTTCAATGAGACTAAATCTCATGTTTATTGTCGCTCTGAGAAAACTGGTTAAACGATCCAGTTGATCTAACAAATAAGCAACGATGTATCTTTGGCTTGTTGAAGGCCAAATAAAGCCTTTACACTCACCCTCTTAAGACCGATGTCAACATACACAGACGGAAGACATATGGAAGTCTGCTTTCTTTAATAAAATGAAACGTGAATTCTTCCAAGCTGCAGTAATGTTAGTATTATTGTATGGCTGAACCATTTTGAATTTCACTTACTGAGTGGAGAAAAAGCTGGATAGGAACTTCAAGGGAATAAATCCTCGAAGTGAAAAAACCGCGGGATAGCCACTTACTTCTAAGATAGCAAACCATCCAAGTATGACGAAGAAGACATTCTGGACACTGATGGAGAAAGTAAAAATAAAGTCATTTGTGACGTTTGTCTATGGACACCAGCTTCTAGATAAACCAGAGTTTGCCGACTAGAAAATATTTACATTTACAAGCTCTATGTAGAAATTGAGAAATTACTGATAGGAACAGATTGAAAGAGAGAGAGAGAGAGAGAGAGAGAGAGAGAGAGAGTGATTCCCTAACCTTTTGGCATAAAATAACCCTAAACAGTTCGATATGCCATAGAAATAACTCATATTACCCTGCACAGACGGGTACTTCAGCAAGTTGAATTGCAATTTCCCTTTGCTTACTTAAAGCAAGACGTGAGGGATACTAAATAAATCATGCTCGGCTGTTTATTTGTTTGCTTGGGTTTTATGGCATATCAACCTTTGTAGGTTATTTAATGCCAAATCCATTTTTATACAAACATTTCTATTTCAAGCAATTCAAATAAAGAGAAATCCAATGAGGTAGTTCAAGGAAAAATGCTCATAGAATTTACCTCTCAAACACGAACCATTCCTCCTAAAAGTGGAAAATCTCCTCCAAAAAATAGTTCTTACATAAGTCTCCACTCCGTCCATCAAAAACCGTCAAAAACAGACAAAAAAATTATTTCCCAAAAAGCCAGAACAGCTTAAACAAAAACTGCAAGAGAGAGAGAGTGAGAGAGATAGAGAGAGCGTGTGTGTGTGTGTGTGTGTGTGTGAAAGAATTCTGACTTGTATCTGTTTTTCTGATTTGATATTGATTATTTTTTTATTAGAACATATATGGCTTTTTATTCTACGGTAGTGGGGAACAGCGTAGATCTGAAATAAATAGAAAATAAAAAATGAATGATCAAAGCAGGTAGTTGTCAAGATTAATAAAAATGCGATTAGCACTAGTAATTATTATCTTATCAAATGAAACTTTTAGTTTTGAAATATTATGCAGCAATTCAGAGGATAAAATAGGTAAACTCATGAATAGTTGGAATCAATTTACGAATCGATAAATCAAGTTTTCCGCATTTACATCCAAAGTCATGAGATAGATCCTGCCGACAAGCAAACTTTGAATTAAATTACTTACATACCTTAGGTATTATATCATAACTAGAAAACTTTTGAATCACTAATTGCTACTTTCAGACTTTGTCTATGGTCTATATCATAGGATAATCTAACCGGATTTCGTTTTTAGGCAACTTCTTCCTTGCCGTATACACTTTATCAAAATATTAGAATTATGAAAAATTTTATAATACTTGAAAACGACATTGCACTGGCCATTTTTTAAAAATTGATTGAAAAATCAAGGTAAATGATGTTAAAAAATCCTTTTACAATTGTTTCAATAATGAGTTTTATTTAGCTTTGGGGTTTTTGATCGATAAATCAGCAGTTCTAAAATGTTCAATAAGTTGCAGATTTTCGATTCCGAACTGGAGAATTTCGACGTAACCTGAAATGAGCAAGTATAACTTTCTGTTTATTACTTTCATTTTCACTAATCTAAAACAAAAAGAATATTTCAACAGCAAACGCACAGTGAGCACCAATCTAAGTGATGGACATAACTGATCGTATTAGAAAAAAGAATTGTCAAAGATTAGGAGGAAGAAACCACCATTACCACTTGCTTAAGTTCACTTACACCACATGGGAGACAATTTAAAATCGGTGTGGTATTTCGATTGCAAAGGATTACTTTTAAACGACCCTTCCTCGAACGTAGTGATTGAATATCTATATAATGTTTTGTTGACAATTTCAATTCTAATTATACTCTAAAATTTCAACAGGTGTCTATATTTTTCTCTTCTTTTCTCTTTTTTTATTTTTTATCTGATAAATACCCTAAAATCTCTAAATTACTAAATAAAACAATTCGCAGTCTGGAAGTATCCACGTGACGTAGTGGTACAAAGTGCTGGACTGTGATATCGCAGTAAAGGAGTTTCAATCAAAATATTACGTTCCCTTTCAGACTAATAACCTTGGGAAAGGCATGAACCCCCTTATCCACCAGAAAGCTATGGGTTAAATAGTACGGTTCTTCTACAAGTTTGGCTTTTGAAATGAATAACGCACCAAGTTGATATCCCATTGAACAAAGAAACCAGATCAAACCAATCTCCCACTTGAAATGCTATAATTTTGTAGGGTTAGCATTCGCGCCAAATGTAATTTTTTTTAGTAACTAAATTCTTGCTATATGTATAACTATGAAATACTTATTAAAGTCCTTCACTCCAGCCAAAATAAAAGAATGCCATTGTGGACCAACTTTACAAGGGACCCCATCCGGTGTGTATATATATATGATCTTTTGAGAGAAAAAAATATATGTATATATGAGTAAATGCATTAGTAGACATATATTTAAGTCTTTTGAGTATCTGTAAGTGCCTGTCTTCACGCCTGTGCGTTTGCGTGTGTATTCGCGCCCTTGCCTATTTAGTCATTTTATTTTTCTTTTCTTTTTTATCATGAAATAATCTAAATTTTACAAAATCCAAACAAGAATGCACTTCCCCCGCAAGTCTAAAATCCGGTCGTGGCTTGTTTACATTAGAAAAGATAATGTTTACCTTCTTGACTAGACAGAATTTGTTTTCATTTTAGCATTCTTCTTCTTCTTCTTCTTCTTCTTCTTCTTCTTCTTCTTCTTCTTCTTCTTCTTCTTCTTCTTCTTCTTCTTCTACTTCTTCTTCTTCTTCTTGATAGAAAACAAGGAAGACCGAGATTCTTCAGAGAATTTTTTACATTGATAGTTCACTGAGTGCAAATTACGCTTTTTTTGTTGTTCTTTTTCTTTTTAAAATCCTTCTTTTTTTATTGGTGTGCTATCTAGCCCGCATGTACTCTCGTAGATATAAGTAAAAATGTAAAAACACACAAAAATATACAAAACTTAAGGTATTCATGCTACTCGAATGTTTTAGTTTTCACAAGAAGATAAATGCATTCATTCGTAAAAAAAAAGAAGATTGTATGACATGAATTCCTCTTTCATAGGGAAATAGATGGTCTGCTTTGAAAAGTAATATTCACGGAAACTAAGACTATTTCTGACATCAATTTGACTGTTTCAGATAGACAGATAGATTGGTAGTCGGAGGGTTCAGGAGAAGGTCAATTTTTGCCAGTTGATACCAATGTTAGGGAAAAAACGAAACCTTGGTTACCAAAATACTCAGAAACTACTGGAAACGTTTAGTTCGTCATCCATTTCGACATACTTGCACGGCATCATAAACTGAATGGAGAGAGAGGGGGGCTTAACACCTGCGGCGAGTGATGTTTTTGTTTCTACTCACTAATCCGACGATTAACCATCACCAAGGTAGCAGTTGGTGGTAACGACGCTACACTACCTTCACACTTAGCAGATTTGTATTTTTTCAATCTCTAGAACATTTCAAAAGTAGCAGAACATTTAGAAACAAAAAGTTGAATACTGTCTTTCCAACTTTTCTTGAGAAGAAAACATCAGATTTCTTTAAACATGTAATCAAAATTGTTACATTCTTGTCTTCAGGAATTAATTCACTGGTAAAACGGGAGGGATTGAGTTGTACAATTCCTTTCATAGGAAGAGAGATGGTCTGCTTTGAAAATTGATATTCTTTGTTGCTAAAATAGAATTTCTGGCATCAATTTGTGTGTTTCAAATTGTTTGAATGATAGAAAGCAATATCGAGAAATGTACAAAGTTATCACTTGATTCTGATAACAATGCATGAATATACTCCGGATTTTACATCCTATAGATGGAATAGACAAGACAATGTGGAGAGGAAAAGCATTGAAGTATGCGATGATACATTAATGCAATGACTTGAGAACTACGTTAAGAAGTATAAAGAAAGATTAATTACTGCTAGTAATAACAACATTGACAACATACGTAGAGACAGAAAAAAAAGGAAATTGAAATTGGAAAAAAGACAACTGTATTGATATTTCGAGCGACAAACTGGCGAGATTGTACACTAGAAGATACGGAAATGGCTTAGGGAGACTAATTTGAAAAGAGAAACTGAATCTCTTGTAATAGCTGCAAAAAACAATCTACTGGACATTGGCTTAATGGTTAGCCACATTTAAATGTCTTGCACGTATTCTAGTGAATGCACAACCCAGAATTCATTCTGGAAAATGAGATGAATAAACTTTTCAGGGATTTTGAGATACAAACAGATCTCCTAATCTCGGCCAGACGACCGGACTCAGTGATTGATAGTCAACAAAAAAAGAGAATCTGCCGAATAGTGTACTTTGCTGTTCCGGCTGAGCACAGGCTAAGACTGAAAGAAAGTAAAAAGTGATATAAGTACCTAGACCTTGCTTTAGAACAGAAGAAAACAATGGAACATGAATGTGGCGTTGATACCAATTGTAAAAGGCGCGCTCGGTAATTACCAAAGGATTGGTACAAAAGGAGGAGCACTAGGAAATAAGAGGACGAGTGCACACCATCCAGACAACAGTATTGTTGAGATCAGCCATAAGACTGAAAAGATTCTTAGACACCCGATGAGATAGGCTGTCACTCAAACTCCAGTGAGAAACAATCAGCAAAAACTGGTGTTAAAAACTTTCAATGGAGTAAGATAATAACAAGTTGTATATAGATTAAACGATACATAATAACGTTTACACATCTTTTTAAACGTTAATTAGAATTTCTGATGTTCTAAAAAAATATATTAGAAATGGAGTTTAATTTTTTTTTAATTTTCAGATTTAAAATCTTAAAAAATGTGTGTACAGCTGAGAAACTTATATCATAAGGTAATGATATTTTAACTGTTTTTAGAAGTTTTAGACTTCGTATTAATAAAAAAGTTATGAAGCCAGTTTCGATATTTTTGTTTTAACAAAACACAGTGTTGTGTAGGTACTCTATACTCTCCAAATCATAGTCCATGTGTTTTTTTATTCTTTCTTAAATAGATATTTTTCCTCGACAAGTTTTGAGAACATTAATAATACTTTTAAAAAATTTGACATATGAAATTGAAAAAGAGTTTATCACTTTACAATATTTATTACGTTTATAACTGGCATTAATTTATTCTTATTGATTTATCGTTATTAATTAATCTTTTGCGACAAATATTTATCAAAGGGCAATTAAACAAAAGCGCTGTTTATCTCAATATCTGCAGTGTAACATAAAATACTGAAATATAATGCTAAAATAATATCTTTAGATAAATGCGACCACTGTTAAGCAAAACATAAGATGGGTTTATGTATATATATATTCATAATGTTAAAATATCATTACCTTATATATATATATATATATATATATATATATATATATATATATATATATATATATATATATATATATATATCAAAATAGGTAGATCTAAGAAGAGATTTGTATTTTGGGAATTTATTTTATAAAATAAAAAATATAAGCAATGAAAAAGAAAAAAAAGAAAGGAAATAGATTAAAAAATATGAATAAAAAATATATTAATAAATTATAAAATAAATAAATTAATTTAAAAAAATGCAAATCTCTTCATAGACCTACAAATTCTAAAATATCTTTATTCAATCTTTCGACCTACAACAAAAAATTTATTTATATATATATATATATATATATATATATATATATATATATATATATATATATATATATATATGTATGTATGTATGTATGCATGTAGATGCTCAAACCTCTGGTGAGTTTGTATTGATGTCTGATGTCCGACAAGCTTACTTGCAGATCGGTCACGTGAAACTGAGTCCTATGTTATACATACAAGGACCTTTCAATGAAAAGAGGGCCTTTTTTTTCAAAATATAAAGCAAAATATATCATTACGAATTTTTTTTTTCATTAATGTAAACTCTGAATTATTTGGCATTGGTTAAGAGAAAAAACATTTCATCTCTCAATACTATTTGTTGGGACTATTCAAAATCGTGACACATCAAACAGAGAGTTTAAAAGGATCCTTTCATCAAATATTTGATGCCTAAGATTGGCAAATATGTTAAACATACAGGAGAATTAGTGATGTGTTCGGAGAAGCATGTTTTAGTCAAAATATTTTTCAAAAGGGGTAAATATGAGTTTGCCACAACGTATTTGAGTCGTAAATACAGTCCATTCCGTGGAAACACACTGACTCTCCGATGAATTAAAGCCCAGTACACAGTGGTCAGTAAATAAGTTCATTCTGACAGTCTTCGGGGACATAAAAAAAAACTACCACAATTGAAAGGTGCATTAATAAACAGTGTTTCTTTCTGCCAACTTCTCAGACAAATTTCATATTTTTATCATATAAAACATTTTTGAAAAGAATTCGTATCGTGATAATTTTTATGTACATTTTTTATACTTAATTTATCAAAACACGTGTTGATCAGGTGTTAATAATTTTTTACCATGTTATCTTTATTATTCTTTTTACATCTCTTTTGAAATAAAATTGCATTTATAAATCAAAAACATTTATTTGAAAAATGGTTTGCAATAAAAATTAAGTTATTTACACCCCTTTCTGAAGGTTTCAAATTTTTTCGGAATTCAAATTATTTTGGTATAAAAATCAAATAATTTTTTTACTCCACAAAGAATTAGAATGGTTACACTAATTTTGTTCTGCTCTAATTTGCTACGATCAAAGTGGTTTGAAGAAGTGAAAAGACATTGTATCTATCATAGTGGCAAAAATGCCTTGCTGAATAACAAATTCAGTTGTAAGTATCCTTCTTCGAAAACTCAAAACGAACTCGTGATTCAACAAACGAAGATTTTGCAAATGAAATAAAGCAAATTTTGACATCGATATCCATTCTGAATCTGTTTGAAACTTTCTAATTGAATTTGTTTATTGATCTGAAATGAAGCCAAAAATAAAATACTGCTAATAGACGCAATGAAGAAGAAAAGATGGCAATGGGCGGTTTATTATCAAAATTGGTTCAATGAAGACTGGAAAAAAGTCTCATGGACTGATGAGCCAAAAAATAAGATGCTTTATGAAAATAACCGAAAAAGCGATCGAAGACAAAATTCTAAATATATTCCGATGGTGGTTTAACTAAAAGTAAAATATCCTTTATCCGCAATGGTGTAGGGAAGTATGATTTTAACAAGATAATGACCCTTTCCATGGAACTAGAGTAACAAAACTTTAATTTCAGTCAAGAGGAATGAAAGTCGTGTAATGGCCTTCTGGTTCAGCTGATTTATACCCAAATGGCAATTTATGGCGATTGTCTAAAAACCTTCATGACAGACAAATATCTAACCCAAATTTCTTAATCGTTGAAACTATAAAAGCTTGGTGTAATCTCCAAAATGACAATATCATAAAAAAAGAATCAATGCATTGCTGAAGGCTAAAAGTGATCAAATTAATTATAAATCTTTTGTAATGAATTTGATTTTAGTATAAACCTTACAAATATTTATTTTGACAAAAGTATGAAATTTATTTTACCCAGCCACGTCAATTTTTCCTGAAATTGAATAGATATATGAGACTTATTATTACTAGTGGTAATATTTACGGAGAAATAATGATAATATTTTTTGGACAATTCAAATTTAAAATTAAATATATATATATATATATATATATATATATATATATATATATATATATATATATATTGTGCTTTCAAAGAGATGCAATGATTAATCGAATATTACTTTTCTTTAACTTAATCGCTTTAACACACTTAGACTGGATTTTCTATTAGTTAAATCATATTTGAATCCCCTCTTCTAATACAGAGTAAATATTCACTCCAAATTTTACCCATAAGTAGAATCCTAAGTTCAGGAAACATGAAAAGTCAGTGGTAGCAAGCAAGTAAAGAAGTCCCTGCACTTAAACAGTAACCTTGGTTTGCCTATTGCAATTCAAAATTTATAGAGACAGACTTATTTTTTGCTAAATTTCAAATTGGGCCTAACCAGCCGGAATGGGGAGATAGGAGTGACCAGCTGTGCACATGTCTTTATTCAAATTTTACTTTTTAGAATGAACGAAAATCTTAGTCTCGAATCTCAGTAATTTTAGAATATTCCCCATATTTGAGACGTTCATATCTATGTAATCAAAGTATTTCATATTTTACGTAATCTGTATTTATAAACAGTTTCTTTTTCGCTTGATTGTAGTATAGTTTTATGTGAAGCTATTAAATTTAATATGCATAGTTACTATACCCAGGGAAAGAGTTTAACGTCAAGAAATTCTTTCTCATACAAAAAGGCGAAACTCTCATCAGTCGTAGGGCTTTAGCAATTAATAATTATCAGCAAGAAGTGATAAGGCTGCAACATGTAACATATCCTAGAGAGTTTAAGTTCCAAATCTTTTTAAATAGCAAATTATATTCAATTATCTTATAGAAACTGCTATTAACTATTTGATTATACTTTTTGATTATGTTGATAGGAAGCTTTACAAGAAGAAAGTTAAGAATAATTATATAACCATATTAAAGAGTTCAGATTAACACTCAGGGGGAAAAGAACGTTAAAATTAATAAACCTCTTAAATTCTGCTCAAATTTAAAGATATATATATTTCTACATAACCCGAAGAAAATTTATAAAGGACAATATCTATATTAATAAATAACATTTCTGTTCGTGTTTGTAGATGATAAACATTAAGCAACAGAGCTCCGGAGGAAAATTTTGGCATGAAACCTCGCCAAACATCTACTTAACAGCCAGACTATATAAAGCATTCATTAAAAGTCTCTTTTGTAAACGAATCTCCCATTTTCAATATAGTAAATTATTTCAAATTGTAAATTCATCACTGGAGTTTCGGAATAATTCACCTGTGGGGCCTTGATTATGCTGACTGTACGCCCTGCAATGGAGTAAGCTACCCATCCGCTAAAAAACTGCCTTGGATATTGAGGCTTCAGTTTTGTAGATCTAAAGAGTGTGGATTAGCCTTTCATTGCTATTATTCTCAGTACCCCTTTGTCCTCGAATGCTAGTACCTGTTATCGTCCTATCTGTGGTTCAAACAGATCTGTTTGAAAATTCCTACCATTGAATAGTAATACATAAAAACATATAGACAGTAAATTTGGCGACCGTTGTCGAGGGCAACCAAAAGACTCCCATTCAATCGCTACTACACCGAGGTGTAGAAGGGGGCACTACTCCTTTCCCTGGAATAATGATAAAAATGACATATCTTTGTAATTAAATATACCTATTTGAAT
>OY757905.1:97943185-97948185 GCA_963585895.1 Sepioteuthis lessoniana | reverse complement strand
ATCTGGAAACCTATTGAAAGCACCACCTAAGTGTGTGTGAGTGTGTGTGTGTGTGTGTGTGTGTGAATTGTTTCCTTTTTGTTTAACCAAATAGAGAAGCCATCAAATCGAAAATTAGTATTGAATCGACATCATCGAGTTGAAAATGTAGAAAGTTATTTTTCCATGTGACATTTTTTCCTTCCTCGGAAAATCAAAACCTTCTATAAAGTAAGTCCTAATCTAATAATAGATTTTGGCCCAATGCCTGCGTGCATCCCGTTATAAAAAATGGAAAGGATTAATTTTTGGTTGGTTTCGTAAAATAAAAACAAAAACTGATTTTCATCAGCATATCTTCACTATGGTTTCTAATTGTAGTCGAAGGCACCATTCAGGCTTTGCAGAAGAATTCATTAAAAATCACACCCTTAGAGTATAATTCAATTTTGCTTTTGTATTTGATTATATTGTTTTATTACTGATTAAATGTAAAGACATTATTTTTTATTCTTATATACCGTTATTATATGTACTATTTTTCCATATTTTACATCCTAAACTGGAGGGCATATATTATGCACAAGAACTATATAATCAAGTATTTTTTTCGGACACATGTCTTAATATGTTTGAAATTGCATGACCCAAATAAGTTATATCTATAGTCCAAACTAATGTTTTACACCGTGGCAGAGAAATATCAAAAGGAATGTGCTTATTATTGAGTTTTCCTAATGTGTCCTTATTTTGGGGCAAACTTTTGCATTTTTGTGTGAACGTGTCTGAATTTTTTCTCTAAATAGTGCATATTTTCTTTTGTTTTAAGACATATTGTGAATTATACATATTCTTACTTTTTGTCAGTACAAAGCAATAAAAGTTGAACTAATCCAAATTTTGGTAAAATTTAGGTACTAGAAATTTTAATTAGTCAGGACATATTATAATTTTTCCATAATTTGGCAGCCTAAATTTAAGAGTGCGTGTTATACATAAGTATGTGTTATGCACAAATAATTACGGTAATGCAATATGAAAAATGTTAAATCATCTAAAAGTATGTATTTGCAAACCACTGCGCACGAATAGGATGCAACACAAGGTCTATTTTTAAGCGGAGTTGGAAATGTTTGAATTCCGAGTTTTCTTTCTCCGAGACCGGTTGCCATACCAAAGTTAAGAACATAATCTGCACTACTATTTATTATTTACATAGGTGGAAGGAGAATAGTTGAATTCATACTTTTCCTTAGAGTATCAGCGCAATGTGAAATGTAAACACCTCGTCTAGGATTTGAACTCGGGTTGCCGCGTCCATTTTCTATCATAGTAAACTTTACACCCCGAACATCTTCAGTATATAACAGTATGCATATTTTATGCAAACCCATTTTCTCTTTCCTCTCTCTCTCTCTCTCTCTCTCTCTCTCTCACACACACACACACACACACACACACACACACACACACACACACACATACATATGTCTACAGTAAACCGAGAACTAGTACACATGAGAAAAGGTGGCAAACTGAGGCATACCCCAAAAATGACACACGTTTATCGGCACTTGTTTACACGAAGTCTCATCCCGAGTGAAATTTGAATTCAAATCGACGAATACTCGACTCAAATGCTCTTTAAAAAACATACGTTGATTTAATTCAGAAAAAAATCAAGTCGTACCACGTTTAACTTCGAAGTAATTTCATTGAATGATAGTTTTCTTTCTTTTAAACAAGTCATTTGCAAAAATAGTTGACCTACAATCGCTGAAAAGTTGGCGTAAAACATAGAAGTCACTTAATTATTTCTCTCGTCTCAGATGTCGGTTTATTGATGAAAACGAGAAAGAAACCTAGAAAGAAAACACTTCAAAAATATATTACATTAATCAATGAACTCTTGAACAATGGTCGATCTTTACGTGAAATCAACTAAAAAAGGAGTATATTTGGAAAGAGGAAACTATGATTTCTACAGCATCAGAAAATTAACATTTTTGTTGAATGAGTTTGCATGGTGTTTCTTTATTCGCAGAACACTCCAGCACTTAGAGGTGGTAAAGTTTACTAGATTCAACTTGTACTGTTGTAGTAAAAGTAATCGGAGAGCCAAGTTCAACTCCAGCAGGAGACAGTTAACACAGAACTTCACTGTATGTCAAACAATTACCCTTTGAATCCATCACATTTTTTACCCAGCTATGGGTAAATAGTAAGCAAGTAAGTAGGCAAACTATGCTCTTTAGCCTTGGTACGGCAGTTTGTCGAAAGAAAAAGAAAAGATTGAAATAAAATCAAGTGTTTTCCGCATAAAATTTGATGGTGATAAATATAACGTCATATATATATATATATATATATATATATATATATATATCACGGCAAATAATAATTACTTTAAAAAAGAAAATCCTACTTTTTCAGAAGTCACGAAAATATGACTAAAAGAATAAATAAATAAAACGAAAACTAAAGGCCCTTTCGATCGGTGTTTTTCAATAACAACAACCGGTAGCATTTTCAAAGAGGAAGGAAATTAGCAAAAGTTGCGAAGAAATTTACAACTATCCAGATTCTCGGAATCGGAATTTTTCTGCTTGTACAGGTTAGGGCAGAGGTCAGTTTTTGCTTCAAATAATACTAGATGATTTTTACTCCAAGCCTTGTGCAAAGAAGAGAAAAACTCATCCAAATAACGCATCCAGCATAAATAGTGATCGCTGAAATGCTTATAAACTACAAAATCATGCAACTGTGGGCGCCCGGATATAAATGCTTTGGATCGCTTCGCATACTTCCTGGCACTTGTTGAGTAACAGGTACCTTCAACAGCTGAGTAGTCCTACCTATAAAGTCAGCATCACACTGACATTGAAATTTGTCGATCATCATAATTTGTTTGCTGTATCGACTAGATATCTTTTTGAGAAGACAGAAGGGCATACCTAATGGTAAAGATAGTTCTAACCTTGACAGAGAATAAAAACAGCGCATAACTGATAAGGAAATTTTGTCAGTAAATAACTGACTAGAATGTCCAATCCACGGGATCTTCACATATACCCGATGTTTAGGAGAACCAAACATTTTACTGGAGTTAAATTTGTATCAGAATGCTTCGAACAATATTGAACAAGTCCTGGAGGCATCCCCGCCCCACAAAGCAGCAGCTATATGACCACCTACCACCCGTCACGAAAACTATCGAAGTTAGACGAACCAGACATGCAGGACACTTCTGGAGAAGTAGGGACGAGCTCATAAGTGATGTACACCTATGGACCCCTTCACATGGCCGATCAAAACCAGAGAGACAAGCTGGCACCTACATACAGCAGCTCTGTGGGGATACGGGGTGTAGCCCTGAGTACCTGCCGGAAGCGATGAACGATAGGGAGGGGTAGCGAGTGAGGGTAAGGATATCTGTGCTGATGGCACGACAAGATGATGATGATGAAATTTGTATCTCGTAAATCTGATATTAATAGAGCTCAGAATTTTATTGCATATTGTTCATCTTAAGTGTCCGCATGTCCAGATTGCATTTTTGAAATTCACCAGCTGTGACAATCGGGATTTAGTAGGGTGTATTTCAATCCCTACAGTAGGTGTTCATTTGAACCTGAAATCATAAATATCGGTCCGTCATCTCATAAGATGTTTTGCAATAACATATTGAATTATCAAGAGTCTAAGACAATTTTAAATACCTGTACAAAAAACTCTGGAAACTTATTGAATTCACCACGTATATATTTTATTGTATATTTTGTATCATTTAATGCAAAAATAACAGTTGAGCGTATGCGTAATAAATCTGCGAATCAACTGCTATTTGTATATAGCTCTGATTGATTTATTTCGCTCCGTACATTTTTTACGGGTCCTGCAAGTAAATACCTTTAAATCTCAAAAAAATATTTTAAGAGGAAAATATACACTTTAATTCTTGTAAAATCGTTTTCGAAATCAAAAATTAACCTTAATAAAAATTGTCAAAATATAGGTAACTCACCCATTCCGCTTGAAATCCAGTAAAATAGCTCCTGAAATCATCGACAAAAGACACCCTTATCAAAAAAGCAGATTTCTTCCTTTTCAAATATTTATGAGAACTACCCTATATAAGGTATAGTAGATGATAAAATTATTCAATATATATGTGTGCATGAAAACTCGTTATTTATGTAGGATACTCTGTGACATATGAACGCACAGTGACATCGGTATTCTCTGAAGAAATGGACTTGGCGAACCAAGTTCAAATACTGAACAATAGAGCGTTTCAGTTCGCGCAAATTCCTTTGAGAAAGCCATAAACCTGTCTTTTCTCCCACCATTTATGGGTAAGCTTTTTTCGGCAACCGGTCGAATAGATACTTGGGTTTGGTTTGGTTTCGTTTCGTATTATGGCATCTCAACCATTGTAGGATCTTTATTATCAAATCCTCTTTATGCATGTATATTGAATATATGATTTCTATACACATTTTTAGACAAATTTTTTTATACAAGCCTGAGCTCATTTTTTCTATACGCAGCCAAATGATTTCACCTATCCAACACGAATAATTCCATTAACCACCAATCACTCGTTTGCCCGCAGCTAAACGCTTTCAAGCACGGCTTCTTAACTCTAACTATTCAAATAAACATCTGGCATTTGTATTCACAGAGTTAAATGATCAATCAGTTCTATTTCCTGTCCGTCAATATAACACAAGGCATTTGTTAGCACACAGTTTAAATGCCAAAAAGTTCTATTTGACCCATAGAGATGACCTTAAGAAGTGTTATCATTCCGGGTCAGAGTGAACCTGGGATCATAAGTACGCAGTTTAAATGTCAAAACAATCCTATTTAAAGCAATTCAGTTTAGCATAAGTAAACAGTTTAGTTCTATTTGACCCTTAGGACTTTATCAGGTGCTACGACTCCTGGCCTGAGAGGACCTGGGAAGAATGGCATTATTGGAGCCTCACCATCTGATTGTCTAGTACCATATCAGGACA
>OY757905.1:97753185-97940685 GCA_963585895.1 Sepioteuthis lessoniana | reverse complement strand
ACGATAGATGCTAAGGTTTTTAACGTTTTGCTTCTCAATTGTATTCGACCTGAAATCGATAAAAATCATCAGAAATATCAGAATAGCTTTGGAAGAAATCCTTCCAGTCTCACAGATTCTGATTGTCTGCCTAATCATTGAAGTATTGCATGGAAAGAATCTCGTGGCAACATTAGGGTTACGAGTTTCCTTCAAGGTGTTCGATTCCATGTACATAGGGAAGCTGGAACAAATACTATGAGCATATGGCCTTCCCAAAGAAATATTTACCACTATAACGCTACTTTAAGAAAACACAAAAGCAATGGTTCATTAACCTGATGCAGACACAGAATTCTAGGAAAAAGACAAGAAGCTGACGATATCACGCAAAAACTATGAGAGATGCAGACTAAGCAGATGACCTAGCACTTCTCGCTAATAGATCCGTTCAAGATGAATCCCTATAGATTAGCCTGGAGCAATCAGTAGGAAAGATATGCCTCTTTGTGAAGGCAAATAAGATAGAGTAAATGTGTTTTTAAAAAAAATTCTCTATTCAGAGTGGAAAGCCATTAAATTAGTACACCAATTCACATACCTCAGCAGCAACATCTCATCTACCGAAAGTGATGTCAACGAACACCAAGGGAAGGCGTACAATGCTTTTGATATGTTATTGATCACACGGAAATCTAATTAATCCGATAAAATAAATCGGGATTTCTAACAAGTTGTAACCGTGTTCCTACAACTGTATGGATGGATGCTCCAAGTGGATATTAACAAGTAGAAGGGTAATACATAAGAACGCTGCGTGTTGGTTTAAGAAAATCCTGGGAACTACACCACTCCAAAACAGCTGTTGTACGGCTACCTGCCTCTCATTTCCCACGTAACCCAAGTAAAACGAATAAGACATACGAGGCGCTACTGGAGAAGTAATCTCGACTTCAAAAGCGTCATTTTCCTGTGGACTAACGGAGATGGACGTGCCAATTTTAGTTGACAAGCAAAAACTTACATTAACTCTGTACAGTCAAGTACGGTCATGCAGCTTTGAAGACTTGCCAGGAGAGCTGGATGATAGGTATTGAGAGTGAGAGAAAGGGAGAGATAGAAAAAATCAGAGAAGTTTGTGCTGTCAGCATGACTCGATGCTAATTATATATATATATATATATATATATATATCTTTAAGAATAACACACACACACACACACACATATATATATATAGTATTTCTCTAATTTATTTATAAATGATTATAATATAATTCAATAAAATGGAATGACTATTGATCAAACATCATGGTTGAATATGGTGGTTTAATCGACAATATGCCAAGGATTATAAACGGTGTATGAAGAGGTGACACGATTTTATCATTCTCTGATATTAGAGTACTAGAAAAAAATACGATGATTAAAATGTGTTCATTAAATTTCACCGATTTTCTTCGAGACATTAAAATATGTTTTATACTTCTTTGATAACATGTGGAATTGAATGAATTCAAAGAAAAAGAACAATGTCAAACACTTTTAAAATTGTTAATTGAGAATATATACACAGTAAACCTTTTTAAAACATGTCATATTCTTCTTTTATCTTTGCATTTAGGACTTGAAGATGGACGAACTGCTGGACTACTTGTATAAAAAAAAGTGATGGTGTTTGGATATAGAGATTGTTGACTTAACATCTCGACTTGATTTAGACGAGTCAGGATCAATAAGAAATGTCAATCCTTGAATATTATCTCAGACAGATCTGTCAAAAATAATATTTTTAATGATTATGAACAATATCAGCTCTTAAAATATCAATATAGCCATGCGTTATAATGTGTTTGAAATAACTGAAAATACATTTTAGCATCCATAATAATTGGAAACTACTCGTTTAACTGACTCTTATATAACATTAACCGGCAAGGTTTGATATGTCATAAAACCAACCAACCAACCAACAAACAAACAAACAAACCAACCCTGCTTTTAATGTTAGGATTTGCCAATTTATGAATATATAGCTATCACAAAATAAGTACATATATATATATAAGAAATTTTATTTGTGGCTTCTGGTACTATATAATTCAAAATATCATCTGTTTTGATTGTTTATTGTTTCACAGAAAATATTTGAATTTAAGTATCAGTGGTTAAAAAAATATTTTTGGTGTACTGACGTGTTGTCAAAATAGTTAGTCTAGATATGGTTTGGCTTTTGAAAGGAAACTTTCTGAGTATTAACAATTTCCTTGCCATTCGTGTTTTCTAATGTAGCTTTATTTTATTTATACGCATATATATATTTTTCTCTTGTCTAGTGAAAAAAATGGCTGGATTTATATTGACCCCTAACTCTTGGTCATTACTATGTCTACTAAATATTAAAATGAAAAAAGTAAACAATTTTGGAAATGTCAGAAAACATGATCGTGTTTGTCTGAGAAACAAACATTTCATAATTAATGAATAAATATGTACACCTTGAGGCGAAGACAGATATTTCACTGTAGCTAAAAAGGGGAGAAAGCGAGAAGAAAAAACTTCATCCAGCAGGAAATGTAGTCAAGATGTCTAGAGACATGACGTGAGGTGCAAGCATGCCACCAACATGGCGGTAAAAAGCATGCCTATCAAATTTACTATCTACTCTCTTGATTTACGCTTGCGTTTTCTCTCTTTCTCTTATGTTTTCTCTTTTTTAGATATTTTCATTTATGCTTTTTGATTAGTTGCTTACTGCTTTAATGAGGGAAGTAATTATTGATTCGTGTGTGAGGAGTGTCCTAGACCTTAACTCAAATTTCGAATCTGACCGTGTCGATAACCGTAAAGCATGCGGTATATTTGCTCTAATTAATAAGATCAGAAACTTAAATGGATGTTTGATCGTAATGATTCTTTGGTGTTTGATCATTAAAAATAACTGGATTGGTATGTATTTACTCAAATGTTTAGATTACAATATATTTCCAAAATTATATATTACAAGGTTTCTTTTAAGATGAAAGCACAAAGCTACTACTTGCTAAAAATAAATGTACTCATAGATTTTAGAAATACATGAATGCAATGGCTACAGTGAAGTTTAGGAAAAATTTCTGTTGAGCTAATATTTCTAGAAGAGAAAGTTTTAAAATCAACATTCGAAATCATAGACTTTCTGAAATCTTGAACACCTAGAACTGGTACCGGTTGCAGACTTGCTATTTTCTCATTCAGCTGCAAAGATAGATAGATAGATAGATAGATAGATAGATAGAACTTTAATTTTAGCTTAGGTTTTGGTATATATATATATATATATATATACGAGGATCATTAAATAAATTTCCAGACTTTTTCGTGTGGGGACTTTATTGATAGTACACACATGAAACTCTTGTCCCCTTCGAAGTAATTTCGTCCGGCTGCAATACACTTGTGTTACCGTTCAAACAACTTCTGGAAGGCCCCATGGAAGTCCTCTTGTATTATCGTGTCATTGACCTTCGTCACAACTTCTTTCATCTCATCAATTGTCTCATAACGACAGCCTCTGCGCTTAGGGAAAAACTCACAGGGAGCGAGGTTTGAACAATAGGGAGGGTGAGAAATTGTCTTGATGCCCATCTTGGTCAAATAGTCTGTGATAAGGATGGAGTTGTGGACTGGTGCATTGTCATGCTGGAAATGCCACTGACCCGATTAGAAGAGTACTGGCCTCTTCCGACGGAATCTCTTCCAGAATTCCCTTAAAACCTCAACATAGTAACCCTAACCCTAACCCTTTGGCCAATCCACTCTGCTCTATTGATTTACTTACTCTTCCTACACTTTTCATGATCCCTTACAGACTCCCTGCCTTCCTTAAATCTCTTATGCCACTCAAGAACTGATGCTCAATTCATGCAAGATGCTCCAAAAGCAGTCTGAAGCATTCCATACGTTTCTGTGGCATTTTTTCCAATTTTAAAACCCAATTTTATTGCATATTGTTTTTCTAAATATCCTTACCTCCAGATTGCATTTTTGAAATTCACCAGCTGTTACAATCAGGATTTATTAGGGTGTATTCCAATTCCTGTTGTAACTTCTTTGAACCTGGAATCATAAGAATTGGTCTGTCATCTCAGATGTCTAGCAATAACATACTGAATTTTCAAATGTCTACGACAATTTTAAATGCCGGTACAAAAAAAGTCAGGAAACTAATTGAATTCACCATGTATGCATATATGTATATTAGATATATATATTTAATTCATGGAATTTAGACTGCGACCTCTGGGTTTTGGAGACTCTAGCGAAACAACAATCGCCAGGCAGTTGAGTAATTAATAGCTCTATCCTACATATTGAGCACTCTCCATATTATATTGCACTTGGTTCGACACAAATCCACAAACTGATATAGTAACAACCAACACTGTTATAATATATATATATATATATATATATATATATATATATATATATATATATATATATATATTCTTTAAACAAATAGATATGTAATGCCATAATGGATTTTTAGTTGATTCTCTGATTGCATATCAACACTTTGAAAACTTTTTTCTCTCTTATGACTTTGATCTAGGAATAAAACTTGCTGAGAATATCAAAATAAATAACACAAAAGATATATATCTATTTGTCGTTTCACTTTTGTAAAAGTATATATATATATATATATATATCTGTGTGGGGGTATGGGCGTGTGTTTGTGTTGACTCCAGAGGTAAAGCTTAGCAAAGTCCGAAAGGTTGTTCCCTCAAGTCTGTCTAATTCGAAGCAATAAAAGTTATCTCAGTACAAGTCATTTGTCCTTGACTTTGACTCAGACACTTTACACGATCTATCATGAACAATTAGTTTAATAGCTTTGTTTTATTTTCCTGTCTTAAAATATTGATGTAGTAACTCTTTACTTATAGTGTTCATAATAATAAACCATAGAGTCCAAATGGTTCAAGTTTCATCTAATTTCTCTGCTTGATTGTGTGTGTCTGTTCGTGTATGTGGGTCTAAAATATGTTCCGCTGATCTAGAAATTGGAAGGCTAAAATAACATTCTATTCGAGGACAGGCATTTAATCTTTTGTAGAAAGGTAAGTTAGCAAGTATTAACTGTGCAAATCTGCATAGACACACATGTCAGAAATTTGCCCAAATTAACCTTGATGACCAAGACACACCACAGACATTTCTCTCTCTCTCTCTCTCTCTCTCTCTCTCTCTCTCTCTCTCTCTCTCACTCTTGCTCTCTCCTTATATATATATATATATATATTAAAATGAGTGAGACCACGAAGAGTTTTGTGGGGGTTTTGGGGATATATTTATTTATGTTGTTCTTACATACGTGTATGTTTCCAGCTTGATACTTTTGCCAGAGAACATGTATGCCACAAGACCTTGGTAATGGGGTATTCAATGAGACTGTAACTCACTCCTGTTTGCAGTTTGAATGGTTTTCAGTTGTTTATGGATTTTTATGAAGGTCACTCCTCTCTTTTTCTTTCAGTGTATTTTATTTGGCTCGTTTTCATTATTTCAACAAACCGTACTAATAATAAAGATTTCGCTGTTACTTCTTGATTTGGTTTTATGGCATATCAACCATTTTCGGTTGTTTGATGCCAAATCCATTTTTATACATATGAATATTTCTATTTTAAACAATACAGATTAGCAAAAGTACAGTTTTTGTTTACACTCAGTAAAACGGTTCCATTTTAAACATTTCAGTTTAACATAGGTACGTAGTTGAAATGTCAAAACAGTTCTTCGTAAGTTGGGTTGGTTTTATGTCATGTAAACATTGCAAATTGTTCAGTGACAAATCCTGTCTTGATTTATATATTAAATACACACGGTTTGTCAAAATTTTTCTTATAACATTTTTAAACAAATATTAGTTCATTTTCCTTCTTAGTTATATGATTCCAAGTATTTATATGCAATACGAATCATTCTATATACTTTTCATCATTTGTTTGCACACAGTTAAATGATTTCTTGATTTGCTATGTAGCAGTAACAATTTAACATCAGTCATTTGCACACATTTAAATAGATATGTACGATATATAAGAGATTAACATTTAAAAAGTTGAGTAGGCTTATAACATTGCTCACAGTTAAATGGTTTCAAGTATTGTAGTTATTTATTATTTCTTCAAGATTAAGGCTGACAACTACGCCGCCTGTGTGACTAACCATACTTTCTATACTATAGGTTGTTTGTAGGGGTTTTGTCGATCCCTGAGCATTGCACTGTTTGATTCTTATTGGCGACTTTTTTCTTGAGCGCATTTTGAATGTACTTCCTGGTCTTTCATTTTTCATCTGTATTTTGCCAGCTTTTCTAATGGAAGCTTGTGATTTTTGTTTAAGTTGTTCAGGTTTTATGGGAGACAAGTTTTTAGTCTGTCTTTAATGCTTTTTGGTAGACGGATTGGTGACTTATATAACAACTGTTTTGTGGAGATTTTGCTCTTTTAGGAGTAGTTTTTGTTGGAGTCGTAGATCCTACGCACGTTTTTATTAGGACTACAACATTGGATGTCTACCCATTCCCAATTCGTTGCTGAGCTGGTGCTTGGTAAAATTCGGTCGAGTATAGTTTTTCCAGTGCTCCTGAAACTGTGGCCAATAATTCACTTCTAACTGGATCAATTTCTCCACCAGTGTTCTATATTTGTTGTCTTCATTGGTTATATCCGCCCTCCATGCAACAGAGGTACAGCTGTTTTCTCCCATGTAGGTTCCTACAATTTTTTCTTGCTTCTAGAACGGACACATTCCTTTTAAATGTCAGGATCTAAGTGTTGGTCTGGATTTATTTATCGATCCATTTGGATATTCTTCATATAATTGTAACTCCATGTTTCTCCAGTGTTGATGCTATCTCATCTTCTGTAACCAATGTCAACTCCCTACTGCTGATAACTCCTTGGGAAATATAAAGTTTTTCACGTGGCTATGTTCTGCATTTTGTCGTATGAAAGGTTTTCACTCTTAATGTGCTTTCTGCCTGTCTCCGGCTGTCCACCACGACTAACAAGTTTCCGTTCCGGGTTTTCTTAACGGTTTTTTTAGTAACCCATATAGACATAACTTTTTCCATAAGAAAAGGCGAGCATTTTACTTGGCAGACGTCCTCCAAACATTCATTAACAATGAATCTGGGGAAGTAAGCTGTCTCATTCTTCGAGTCTGATTCTGACAGGTTTCGTTAATTTTTTTTATTATTATTTGAAGATGCCATGTATGCTGTATATTTTTCACTGGCCCTGTGCTCCATCACCCACAATGGAGTCCAACTTGTGCTGGGAATGAACCACGGAGGTCACCCATTCGCCTTGTTTGAGATGGGGATACGTGACCAGTATACTCGATCTGATGGTATGTTTCAGAGCCATTCCCAATTTCATGTTATCAGGACTGGTCAAATTCCTATTCTCAAACGCAATTGACCCTCGTACACCGCCTTCTAGCACCTAAAAGATAACGGTTGGAAACTTGCTGCAAGTGCAGATTTAAAAGGTGCCATCGTCATATTCTACAGCCCCAGCAGACAGGGCGGGTTGTCACTTCTTTTTTGCATTCTTATTTCATAATTTTGTCATGCAAGCTATGTTGCAATTCATCTGCTTAGCATTTAGAAGAAGCACGGCCATATTTATAGCCATGTAAGAACCTTGCAAATACGTTATAAACATATGAAGTAGTTGTTCTAGACCTAACTCAAAAAACATTGTATTCTTTTTTATTTTCTTGTACAGCTTTTGGTTTGTATAGATATCATTTGTTTCTAAGATCCAACTCATAGAACATTAAATGATTAATATGGATCTCACAGATTATAATTTATACAAGGACTGCTACATCTATGACAAGAACATTTTCTGTGGTTTCTAATCAGACCAGATGAAATAACTATATTAATAAGCCTAACACACGATCTGGTAATCAAAACTCAGTTACCACCAAATAAACAGCTTAATTATAAATCTAATGGGAGTTTTTAACGTCTCCAAACCGAATTCTTTATTTTCAAATAAAACCAAATATTAATCCTTTATTAGCCACATTTACATCTAGTTCTGGGCAACCACTCCTTATCCCACCCTCTCGGACATATTGAATTCATTGCAGAGGGGTATGATTCCACTTACAAAATAGAGGTGTCTTTGGAATAAATCAAACTAGATCTAGTTTTGGAGATCTGTGGAGTGTACAATTACTTCCAAGTCCCCACTGACACGAAGTGTTAATCATAATTATCAGGTCGGGCAGCTAGCTCGGATTTCCCTGACCCTCTCTCCCCACCTGTTTTTATCATCCGTTGCTCATGGCAGTTCTTCCAGACTACATACTGTATCGGCACAGAGCTGTTGTATATAGGTTATAGTTGGACATGCAACCTTTTCTCGTCCATGTGAGGGGTTCCTCAGGATTACATCGCTTTTGAGTTCGTCTGTAGTACCTGCTAATGTTCCATCGATGGTTTAAATAGATAAGTTTAAAATCATTTTTTAATAGAACTTTGAATGAGGTTCTAGGGTGCAATAGAGACTATGTTGATGATTAAAGGTTTCCATTGGAATAAAGTTTTTGTTTTTGTTTTTTCATTTATAATATATACTCTGAAATCGGACATTGCAGTTGTTCTAACCTGATATAACGGTTGATGTATATGGAATATATGTAAATAAATACAAAACCTCAGGTTTCCAAATCTTGTCATCACAGTCTCCTTCTCAATCATAATAATCACACTTTGAATGAAGGTATGTAAAGCCGCTTCATAGAAGCTTCTGGGTTGCGTTCCTAGCTGGATGTGTGGTGCATTATTAAAACTTGTGAGGGTCTCATTCATGAAAAAAGATACGTGAAACATATGATATCAAGTTACGGCTAAAGAGTAGATGAAAAAAAGGTACTTTTAGTTCTGCCCTTTGATTAATTGTCTCGGTTTTTAGCTGCAGTGAGGTTTTACATTGTAATCTGGAAAATACCCATTACTCATTTTCAAATGTATTCTAGTCAAAACGCAGAGCAGGCATTCTTTGATGAATCCATTGAAATTAAACAGGTATTGCTAATAACAGATTACTTTTTGTGCAATATTTACATCTCAGAAGATCTTTGGCTACAAAATGTTATTTATGAATTTCTATAATTTTCAAGTTTTAATGATTCTTTTTATGTCAATATGGAGAATGTATCAACTTGAAGTAAATCTGCATATGACAGGAATATTAAGCTTCTATGGAATTAATGTGGGACTTGTCATGACGATACTTTTTAAAATGTCTGACTGAATTTAGCTGATGATAGCAAAGCCAGGAAAATGGAAAAGAAGACTGTATAGCGCCAGTACTCTTGTTTTTGAGGGTATGTCTGTCTACTTAACTTCAAAATCAACACGCCTTTGAAAACCAGTAAAACACGTGCGGAAATATATAATCTGCTTAGTGTACTCATTTATTATGATAAGAACTAATAAAGGATAAAATAATCTTCTCTGTTTTTGCAATTCGATAATATTAGGAAAGTTGATTTTTATGTAAATCCATTCAAAAGATCACTTTTAATTGAATCGTTTCAACTCAAACCAATCATGGATCCTATGGCATAGTGGCTAACGTTCAGAATTGAGATATTGTGGCAAGCAAGTTCGAATTCCAGTGAAGCACCTTCGGACAAACATCTTTGGGAAATATATAAAACCTCTTATTCTCCAGCTATGGGCTAAATAGTACA
Organism: Sepioteuthis lessoniana; assembly: GCA_963585895.1. Lineage (NCBI taxonomy): Eukaryota > Metazoa > Mollusca > Cephalopoda > Myopsida > Loliginidae > Sepioteuthis > Sepioteuthis lessoniana. The sequence goes on along the minus strand of OY757905.1, from coordinate 97,930,939 downwards.
ACTACGTCTCTGCGACAATAATGGTTTCGGAATTAAGTAACCCCAGAGAATTGATATGGCATTAAATAAAGAAATCAGCCTGTCGTAAAAAATGTAAAAACTGTTGTGTTCTTCATGGACCGCTGTTTCAACTGGAACCCAAACGTCGTCTAGTTTACAATAAATTACAATAGTGACTTATTACGTCATTTGTTAATCATCTAAATTATTGATATAAAGGAGATCACTATAAAATGCAGATAAGGATCCTTAATTTTATTCTTGATAGAAGTATTAATATCTTCTCTGTTACTCTTAGAAATCAAGGATCATCTAGATTATATTAATTTAGGTAGAAGAAAACAGGCAACACATAACAAGTGATGACCATAAAATAACGTAAAACATTCACAAACCAACATGTTTACTACCATCAAATTAAACACTGTAGATATTTAACCAGCACTACTATGTTACTTTTCTATGGTGGATGCCTTTTTTCGGTCGGTGCATGAGTAGATAAATGCCCTTCTTGAATAACGTCGAATCAAGTCAACGTTTTTTTCTTCTTTTTTTTCCCCGTTATACGAGGGGGACATATTATTTTATTCTAACTTTTAGAGTTTAATATTCAGTTGACTATTACTTCAAATCTGGCCACTTGTAATTATTTCTAGCGGTCCATAAAGCAGCTTAGACAAAGAAGTGTGAATTTGAAAAAAAATATATAATGTCAGATTTGACATATTTTGAACGAAAGATATTTCTTTAATTTGTTTTTTATTTTATTTTATTTTTGGTTGGTTGTTTTGTTTTGTTTTTGTTGTTTCTGGGTTTTTTGAGGGGGGTGCTTTTCGATGTTGTTGTTGTTGTTGTTGTTGTTGTTGTTGTTGTTTGGTTTTTAGTGAAAGTGTATCACCGCCTATATTCCCTGAATTTCGATCTCGGCAATTCTTTCCTAAATAGAAAATTCACTGCAAGGCTTAAATTTGTAGATGTGGATCGTATTCAAGCAAATAACAGCGAGTCTTCACACTCTGGCCGGGTATATAGAAAACACCAACTGTATCTCTTCAGAGGGATGAGACCCCATCAACCAGTGTCCTCGATTGGACACTAAACAATCTGATGGTGACGTTCCCGTAATGCTGGAGTTTTGAGGAATACGGGGTACCTCTTCGCTGCCATCGCTCCCAGGTTCACTCTGGTCCGGAATGGTAGCACCTGATAGGGTCCTATCTATAGGTAAAATAGAACTGTTTGAGATAAAAATGCTTGTAAACATTTAATTGTGTGGAATGAGCTTAGGCTTGTTTATGAATATTATCAATGAAAGGTGTTTACAAATCTTGTATTTAATATATATGTATAAAGACGATTTGGCATTAAATAGCCTACGATAGTTAATTTGTCATAAAACCTAACCAAATCAAACCATACAAAAAGTTATCTTTGATTGGTGCTTCGACCAACGGAAACTCTAAAAAAGCATATTGAATGATAAGGGGACTATTTTAAAGACTGTTAGAGTTTTGTACATGTTTTCTTCATTTTATCCTTATAAATACAACTCATTACAATATTTTTCATATACATGTTGCAGCAGAAATACTTTCCTCTTTTTAAACTGTCTGCTGTGTGGTACAAATAAACGCTGGGAAGGGAAAACTGTTGCTCTATCAAACTAAATCCTTACTATTTTTGTTTCAGATACCATCAGTTACAATCATGCCTTGGAGTAGCCATATTTCTAAAGGTTGACAAAAAGGAAAAGAATCATATCAAGTGGTTTGTCTGCTGCTTTTTGGCAAATATCATCGTTTAATTATGGCAGATGGCTTTCCTTAATCGATGAACCTGTCTTTATGAAATTATCTGCCCATTGTAGTTGTCTATCCAAACAGCAGAATTCTGATGTAAGATGAAATTAGGACAAAAAGCTCTCTATGTAACAATTACAGATTCACCAGCCTAAAAAGTGTTTCAAAATAAAATGTACAATGTGCATCGATAAAAGTAACGATCATAATTGATTATACCTAAGAAAGAATAGTTAGAAATTAGCAAGATAGAGCTACCATTATCACGAAAGTGACTTTTTAAAACGTGGGAAATATTTCTGTTACACCATGTACTTCGTATATTATCAAAATTCTCATTACATCTGTATATACGGATATATTGTGACTTTCAGGGACCTACATTTTCGTCGAATATTTGGGGATCATTCCATTCAAAAATCCTGAAGAAGAGAATCCTGTTGTTCCTTAAAGGAAGAATAGGATTCTAAAGCCGTTGTTAGTAACACGTCGGTGATATTAAATTTGATTTTAACAAGAAAATTGAATTGCCTGTATAGAATATCGTCCGTAATTATACCTCTACCATTTTTTTTTAAATTTCTAGCGGAATATTGTATCAAAACGGAAATTATTTGACATTTTTTTTATTTCCGAACTCTACAACTTTGAAAATATGCAACCGAAATATGAATAAGTTCTAGTCTGAAAGTAGTTTATGCAATTCAATTTATGGTTACGAAAGCGCTAACATGTTCTTTTTTAATATTGTATTTTCATGCTGTAGTGTTTAATTATAAATAATATGTAATAATATTCGATTTAAATGTACTATATTCCAAAGAAATAATACAATCCTGATATTCTTTGTCTCTAAGATATAATTGGAGTGTACTTATATATGGGTGATAGTGCAGATCGATTAAATTTCAGCAGTCTGCGAGATTATTTTGCTGCACATCTCTACAGCAAGAGACTATGGATATCACCCACAAATAAATTTATCTCTAACATTTTCTATGAACATAAAAAATTACGGTTTGGTTTGGTTTAGTTTGTTTTTATGGCATATCAAGCATTGTAGGTTATTTAATGCCAAATTCTTTAATACATGTATATTATATATATGATTTCTAAACACATTTTGTAGAAAACATTTTTAAACGAGCCTGAGTTCATTTTTTACCCACAGTTAAATAATTTCAATTGCTTTTATCAATACAAACAATTTTATCACCTATCAATCATTTGTTTGCTCACAATTTAATGTTTTCAAGTATTGCTATGTATATCTAACAATTCAATTTAACATCAGTGATTTGTTAAATGATAACATAGTTTTATTTTAAAAAATTCAGTTCTGCATTAGTACACAGCTTAAATGTCGAACTGTTCTATGTGATCCATTGATAGGACCCTCTCAGGTGCTACCAATCCGAGCTAGAGTTGACCTGGGAGCGATGGCAATGAAGGCGTACTATGCATTCCCCAAAGTTCCAGCATTACCGAAGTCTTACCATTAGATTGTTTTGTGTCATATCCAGGACACTCATTGGGGGAGTCTTACTCCTCTGCAAGGATGCAGTCAGTGTATTCTGCAGTCCCAGACGCTTGAGCTATTACAGATTATGCTTGTAGAACCAGTTGATATACTAACAACATTTCCCATTACAGGAAATGCCGGATTCCAAAGATGTTGATAGTAATTCGCATGGGGATATTTATTTTTTCACCACTAAAATCATTATTGTCCGTAAATTAAACTTCTAACTCTTTTTTAAATAAAAAGTCAATTGTCTTTTAAATCATATACATCTGGAAATATCTCTGATGGAACATTGTACGATTAAAATAATCGAATCATATCACGGTGGCGTAAGGGCTAAAGTGTGCGATTATTGCCGAGAAATAGGTGAATTTCAACTCAATGCACTCTATTATGTTCGCTTTCGGACAAACATTCTTGAGAAAGGTAAGAATGTACTTATTACCCCATTTATGAGTAAATTAGTATCACTGGCTCGAGCATTAAATAACCTGAGAAAGTTGATATGCCACTAAACAAAGATATTAAACCATTACAAGTGTTTTATTACCAAACTGGACAGCTTTGAAACTCTGAAAAAACGTAGAAATATGTTGCTGACCAAAAATATATATACCTCTAAAATGTGTTTTTTATGCTAATTCTTATTTACAAAAGTCATCATCATCATCATGTCGTGCCGCCAGCACGGATATCCTTGACCATCTCTCGCCACTTCTCCCTATCATTCATCGCCTCCGGCAGGTCTTCTGTATTGCATCCTATGTCTTCACATAGCTGCTGTATGTAAGTTCGGGCTGGTCGTCCTGCTTTTGCTTGGCCATATGTGGGGGTCCATAGGAGTACGTCACTTACGAGCTCGTCCTTGCTTCTCCAGCAGTGTCCGGCGTGTCTGGCTCGTCTAACCTGTATAGTTTTCGTGATGGGAGGAAAGTGGCCGAACAGTTGGCGTCTCGTGGGGTGTTGTCGCCAGGACTTGTTCAATATTGCTCTCAACATTCTTGTGTAGTTGCCGTCAAGTTTTTTCTCCAGCCGTTTGGTTAGCGTCCATGTAGTGCATCCATATAGCAGTATCGATACAACCGCTGCCTGGAAGAAACTGCGCTTTATTTCATCGGTCAGGTCTGATTTCCATATGATTGAGAGCCTATCTATAGCTGCCCATGCTTTCGTTAGTCGTGTGTCGATGTCGTTTTCTATTGATGAGACGCTACTTCCTAGGTAGGTGAATTTGTCCACTTGCCTCAGAGAGGCTCCGTCTAGTGTGGTAATGTTGCCCGTTTGGTTGTAACACATATATTCAGTTTTGTGCGCATTGACATGGAGGCCAATGCCTTCTGCAGCTCGTTCCAAACTATGCAGTAGTGTCTCTGCTTGATTAGGCGTATTCGCCCGTAACGCTAAGTCATCAGCGTAGTCGGCGTCTGTGATTGTTTTTGCGGGGTATCTTTTGCTTCTTTTCTTAGTCAGCTCGAAGCCATTTTCTCTGATTTTGTCGATCGAAGTTCTAAACACGTAGTCTAGACAGATGATAAAGAGGTATGGGGCTAGTGTATCTCCTTGTAATACTCCTGCAACAATGTCGAAGTATTCCGTGTCTCCATCTGGTGAACGTACTTTCACTTTTGTGTTTCTGTAGAGGATCATTATTGCTGCTACGGTTTCTTTTGATAGGCCGTATGCTAGTAGGATTAGTTCCATTTTCCCTCTGTGGATGGAATCGAAGGCCTTTGTTGTTTGTTTGGTTGGTTTTTATCACTTTTGTTGGGTTATTTTATATCAAAATCAGTTTTGCATTTATGGTCTCCAGTTACTTTTGGCACAGAAATTCATGATCACGATCATATTAAACCATTCAAGTCTTCATTCACTTAAACAGATGATTTGGCCCCTAAACTGTACACTAACAGGTACTCATACTTCAGATATGGACCTGGGATTAATGCCAATTCAGGGATAATTGCTCGTTTCCCTAAAATGGAGCCTTGCCAAATGACGCAGTTTATTGTCACACTCAGGGCATCCCTTTTTGGGGAGTCGTACTGACGAGTTTCAATGAAGAATGACATTCGTATCAATGATATTTGAGACCAGCACTCAATTGACAAGGTACAAGGTGCCCAGTATACACTTTTTGTTGTGAGGAGGAGTCTTACATCACTTCAAAGAACGCAGTGTTTTAGTGCAGTATGGTTTGGTAAATGGTACCTGATTATATTCGATTCAAATGCATATTCCACTAGAGTCAGTATTCAACTAAGTTTTCACCAGCTGGACTCTAACGTTTGGAGGAAAAGTTAGATGGGAACAATGCTGTTTTATACAAATCTTGGAGGCACCCCCGCAAAACAGTAGCTGAACAGCCACTTGTTTCTCATCTCACAAACCATTCCAGTCAAAGGAATAAGACCTGCTGGACATTGCTGAAGGATTAAAAACAAACTCATAAGTAACATTCTCTCATTGACTCCTACACGTTACACACCAGTATTGGACATCCAGTAAATACTTGCATATATCAAATATGGGCGGAGATCGGATGACTTCTAGAGAACTTACAAATAGTGACAATCAAAATCGACGAATGACAAGAGAGAGAGAGAGAGAGAGAGAGAGAGAGAGAGAGAGAGAGAGAAGGAGAGAGAGAGAGAGAATCAAGTGAATTCATGCTGTCGGTAGGCTTTGTTGTTGTTGATGATAATGATATATTATAAGATTATGGTATCTTTTTAATGAATATATTGGTTTTGTTTGGTTTAGTTTTTTATGGATATCAACCTTTGTTGGTCATTTAATGCCAAATTCATTTTTATACATATGAACTGTTCAATTCCAAACAAATCAGCTTAGCATAATCACAGTTTCGTTCTATTTGACCCATAGATGAGACCCTATCTATAGCTACTACTCCGGGCCAGAGTGGACCCGGGAGCGATGCCAATGAATAGGTACTCCGCATTCACCAGAACTCCAGTATTACTGGAGCCTCACAATGAGATTTTTTAGTAACATATCCAGGACACTATTTGGGGGAGTCTTACACGTCAGTAAAGATGAAATCGATGTATTCTACAGCTGCAGACGACATAGCCCTGAATATATTGTCAAGGGTGTAATTATATACATAATATACAGAACATAATATACCTGATATATTACAGATATTTCGAGTAATATTCCTTCCAATTTTGATTAATCAGAATGAGTAAAATTTACATCTTGGTCTCTTTGTTTCTCGATTGAATAACATTGAGCAAAACTTGAGCCACACACAGTTGGATATCCTCAATGACATTTCTGGTTTCCAAAAGATAACAAAGTAAGAAAACTTTTCAAAACTATAATGTGTAAAAAAAAGTTCACAAGATATTCTCTCTTAGCAAATGAAACCCCCTTCTCCTTTACCTCTTATCATCAAAAAATAAATGTATCAACTCCTCCTCTCAGTAAAATTACTCACAATATTTCACTATAACACCCAAAATGTTTGTTCTTTTAGCACTTATCAGGTGGGCGAAATAAACATCAGAGATGCTTTATTATAAACATACCTTTGATGTTTATTTCAGAGTACCTACCACTAAAATTATTCTGTATCCTTTCCTTTTCTTACAGACCCAACTTTAAAAATTATTCTTTTGATTTTTTTCTCGCAACTAATACCTGATACTCATCCCTAACATTACATACCATCTTTCCCTGTAAAAAAATACAAACCTTTATAAATAGATTATAAGTGCAATAATTAATTATAACATTATTTGGGGCAACAACGCATTGGTGAACTCACTAATTTTCTTTGCGTGCAGGTTGGAAAACATTTGCGTGTGTGCACATGCACACAGCGTTGAAAATATATGATTTTCAGCAAATTCGTTTCAGTGTTCAATCTCTAGTCTTGGTTAAAGTAGCTTTATCTTGCAGTTTCATCAGCAGTATTTTTTTTCTATTTATTTTTTATACAAGATATTTTAGCACATACTATAATCTAAAACGAAAAATATATTTAAGTTTATTCTAAGTTATAAAGATATCACAGAGACAAAACAAACAAAAATATTAATCTAATTAAATATAAAAACGGACAATATTTACATTTAATTACAGTTTATTAACTTGGAAATCGCCCTAAAATAAGTACACCCCTAACAATTATTTCTATATGACATGAACTTTCTTCTCGAATAAAAACGAATATTATTAGGTATCATGTATTACCAATTTTTACATTATTAATATTCTTTTACCAAAAATAACTATGTTGCAATCTAAAAATAAGTACACATTTATATTCATATTTTGAAATTTTAATTTTGGTTACAAAGACTGCGCAACATAATTTTTGGTTGAAGAGTTTCAGTGTTGCACAGCTTGGCAATACCTAATGATATCTGCTTGGTATAATGTTCTACAAGAAATAATGAAATAAGAACAAACATTTATTCAGCTCCCACGAGACCATTATGTGACAAAAGGTAGGTTGAATGTGGGTGTGGCCAGCAAAAAGCAATCCTCCAGCGGGATGATGCAAAAATTGCTTAGTTTCCGTCAGACTTCCCGTTCAGAAGCGCCTCTTGTATCAGACAAAAAACAAGCTATTACCTCCGTCAAAGTAAAATGATCCCTAGAACTAACCCCTTGTTTAATTCTCACCCATCTGGCGTGACTGTGGCAGGTAAGTATGGATTTATCCGACTACCCACTAAGTCAGATTTGACATATGATCGTTTTATAGTGAGGAGCTGCGCAAGAATCAAGACTCATGTGTGTGGTTGTCACAAAAAATCCTTGGTACCTTTAATATTTCCCTTTAGTTGTGCCTCAGGCGCCAAGCGACAGCAGTGGCTCTGCTAAGCTGGTATTGAAATCAGGCAAATAACATTATTCACCTACCCGGTACGAACACCAGAGGGGCCCTGAATGTGGCAGATAAGTATAAATCAATAAAATCTAAGGACATTTGACTTTTTAAAAATTATAATTAACAAATTTGTTTGAATTTTGTCATAAAAAATTAATTGGTGTGCACTTACATCGACAATGCTACATATTCATAAGAAAACTAAATCTTTTTAAAAAGTGTAATTGGCGTTTAATTAATTTGCTTCGTTTCTTATCATTTGTATTTTGTTTTTAACTATTCAGAATAAAAAGTTAAATACGAAAACAATACAGCTGGCTCAGCCAGCCGAACCTGACCAAAACCTAGGTTCCAAACGGAACTACCGATTATACATTGAACCGCAAACTCAAGTGGTTACATGAATCTAAACGAAAAACAATAAGACCTTGTTTATGTATTAAACCTGTTAAATTGATGATTTTACAAGCATTATGTTATTATTGTGGTTAATAAAAGTGTTTACCAAATGAGCATATCTACTTTTTCTCTCATAAAAGAAATAAACGTATAATGAGATTGGCATACACACAAAACCTACTCTTGTCTTTTGTTTATTTTTCTCATGTCTGTCTGTATTATTTGGAGTCTGATCTTATCAGTGAAATCTTTCTTGCGAAATTCTCGATAACAAATTACGCCTCAGAAAATACTCTTATTCAGCAACCTATGCACGTTACACCTGGTGAGTCAAAGCCAATGCCTACTGTCCCACATGATCTGGGTTGTGAAGCAAAAAACAACTACACCCATTTTCAGGCATTTGTAGGGTGGGCTGTGGGGATCTAAAACACACATTTTGTTTTTATTTCTTGCCCGAATTTCGATATATTTGATGTGAGGAAAAGTCATAATGTAATCTCAATGGTACACCCCCATCTCTCAACCACCTGAATAATACAAAAGCGATTATTTCTTTATTGTACTTCTGCCAGATTATTAAGAAGACTCTGCTGCGCCGATTTTCTTAGTTGGGAATGTTTATTTGCATAGAAAAACTTGCTTCAAATACAAGTACATAGTTATTTCCGCATCTTTTTGAATTTTTTTTAATGCGGATAAATTCTCGGAAGTTTCTGTGAGCGAATCCTTTAGACTTCTAGCTGAAAAACTATCCAAGATGTAAAATTTTTGTTAACAATAATCATCTATACTTTTGCAAAGGAAATTGTATGCTGACAAACGTCTTCATAAGGTCAATGTTTCTGAACCTCCAGGTGGTCATTACATGTACTTCGTTAATGGAATTTATTTATATATATATATATATATATATATATATATGTGTGTGTGTGTGTATGTGTGTGTGTGTGTGTGTGTGTGTGTGTGTGTGTGTGTGTGTGTGTGTGTGTGTGTGTTTGGGTGTGTGTGTGTGTGTATGTCCCCACGAATTGGACATTTACTGTAAAGGCAAAAATGAATTCTATATACCAATTAGATCTTTATTTTTATTATCTTATTTTTTTATGAATTGGAACAAATTTCCTAATCAGATCACAAATGGCAAGATTGAATTGAATAAATTCAGAAAACTATGGTAAGAAAGGATTTTAGAGATGATTTTGGGGAACTACAGGATTAAAGATTTTTAAAAATTTCATCTGTATATAGATATTTCATTAATATTGTATATGTTCTGAGCAACGAATTTTTTAAAGGTTGTTGTAAGAAGATAGTAAAAAAGATAAATATGCAAGGAATCATAAAAAACAAATGAATAAATACAACTTAATTTTTTAACCCTTGATTTCCCGATGTTTCGAAAGAAATCATGGGAAAAACTATAAAAGAAAGAAAAAGATTTGAACTTTGGTTTATAGCTCTAACAATAATAGCCAGACATTTTTGTACGGTTAATCAACAAGTTAATATCCAGTGTACATGCCAGGTAATAAATATAATCAAGATTTACGCGAATATCGACAGCCTATAATTAAAACATAATTAAAAAATGATAAAAGATTGCTTATGGTTTGTTTCTTTTCTTACAATTAAAAAAATAATAAAATATCCTAAAGATCTGTCTAAAAAATCGGAAATACTTTTTTCATCTATAATAACAAAAACTGACTTTTTTGACACGTTCAAAGTTTTGTTTCCATTACTTTAGCAACAGTTTATTCTGCCTCGAATTTTTATTGAAAATTGCATATTTGAACATTATGCCTATTAAATGATACATATTTTGAATTAAATTAGCAGTAAGGAGATATCTTCTGTAAATTATATATAAAAAAAATAGAATAAGTGTACAAAGACATGTACACTGGATTTTTTTTTCCGCAGCAGCAGCAAATGAAAATACGTCTTATCAGTCTTTTATTAACCCTTAAAGGATTTATAATACTAACATATCCAACATAACGTCCAATGAAAAACTACGTAGGAAAAAGGTTTATAAAAATAGTTGCATCAAATATTTTTCCCATTCAAGCCATTTTTATGTATATAACGTTGTTATATTTGAATTGTCAAAAAATATCATTGTGAATTTCGAACTCATCTCTTAAAATGAGCATTATCGTTTGTTTGTTTGTTTTTCTCTGAAAAATATAAAAACCAAATTAGTCTAAAAATTGTCTTGAAAAGAGTAATACTTTTAAATGTTTCTATTGTTAAAGGCCCTAAAATAAGGTGTCTGTTTACAAATAAGAATTTTCTTAAAAAAGAAAAATGTAAACAAAACGTATCTGCTCAATGAATCATATGTTTAAAAATATTAAGAGAACATCGTCTTACATTTCATCATTTTTCTAAACTATAACCTGAATTAATCACGTGTTTTGTTTGCACATAAAAATAAAACAAAGAAAGATAATGTTTACTCAAAACTTTTGAGTGGTAACTTTTTTTACAATGAATTAAGTACAAAATATATTCCGAGCGTCACCGATAGGATCTTTAATGCACCTAGAAGGCCAAGATTATGTTGAAACTCGTTAGAACAAAAAAATACGGGACAACAAAGTAAATGGCAGTGTAAATGAAATTACCGATTAATTTTTGCCAAAGGCCGGCTGTGAAGTTATTGGGAAGATTGAGTTGATAACTTATCAAACAAAATTGGAAGAATTGATATCTACCCTAATCAAAGGGATTATTATAAGAAATGATTGACCAAGGAAAAAGTAGGTAAATGCCGAAAGAAACCAAGTTTATGTCATTAAAATAATAATGCGAGGAACCCATAAAGAAATTCTGCACCAACTACGAGACACCAACAAATATTGTGAATTTCAACCTTTAGGACTAGAAGGAATACGTGACTTCAGTTGTTAAATGGCATATCAACCTTCACAGATGTTTCCGTAGAAGAAGTATTGATTCAACTAATACTGAGAGAGGATAGGAACAATACTTTGAATAGATTTCAAATGTTTGGACGGTTACAAGTAACCAAATGTCATTAGAGGCATGTATGGAATACATACAACAGGAAGATTTGGTAGAAAAATTAGGTAAGATAAAAAAAAACGAGATTAAGCAAATATTCAGAGTAAAAAAAGACTAAAATGCAAATATTGTAACCAAAGATGAAAAAATGTCCAGCATATCTAAAAGTGTGGGGAAAGAGAAGACATTTTCAATCAGTGTGTGAATTGAAAAAGAAAAAAAATATATAAGAAATATAATATAAATAGGAGATACATAAAAAAATGTAATAGATGTTTTCCCAATACAGAAAAGAAGAAAAAATATAAAAAATGAACGTGAATAGGGTGAATTTAAAATGAAAAGCTACCTAATATTCATTGTATAATATATAGAAAGCTACGATATATATATATATATATATATATATATATATATATATATATATATATATATATATATAAGACGAGTATGAAGAGGAAAACAAGTTCTGTTTGAATTTATTGGAGGCAAAGAAGATAATCAGATAACTAGATAGGCGTGAGTTGTAAGAAGTCAAGAGGACAACGAGATCGTTCTGACGTTGTAGGAATCAATAGAAAACGAAAACAGTTCAGAAAGTTCAGATCTCTAGAGAAGTGGGGAAAAGGAATCCAAAGACATTCAGAAAATGGAACTACGAGGAACCAAAGGAGCTTGAAATCCACGCAGTTAGTAAAACCTACCTACTTAAAATATATTTAGTCATGATGCAACAATGATACCTGTAATTCGTATAAATGTATGAGTTGCTGTTATGCAAAGACTTGTTACGTAAGGAAGTGTAATTTTACTTGACAGTGGAACTAACGGTAAACAACTGATATCCCTGATCAAACATCTTAAGAATTTTATAAAAATCTGATTAGTCGCCGAATATTGTTAACTATCTTAAACGGCCCTCTTTAGGTGTCGTAAAAGTGAATTTTATTTTGATTTTTTTTGTTTCATATCTATAGATTTGCATTATACTTACATTGTAAATCGAACCACTATATAAAATTTGTCACAGTTTCAGTATTTTAGTAAACTCTTGAATAAGAATTAAAACATTATGACAAGTCATGTGACAATACCAGTTGCAGATCGAAGCATTATGCGATGAATATTATAAAACATGTGCATCAGTGGAATATAACTCTCTACAATGAGGGACCAAGTGATCATGACACTAGAATTTTTGCTCTCAATATCACCAATAATGGTTATGTAATTAAATTTACACCCTCAAAAAAGTGTAGATATCCACAGGGCCTTCGGAAAAGAAAATTGTTAGGAAGTCTTTTTTCACTACTGATTTGTTTATCTGCTCTTGTTTTACGAGGCTAACTGAGTTACGACCCTCGAATTTTTTTTTTTCATGGAATAAAAAACACCACGTAGTGAAGTTTCTTCGGATTATAGGATATTTTGCACTGGTCTGGATTTATAGGTTTCTGTTTCGTGGTTGTATAGAATAAAATGAAGTTGTCCAGCACATGACTTATTGCGTTTTTTTGTTCTTTTATACTTTCCTTAAACATAGGCATCTAATAAAAGAAAAATAGGAAGAATATCTTGAAAAAAAAAATGAATCGTTATTCTCTAGTTTGTTTTTTTTTTATAAATTTATCGAAATATTTGGATCATGGTGTATAGCAAAATGGCATAATTATAATATAATTGTGCTTAGCCTGCAAAGTAAAATGACATTCTACTTTATTCTCGGGAGATTTTGTTGCTGATGTCGTCATTTTGTGAAGAATCGGAAAAAAAGACGCTCGTTTCGAGAGACCCACAAATATTCCTTTCTCTCGTTGGCTGGTAGGCACTGAAGCAAGGCGATTCTTTCTTCGTGTCGCCAAAAATTAAACTTAAGCTGAAGTGAAATTATGGGACAGTTTAGTTTAATTTAATTTCATTATCTCATGGGGCTTTATTTTACTAAATTTTATCAATTTTGTAGTGATATTAACCAAGCACGTGCCGTCTTGTGTAAACAAGAAAATATAAAAAAGATGGTTACCGAGTGAGTGGTAATAGGGCTACACTTGCGTGCACGATACACATGTGTTCGGTTCGTCGGTCAAACCACCAGACATCTGTGCTTGGGAGGCTTAGCATGTATGTCAGGTGGCTGAGACTGACACCCCTTTGCCTCAAAAAGCCGTTTCCTCCAGGCTTTCACCTTCTTTAGTAAGACCAAGTTTATTGCTTGAGGCGCCCCAGTAGGGAGATGCCGACGGGGCCAAGAATTTTTCCACCCATGGTGCCCTTGAGCTTCGCCTCGTGCCCAGCTCACATGGCCTTGAGCCACATCTAACCAAAAGGCTCAAAAATTTACTTCTACAACACTGATACGCTTGCTATGATGGACTCGTCAGCCTTACGGGATAAAAACTGCGTCAGCTATTTTTCAAAAGACGCTGAATATCTTTTTGCTGGGAAAAATCGAAAATATGATCCTATATCAGGACGATATATGTGTAGGAGCATATAGCAAAAACCGCTTAAGGAAAAAACCGAAAGGATTTTAAGCTAATTAAGAAAAAAAGCCAGCTTGAACGTAAGTTTGGACAAATGTGAATTTAATTGTGAGACGATCAACTTTCTCGGTTTCAAGATATCTTGAGAAGGTGTTTCACTCGACTCAAATTTACAAAAGAAAAGCAAATTTCAACATCCTCAAAAAACAGTTGAAATGTTTTCTAGAACAAGCAAATTTCTACAATAGTTATATCCTAATGTTCTCTGAGTTGATACAACCGTTTGTAAAGGAAAAGACGAGTGGATTCATGAGGGAAGAAAAACAAATTACTGCATTCAACAGGGTAAAAAGGAACATTCATGAAGAAGTCTATTCTGAAAGTTTTAGACGTTAAAAAAGAAATTGTGCTTACTACTCATGCAAGCGAATTGGCTGCGTCTATAATATTGTCACAGGATGGCCACCCGTTCATGCACTTTTCTGGAAAATTACAGTCGGCCGAAAGCAATTATAGAAGCGCAGAAAAAGAAGCCATACCTATCGTCTTGAGCATAGAGAGGGTGAGATAATTTTTATTGAGCCGAAATTTCTTTTTACAATCAGACCTTAAACCTTTGGAGGTTATCTTCAATCTTCGAAAAAAATTGCCTAATATAATGTCATTTTAAAGGTGGGCTATTAAGCAAATGGGTTTTAATATCGAATATGTAAAAGAGGGCACAATACCCCTGGTTGAACTATTATCGTGGTTGAAATTCGATAATGAGAAAAAAGAAATGAAAAATAATTCGGAAGACTAAAAATGCACTGGGTAGATACCGACATATTACCTTTTCATCACTCAATTGGATCCCATTTTAAACAAAGTTTTTTTGAAAATCAAAAGAAATAGGTGGAATAATTATTCAAAGGCAGAGAGACCCTAAAAAGAAATGAGACACAAATTAACTTTAGACAATGGAGACTTGATAGTGCCACTTCAGACAATAAAAAAGGAAAAGTTTAAAGCATACTAAGGACATTCATTATGGAAGAGCAACAATACGGAGGAGGTTTAAACTTGAAAACTGGTGGCTTGGGTACTCACGTGGGGTTTAAGAATACACACAAATATGCCCGAAATGTACCGAAATAAAAACTTTAAAAAACCACTGTACACACTTAGCCAACAGAAAAAGAACCTTAGAGTAGGGTTCATGTAAACCATGCATACGTCATTGATATCGGATTACTGCTAATTTTTGTAGACTGCATGATCTTAGATGGTTCATGTTAAAGATAAAAAAAACGAACACCGTAAAAAAAGATTAAGTGATATTTTTTTTTCTCAGATCAGGGTTCCGAGAGTGCTAGTGGAGGATAAGGACAGATGAAGATGGTGAGAGAGTCTGGAAAATCAGTGCTTTCAATGCGACTTGATGATGAGGATTCGAATATTTTGAAGGAAAAAATGGAGATTTTTTTTATAAAATATTTTCGAATTTCGTCCGTTGCTATATTTTTTAATATATTTTTCTTTTATTTATTTATTTTTTCTTGTATGTTCATATATACACTTCCGGTGCACCATTGCCATTGAAGGGTTTGGGTGTTCTGTAAATCACGTTGACACTGTTGTTGACACTATTTACAGTCCTTGGTTCGGAGCAGAAAATATCCATACCATCAGTTAAAAACTCATACCACTCCATGGAAAATGTTTAATGAATATTGTAGAGTTTTCATGCAGAAAAAGTTTTTTTACAATAATACCATTTTAAGTGAATATACTTTTATCCTTAATAAACAAAAAAATGTATGAATGTAATTCCGACAGCATGCGTACAGATAAACTACATATATTTACTAAACATGTTGCATACCTATTTTCCTTTTTGTTTGAACCCAAGCAGCTAGACGTACATGTACCCGACCAATCTGAATTTCGACCGGAGAATCCCTGTTTTTACACTGCAATTGCTTTGCAAATCAAAATATAATCTATTTTAAAGTTTTAGCTACCTTTCTGCCAAGAACCTCTGTAATGAGACTGTCGTGACCTGTTCACAAACGTAAACAGATCAGATTACTAACATCCCTAAAATCATTACATCCGGCTACGACCGGATATGATGAAACATTACATGACCCTGACCTGCCGTTACAGCTAAAAAAGGGAATAAATTACATTTCATTACATAATAGAGCCCGTCCGTCAAAAGTAACTCAATTAAAATAGAATGGATTATCTTCTGTAGCCTATCTCAGGCTAAAGAAGGACTGTACTTCCACGTATAATTTTAATAGACGAACTTTACGTTTACACGACCCGGTAGGCTGACATAGTTTTCCCTTTATATAAAACAAGCTTTGAGGTCAAATTTTATCTCACTCTTCTTCGAAGTGAGGCCCCTGAAGGCCCAATCCTACTTCTCGTAGTCGAATTTGCCACACATCACACAGATATGCGATAAAGGTCCTTTTATGAACCACTAGAGTTCTCCTACTGCAGCTTGGAGTATCTCTGACGATTCTTACGTAAACCTCGAAGCAGACAGCCTGGAAGCAAACATGAAGAGGACTCTAAGACTACCCGGTCTTAACCAACTCAGTCGATTCCGGTCTCAATTCGTTCGCTTGGCTGCGCTGCGCTAAGGCACGGGTTCACCTTAGCTATTGGTTCCCTGTCTGCGCAGCGTTAAGATACCGCAAATATTAGCCACGGCCTCCTTGTCCGTTTGCTTGATAGTGCAGAGCTATGGTGCGTGTTAAGCCTTTGCTACTGCTCCCGATACGTCTGCACAGCTAAGGCATGGCAGAGCCGTAGCCATACTTACCGATACGTTGGCACAGCTAAGGCACGGCAAAGCTTTAGCCTCACTTACCGATTCGCTCGCTCAACTTTGCATGTGCTAAGGCATGGCAAACCTTAGCCACAGTTACCCTGTTCGGTCACTTGTTCAGCAGTGCTAAGACGCAGTTAATTCTTAGTCACCACGCTCACCTGGCTCCACGTGACCAAGCTGCCAACACCAACTTCGACCACGACATGCTCCAGCAATACAGCATCTAGTCCACGTACAACTCGCTTTACGGACTACCGACCACATCGACGACATGCTCCAGCATTGCAGCATCCAGTCCACGTACAACTCGCTGTACAAACTGCCGACCACATCGAGAACATGCTTCAGCAATGAAGCATCAAGTTCACGTACGACTCGTTGTACGGGCTGCCGACCACATCGACGACATGCTCCAGCATTGCAAGATCTAGTCCACGTACAACTCGCTGTACGGACTAGCGACCACATCGACACCCCCGGTTAATGCAATGTACTCCGAAAACCGGGATATAGATCTACCAACTTCGACCAACACCAGCTACTCGCATCGAATATATAGCTGCCTCTCTACGACTCCGACCAACATCAACTACTCGCATCGACCATCTAGCTGCTTCTCTGCGACTTCTACCATACCAGCTACCGACATCAACCATCAGGCAAACGACACCAACAACTATCCACGAACCTATATCTGTTTTTATAACCTCGAAAAATGAAATGTCATCTTTGTTATACTATTATCTCGTCTTTGTTTCCTTCATTGTTATTTTGGCTGTCATTAATCGCACGCTAAACTTTCGGGGTCGACGTGCTTATCGGCTCCGCAACAAGACTTCCAAATGTTGAATATTATAATATTGTTTTTCAAAATAGAACAAATTTTCAAACATGTTTTGACTTAATTGTTGCATTGGTCAATCTTTGAAGAACTGAATTTTTATCAGAAATTAGCGCCAAATAATAATTTAGTATGATTAAAATTCAAGGAATAAGAAAGAATAAGAGCAATACTTGGCTTCAACAATTAATTCTATAAATTTACGAATTTGTCGACCAACGTTGGAGATCGACACATACTCGAGTGCAAGCGATAAAGTTATCTTTTATTTGTAATTCATTATTTCTATCTTACAGAAAAACTGACTCCAAGTATTTTTTAAGGAAGTCTTAATTTTTGTCCAAAGAATACATGTTTAGCCATTGATTTACCTTTAGTCTACCAAGGCTGAGATATGTGCGTATTTCCCTCCGGCACTGACAGTCGTTTTTTTGAGCCGAGGTAAAAGATAGAATTTCGAATGCCGATTAAGGCAAGCAAGCTCTTTCTACTTGAAAGATAAACAGAATACAATCTCCTTATCCTCAAAGCGTACAATACACTTGTGTACTTGTAAAATATGAAATGATTTCTTGGTATAAATATCAGTATATTTTCATATTTACAATCTTGCTATAAATTCATCCGTTTCTTTTAATAGCATTTTTTTCTTTTTCTCAACTGTTTCCGTTACCTCAACTTGTTCTTTACCCAGATATCAGTGTTGGTCCTAAACTCAATATGTAATTTCCAACACTGATAAATGTTTTTTTACTTATACACCTACTGTTAGATGTGCGAGGTGTAATGGTTATCTTCTCAGGAAAAAGACTTGAAGAACTGAGTTCAAATCTTGGATAAAGCCGTTTCGCTTTGCGCTTATGGTTAGTGAAAACCATGTATCTATCTCTTCCCCCACCAGCTCTGGGTAAATAGTCGGGTATATTGGAATTGTTATCCTTGGTAGAATAACCAAACTAAAAGAATGAAAACTCTGCATCCAAACCAGCTTCACTCCGCTTAAGGAACGGCTTTGTGTCATATCTTGCCCTAAACTCCTAAATAGGTCCTAGGTATAGCATTAAATTGTACCCAGTCGTAAGGCTCCTGTTTTGAAGCTCTAGGGAATGTGGAATACCACTACAGTGATATTATTTCAGGTAGTTTGGTTGTCCTACCAAGGTTAAAAGGGCCATATAGATACGTTTGAAAATAATTAGTATGAGATTAGAATACTTGTTAAAGTATTTGAATTTAAAATAATTAATTGAAGCTATAAATGTTTACTTAGGATTATTTTTAATTAACTGAAACCATATAACTAATTGAATTTTTTGAAAACATTAAACTATTAGATAGAAATATTTGAAAATATATAAACATGAGTAAAATAATGATTATTGAATAAGAATAAGATCTGAACCCATATACTTGTTTGAATTATTAGTATTTGATTGGAATACTTAAGTCATCCAACTGAGTGCAAATTATTTACATTAGATTGGAATACTTGATATCATATTAATGTGCAGACAAAGGAAGTGTTTTTTTTATAATGTAGTGAAACCTTGCCTTATGAAAACCACATTATACGGAAAATCCAGAATACGAAATGGGATTCGGAGAAATTTCCCTTCCATTTAACGAAAAAATATTCAAGATACGGAAATCGAAAGTGCCCGACTCGGAAGGTAAAGTGTGATAATTCATAGCAACATTTATTGTTTTTTCTTGATTTTATCATTATATCTTTGTTTTTTTAACATTTATGTAAATAATTATGTTGTCATGACCGAACATATTACTTCGGATGGGTATAATATTTACACTTTATACGACTTCTTTTGGGGGTTGGAGAGAATTACGCTATTTGTAGGGTGAATTTTGTCCCATGATACGAAAATTCCAAGATACGAAATCCCTTCCGGAACGAATTAATTTCGTATCTCGAGATATCACTGTTCGAGGAAATATTAAAAGTAAAGATATGACGACCATCAAGCATTTAAAAATGAATCAAATTTTGGCATTAATAATCCTTTAGCAATTGCTATGGAGTTAAATAGATAGACCAAATCAAACCAAAGTAAATGCAACGTTTTGTTTATAATGGCCATGAAATTAGCTGAAGTACTTATCTACGCGAAGACGTTAGTCTGTGGTGTAATGGCTAAAGTACTGGACTGTGACATAGTTATAAATGCTATTACGTTAACTTTCTGACTAATACGTTCGGAAAAGGTATGAACCCTTTTATCTTCCAGTTATGGATTCGATAGCATTACTACTGTTCTACAAGGATGACCTTAGCATTAAATATCCCACAAAAGCTGATATGCTATTAATTGGCGTAAATTAAATTTACTAAATAAACAAATAAAAAATCTTATTTATACCGAAGTCAAAATCTGAACTGCTAGAACAACGAGACTGACAAGTGTCAGAGTTAACTTCTTACATTGTCTTGGGAAACTGCACGAGATGCAAGTTAGTCTAGCCAGCCATTGTAAGTGAGTCTGATTCTCACAAAGTACTCCGTACTTTTGACTTCGTATGAATTTTTTCAAAACAATATATATTTTAAAATGTTATTAATTAAAATCTTATACAGAACGCTAACAAAAGTCCATCGTTACTATAAAAGATAAACATTCAAAGGTGTTTTACCAATTACATATTAATGTTAATTGTCAAAGTTAATATTGTTCAGAGAAATCTCATGTTGTTTTGTTGAAAATACTTTTATTAAAACGAGTTACATTTAAGAAATATATTAATTTAAACATGTTTTACAGTTAATGGTTAAATAAGACAACTGCAGTTCTTCTCCAAGGATAGCCTCAGCATTTAATAACCCACGGAGGTTTTCATGCCATCAAATAAAGAAACTGAAACCTTATCAAAATATTTTTTTCTCCAAGTATTATTAGAATTAACTAAAGATAATTCTGTGCAATTAGTTTATGTTTTCAATTTGAAGAACTACTTAGAAAGTTAATGATAAAGATTAATTAAATACAAATTAGTATTTTATTTTGACGATTTATTTTGTTTTCTTAAGTTAGTGCAACGAGGTATAGGTTCCAGAAACATCGTTTTCCGCTGATTGTTATTTATCAAAAAATACCTCCCTCATCCTTTTCTTATGAAGATCACCTCTTTTGGAAATGTCCATAAGAGAGAGGACAGACCATCTGTACATGAATAATATTTTTGTACGTTTTTCCGCACCAGAACTAATATCAAAATAGCCTAAATGATGCTAAGTTGTTAATACTCATGATCAAAGTGTAATGAGTATTATAAGGACTAAAAATAGCATTTATCACAGATATGGAAATATCAAATTTCTATAATGACATAAAGTAGATTTTTATAAATAACTATCGCGTGTTTTTTATTTATAATCTTATTGTCTTATTTTCATACATATAAGTAGTAACTGTGTACATAACCTTTCTACGAAAGTCAAAAATTTATTTCAATTTTATTAATTTTACTGAAGAGGTGTGATTCGCAATGTATGTTAATGGTTATTCCTTTTTCTTGCCACGCGTGACCAAATAGACAAGAAATAAGAAACTAAGAACAAATTGTTTTATAATAACTATAATTAGATCTTTTTTAAATTAAAATTAACATTGACATCCATAAATATATACAAAATACATGGTAAAAGTCTACATTTTTATATGGCCCAACTCAGGTTTTATCAGAGTGGGTATTTGTTCATAAAAGTCTAAAACCGAAATCAGCCATACTCTTTTTTATTGGTAATTCGCCATGACATTTTTTTCAACTTACAATCATGCCAAAATTTGCTTTTGTAATGTCTTCCTTGACTAAATAGACGAGGAATTAGAAAGTAAGAAAAAAATTTTTTCGACATTTTTTATTAAAATAAAAAATAAACATACACACCCACACATAGATACATAAATTTATTGTAACGGTTTTCATTTTGCATAGCATCATTCAAGTTCTATTGAGGCAGTGGGTATTCGTAGATAAAAGTCATGAGCCAAAATCAATCAGGGTCTTCTTTTTTTGTTGTTGTTGTTTTTAGTTGATTACAGATTGAAACTCGATCTTGAAAGGAAAAATGTCGCAGCAAAATGTGAATATTACTGCTAGTAATTAATATAATCAAAATCATTCATGACATTACGTTTTTTTATATATAAGAAAAAAAATTACCATTTTAAATGTGTTTGCTAACGTAACTAGCTACTAAATAATTAGAGCATGTAATATTTAATTTATGCAAAACATTAAATTTTATTTGATTACTTTTCCGCTTTTCATGGTATTTTTTCATATTTCTTTATCTCACGCTTCCATAATACTTTGATCCTGAAAGCAAAAGATTTCTTACAAACATAAACTGAAAATAAGATTTAAAATACATCTACAATTTAATGTATCATCATTCAATGTAAATTCAGGATTTTTTCGATATTTTTTGTCTCGACATGTCTTTCTTTCCTTACTGTTTTTTCTTCCTTCAATTTTTTTCTTTTACTGTTTTCCTTCCTTCACTGTTTTCTTTTTTATTTCTCATTCCTTTTCACACCTACACTTACCTTATTTCTTTCTCGCTTCCTCCTCTTTTTAGATTAGTCTCATTTTCCCATCTTTTTTTATTAAATTTTTGTAAAATGATCCTTCTACTTTTTTCTTTTCACATAGGAAAAAAAAAAGACTTAAACTTAGATTTTTCACGTTCTCCATAATTTGCTCGTCACGATTTATTATTCACGACATTAAGCAGATTTCTAATTATTTAGCATATATTTATTAAAAAAGAAAACCAAAGCATTTAACTCATTTTTTTAATTCAAGGCAAATATCTTTTTACAGTAGGAAAATCTACATTCTCATCCATTTCATAATTAAATGATAATCAGCAACTAGGTGAACGACGTAGTTATGAAAAATTAAATATCAAAATTAAAAACACGAAACGATTTCTTACACCCCCCACCCCCCCATTGCTTTTTCTTTGCTTCTGATTTTCTTTTTCTCCTTCTTTGCCTTCCATAGAATCCCCTACTTCTTTCTTTTATTTATTTTTTTCGTAATAGTGTTTTTATTTATATCATAATAACTACTTTGGGAGAAACACTATCACATCTGATTCCACGCATGTTTCTATGAAGACGAAACTGAAATCTGTTTCCATAATTTAATCAAAGCGCATTGCTGTTGCTATACTCCCCCTAATACAACTTCTTATTCAAACAGCTTGAATCTTTTAAGCGCTAAACGGTTTGCTAAATTCCCAGATTTTAAATCTCTACTTTCTTTTTCCCTTTTGATTTTAGTTTGAAAACTTACATGATGTCTAGGATAAAACCCCAAATATCTAAGCCTGGATTTAGACGTCGATTGCAGATAAACAAATAATCCTGTTTTTCTTTTTTTATAAACAGGGATTCTTTAATCATTATAGATACAACCACCTTCTCTAATAGCGATATGTTAATTCTTTTAAATCATGTTTAATGTTGGTTTGATTGTGTTTTGTTTATTATAAAAACTCTTGTTCATGTGAGACAATAATTTACTGAGGTGCTTGTAGCGTACCAGTAATCGTCGAAGGAAAGACTTCATGAGCTGAGTCCAAAAACTGGACAAGTCTTTTTACGTTTCACTTTACATTAACACCCTTGAAAAGGACATGAATCCATCTTTTCTCAATCAGCTATATGGAAAGGAAATAATAGGGCAAACTGGGATTTTTAGTCTTGGTAAGGCTACTGGTGTTGAAGAAGGAAAACTCTAAATCAAAACTGGCTTTATTCTGTAAAAAAAAATGAGCTTGAGTCGCATTCTACTCGTAGTGGAAGATTTATGTAAATTCATACAATAATTTACTTTTTGCAATTTTCGTCCTTCCGCCTGAAACTCAAGCGTATTGAGACTGCTCTTCCGGCTGAACTTAGAATGAGCTGACTTTATCTTCTGCAAAGGAGTAAGACACCCCCCTAAAAAAGGGGATATCGTGAGTATAACATTAAACTGTATCATGTTCTGGAGATATAGTAAGTAGAGAGTATGCCTTCAGTACTAATACTCCCAAGTCCACGGTGACCAGGAGTAATAATATCAGGTATAGTCCAATCTATTGTTCCAATAGAATTCCTTGAAAATTATTAGAATGGGATAGGAATGCGTAAAACTATATGAACGTATGAAAACCAATGATTATAAATAAACATTATAATTTCTATTTTAGATTGTAATACTTGAAAACATTTAACTTACTTGAAGTTATTATTGTTTACTAAAGATTATTATTGTTAGTTACTTGAAACTATATTATTGCTTACAAATAATTAACTTGGTTTGGTTTCTTTGACTAATGTCATATCAAACTTTACGTGTTATTTAATGCCAAAGCCATCCTCATAGAAAACCAGTAGTGATACCATTGAAAAAAATTGCTAGAAGGATAAGCGGGGTCATACTTTTACAAGGGTATTAATACGAAAGTGAACGTAATAGTGCGATTGGAGTTCGAACTCGCTTAGTTCCAGGCCACTGTCAAGCATTTAAGTCATTACGCACGAAGACTACAACAACTGATCTTCGAAGAGAATACTTTAAATTATATAAGTTTAAAAAATGATATTATGGGATAGGAAGAGTGGCTTTAAATGAGATAACTGATTATTATTAGATATTCTAAATTTTAAATTAAAACGGATGCACAATTGATTAACTCGTAATAAAGTAATGTTTAAACGCAGTCCACACTGGTCACTAACAGTGTGAAAAAATTATAAAGCTAGTCTTGATACTCTAAAAAGTGAATGTTTTTGGTCAAGCACAGGATTGTAAAAGCACAACACCCTCAATGCTAACCAGATGTAGCACAATTGTCTCTCTACATTCTCTCTATAATTCAGTACTGTCACTCAAGAAAACATCTCTCTTCCTCCTTCAGATGCACACAAGTACATGCCTGCCTCTCTCTCTCTCTCTCTCTCTCTCTCTCTCTCTCTCTCTCTCGTACTTTCTTTATTTCACTACTTTTTCTTGAACTTTAACCCTATATTTGTCCCTGCTCGTGCGTTTTCACTCTTCTCTCTCAATCTCACTGTCTCTCTGGCTGTGTTGGTGCACATCTCGTATGCTGTATCGACGTTTAATAAAATCATCCATGAACTCAAACAAACGCCTAAGGCAACAGCGTCGTTCACCTCATTCAATCGAAATGTTCAAACAGGAAGCATAAATATAGACGGAGCTGAACTATTTTGGCCCAATTTATTTTTTTCCTCAGAACATCGACATCTTCTTCTACTTAACTTCTGACCGAATGATCCCGAGTGTACTGGCTTTCAGCATTTGTGAATAATCCGTTGCAAAGTGGTTGGTTGTACTTTCTTCGATTAAACTTCCATTATATTATTCATAATTTAAACACTTCTTTATCAGTGACACAAACGTTCTCTCTGTCTCTGCCTCTGTCTGTCTCTTTCTCTCTTTATCTCTCTCTCTCTCTCTCTATATATATATATATATATATATATATTAGCGACACCTCATACGTCTTAGCACAAGGTGCATTCAGAAAGTTGTACCAAGAAAGGAAAAATGCGGTAAACATCAATTTCCTTCAAAGTAGAATCTTTGACATTCAGAACTTTTATTCCAGCTACATTTCAATTTGTCGAATCTCTACTCAATCTTTTTTTTTTATATACGGCGTGAAGCCGTGTTGATGTATTTCTTTTAATGTACATCTTCAAAACTTTCTCTTGAGATGCATTTTCAGTTGAGAAAATAAAAAGAAACTTGACGTTAGTTAGTCTTGTGAGTTTGGGGTGTTTTGCATTTCTGAGTTTCGCCCAAAACTGCTGTCCAAGGTATTTTGACTGGCTTTATATTGTTTTCAAGTTGACACCGACTCATTTAAATGAAGCGTAGTCATTTAGGTATGATGATTTTCTAATATACATTGTTCATCTCCGGAAACAGATTAGAAGTTAAGGACTAATCACAAGACTGTGTTTTCTATATATAACATTTTTGCGCATAAGTAGAGGTACTTTGGGCATAAAAATTATCATCGTAGGAACTGGACTCGGCTACTTGAACTTGAATCTGAACGAAGCTGTTTGCATTTCACATGACGCTTATAACTCTAGAAAAGTTGTGAATCTCATTATTCTTTCTCCAGCTATTCTTTGATAATACGACCCATTAAGCTCTTTAACCTTGGTATGACGACTGATCTTGGAGGAAAAATGTATTTTACAGACCAGCAGAGGAATGAGCATCGCTGGAATATTTTTGCCCCATGAGTAGTGCCATAACGAAAAAATCAGGTTAAGAGACAAGTGAGAATATAGAGAATAATTTTGTTTCAATAAAAGTTTTCATTTTACACACCTCACCGATTATTAAATCACATAAATTATAAGGTTTTTCTTTTACTTACACCGATCTTTTCACTTCCACCCATGCATTTTGTTGATCATTTAAATGCTTTAAATTCATCATAGCGTTTTCCAGGTGTTAATCAATTAACATATGGCAAAAAGATCTAATGTAAAAGAGATTTTTTCAAAATCACGTAGACATTTTCTTTTTCATTAAATATGTATTAAATTGAATTTGACATTCAGTGCATGCACGCATACAAAGCACACACACACACACACACACACACACACACACACACACACACACAAATATATATATATATATATATATATATATATATATATATATATATATATATATATTTGAATGAATTAAATTAAAAAAAAAATTTTTTGTTGGCTTTCACTGTATTGTGGTATTTCAAAACTTTGTGGCTTAGTTCTAAAAATTTAATTCGCGTTTAGCTATAGCATTTGTGAAGTAGTAAAATAGTTAGTACGTTTATAAGTATATAGATTTTATTTAGATATATGTTAGATTGTTGAATTTACTCTTTTTAAAGTTTTGGATAAAATCATTTATAATAAAACATTCAAGTATCTTATTAAAAGTATATTGCTCCCAGTAATCTACGATTAATGATTTCCAAGCAGATCTTTTTTACTCATTAGAGAGACCGTAACATGTACTCCTACTCTGAATTACATTGGACATGTGAGTGATGGTAACAAATCGATGACTCTAAATTCTACCTTAACCTGGGCCACATCACTGCAAGGAGTTAGATGTTATTCACTGGACACATTTTATTTTAATGTTTGTGTGTTTTTTTTGTATTTCCTTTGTGTTTTTAAGAGAGCTTAAAATTTGAAAGATCTGTTGTTCTCTATATTGTTTTTATTATACAACATAATCAAAATGATTTTTTACACTCATTCATCTGCCATTCGTTTCATGCTCTTATAATCTGCCATTAAAGAACAGGAAAACTACAAAATAACAAGTTCATGGCAGCTTATTTGAAAAGTGCACAATGGTGCATGAAAAGTTATAATATTATAATATAAACATTATATATATATATATATATATATATATATATATATATATATATATATATATATATATAGTATTCTTTGGTCCAGTTAAACCGGAGTCGGAAGTAATTCCATCAGGACAAGAAATTATTCATGAATGAATATTT
Organism: Sepioteuthis lessoniana; assembly: GCA_963585895.1. Classification (NCBI taxonomy): domain Eukaryota; kingdom Metazoa; phylum Mollusca; class Cephalopoda; order Myopsida; family Loliginidae; genus Sepioteuthis; species Sepioteuthis lessoniana. Next base: position 97,903,594 of record OY757905.1, on the reverse strand, counting down.
AAATTTTCCTGGTAAAGAGCTCAATGTAACAATAATACAGAGCAATAAATTCTTTAAGAAAAACAACGAACCGGTCACATAGGACTATAAATTTATTTCCATCCTGTTACTCATTTTTGAAATTTCCAAAAACACGAAAAAAAAAATTAACAGGACTTCTTCAGATCTTTTTGTTAAAAAAAACCCTAAATGATCTGAAGAAGTCCTGTTAATTTTTTTTCGTGGTTTTGGAAATTTCAAAAATGCGTAACAGGATGGAAATAAATTCATAATCCTTTGTGACCGGTTTCTTTGTTTTTCTTAAAGAAAGTATATATATATATATATATATATATATATATATATATATATATATATATATATATATATGAAAAACTGATAACAACGATCCAAGTGGAAGGAAGGATTTATTAACGGGTCGACACTATAGCGTTTCGGTTCTACTGAACCATCATCAGGACCGTGAGGGGTGATATTAATAATTTTAAGTTAACGATGGATGATTAGAAATGTGAAATACAAAAACCTACGGGAAAATATGTATAGTAAGAAAAAATTAGCCGTTTAACTGGCAAATCAGCGTTTGATGTTTAAATTACGTCATTTGACTGATTTATATATATATATATATATATATATATATATATATATATATATATATATATATACAACAATCGGTACTGCATAGCAACTTATATTAAAACGTCTAAGTCCACTAATGTATGGGCTGCTTAAATTTTTAGATTCCGTCTCAAAGCCTCGTTGCCAAAGTTTCATGGACGTTGATAATCAGTTTTTGTCAAAATAGAGAATGATAAAAATGATCCCAAAAACTCATTTGGATCGACATTATGTTGTTTCCTAAAAGGAAAATTAATTAAGGGTGTGAGATTTGAGGACATTAAGAAGATTAAAAGCAATACGATATCACCATTTTACATCAAGTCAAAAGAGAGTGTCAGATCTGGTTTTATTCATGAAAAACTTTCTGGAATAATCGGGTAGGATTCCAAGAAAAGTAACGTTGTAAAGAAAATTATTATATTTTTGCCCTTAAAATACAGCTTCTGTCTCTATTCTTTTAAACAAATGCATACAATCACCACCCCACAGCCACACACACACACACACACACACACACACACACACACATATATATATATATATATATATATATATATATATATATATATTTTTTTTTATTTTCTTGAGAAGTGATGATACTAAAATAAACTGACCAAAGATTGCATTTATGTGAGTTCAGCTAAGTATGTAAAATAGTTTTCGTAAGGGATTCTGCAAGTAATTAAGAGGAAATTATAATATAAGCATCCACATCTTGATAAATAGGGATATTTATATCATTGTTCTGTCAGTTACATGGAAAATCCTATTCGGAAATTATTTCATGTGTAAACTTGAATTCTCACAAATACTAAATTTAGCCCAATTTATCTTAATATAACACACACACACACGCACACACACACACGTGTATGTATGTATGTATGCATAGCTTATATATCAATATATAATTAGCTCTTTAAACTGGTACGTATATGTACATTTATATATATATATATATATATATATATATGTGTGTGTGTGTGTGTGTGTGTGTGTGTGTGTGTGTGTGTGTGTGTGTGTGTGTGTAGTAAATGAGAAAGTTTTCTTTTTCCTATTTTACAAAATAAATTTTTGTAGTACACAGATTAAAAGACAGATGAGAAAGGTTAAATATGTATGATACACTTTTCAGATAACAGTGACAACATACTGTGAAAATCAGCATTCGAAATCTTACTGGAATTCGGATACTGCATCGACATTAAGAAAGTATTTTGTTGTTTTGTTTAGTTTGGTTTTGTTTTTTATTATTTTAAATTTTTTGCCTTCTTTTTTTAAATTTTCGGCTGAGTAAGTACGTAACAGCAGTTTCCATGTTTTGGCAAGAGAAAACTTTTTTCCCTTTGTATAAGATTGAAGCATTTTAAATCTTTATTGGATTAATAAAGACCAAATAAAGTTTCCAGTCTCAATGAAGAAATGGTGCTGTGTTTTTCCCCGACTGGAGTGGCTGGTATTTAAACTCTAATAAAAGACTGATTTTAACTAATCTTTTACCAGGTAGACATACCGTCAGTATTTAGAAGATTAGTTTTTTCTGAAAATGCTTCCTTGTCTGATATTTTCTCAGCTGTTCTTATGCCCTTCTAAAATAATTGTATAGTAAAAACGGATTTCATACGTTTCAGTGAAATCACGATTTCGACGATAGTTTAACCATTAAAAGAAAAGAAAAATACTTCAAATAAGTTATTTAGTATAATCACTGATATAAGATTTTTAAATGAAACCATAAAAAAACATATTCAGTTTTGTTTTCTTTTTGACTTCCTGCTGAATAATTGTAGGAGTCTAGAAAACTAAACAAGATTGGCAATCTTCTAATCCGAAATAATATTTTTATTAGTGTACAAAGGTTTCTTTAAAATATCTGGTGCTTTTTAATGATTATATTTTCTCTCTGCCTCTGTCTCTGACTCTGTCTGTCTGTCTGTCTCTCTCTCTCTACTTACCCCATCAGTGTCTCTAGGGTTTTTTTTGGTTGTTTCTTTTCTTTTCATTTGTTCACTTCCTCCTCTTTCTCGATCCGATTTTTAAAATGCCTATTTTTTCTTATTTACTTTATATGCCGTCTTTTTTTCTAATCTTTTTTTCAACATTTCCGCCCTCGTTACTACTTTTTTAAGCACATGCAATTATTTCATATTCACTCTCTCTCTCTCTCTCTCTCTCTCTCTCTCTCTCTCTCTCTCTCTCTCGTCTCTCTCTCTTTCTTTCTTTGCTTATATATATATATATATATATATATATATATAATTTTTATTCAACTAATGGAAATTTTGCGTAACTAATTGATATTTGTCATTCTCTATTTGCATGTCAATTCTTTTTTCAAAAATATTTATAAACATTCGAAGAAATTTTTTTTCAGGAAAACTTTTCTCCTGATGATGACGTAAGGTCGAAAGTAGTTGATAACAATTAAACATTAAATAGCGCAAAATAGATGTTGCTATTTTCCCTATCACTTTTTCATCGCATATATATATATATATATATATATATATATATATATATATACGTTCACTTTACAACTCAAGATATTTATGAGAAATAATATGGTCCTTGCACAGTATTTGATCTACTTGGAATAACAGCAGGTACTTTCTCTAAAATAGTCTGCAGAGCTAATGTCTAATTTAGATTTGCGTCTCGTGACTCCATCTATCCCACTTTCATGTTTGTAAAATAATTCATCTGCTTTTTCCGATGTCGTAAAGAAATTTTGTTTTATTTGGAAAGGGATAGCATGCTATTTATAGTATCGCCAATGAATAAATGTATCCATGCCATTTGGGTAAGTCCCCACTCCAGTCATGCTACTACGTTCACTTCCGGATTAATATCCTCGGGAAAGGCTATAGTATAGCTGCTGTTCTTCTACAATGATGGCTTTGGCATTAAATAACCCATGAAGGTTAATATGCCATCCAACGAAGAAACCTAGCACAAACAAATAACCAAGTACAACATTTTACTAGAGGGCACTCGCAAAGAAGCCTTGCCTTAAGGGATGATAACTATAAAGTAACTTTTTGGCATAGTGACAAGATCTGAAAACGTTCATGAAACTATAAACATTTGGTTGAGAAGAAAATTCACTTTTTATTTAAATAATTTTTAGAGGTGTACTTATTCATGAATAATCCTCTATGTTCAGATAAGATTTGCATTTCAAAGTTCAGACTAGTTTTTCCTCGATTCTATTTGTAAAGCAGCTATCTTTGTCCGAAATCTAAAAGAAAGCTTATCATATTCGTTATCTGTATCGTTTTCACCAGCAATTGGTATGTTGATGATGGCTATTCTTCAAATGTAGAGGATAAAACACAATAACATAATTCGCTTTAGCATTAGGAACTTCCTTGTTTTATTCTTTCTATTCAGTCTCTCTGAGTCTACAGACACAAAAGTAAATGGACAACAGACTCAGGTGGCTTCTTCGTTCGTTTAGGGAACTGTTTTTTCTTCTATGTTCATTGTTCATTCTCCATTCACAGTGAAGTTATTTTCGATTGAAACAACCTCTGAGAAATGTTGCGTTTTAGCAGTTGATTAACTGGTTTGCAACTGATTTTAAAGTTTTAGAAACCCCTTTTTAGTCAGGTCAATTTTTTTCCTTAGGAAAGGAGAACATTTTCCTCTTTATGAGAGACGCTTTGGAAACTTATGGAAATTGCTGGCCTGAATTATTCAAATATTATTAATTGCATAACCTATAATGTAACATTGGTTTTGTCAGTGTTTTTGTTACTGGGATCGTTGTCTCTCCGTTTTCTGATAATTCACTTTTCGAGAATGACAATGCAATGTTTGGTACGAACAACAATTCTGTTACACGTCTGTTTCTACTCTGGATTGGATGGTGTCCTCGTAGTGTTATGGATAAGCACTAGACTGTAGAATTGTAGTAAGCGAGGTCGAACTCCAATCACCCTATTTGGTTCACTTTCGGACAAGTACCCTTGCAAAAGGTACTATCCCTCTTATCCTCCAAACTATGGGTTAAATAGCATGGCTTCTGTTCTTCTAGAATGATGGATTTGGTATTAAATAACCCACGAAGGTTGATATGTCATTTAACAAAGAAACCGAAACTGCTTATATTCATCGAGCTGAATATGAAGCAAGTATATTTAATGTTCGAATATTTCTCGTCAAAATTAAAGTATCTGCTACATATGGATTGGCTATTTTACCTAAGATCAGAATATAGAATTTGCCCGGAACTTCCATCTTAGGTCAAAGTATATGATCTGTATGCCTGGAAATTCCAGATCTATTTTCTATACTCAAATATACAGAATATTCAGATGATAAGACTTATTATTTGAAAAAGTATAAAATTTAATGATTCCCAGAAAAATGAATTATCTTTTTTATAGACATGTAAATTAACATATAGTTTTTCTTAATTTATTTTTGATAAAATTGTTATAAAATATATATATCCCCTATTACCTTTACTCTTGTATCAATTCTGAATAGATGTGTGGGGAATAATTGCGCATATTCGGCCAAAGAAATATTCTTTGGTACGCAAAGCCGGACGAGATTAACGTCTCACAATCATGATAAGATAAGATGGAATTTAGAACTTCTTGTTTTTATCCTGTGAAGAACTTAGTGGGATTTAGATTTTTCATATTGTATATTTTACTTCTCATAACTGTTATGTGACATCAATTCGGTATCTCAGTGGCCAACACCATCTTAATTTGAATCGTGACTGTTGCATTATGTCAACAGCCAACGCCAAATTCGTTGGAATTTTACAAAAACAAATATGTAACAAAGACTAATTTACACAATTTGCAAATTGACTTGAGGAAATGAAAAGTAATCTTTTTTAATCATATAAAAAGAAATTTTCCAATTCTTGAAAATGACTGAAGGAACAACAGAAAGCACTCGAAACCCCAAATATTTCCGTTGATTTTTAGTTATTCGATCTGGATTTACATTCATTGTACGTAAACCTGGAAAAACTTCGAAAAAATTCACATATTCTTCTTTGTCTGTTCTTTTTAAATATATATATATATATATATATATGGGTGCGCGCGCACGCACAAGCACATGAATGTGTGAAACAAATGGAAATAGACAAACATATAGACTTTGATTTCTTTTTCCTTTATTGCTTCTATTATGGCTTGACATCCTGTTTGACGTTAAAAATATTTGCGAGTTTCTCTGAATAGACGATAAAACAGCATGATATTAAACATTCATTAGATCAGTAAAACTAACTAAATCGGAACACAAACAATCATACGTGCGCACGCACTATGGTTGAAAAACTATTATTCTTTTATATCTATACCCTTCTAGCTTCTACACTCCTTCTTGAATATAAGATGGCGTTACTTCTGTTATTTTCACAAGCAAAATTTTTTTACAGTGTGGTTTTAGTTCTTGGTGCACTTTTTTATTTAACCATAACAGGTATTAATTATGGATATCGCTTTTCCCAAAGGATTTTGTTCAGGATCCACTCATCGTTTTGAATTTAAAATTTCATTCTTATTGACGGATTGCCAATCAACGCTAAAGTGTCAACACTGTTTTTTTTTTAATTTTACATAGAGTTAGGCAAAGAAGAGATTAATTCAGGCCTTTCTCAAGGTGATTAATACCTGTCCACAACTGACATGTAAGTAAGTAAAGTTGGCGACCGTAGTCGAGGGCGACCAGAAGGCTCTCTTTTCAATTGCTACAACACCAAGGTTTAGGGGAGGGCGCTACTGCTTTCTCTGGATTGCTTCACTTTACCGTTAATTCATGCTTTATAATGCTGAGTGTTAAGTTAGGAGGAATCAAGTACCATTTTTTTCACTCTTTGGTATGATTCGACCTAGAATTGAACCCAGGTCTCCCTGACCATTGGCGAAGGTACAAAAGTCAGTAAAACATTGTTCAGACACTATTGTTCCAGTTGCCAGAACATCAGAATAACAGTTCGTTTCTATTCGTAAAATTAATATACAGACAATTATTAGTAAAATGAGTTCTCTCTAAATGCCCCTTCGGACCTTGGCCAAAACTTATCTAAACTTATAAAATGACGACGGTTATGTAAAAGTAAATAAACAAGTAGTTATTTACTTTATCGTCCCTTCGTTTTCCTTCTCAATATGCTTACGTATGTGTCTGCATGCATGCGACTGTTCATGACATATGTGTGTGTCTGTGTGTGGAGGAGAGGGGATCGAGAGAAAAAAAGAGAGAAGTCATGCACTCATTTATTTGTGCTGTAAGTCTAGTATTAGATCTTAATTTTCTTTTGTCCCTGTTTCTTTTCATACAAGTTTCTTTACTACTGCGTTTCATTTTTTAAGTTAAAAAAGAAAACTAAAAAAAAAACGTATTAGCTTCCCAATTTCCTACAAGGACCAACAAGTATTCTTAATAGCCCCATGGAACACCTGTTGCAAATTAGATAGTATCGGTCCATGTCATATTCCATAGAATTAAAGAAATATTACCTCTCCACACATGCACCAACATATGTCATACCCTCATTCTTCTTTTCTCTTTTGATCTCATTTTTCAGTCCTTCGCTCTGTCTTATTCCCATTGACGGAATTTTGTAGTTTGTTGAATGACTTTATTTATGAGTTTTATAAAATATTCCACCACTATCTTTTTCACGATGTTAAAGAAATCATAAAAGCATATCTAATGTTTACACTCTCTATTGTTTGTGGATGCACCTTAAAAAGGTTTGTAGACCTATGATAATTTTATTTTGCAGAAAACTGGGTTGGATTTATCCGCCTTCCCACTAAGTTAGATTTGACACAAGGTCACTTATCGCGTAGTGGGGGACATGTATGAATCGAGTCTCATGCGTTGGTGTCACAAAAAACCTTGATCCCCTCAGCATTTTTCCTTTGTGGCGCCGCAGATGCCAAGAAATAAACTCAGCCTTGCAAAGTAGGTACTGCTTAGGGTTTAGGCCCCTTGGGACCAGGTGATCAAGATTACCGACCCGGCGTGAAGAACAAATTAGACCTGGAAGCAAAAAGATGTCTTTTCATGATATGCCTTATTCTACACTGTTATTGTAAATGTACAAAAACTAAACAGAAAGAGACAACGATGTACTGAAACCTCTTATTATAAGGTGGTGCATGTGGTATGAACAATTGTACGAGTTGTGATCTAAATGTATTAAAACTGATCTATTTTTTTTATTTTTAAAACTTCCAATGGAGATATGTGCACAACTGAGCTGTTAATAAAATAAGACGCTTATTCATCGTTGAGAAGAACACTAGACATATCAGTGTCATTTTTTTATCACCTGTCTCAATACTTTTTGATAAGAGCTTTTTTTTTCTTTTTCATTTTTCAGAAATGCAAGATTTATTTAGAGCAGCACTCTTCCTTATCATGAGACCAATCTTCGTACCGCTTTATTGTTTTCTTAACTAAAATTTAATCTCCAGTCTAAAATATCTCTTGAACGCAAAGAACATTAAATTGATGCAATATAAAAAAAAACGAGTTTCATAGGGGCTTCGACAATGGAAAACTCGCTGGAATAAGTGTGATGAATGCAGCCACACGATGTTAATCTTATTGTTTTGTTTTGTTTTCAGTGGCAAATCGATTTTTATTGTCTAGAGTTGTTCGCCCTTGCCAATTTTGCTTTCTGTTTATCCACACAAAGTTGTTTTTTGAGTCATCATTTTGAATTTAAAATGTCCTTCTTATACACAAGTCAACTAAGAAAACTAAAGATTCCAATCGGCTTTCTTATTTTACCAAGAGTTAAGAAAAGGGATCAATCCATGGCCTTTTCTAGGGTCTTAATACCTGTATAATCATTTGTTACGAACACTCTAGGAGAGCTTATAACTTGAAAACTTACGAAGGGAATATTGATTTGGTTTGGATTTATGGCATATCAACCTCTTTAATGCTAAATCTTTTTCATACGTGTATTAAATATTTGATTTCCCAACACATTTTCTAGATAACCTTTTAAAAGAAGGCTGCATTAATTTTTTTTTTTTTTTTTTGGCGGGTGGCTTGCACAGTTAAATGGTTTCGCTTAATTTCAGACAATTCAGTCTAACATACACACAGTTACATATAAAATTATTTCAATTTCAATCAATTCAGTATAGCATGTCCACAAAGTTATATGGTTCCAAGTATTGCTATATATCACAAAGAACTTTAAGTATCAGTCATTTGTTTACTCACAGTTAGATGTAAAAACTATTCTATTTCAAACAATTCTGTTTAGCTTAAGTACATTTTTTTGTTTATACACTGTTAGATGTAAAATCAGTTCTATTTCAACCATTTCGCCCCATTTAGTTGAGCATAAGTACACTATTTAATTGTTAAACAGTTCTATTTGAGCCGTAGATAGGATCCTATCAATTGCTACAACTCCGGCCAGAGTGAACCTGGGAGTGAAGGAAATCAAAGGGTACTATGCTTCTCCAAAGCTCTGGTATTTCTGGAACCTCACCTTCAGATTGTTTAGTGTCATATCTAAGATATTGGTTGTGGGAGGGGGTCTTACTCCTCTGCTGAGATGCAGTCGGTGTATTCTACAGCCCCAGCCGACTGGGCCAATGAAGGGAAGTGTCTTTTATATGGTTATCGAGCACAAAGACAGAATAGCATAAGGAAAAAAGTTGAAAGCGAATTAATCAATTTTTCGTATGTCATTTAATGACATAAAAATGATATGCCATTTATGGTTTCCATATGAACATACCGATGTGTACAAATGTTATATAGTTATTTAAACGTTCATGCATCACAACGACACAACATCAAACGACGCATGATGAAAAACGCAGGAATGAAGGACGCATGAAGACTTCTTTAGAAAAATATTCACCTCTCACTTTATTGCAAGGGTTTTAAAGGGTTGTTTAAGGGTTTGATGTGAGAGGATGCTGGAGACCGAACATAAACTTCATATTTTGACCCCTCTGTTATGACCGTCACGTTATGTCTTTCTTGTTCTCCTGTTTTTGGGGTCTACTCCATCGGGGCTTTCCGAGGGCGCCCTCGGTTGAGTGTGGCCTTTCCTACCACATCTGGTCCCTGGCTGTCTGGAATTCTACTAGCAACTGCATCGGGGGTTTCCGAGGTCCCCCTCGGTCGGGTGTGGCCTTCCCTACCACATCTCGTCTCTAACCCTCTGGGAGTCTGCTGGCAACTGCATCGGGGTTTTCCGAGGTCCCCCGAGGTCGGGTGTGGCCTTCCCTACCACATCCCGTCTCTAACTCTCTGGGAGTCTGCTGGCAACTGCTTTTGCACCCCAAACTCAACTGAGTTAAATAATAACTCAACGCCCACACGATCGCCTACTGGATCTTTGAATCGGATGTTTAATCGTCATCAAGCGGAAATAACTGTCATGCAGTTCAGAGGTTACTCTCTTCCGGTGCATGATTGTAATGGCACAATGAGACCTTCACCTTGTCCCATCTCATAAGCCTTAATCCGCCCACCCGATCTCTTTCGATTACTGGCCGTTGGAATGTGTCACTTCCTTCCGGTGTATTACCTTGGAATAGTATTTTTGGGCCGGGTCGAAGGTCAAAATATAACACAAATACTCCATTGTTCAAATATTTTTCTTAGACTTTTTCGACTATTAAATAAATATCACTGTTGCAAATTAGAGAGTATCGCTGTAAAAGTAGTTGCACATGTTGAAGATGAACGCAGATTCTCTTGGCTGTTAGTTGCATAGCATGGCAAGAATAACCAGTTTGGAAGGAGTGACCGGTGAAGGGAGCATGACTTTTTGAAGGACCGGTTTCTTTGTTTAATGGAATATTAACCCTCATGGGTTACTTAATATCAAAACCATCCTCTTAGAAGAACAGCAGTGATAATATTTAACCCATTACAGAGAAAGTTAGGCTGGTTAATAACTTTCCCAAGGATTTTAGTCCGAAAATTGATATAATGCAACTGGAATTCGAACTCGCTTTTTCAAAGTCACTGTGTTGCACTTAAGCCATTTTACCACAGGATCTTTAAACAAATCTATTTGACCTATAAATGAGATTTTTACAAGTACTACCATTCTATATCACAGTGAACTTTTGAAAAATAGGAATGAAAGGGTGCTCCACACAACCCAGATCTCTAGAACTGCTGATTCACGATCAGATACAATTTGGTGTCTTACTCCTCTGCAGGGGATACAATCTGCGTATTCTAAGTCTCACCAACTGGGTGAGATGTTACTCGGCCGTAATTCTTCAATTTATCTTGTCATACCCACTATTATGATGAGTCTAGAAAATTCAAAACATCATCATGTGTGGTCTAAGAAACTGCATTAAGCTCATCTAGATTATGTATTTTTTCTATTTCTCCAATGTTTATCAAGTCTATTTTAAATGTAATGAGAGTTGGGACGTTAATTACTTTTCTTCTGACAGATTGCTCCATCGTTTTAATATTCACAGGTTTACGGAATATTTTTGGAAGCTTTTTTTTTTAAATTGCTGTAATAGAATTTATACTCATGTGCTGTTATTTTATTTTGTAGGGTGTCTAAGTATCTATGGTATAACTCTACTCTCTCATATGTTTAAAATCTTCCAAATTTCAATCATTACTCTTCGAGCTCTTCTCTATGCGATCATTGGTAAGGTCTGGTGTTGAATGAAGCCCTTCGGTCACAAGTAGGATAGGACTTAATGTCAACTTTTTAAGCGGAATACAACTGATTTGGATTTTCTTTCTCCCGTGACTGTTGAGGGTGAAGAAAATTGTTGGATTGAATGATTTCGCAAGCTTTATATGAAATGCAAACAGCCTTGTCAAGTCACAGAATATTCGGACCTCATCTTCGTAGTTATGCTCACAAAGATTCGGTCGATATGTCCATCTAAGTGATAAAATTTATCAAGCTTCGTCACAAAAATTCAGATAAATAAGCCTTGTGCTGGGTTTTAATTCGGGTAGCCAAGTCCATTTAATGATAACAACTGATACAACTCGAGCACCTTAAATTCCAAGTGATGTAGTCTTCCTTTGTAACGAAGATATCTGATGGAGACAAACACACTTTATTAGATTGGTTTACTTTCTTTGTTTTAACGGCAAATCAACCTTCGTGGTTTATTTAATGCCAAACCCATCCTTCTAGAAGAGCAGAAATTATGCTATTTAACCCATAGTTGGGGCGATAAGGGGGCTCATACCTTTACCAAGGTTATTTGTCCAAAAGTGACCGTAATAATGCGACTGGAGTTCAAACTCACTTACTACGACTCCGCAGTCCAGTTCTTTAACCATTACGCCAAGAGGACACCTCCACTTAATTAGATGATGCTGTATTACCCTTATGAATATGATGTCTTTTGTTTTATCTTGATAAATTGCTATTGACTGGTTATGGAAATTTGATCTCCCTGACAAAATAAAACCGGAATTCTTCCTAGATGAATAAGTGCTACTGTATGGCTGCAACTGTTGAACTCTAACAAAGAGCTTGAAGAAAAAGCTTGATGGGAACAACACAAAGATGCTGCGTGTGGTTAAGAAAAGTCCTGGAAACAATTCCTTACAAATTAGCAAGTGTACGGCCATTTACCGCCCATCACACAAACCACTCAAGACATTGTTTGAGAAAAAAGGATGAACTCAGAACAGACGGTCTCCTATGGAGTCCTTCACATAGATACACCTTGCATTCATCAACTCTGGGCGGGGTCTTGATTCTTTCTACTGTACCTACAAAAGAGCAATGGCCGATAGAGATACATGGAGAGAGAGAGAGGGGGGTAGATTCGTACAGTTGGCACACCATTATGATGAAACAAGTTGGAGTATACGAGAAAGAAAATATTTGAAAAGTGACATCTGATGCCAAATGTCGATTAGTTTTGTTCGGCAAACTATCAAGGGTCATATTGAGGAAAGGGTTATAGAATTTAATTAGTAAAATAAATGCAGAATGAATGAATATTTTTGAGATATTTTAAAATTTCAAACTATATTTGGGCAATTTAACAAAATAACAAATAAATTAATAAATGAACCTGAATAATGCAAAAAGATTATCTGTTATCAATATCAGGAATAGAAATAAGAAAATAATTCTTGTTCGTGGGTATTTAACCGATCCCATTGTTACGGGAAAGATGTGACATAAAGACAATTTTTCAACGGAATACAGCTGGTTTGAATACATTTTTTCTCTCCTATTTCACGATTGTTGGAGGAAATTCCAGCCTTTCCCAAGAACATTAAAACTGGAAGAAACTGAAGCCTTTTTCAATGGCATTAAAGCTGGAGGAAATTCAAGCCTTTCCCAAAGGCATTAAAGCTGGAGGAAATTCAAGCTTTTCCCAAGGGCATTAAAGCTGAAGGAAACTCAAGCCTTTCCCAAGGGCATTAAAGCTGGAGGAAACTCAAGCCTTTCTCAAGGGCATTAAGGCTGCAGGAAGTTCGAGCTTTTCCCAAGGGTATTAAAAATGGAGGAAATTCATACTTTTCCCAAGGGCATTAAAGCTGGAGGTAATTCAAGCCTTTCTCAAGGACATTAAAGCTGGAAGAAACTCAAGCTTTTCTCAAAGGCTGGATGAAACTAAAGCCTTTCACGAGAGCATTAAAGCTAGAGAAAATTCAAGCTTTTCTCAAGGGCGTTAAAGCTGAAGGAAACTCAAGCCTTTCATAAGGGCATTTCAGCTGGAGGTAATTCAAGCCTTTCTCAAGGACATTGAAGCTGGAAGAAACTTAAGCTTTTCTCAAGGACATTAAATCGAAGGGAAAGGCAAACAGCTTCTTCAAGGTTTTGAACTCAAACAGCCGATTCCATTTCAAACAATTATAACCGTTACACTAAGCATGCATCCATTTATTATACTCGGTTACGCTAAGGGTGTTCGTACTGTTTAAATAGGTAATTTGCGCAATCACGGTACAATTTAACTGATACAATTACTTAGTTAATCTTCCTAAATATGGGCATAGATTATATAACACACGTAAACGCTCTATGAATTTAAAAGAAATTCTTTGACGGGGCCAATCTAAATTATTCATGATGTTTATGGGATAGATTCTTTAAACAAAAGAAATTTCTTTATAAAGAGAAAGGATAACATTAATTTTAGAAAGCTGTCGTGAACAGGTCATTCGGTTGACTTGGTTTTGTTTGAACTCAATAGAAATGATGTTGTTACAGTTGAAGAAATCACTCTGAAACTGAATTTAAGGCATTCAACGGTTCACTGCCATCAACAACAATTTGAAAAGGGGCCTACATTTGGAAAGATTTGTCGCAACTGTAAAGCAAGTCAGTATTTCTGTGGCTCTGCACTTTCAAAGAGGTATCTCAACAGTTTTTTTTTTTTTTCAGATTAGCGAAAAATATTTTCTGAAAAATAAAGAAAATATATCTTGAGTCCAGAAAGACCAGCAGGCTTATCATTGTCGGTGAGGCTTAGAATACACTGTTTGCAGTTGGTGCCCTATGTATGACTCTAAACTGTCTCTGATGATCCCTGAGGAGAGTAGAGTACTCCTTCATTCCATTACTTCCAACTTTTTCGGAGTGATATTACTTGTTAGCGTCCTATCTAATAGTTATGTTAAAAAGTATGATAGTGTATAGAATACTTCATACCCTTTAAGTGTGAACAAATTATTTGTATAAAGGATATAACCGGACAGGGCCGTTGCCATGCCTAACATAGGGGACTCTACTCCTTCAATCCGCTGAATGTTCTGCAATGTGAATTTCTTGTGATAACACAGAATAATGCACTCTTCGCCGACGTTTGTTTTTAAGATCCGGACAACGAATCAAACGCTAATCTGATTCACTGCTTGGCAATTAGACGATTGCCACTACACAATTAAGTAAGAAAAAAGCTGCGTCCAAAAACAAAGAAAAACACAGCTTTGCAACAATAACAATATTTAGTATATATAAGGAAAATGTCTTTTAACAGTTTTTACATTCAACGTTCTTGAATTTGTGCAAATTCTATCAATGACTGTCAGGTATTCGCCTAAGACTAGCGTTTTTTAATCTTTTACATAAGCAGTTTCGTATAAGGCAATCTTTACCATAGCCATGCTTGTTTTTTCACCGCATTGTATTTGGACGGCTTTTTCATTTTTCCAATACAGGGCTGTCTTGTGAAAGATCAATAAAGCTCTGAGTTCGAGGGAGCAGTTTTGATCTTGTCCGTCTAAAACTAATGTTGTTTCTCTTTCGATTTAATTTAAGTATATTCGTAACTGGGACAGAATAAGTGCAGGGTGTTAGCTTCTGAACGTCATCAGCTTTTACTGGAATTCTCTACCGAAATCCAGAGCTAAATCTTGAAAGAAAAGTTCGCTTTGATCAAGGCCGATAACTTTTAAACGTCAACATTTTGATAATTTTCTCTGTTACTGGAATAATTTTGAGAATTCCCTTTTCATCAAACGAATCATAAATTCTTTTTCATAACAATAACCTTGAGGTGTCATATTTGTATTCATAATTCTCTTTCCTCATCGAATAATTCTGATGTTGACAATTTCATTTGATCAACACTCAAGGTACATTTTTTCTCATTATTTTCATAATGAAAAAAATGGTTGACTCCCTAATGCGTAGGGGATAAAGTGATGACCTCCAACTTTATAAAAAGTGTGTTCGAACTACAGTCACGCTATCGTGTTCACATTCAAACCAATACCTTTGAAAATGTATGAACCGCCTTATTTTTTCAACAATGAGTTAAATAGTACCAAGCGAGTAGAGTGTTCGTGTATGGCCCGGGAACAGCGGTCCAATCGTAGGTCGAGTCATACCAAAGACTTAAAAATGTTGCATGATGTCTCCTTGCTTTGTTCTCAGGAATATAAGTTAGGTATCAAGGGTAGTGGAGAAATTCATGAAAAGTAGTATTGTCCTCCCCTACACCTCGGTGTCGTCGCTATTCAAAAGGGAGCATTCAGGTTGCCCTCGACTTCGGTCGCCAAATTTACTAACTGTGCCAATACCCGCCGGCCGACCCCCACTATATGAGCTTCCTTAAACCACTCATGGCCAGTGATTCATCTTGTGTTTTTTTCCCATCTCTGACCGGGGGCATGAAACATTTCTTTATTGACACACCAAACACAACTAAGAGGGTGGAAAAAAGAACTAACAAACACGGACTTGGGTTAGCTTCAACCGCAAGAAGGGAGTAGTCTGTGACACTGTGCATTCTGTGAGCTAACACGTGCGTGTACTCGAGCGAAAATTCTCACAAAGCCACTAGAAATGCTGACATCTTCTCGTGTTTGTTAACCTGGCCTCTGTTAGTCAACAGGTCCTAGCAGCCGCCTTTCTGACTTCTGTTGACTGGTCTCCTCTGTACCCGACTCTCATCTCCTCACTGTGTCCTTCTCTTGACTGCTTATCTCAAGCCGACTGATCTCTTCTACTCCCTTCTACTGACTCCTTCTGGCCTCTCTCGGACCTTCCTTCCTTCGTCCACTTCCGGTCTCGCGCACAGGCCTTTTGTGGGGGTTTCGCGCCAAAACATACAAAGGGATCATCTGACTGGCACCCACACACACCAATACAACGAATGCCCAACACCATGTCACACTAACCTTATTTACTGTTCTTCAAGGATGGCTTTAGCATAAAATAATCCATGAAGGTTGATATGCAAATTAAGGAAGGAAGGAAATCAAACTAAATCCAAAAGATTATCAAATATTTAAAAGATTACAGAAATTTGTAGAGAAACTAATTCTTTAAATATATTAAGAAGTGAGCACATCTATTTTTATATCCTTTTCCTCCAAACAAAATAATTTTATGAAACTAGTTATTTGAATATTGAAATAATGTAAAGTCTTCATTGATACTGAAATAAATCTCTGTTGATGAATAAATTATATAATTAAACAGGAATTGTTAAAATATTTTTCGGAACCCAAAATCAGGCATAACTTGCAGCGTGAATTGATATGATTCAAAGTCTTTACAAGTTTATATGCATTTTAACTGCTTACTCACGTATCTCTGGTGACTATAATGCTTTCAACATGCTGACAAGATAACTCGACTTTCAGTCTGCATTCAAGCATAAATGCATATACGTACGTTTACATTAAATTCAAACTTGCACACGCACACATATATGCAAACACACATACTCATTTGTAGACTGCTGTCAGTACTGGATGTTTTTGTCGACTGTTGCCAATTCTAAATATCCTTTTTGTTAGCATTCTTCATACTTTTTGATCAACAATTTTTGCCAAAATATAGGACTGTGAAAGTGCCACACGCATCATACTCAACAATCGTTTGCATATTTTTCCAGTTTCAGTTAGTTTTTGTTTGTTTTTTTTTTGTTCAATTAATAACCAAAAGTAATATTGTAGTCTCGTTGTAATGTGCAGACGAAAATTCCTCAATGAAGTCATACCTTGTACATGTGTGATATTTATACATAAATACATACATTCATATAAAGATATTCGTCCTCGGAGCCTTACGCACTTTTTAAAATACACGAGAATGGATACTTGAATGAGGCTATAATTTCAACGACTACTGTTATAGCATACACCTAGATGAGCATAAATTCTACTCGATTATCACCAGCATTTTGTCCTGTACAATGGATGAGAGAATGGGAAGAAATATTTGCTCTTTTCACATTTGAATTTTGCAAATTGTGTCTTCATCAAAAGCGACTCTGAATTCTTATAAGTCATCAGATATCTGTCCGTCCGTCCGTCCGTCCGTCCGTCCGGAGAAACCTTTCATATTTTTGGCCCACCTTCAAGGAAACAGTCAATAATTGTCAGTCAATTGAGGAAAGGTTTTAAACTCTATGAAAAGATCAAATTCAGAATAACTTTTTGGTGGAATTTATATATATATATATATATATATATATGTATATATATATATATATATAATCATCTGTATCTTACAGTACATATCACTGTAAATGTTTGTTTATAACACACAGAGCGTTGATAATTCACTCTGCTTGAAATCCTTACGTGATTGCTATATCCCTCTGTATATGCTCTTAGTTCTACTCCGTTAGTGCCAGGTGTTGTGCTAAGAAGTAATCGATATCATACAAATGGTGGGCCGGCTGGTAGGCCAAAACATTAAAAGAAATACTTAGAAACACAATTTTTAAAAATAGGTTTATACAACTCTTCCAATTCAGAAAAATGATTAATTTAACAACTCATTTAAAATATTCTTTAATTTTTAGAGTTTTAAAAGCGTATCCGAGATCTCCACCCGAACGGAAGTCCTCATTTGAACATTACGCTAAGTGTAATCAAGGCTGTAACTCGTAATAAATAAACGATAAAAAACGCATAAAACGACCTTTAAGTACGAATAATTATCCTAAGGCAACTCTATATCCTTTGTTTTTAATAATGACCATCCTACAATCCGTATGTAATCTCGGTAATTAATGCTAGGTATATGAAAATATCGTAACATGTATGAGTAAGCTTAATTTTATTAAGTAAATGAGCATTTATTTCTACGTTTTCGAAAGTATTCTTTTGAAGTCTTGAAGACTTCTTACGATTTCCTCTAATTTCAGATGTACCTTAAAAAATTTTAATGATTATACCTACTTGTTTACTCATGCAGTTAAAATGTGAATACAAACTATATTCGGGAGTCAAGAGTAAATTAAGATAGAAAATAAAACGTAGAAACAATATTCTCTTTATACTTTGTCATCAATACATAGAGTTGAAAGAATTCCCTTTCGGTGTTTTTAGCAAATATACTGAAAGCAATTTTCCTATATTTCCTACACTTGTCACCCCGGAAGTGACCACGATATTGAAAATTATTGTTGTGTTTATCACTTCGGGGCCATAAATGTTAACATTTCCTTTAGGTTTGTCACTTTATATATATTTACCAGCCCCCTCCGCTCGGGCAGGATATGACACAAGGTCAATTTTTAAGCGGAGTTTAGCAGGTTTGAATTCAGAGTTTTCCTTCTCCTCGACTAGTTGTTTCACCAAGGCTGAAGAACCTAGTTTGTCCTTTTATTTACCCATAGCTGGAGGGAGAATAATTGGATTCATACCTATCCCAAGGTTATTAGTACTATGTAAAATGCAATTAGTCTCGTCCAGGATTTGAACTCTTGTCACCGTGTACATTTCCTTCGACGATAACCATTACACCATGGGATCCTTGTCACTTTATCAGCCCTCTTAAAATCATTGTTCATATAATATGCCTTTGTTTATAATATGCCTGTGTGTATTACGGCAAAAAATAGTGGGATGAATAGGATTTTTGCACAGTTTTCATAAAAAGATTCGTCAAGATTCAACCAATACAAAGTAAAAATCCATCATTGCCTGTTTGGGAAAATGATCTCCATTTGGCCTTCATTAGAAATGAATTTAAAATCCAACCTTGGTCGTGTTACAGCTGAAAGCGTTCTATCAATGCATTTCTAACAATATTGTAATAATTGGTCTTTGTGGTCTCCAATTAAAAGTATTATGAATCAATAAAATAAATTATAAATTTATCTATTTATTTATCTAATTCCATATCATGGCAAATAAGTATGAGGGTACTGAAAAGTACCTGAAGAAACCAAGAAATGAACCTCTATTTTAAAGGTTTAACTTTTTACTGAAATATTTTGGAAGGGTCAAAATGTTTTTTCTTTATATTAATATGCCATGTGTGCTATTCTATAGTAAACATGTATGGATTACCATCTATTCATTTATTGATATTTAACTTGATATGGCGCAAGACCCAAAATTCAGAGTACTCATGAGAATCTAACAAACAACGGTCTGCTAACCTAGCTTGCCAATCATTATACCACGTGAGATGTCCGAGTTGAATTGTATGTTTGTTTTATAGCTATCTCTCATGGTTTTCTTATTCAAACCAAGGACATAACAGCTTTTTTCGTATATCAGATTATGAGATTCAAAACAAGAGATACACAATTCCTAAAAGAGAAGGAATGTTAAAAGAAAAGTATTGAAGAGCATATGAAAAAGAGAGTAGACGATAACGAAGACAAAAAGATGAACAATGAACACGAAGACAAATGTAAAGGACGAAACGATGACGAAAAAGAAAGGCGAAGGAGATGATGAACATGGATATAGATGGGTAGGAAGAAAAGACAAAGGTTAGAATACAAAAGAAATGTTTGATAAGAATTAGGAAAAAATGGAATAACGGTAATCGAAATATCGAAAATACGAATAGAAAACACTATCAATTGATTAAATATTCATTTTCATAGCGGCATTTCTTCTCCCATAAACTGGTTCTTTCTTCTCTAATTTCTATTGCAAAACGAAATTGCAATGTTCATTTGGATCAAATAAAAATGCATTATATTCTAGTAAATTTTTAAGTAATTTATCTATATAGGCTCCCTCTAAAAAACCGTTTATGAAAATAATTCAAAGAAATAAACTATTTAAGATATTTACACCCACACTATAGTAGTTTGTGGAGAAACGCTTGAAAGTATTCTTCAGTAATCATAGCTTAGTCTGACACAAGGCTCTAATTGCGGCACATCCGGGGAAAATTAAAATCATTAGCAATTGTTTTATAGACTAAATTGATAACAGCTCCACCCCGAAAGTTACCTTCAAAACATTTTACGATTATTAATGCAAATTACTGTTGCTTAATCACTGATGTTGTATCCATTATCATCTTCACAATGCTCTAGGATTTCTATTTAGAAATCACTACGATTGAGTTTGTCAAGATCATTTAAATTTTGTTATAAAATAAGTTTGTAAAGAATTTTGCATAGACAAACGACACTAGCACGCTTTAATTAACTTCTACCGATACTCATATGTATGGATGAAAATTTTATGTTACCATGGTCAAGACAGCGGGAATTTCCCAAAAGGTTTTCTAAAATGCCGTTGCAAAAGAGTAAAATGATTTGCTTGGTTTAATTCTAACATTCAAATTGGCTTCTAAATAGTCATAGTTTTTGCACTGTGACAGACAATGGAAATGCTTCTGAAAGCCTTAATTTCAAATCGTAATATCTTGAAAAGTCTTTCTCTTTAAATACTTTTAAACTATATTTTATGTAGACAAAATTATACGTTGTCTTACAGCAAGAAATCTCAAAGATCTTTTTTTTTTACATTAGAAGTATCCTTTACGTAAAGGTTTCCAAAATGTTTTAAAAATACTTTAAATATAATTAGTATCAACAAGTAATTAGAAAAAAGTAATTATGTATTGCTGTCTTATCAAGAACACGTTTTTTTGGTAAATTGATTCTTCACAAACACACAAACATTATATATATATATATATATATATATATATATATATATATATATATATATATATATATATATATATATGTATATAAATATATAAACTGATTAAGATCTGACGGAGAGTCAGGTGTTACTTCTGACCGATTAAAAAGATTCAAAACTGCTTCACTTCTGTTTATAATATGATAAAAAGAGGGGTCAAGGAGTTCATATATACATATATATATATATATATATATATATATATATATGATTGTTTATTTTTATTTTATTCCAATCAAGTTTTTCACACCAGCTTTAGATTGACGGCTTTCACTGAAGTCTGAACTACAGCGAATCTTATCAGATCCGTCGGACTCACTTGAATATTCTGACGGATCCCAACAATGCTGCAGTCTGAATGGTCTCCATCCTCCCTCTAATTTCCAACCGTTCCAATCCCCTTTCCAATCTTTTGGGGACCGTTGCAAGAACGCCAATTACAATCAGTATCACCGTCACTCTCAAAATTCTTTGTTCTCTCGCAAGGTCTAAGTACTTGTTACTCTTTTCGCTTTTTTTGATTTTCACTTCTTCACCCTAACTTCCCTCCGGGCATGCCGAGTGGGTAGTTGAAGGTTGATTACATGGTCTCCAGAGGCCTTACCACCCTTAGGCTAGACTTGTTTGCATGGCTATGTTTATTGTTCGCCCCCCCAGATTAGAATGCCGATGGGACCAAGCCTTTTTTGAATAAGCTACACATGTGTCGATATATGCGTGGCTCCCTAGTATATAAAATAAGCTTCTATCATAAACTGACTTGGAGGGAAGTCAGTTAAATACCTTGGTTAGTCAAAAAGGCAAAGTCCACTAAACGGTAAATTCACTTTTTTGTTAATGATCACTTGGTCTGGTTTTCTGGCCTAGATTAGTTTTACTGTGTATATCTCAAAATCCTAGAGAATTTTATGCGTCTCGTTCCCCAAGACGGATTCTAGTTTGTGCATTTGGTAATATGGTCAAATTTCAATTTCTTGCACAATTCCCAATGGATCACCTTCCTAATTCAGTCATGTCTTCTCATATATTCTTTTTACGCTAGTTTGCTACATTCGCTTTCAATAAAATTAATCGTTTCGTCTGCCACTACAAAACCAACACGTGCTATTCTGTTGCGTCATATATATTTTCCCTTTAACATAGTTTCTCCTTACGCCGTTGTTTTTTGCTGCTTTTAGAAAAGATTCAATTTCTCTCTTAAGTTTTCCCTTCCATATCCATGTCCAGGTCTTCTCGTGTGAGATTTCACTTGAAATACGCATGGAGTTGCTTTTCTCCTATTTTTCCCAAGTTATTGTTGTTCTATTTATCCTAATGTTGTCCCTGCTGTTACTGGCTGCTGTAATTAGTTGTCTTTATATCGTCACTGCTCTTACTAGTCGCTGTAATAATAATAATAATAATAATGTTGAAATAATAATTATTATTATCATTATTTATTTGGAGGTGCCCGTGGTGTAATAGTTATTGTCGTAGGAAATGGACACGGCGACACGAGTTCAAATCCTGGATGAGAATGATTGGATTTCACATAGTACTAATACCCTTGGGAAAGGTATGAATCCAATTATTCTCCCTCCAGCTATGGGTAAATAGTAGGACAGACTGGGTTCTTCAGCCTTGGTGAGACAACTCGTCTAGAAGAAGGAAAACTCTGAATTCAAACCTGCTAAACTCCGCTTGAAAATTGACCTTGTGTCATATCCTACCCGAGCGGAGGTGTTGGTAAATAGGATTATCGTTATTTACTCATTTGAGAGTTTTTCACAGCAGCATTAGCTGATGGTTTTCCACTTGTAGTCTGACTCACAGCAAGTTTCCTCAAATCTCCTGGACTGTTCTTAATATTCTGACCGATCTCAATAATACTGTAGTTTGGATTGTCTCCACTTGCCCTCTTATTTCCTCCAGTCCCTGTACCAATACAGTGCTAAGCATGCTATTTATAATTTGTATCTATGTCTATCTTGTGTTCCATTGTTGTTGTTGTTTTTTTGTTTTTTTTGTTTTTTTGCTTTTGTTTTTTGTTTGTTTGTTGTTTTTTTTGTTTTTTTTGTTTTTTTTGTTTTTGTTTTTTTTTTTGTTCTCTTAAGTGTCAAGGTACTTATCGTTCTTTTTAACTTATTTCAGTTTTAACCTGAGATCAGCCGGTATGGCAAAGTCCACTAATAGAGAGATTCTCATTTTTTTTCTTTTTCTTGACTATCTCTTGGTCGATCGTCTGACTGATATTAGATTACTCGTTTGTATCTCAAAATCCCCCCAAAATTGTACGTTTAATTTTCTAGGATGGATTCTGGGTTATGCATATCCCATTTGTTCGTATGGTCAAATTTAAACTTCTTACACAATTCCCAATGGATCACCTTGCCCACCCAGTCATGTCTAGTCCTATACTCTCTTTCTGCTAGTTTAATGGATTCACATATTATTAGAAATACACAATAAAATAAATAGGGAACCAAGGTAACAAGACCCTAAAATAGTAATCGACACACCAAATACTTGTAAACAAGAAGGCTCAAACCTAAATGGACCACAAAGTAATAGCAATCGAAACACCATAGATCTAACCACACAGAACAAACAGTAATACAATAAGAAGAGGTGAGAGTGTCCTCGTGTTGTAATGGTTAAAGAGATGGACTGCGAAATCGTAGTAAGCGAGTTCGAAATCCAGTCGCGCTATTACGTTCACTTTCGGGCAAATACTCGTGGGAAAAGTGTGAACTCCCTTATCCTCCCAGCTCTGGGTTAAATAGTACTACTACTGTTCTTCTAGGAAAATTATCTTTGGCATTAAATAACCCCAAAAAGTTGATATGCCATTAAACAAAGAAACCAAACGAAACCAAGAAGAAGAAATGGATATAGAAAATTTAAAGAGATTATGTTGATTGTTTCGTCGGTCATTACATAATCTACATCCGCTATTTTTTTGCATTTTAATTATTCTTGAATAGACAAAACATTGTCAGCCCTTATTGTGTTGTTTTCTGCTGCCATTGGAAGAGATTCAGTTTCTCTCTTAGTTTTTTAGCTATGTCTACATTTTTCTTCGCTTGTTTGTCGTTTGAAATGTCGATACAGTTGTATTTCTTCCCAGTTTTGTTTTCTGGTTATTTTTGTTATGTTGATGTTTGTACTGTTAGTATTTTTCTAGTGGCTGTAATCAGTCTTCCTCTGCGCCTCTTTACGAAGTCGTTGTATCGATGCGTATCGGCTATCTTCAGTACTGACGAATCCTCCCACCTCATTTTTCCGTGATTCATTCAGTCTGTCAACGTCATCTTTTGGATTTAAGACCTTATGCATTGTCATTAGTTTTCTTGTTCTCTAGTTCATTTGTTGAAGTTCTCTCATCCACTTTAAGAATGGCCCCGTGTATCTTACGAGGGGGACACCAACTATTTTTTCTATTTGATGAGATTTCTGCAATGTAGTTTGATTTCGAGAAGTTTTGTCGTTCTTCTGAAGTATACTTTTTTCTATTTTTTCTTTCATGTTTGATGGTGTCCGCTTCCAATATGCCCAAATATTTGTAGGTTTCCATTTCTCCGAGTGTTCTTATTTTGTCTTGATTGTGTAGTCGTTTTCAGATTTTCATTATTAGCATGGCACATTTTTTAATGCCAAATTCCAATCCTATATCTTCACAGTATGTCCTCTTTGCCTAAATTAGGGTTTCCAATCCTTTTCCAATTTTTGTAAACTGTTTGATATCGTCCATGTACATTAGGTGGTTGATTTTTTTTCTTGAGATTTATGAAGTTTAAATTCGCCAGTACATTTCCTAAGTATGTGATTGAGTGGCATCATCACTGTTACTAATAATTATCGTGATAGCGCGTCTTCCCGGAATAATCCTCTTTATTTTCACCTTAGTTAAGCTTTTTCCTCTGGCTATCAATTCGTCTCTCCTGTTTTCCAAATTATTCTCGATAAACTTTCGAACTTCGCCAGATATCTTGTACTTTTTGAGACAGTTTATCATCCAGCTTTGTGGGACCATATAATATGCCTTTTGTTAGTCAATGCACGCCATAACAAGATACTTCCGTTACGTTTTGTAGTCCTTGTAGATGTGTTGATCAATGTATCGTAGCTCTACGGTATGTTTGGACCCCTTGCGGCATCCTTTCTCTTCATCGGGAAACAGTATGGGTCTGTAATTGTAAGGGATAGTTCGTTTTAGGGGGTCTTTTTGGATCAGAGTTGCCTTTTCTTTTGTCATCCATTCGGATTTTTTTGAATGCATCTATTCATTTCGATAGCCAGTCTGTCATGGATAGAAGTGAATTTTTTAAACCAGTATCCGTGTATGCCATCATTTCCAGCCGTTTTCCTGTAGAATACTTTTTTGAGTGTTGTTCTGAGTGAATTGGAGAGTATTTTCGCCTCCGTTTTTTTTTTTTTTTGTTTTTTTTTTGAGTCCTTTAAACTCTTTTTCCAAGTTGTTTATTGATTCAGTTTTTCTGTTATGTTCTCGTCGTTTCATTACTTTTCTCGAAAATTCTTTTGCTTTCTTGTCATCCCGTTGTTGTTATGTGTTCATACACTCTCCCACAACTTGCTGTTAGAAGTTTTTCGTTGTTTGCAAATGTCCTATTTTGTTTGTATAGTTTTATCCTGTCTCGATATCTTTTTATTTCTTTAACGAGTACATCCTGGTTTATTTCCTCTGATTGTATTGTCTGTTTTACTTGTTTTGCGATTTCCTTTTTGTTCCAATATGTTCCAGCATTGTTCCTCTGTCTTATCTTTTTACTTCTTGTTGTAGATTTTTTTATCTGCGTTTCCAGTCGAATTTCCCATCCATGTTTTGAGTTTCTGTTCTTTAGGGGAACATCGATTTTTTTTACAGACTAATTTTCCTGCTGAACGGAATTTTTCTCACACTAATTTCGCTCCTGCATAGCTTCGTTCGTTTAATTCCGTGATATTGTTCGTTGAGATATGTGTTGATTCCTCGTATATTTCTTTCAGTTTCTGCGTTGACTGTTCTCCAACCTAAGTTCGTTAGCGATGGTAATCTAGTTTTCTCTTCAGACATAATTTCTTTAAATTTTTTATATCCATATCTTCTTCTTGGTTTGGTTTGGTTTCTTTGTTTAATGGCATATCAACCTTTTTCGGTTATTTAATGCCAAAGATCATTCTCCTTGAAGAACAGTTGTGGTACTATTTAACCCAGAGCTGGGAAGATAAGGGAGTTCACGCTTTTCCCACGAGTATTTGCTCGAAAGTGAACTTAATAGCGTGACTGGATTTCGAACTTACTACGATTTCGTAGTAAGTCCATCGCTTTAACCATTACAACACGAGGACACTCCCACCTCTTCTTATTGTATTACTGTTTGTTCTGTGCGGTTAGATGGATGGTGTTTCGATTGCTATTACTTTATGGTTTATTTAGGTTTGAGCCTTCTTGTTTACAAGTATTTGGTGTGTCAATTATTATTTTAGGGTCTTGTTGCCTTGAACCCCCATTTATTTTATTGTGTATTTCTAATATTTCAAGGTCAGAAAACCAGAAAAACCACTATTATTATTTTCCTATATCCTCTTTCGGTGAAGTTGCTCCAAAAATAACTGCCAAGTACAAGTTTGCTGTTTACCCAATTTCAATTCCTGGGAGAATGTCTCTGAATTGTGAGGTTATCTCTGTCATCTTTCGTGTTCCTAAAAAAGAACCGCCAATATTCACAAGATGACGATCTGGTCCCGTATGTTGGCTTTCAGTGAAGCACCTGTGGTTCATGAAACCCAAATCAGTTGTCTGGGTCCTAAGTTTAGTTATATTTCGATTTGACATTTTTATCATGGGTGGTATATTGGGGCTATACCAGCCCTGGTTTGTTTAAATCTGCCTACCTATCACAGGTGTGACTATATATTCTTTAGGTGAGAAAAAAATAACCTAAGTAATCACACATAAGCAGGTCACAAAAATGTATATTTATATATAGTTTGGCCGTTTTCTCCCGTCCATAAAGCCCACACTTATTGAACAGTAGTTCCCTGACTGAAATATTTACCCTAGCCATTGAAAATCTTCCGCTCAACATCAGCTGAATTTCATGGTTGACGCAACTTTGGATTCATCCACGTTACTCCACATCCAATATGCTGCTTTCCATGGTTTCTAGTGATATGATTTCATTGAATTTTTTCTCATTTCAAAAAAAAGTTCCCCCATATGATTTGTTACGTTTTAACTGAGTTAACATCCAGCTATTCACGATTCTTTTCCCCCATCTTTATATATTAAATATAAAGATTAATAGCATTAGAATCCGCTTCTTTTCATTCAACTGCTATGCTTAAGTTAACGATTATATCCATTTTCTAAAAAGAACAAAAATTTACGGACCTCGTCAAAAAACAATAATAAAAATAAAACACGATTTGTGTTCCAAATAGTTACAGCAAAGACAAGGTTTAAATAATGAATACAAAATGTCGGCGTCCTGGACCGTCGTCTTTCTTTTATTTTTGACTTCTGCTGCAGTCAGAGGATTCGGTTTTACAGCTGATTCTGACGTTGATCACCTGACGAAGAAATTTTCCTTTTCTTTTTTCGTTTTATTTTTTTTTTTTACTTTTTTCTTCTCATTCCTTCCTATCTTTAAATTATTATCATTATTATAAGTCCTTGCAAGTTTTTCCCACCAGTTAACACTGGTAGACTTTCCGTGGAGTTTGAATGAAAACAAGTCTCCTCAGTTCTCCAGAACTGTTCTTAGTAATCTAACCAATCCCAGCAATGTTGAACCATTTCTTTGTCTCTCTGCTTATAGTTAGTCTTCTCGTACCTCAACGATTAGTTTTATACAAGTATGTCGCGATAGGTGTTCAAATGTACTGAGAATGAAGTTCTCTTTACCAAGACAGATGTGAACAATGCTCAAAACGTTAGTCTTCTTTAGAATAATCTCCATGGCATTCGATATAGAGTTTTCCATCGTCTGAAGCACCTCTGAATCTTGTCCTTCAATATGATGTGACGCTGCACCGTAATATTTCTTTTAATATATCCCACCTTCTCACATCTCGTACGGTTGAGGTGAATGTTCAGTCTAGGTAACAAGAAAAAGACCCACAGAGCTAAGTCTGATGTGTATGAAAATGGTGTACTTGCACTATGTTGTTTAGCAAGAAATACTTCGTTCAAAACTCATGTTGATAATGTTTTTCCAAGTGGCACTGACTTTTAGACTGTATTCTAAGCGTTTAGACATCATCACTTTATATATATATATACGTTCCTCAGCTGTTCACAAGATATTGAAATTTTAAAATATAAATGAAAAACTTTAAAACTTCAGACATTTTATTTTTTTATTAACCCCTCTTTAAGAATATCCATTTGAAAATTTAAACTTCTTCGAAAGTTCTTCAAGACGGTTATATATTATGAGTCATCATCATCATGTCGCGCCGCCTGCGCGGATATCCCTGACCGTCTCTCGCCATTTCTCCCTATCATTCATCGCCTCCGGCAGGTCTTCAGGATTACAACCCGTGTCCTCACATAGCTGCTGTATGTAAGTTCGTGCTGGTCGTCCCACTCTTGCACATCCATGAGTGGGGGTCCACAGGAGTACATCGCTTATGAGCTCGTCCTTGCTTCTCCAGCAGTGTCCTGCGTGTCTGGTTCGTCGAACTTGTATGGTTTTTGTGATGGGGGGCAAGTGTCCGTATAGTTGGAGTCTCGTGGGGTGTTGTCGCCAGGACTTGTTTAATACTGCTCTCAACATTCTTGTGTAATTTCCGTCCAGCCTCCTCTCCAGCCGCTTCGTAAGCGTCCATGTGGTGCATCCATATAGCAGTATCGACACAACCGCTGCCTGGAAGAAACTGCGTTTCATTTTATCTGTTAGGTCCGACTTCCATATGATCGAGAGCCTATCGATAGCTGTCCATGCCTTCGTCAGTCGTGTGTCGATGTCCTTCTCGGTTGATGAGACGCTGCTTCCTAGGTAGGTGAATTTGTCGACTAGTTTCAGAGAGGCTCCGTCTAGTGTGGCAATGTTGCCTGTTTGGTTGTAACACATATATTCGGTTTTGTTTGCATTGACATGTAGGCCAATGCCAGCTGCAGCTCGTTCCAGACTATGTAGTAGTGTCTCTGCTTGATTAGGCGTATTCGCTAGTAACGCCAAGTCATCAGCGTAGTCGGCGTCCGTGATTGTTTTTGCGGGGTACCTTTTGCTTCTTCTCTTAGTCAGCTCAAAGCCATTTTCTCTGATTTTGTCGATCGAAGTCCTAAGCACATAGTCTAGACAGATGATAAAGAGGTACGGGGCTAGTGTGTCTCCTTGTAGTACTCCTGCAACAATGTCGAAGTATTCCGTGTCTCCATCTGGTGAACGTACTTTTACTTTGGTGTTTCTGTAGAGAATCATTATCGCTGCAACGGTTTCTTTTGGTAGGCCGTAAGCTAGTAGGATTTGCTCCATCTTCCCTCTGTGTATGGAATCGAAGGCCTTGGTAAAGTCGACAAATAGTAATGTCGCCTGTAAGTTTTTTGCCTGAACGCCTTCCAGGATTCTACGGATGGTCAGTATTTGTGAGGTTGTGGATCTAGGTCAGTAAATTTATTCTACTAAACTATTCATTTAAAAATGCACATTTGATTTAAAATAGTAATGTCTTAAATCTCAGCTGTATTATGTGTCGTTTAAATGAAGAATGAAGACTTATGCGACTTAATTTTCAGGAAAACTTTACTTTTGGAAGGCGAACTTCTAAATTTGCTAAAGAAAACCCCCAAAATTGCCCCCCCCTGAAAAGAAAGGAAAAAAAAAAAAATCCAAAACACCTCAAATGTAGTCTAACACGTGCTAAAGACGAAAGCCATAAAAGAGTTGACTCCTCCTCTCTCTTTCTTTCTCTCTCTCTCTCTCTCTGTGTCTCTCTCTCTCTCTCTCTCTCTCTCTCTCTCTCTCTCTGTCCACCACCAGTTGACCATGATATAGGAGTGGAACCTTTAATATAAATACTAAAATTAGTAATAATTTAATCCTTCATTTGTTGAAATAGTATGCATACGTTTGGAAGTGATTCCGTTTCCAGAAGTTTTTTCACAGAGGTCAGTAAATTTATTCTACTAAACTATTCATTTAAAAATGCACATTTGATTTAAAATAGTAATGTCTTAAATCTCAGCTGTATTATGTGTTGTTTAAATGAAGAATGAAGACTTATGCGACTTAATTTTCAGGAAAACTTTACTTTTGGAAGGCGAACTTCTAAATTTGCTAAAGAAAACCCCCAAAATTGCCCCCCCCCCCTGAAAAGAAAGGAAAAAAAAAAAAAAAAAAATCCAAAACATATTATGAGTACATAGCATTATTTGTTGTAAAATTATTTCTGGTAAAAAATTTTCTCTCCAAAACTTCATGAAACTTTTCCCTAAAAATTAATCATTTCATGGATGATGTAAAACATATCAAGAAAATATATTGTATGCTTGCATCCCGTTGGTGGGGATTAGAATACACTGATTGTATACCCACCTGAGGGGTAAGACCTTCTCCCACAAAGAATGTGTCTTGGGTATAACTCTAATTTGCGACTGATTGTGAGGCTCCAGATCAGGAAAGTGAGGAGTACCTCTTCATTGCCAATATTTCAATAGCCAGTCTGATCAGGAGTAGCAGTACCAGTTAGTGGCTCACCTATACATTAGACATGCCTGTTTAAAACTTATTCATATGAACAGATCCTATGGAATATTAATGAATTTCAAACAGATCTGTGGGTGCCTCACTGTCCAAAACAACCTTTTAAAATAATTCCTATGGACAAGTCCTATGGAATATTGATAACTTTCAAACAGATCTCTGGGTGACTCACTGTCCAAAATAACCTTTTAAACTAATTCATATGGACAGGTCCTATGGAATATCGATAAATTTTAAACCGATCTCTGGGTGTCTCACTGTCCAAAACAACCTTTTAAACTAATACCTGTGGATAGATCAGGTCGAATATTAATAAATTTTAAACTGATGTCTCAGTGCCCCACTCTCCAGAACAAGTTCTTAAAAACAACTATACAAAAGTGTAAATATGAACGTACAATGAATGGGAATCTCTTCCCTTTCGGCATAAAATAACCATAGGTGGGTTGACAGTCCTGCAGAAGAAGACATCATTGTTACCCAGCGTAGGTCCTTTCTTCGACTAGTAATATATATATTTGAACGAAGAGATGTTAAGGCATCATGAGTGGTGAATGCGACATGAATTGCTTCTTAATTAACGTTTTAGGCTTGTTTCAGTGTGTATCATTATCAAATATTAAGATTCGCCTGCGAGGCTGTCTCTCAAGCTCCTGTAAAATTTAAGTAGCAATTCATTTTTTAAATGACTATCTTCTTTCATAAATGCATAAATCATTTAGCGAGTCATAAAACTTTGCAATGTCTAACACGTAACACGAGAGGGGCGTGGGTCGAATGAGGAAACCGGAGGAGAGTCCCTTAACTTATTTAATTAGCGTTTTGGGGTTTTTGTTAGTTTCTTTCTTTTTTCATCTTGCTTTTCCGTTTGCTTTAAAAAAAGATGCTCGGTGTTCATCTTTATATTAATACTGCCATCACCACCTCGTTTTTGCCCCTTTTTTTTTTCTCCTTCAATTTTTTCACTTATATATTTTGTTTACCTCAATAATTTTTGTATTGTGACATAACCTTAAAACCAACTTCCCCAAATAATGGATCTGTTCTGTCAATTATATTAAATGCAGACTAACTGAAAAAAGAAGAAAAATAGAAATAACAAATATGGCGCACTAAACGACGCTTACTAAATATCAAAAAATAATAAAGAAAATTTTTAAAAGGTTTTAACCCTCAAGTGAGTTTGGGCCAAATTTAATTTATGAAATAAATGAAGCATATCAAGATTACTTACAAGCGGTGAAAGGAAAAACTCTGAGAGGAATGTAACATTTTTTTAGACATTGATCGGACTTAGAGGGTAATATAGCAGAACGAAGTATAGCAATGAATTGAAAAGTTCTTAAGCAGCATGGTGGGATCGTAGTTTTTGATGATTTCAATTTAAGGAATATCATATGCAACAGGAGCTGGGTTGGCCTTTTGATCTTGGCAATTAATTTGCAACAAAAAATAACATTACCAGTTATAGCAATAATAACAATTATGATAAAGTATATAAAATTAAACTGAAGTCCGAATCAACGAGAAACAAGTGGAAGTGAGACATTTGTGACGAAGAAAAAAAGAAATAATGGATTGAAGAAAGAAAGGCAGGAAGGAAGAAAAATAAAAAAGAAAGGAGATACAGACGACATGTATTAAAATGATTATGCTAGTAAGAGAAATAAAAACATAATAACAAAAGTAATGGATTGAATGAACTACTTACCCAGTATTTGAAACACATTTATAAACATTTTTAGTAAATTCAACCGGGATTTAAAATATTAATTACCCAATATCCAAATTGAATAATTCGCTAACACATAAATCAGACAGTTTTTCTGATTTTTTTTCCTCGGCCGCTTTTAGTTTCAAACTTTAAAACATAAATCATAAATCAAACATACAAAATTACCGTATTTAAAACACATTTGCTTTTTCAGTGACGATTCATAATTTTTTTATTTTCTCCTTTCTCTCCGTTGTCTTTTTTTAATTAATTGTTTTCAAACAAATTTATGTCGTTGAACTCAAATCTCCCAAACATTCGCATCCACCGAATGACGAGATATATAATACGTTTTTGAAATGACATATTTTGAACGTTTGTGAAATGATATAATTTATGCGTTTATGAAATGACATATGCCCGAATAATGGCAGGAAATTAATGAAATAGCAAACATGAGCTGACACATGTTTTTCATGGCTATTTCTTAGCTCTTGTCGTCGCCAGTGATAGCTTCATCGTAGTTGTTGCTTATTTTCAGATTTTCATAAAAGACTGTGCCTATTTTCAACAGAAAAGAGTCTCTACATTGAGCGAATGGTTGATTTTAACCGTGTGTCAACCCATCTTGGATTATTTTAATCAATAGGTTCGGGAATGTTCATTGTACGTTCATATTTACAGTTTTGCGTCGTTGTTTCTTAGAAATTTTTTTTTCTGCACAGAGTCCTATCACATTGGAATGGGGAAACACTGTGGCCTATTGGGTAAAGTGCTGATCTGTAGCCTCGAACTAAACGAGTTCAAAATCCAGTTGCGCAATTATGTTCATTTTAAGACTAATACATTAGGGACATTTATGAATCCCCTTATTCCCCCAGCCATGGATTAAACATAATCACTGCTGTTCTCTAACAAAGATGGATGTGGCTTTAAATGACTAACGAAGGTTGGTATGCCATTAAACAACGCAAACAAGTTGAATACAAATATTAATAAGCGTCTCTATTTGACCGATTGACAGGACCCCAAGTCACGTGTTCTGCGGCACATGTCTTTCTGCTGAGGTACAATCGGCATATTTTATAGTCCCAGGTGACAGGTGAGTCAAGCTTTAGAGTTTTCCTTCTCCTAAATTGGTGGTATGAGAAATGCTAAAGAACCCTACCATTTGCCCATAGTTTATGGAAGAACAAGGCATTACGCACAAAGTGAAAACAGTCTGGTTTAGGATTAGAACACGGGTCACCCATTCCATTTGATAGCAACGTCTGAACTTTCGAGTTTTCTCCCTGATAAATGAGTAAGAGGAAAAGGAAAATGTATAGTCATGAAGGTTGAACTATTAATTGAAATTTGGCTACAAAATCGTTGGTGGTTTTATGGTATCCAGAAACGCTCATTCATACCAAAAATCTGGATTTACCAGATAATAAAACCTTCTGGTCCATTAATTTCAAGAACACTTTATCAAATTAACTTCTCTCTTTGTGTCTGTAGATTTCCGCATATTTTTGTGCATGTATTCGCAGATTCGTATATACATGTGTTTTATTATACACGCTTACTGGATAAGTGTACGTACGTATTTACCAAACTTTTTCTACTACGAGCAGTGTGACTTAAGGTCAAATTTTCAAGTGTAATAAAACTGGTTTGAACTCAAAGATTCTTTCCTATTGATTGGTTACCTAATTAATGCTAACGAATACTGTCTGCCCCGTATTATTTATCCATAACTGGGCTCTTACCTTTCCCAATGGCGTTAGCTAGAAGTGAAATGCAAACAGCCTCGTCCAGGGTTCTAACCCAAGTCACCAATCCTATTTTCTACGGCGATAACCTTTACTCTAAGGGTGCCATTTAGTATACCCAAAATTTACTATATGTTTCACCATGCAATATAGTGGACTATCATATAAGACAAGATATTTGATCCCAGTTACAACAGTAATCCATTGAATAGTGAATGCCTCCATTTGTGATTGGTTCATTGGTTGGGTTTTATGTACGTTAACCTTTTTTTTTTATCGAATATCAAAACCATTAATAAACCATAATAAATAGAGTGATCACCAGTGGTCCAGGAGACGAGGTTCAATCTCAGGTCGAGTCAAACCAAAGAGTCAAAAATGGGAGATGATATCTCCTTGCTTAACACTCAGCATTATAAAGTACGGATCAAGGGTAAGTGGAACAATCCAAGGAAAGAAGTTGCGTTCTCCCCAACACTTTGGTGAAGTAGCTATTGAAAAGGGAGCCTTCGGTTCACCCTCATCTACGGTCGGCCAACTTACTGATTGTAATCCTTAGAAAACTTAGAGTATCAAGTAATTATTCTTAATACAAATAATTTGCACACTGTAGTGTTATTACAGGTATTTCTATTCATTACAACACATTTTCAGACAGATCTATTTGAACCATTGAACTGTGGATCAAAGTAGATTCATGAGTAATGGCAAAGAAGAGATGTCCCATCTAACATTAATTATTTGCAATTACCGTATTTGACGGCATCTTAGACGCACAGGTGTATAAGATGCACCCCATTTTCAGCAGAGTAGATCTGGAAAAAACAAGGTACAAATATTAAACGTGATGAAATTATTATAGTGAATATCATCAATGAGAACACTTTTAATCTGCATAAAGTAAAGTTGGCGACCGTAATTGAGAGTGACCCGAAGGCACACTTTTCAATAACTTCTACCCTGAGGTGTAGGCGAGGGCGTTACTCCTTTCCCTGGGTTGTTCCACTTTAACGTTGATCTTTACCTTATAATGCTAAGTGTTAAGCAAGGCGGTATCAAGTACAATTTTTTGACTATTTGGTATGACTCGACCAGCGATTGAACCCCAGTGTCCAGGACCATTGGCGAACCCTCTGCTCATTAGGCCAATGGCCCGGTTTAATCTGCATAACAGCTTCTTAAATAATGACAATAGGTATATGAAAGTAACTCTAAAGTCTAAGCTAATACAAGTTGCCAGGTAGATAATTTCGGCCGACTATCGCAAATGTTAAACCTAAATATGGTATATAAGACTCAGAGGAATTTTTGCAAAAATCAGTGCGCCTTATATGCCGTCAAATGCGGTAATTAAATGGTTTTCGAATGACTAAATATAATTATCCTTAGTAAACAATTATAGCTCGAAGTTACTATTTCTTATATAAATAAATTGTGCTCACTTATACAGTATCAGGAATTCCTATCCAATCCGAATAATTTATAAACGGGCCTATTTGACAAAGAGATGGGATCTTAGCAGATACTACCACTCCGGGTCAGAGTGAACCTGGGAGTAATGACAATGAAATTATGGTTTCCGATGCACCAGAACGCCAAAACTGGAGCTTCATCTCTAGATGCAGTTTTAGTTCATACTTTTGTGAAGGTGAGGGACCTTATCCCTCCCTTTTCAGAGAGTGTAATCGGTGTGTTCTAAGCCCCTCCAACATCTGACGCTTGAAATTAGTGTGGCAAACGGCGAATTATACAGTAACGTATACAATCCAAAACGGATATTTTAAATGTATATAAACACTTAATATCAATTAATTTCTTATGCACTGCAAAGTTATTCCCCTTGAGCTATCGTAACGTCTATAAATAGATTCAGCCACAAATTTTGAAAATTCTATTAAAAACCAAAGGTAACAAAGTTTTATTATCTTGAAGACCATTATACAGTTAAAACGTTTATCATAAGGTATAATTATCTAACAAATTCTACAGTATTGAAATCGTAAAAAAAATCAACTCATTATATATATTTACGCAATTTTATTTTAGATTTTCACTGCTGTAGAGTTTGGTAAAAAATAAGACCAAATAATAGGCTTTGACGCTATATAACTTTATACTAGAAATAAAAGTTGTTGATATTTTTAGTTTAGAAGAAAATTGTATTGTTACTCGCCTGCAGTCAGGATTTAACCTGCAACCTCCAGATGATTGTCTCCTTCGAAGCTTAGGGAGTAACAATACAGGAATACACTTGTACCCGGTTATGGCTGACGGAATCAGAACAGGCGACTCCCGTGGATTCAATAAAGGAGGAAGTTCAAAGTTCTGTGTAGGTTCCCGAGTTCGACAAACACCTGAAGAAGGCCGGAGAATATATTGACCGAAACGTTGTGGAAATAACAATGAAGATTAAAACAGTAGTCCGTAAACCCTTAATGATAAAAATCATCAAGCTTCGTCTCAGAAATTTAGACAACTACTCCAGATTCTTTCAAAACATCTTAGATCTTTATGATGCATAATTAAACTCTTGCAGAAACTACCACTCCGAATAAGAGTAGATTTAGATGCAATAGCAAAAAAGTGATGACTTCACACTCCATAAAAATTCAGGACAAGTTAAATACAATACTCAAGACACCCAATTATATCGAAGTCTTACACCTCTAAAGAGGTTAGACGGCGTATTTTAGACCTCGTTGATCGCGTATTATCACGACGAGAATTTGTGGTGAACCACAAGACAACTCTCTTCCATCAATTGTCAAACTATTCAGATTTCTATATACCATTTGCGAGATACTCAATCACGCCTAGTCTCAGAGAACAATTGGTCTGTTTTGAGTAGCCAATTTAGAGCCTAACCGTTGCAGTTCTTGATGCGATATCCTCAAAATAATTTTCTGTTGTGATGGTTTAACCATGATTCAAGAAGTAATTGATAATTCTATTTTCAGATCACGAAACAATGATAACAATCTACTTTTGATGCAGCTTTGGCTTGAGAAATCAGTGCCGACACAATCTGTCCTATCAAGTCCATTTTGCACATAAGTCTCAATCAACGCAATCAAGGAATAGATGCATTTAATTAGTCTAGATCCATTTAATCGTTTCGATCATTCTTTTATTTTTTTACCATGGTCATCTTTTAGGTACATTGCTGCGTTGGTAAATAAGTTATTTGATTTCAAAGACTGAACGAATTTAACAGCCTTCTCATTGATATTGTTAATATCCTTAATATCATTAACAAACATAACGGCTTTCTTATTCATATCCTTAATATTATAAATGTAAGTTTAGGAATTTGATTAAACTCAGTTGTCATAATTTTCGAGATGAAATGGGTCAACCATTTGTATCATCTTTTGAAAACATCTTAAAAGCAGAGACATCTTTTCCCAATATATTTTAAACGAACTTCTTTCTTTAAGGGGTATCAATTTGAAACAAAATCATTGCAAAACAAAAGTCTCTCAGCTTTGACAATATTCGATGTATCATCTGGAAAGATCTCAACTTTCAAAAAGTTATTCTCTTAATCTGCAATAAAATCCTTGAAATCTTTTCTCCATTTTACAGATTTTTAAATACTGGTATAGTTACCATAGCTATATAAACATTATTAAATAATAATATTATAATTATCTAGATTACTCTTAAAATTGAGAAATACTGAAAACGCAGTTATTTTTATCCGCTGAAAAGTATAATATGTACTGGTATGAAAAATATATGTAAATACCTTTATAATTTTACGTTTCTTGTATATTATTCTTTTAAAGTGTAGATTTTATGTGTATATATTGTTAAAATCCTATCATCTTTTATTTTAAAAAATCCGTAAACCTGTTATATATATATATATATATACTGGGTGAACAAAAAAAAAAAAAACAGAACCTATAAACTTTTTTATTACTTCTACAAAAATAAAGCAAAATAATTCTAATTTTGTACACTCTAACTTCTGGACATGTTGGTGTATACTATGGTCCCAATTTATCATGAACAGAATCTACTTCGTATCCTGAAAAAAAGAAAAGGCTAGAATTAAATTTATGAATTTCAGTCAAAAATATATGGGTTCTATTCTTTTGGGTCACCCTGTATATATATATGTATATATACAGAGAGAGAGAGAGAGACAGAGACAGAGACAGAGAGAGAGAGTAAGAGTGGTTTCAGACAGAATTTCCCCAGTGGATCCTTTTTGTAAAACACCGATTCCTGAGTGGATTTATTTCATATCGTAAATTGATTCAAATATTTGTTTACTGAATATTGTGATATTTGCGCTGCACTTTCGTGTATAGAGCTTTCAGATAATTTAGCTTTTATCAAGCAGTAAATGTACTACACACATATATATATATATATATATATATATATATATATATATATATATATATTATGTAGAGAGAGATGGAGAGAGTGGGGGAGAGAGTGGGAGAGAGAGAGGGATAAAGACAGACAGACTTACAGAGACTGAGACAGAGACTGAGAGACGGACATACAGAGAGAGTGATCAATTATCTGTTCATTTATTCCACTATTCAGCTTGTTGGTTGATTAACAGTACTGAAATCTACGGGAAATAATTTATATCATATTTTTTTAAAGTTATCTCCCATGAATTCTCTAAAATCGTTTTATTTTTCATTATTTTAAATTTATTGCTGTAGAATGAATGTTTTTTCTCCTTGAATCTACTATCAGAAAGTAAGTTTTTCCACGAAATATAAAAGAATATATAAATAAATCTCTAATAGGAAACTCACAAACTCACGAAGATTTATATTTAGAAATCTATGAGTGTGTGTGTATGTGTATACTCGCGTATATGTGTGTATGTTTGTTAGCGAAGCATCCAGCTGGCTATTCAATATTAAAAAAAAAAAGAAAGAAAGAAACATTGGTGATATAAACCAATAATGCTTTTGTTCCACTGAAACCTTTCTCTGAATACTCTCTTGAAAATAGTCAACAAAATCCTTTTTTTAGCGGCCTAATTCCTTTCTCTTCCATCTCGTTCACATGTTTTGGTATTCATCTTTTTAAGATTTATCTTTTCGAAGTCTCAAAGAAGTAAAATCTTAATAGAAGATAAACTGACAAACCCTTTTTGGGACACTGATTTTTTTTTTTTTTTTTTTTTTTAGAAGTGTTTGAGCCATGAGAATTTATTCAGGTCTTTTTAGTGCAATGTTCACACAGTGAACAATCTCTCATGATGGTGTCTCACTGTCGACTGAGTACATTTAAAGTAGAGTTTATGCTCACATATACGCAGTACGGTCTTCTCTTATTTATGACTAACTTGATATGATTACCCCAAAATAAAACAAAACTAAATGACTTTATAATTTGTCGAAAGACCTAGTGGCTGAACATCAAGCCTTTGATTTTCACTAGTTTGGTTTTGTAGGATGGCATGTTATTGTTTGGTGAATATTTTTGGTCCCCCATTTTGTAGTTTGGTTTAATATTTGGAAAAGGCAAATGAAGTTAAGACGTGTAAAACGACGTGCGCAAAAAGAACATATGAAACAAAGCAGTATAGACAAATTCAAATTTATATATCAGCAATACATGCAATAAAACACTTCAAAACATTAGTGTTTTAATACTGTTCGTTAAATATTCGTGTGTGTGTGTGTGTGTGTGTGTGTGTGTGTGTGTGTGCAACAAACGCTAATACTGCAAAATAAAGATTAAATAACAAAAGGGTCCTATGCGTGTTGACTAAGTATTTCTACTGTTTGTTTCTTTCTGTGGTTTGACGAAGTTTCTGTGTTCGAGGCTGGAAAAAGTATAACCGAAAAAGTATAACAAGGAAGATAGTGGTTGCATGGAGTAGACAATACTTGTCATGCAGTAGGCTCCAATAAAGCGGGACAAAGTTGAAGTTGCGGACATAGTTGTGAGCACTAACCACGTGGTTTTCCTGCCCAATAGGTTCCCGAGACTGATTAGTTTACCAACGTCTGCCATCTTTGTTTCGGGAACAAGTGGCATAACGGCTATTTTAAAATATAGGAGTGCAAATCCTATAGATTGATTTGGTTTGGTTCATTTTTAACGACACAGCATCTTCTTATGGATTATTTGACGTCGAAAATTCGTTTGTAAATTTTCTTTTACAATTAAAGGTATATATTCAATGTTCCATTGCATTTTTCTTGCACGCTTTTCTGTTTTCACTGAGGATTGTTTGCACGCAGTTATATGATATCACGTAACCCTCACAAACAGTAAAGATTTTTGAACATATTCATTTTACTCATTGAAAGTATTATTACACGGGGTTCCTTGATCAGACAGAAATCACCAGCATAGAAGCCATGTTGCTGAAGTCACAGCTACGCTGGATAGAGCATGTCTCCACAGTAGGGAGCCATCGCCTGCCCAAGATAGCCCTCTCCACAAGCTACCGTGAGAGAGAGGCACCAAATAATTGTTATAAAAACTCCCTCAAGAAGATCCTCGGTACCTGTCACATTGACCACCACCAATGGTCGACACTTGCTTCTGACCGTCAGGCCTAACGCCACTACGTCCACCAAGTCGTCTCTACCTAGGAAGATATAGAATATACATTTTTTTAGTCTTAAAATAAGCAACAAAAACATACATAAGAACATTCTAGAAATTTTGGATCAAAACTGCATTAGCATTTAAGAGACATTTTCATATTTTTCAACCAATCTGCTATAAACATAGAGTAAGAACATTCTAGAAAATCCGGATCAGGAACTAATTAACAGAAAAAATTTTTTGGCTCTAAAACACATAAGTAAAAATATGAATCTGATTGGTCAAGAAATGTCTACGCGCTGAAATTTTAGGACTCTCACTAAAACTATTTTTTGATCCACTACTAAAGTAGAAATAACGAAGAATTTACTCACCCAGGTCAGTTGTCGGTTATTCAATTCATTTCTTCCACGGCCAAAAAGTCATTCCATCTACTACCTATAAAGACTTTTCACTAGAGGTCATGAAACGGACAGTAGGGAAACGCTTGCAACTGTCTTTCATCAATGCGTTGTCGCCAAAATCTAAAGAAAAAAAAAACAGTGCGGGCTTAATGAAAGCCAAGATCCATACGTACAGTCCATCATTCATATACACACACACACATACTCACATATGTAAGTAAAAACAATTATTTTTATACAACTTATTTCGGCCAACCATGGAACCATTTATTTGATAGACTTTATTAACATTTAAACACACACACACACACACACATACGTGTGAACAATCTTATTTTCATTTAACTGGCCATAACTGTATGTCTACAAAAGGCAGGGTTATGGTTCTCATTTATTTTCTTTCCTGTTTTGTTATGAATATTAAATTGTTTGTTTCTTAATGCCCATTGTTGTCATATTCCATTTGTTTTACGTGCTTGAAAAAATGTGTGTTTATTTGTGCTGGAACTAATCGTGAAATAATATCCGTAAAATACGGACGAGAACTAGCTTTCATTAAACAATAAAGTGCACCCGTTACAAGGACTCCCGCTGGGCCAACCTCAAGGAGAAACGCCGAGAAAATCCAGGGAACCTCAGCAGCCATACCATACCAGACTTTTAACTACAGTCACTGCGACTGGACTTGCCTGTCCTGCATCGCCCAGTCGGTCATCAGCGTGCCTGCAGTCGACATGGATAGCCGCCTTCATAAATCTTCGTTCACGAAGTCTAACCAAAACAAAAACAAAACAGAGTGGACCGGGGAGTAGCAATAAAGAATGAGTGTCTTCACATTCTTCAGATCTCCAAAACTGGATCATCTCTACAGCAACACCCAGGATACCTGGGAGAGGTTGATGGGTGAAGGTATTAGTGCGCTTAAGCCCTGATTACAG
Organism: Sepioteuthis lessoniana; assembly: GCA_963585895.1. Taxonomy (NCBI): domain Eukaryota; kingdom Metazoa; phylum Mollusca; class Cephalopoda; order Myopsida; family Loliginidae; genus Sepioteuthis; species Sepioteuthis lessoniana. The sequence goes on along the minus strand of OY757905.1, from coordinate 97,861,585 downwards.
AAAGATTAAATTTATTATTGTTTTTTATCATGAGAGTAAAACGATTCCTTAATTTTGTGCAGGTAAGTTTTGCTTCCCCTAAGGCCAAAGTTTGGCCTTTTGTTTTAAAGAGTGGATTTAAAATTTGTATGCTGTGCAAATAACGCTGTGATACGAGGATCATTAAATAAGTTTCCAGACTTTTTTCGTATGGGCACTTTTATTGATAGTACACACATGAAACTCTAGTCCCCTTCAAAGTAATCACCTCCGGCTGCAATGCACTTGCTGTACAGTTGCCAGAACTTCTGGAAGGCCCCTTGGAAGTCCTCTTGTGTGAGCGTGTCAATGACCTGCATCACAGCCTCTTTCATCTCAATTGTCTCATAACGACAGCGTCTGAGCTGAGGGAATAACCAAAGGTCACAGGGAGCAAGGTCTGGACTATAGGCAGGGTGAGAAATTGTCTTGGTGCCCATCTTGGTCGAATAGTCTGTGACAAGGTTGGAGTTGTGGACTGGTGCATTGTCCTGGTGGAAATGCCACTGACCCGATTAGAAGAGTATTGGCCTCTTCCGACAGAATCTCTTCCTGAACTCCCTTGAAACCTCAACATAATAACCCTAACCCTAACCATCTGGCCAATCAACTCTGGTGTTCTGTCTTCCTTAATCCTCCCACACCTCTCATCATCCCTCACAGACTCCCTGCCTTCCTTGAATCTCTTATGCCACTCAAAAACTGAAGCTCGATTAATGCAAGATGCTCCAAAAGCAGTCTGAAGCATTCCATACATTTCTGTGGCATTTTTTTTCCTAGTGTAAAACAGAATTTTCTTGCATATTTTTCTTCTAAAGTGTCCTCACATCCAGATTGCATTTTAAAATTCACCAACAGTGACAATCAGGCTTTAGTAGGGTGCATTCCAATTTCTGCTATACCTGTTTCTTTTAACCTAAAATCATAAAAATTGATCAGTCATCTCATAAGATGTATAGCAATAACATACTGAATGTTCAAGAGTTTACGACAATTTTAAATGCCTGTAGAAAATGCCTTGAAACTTATTGAATGCACCACGTATGGAGCTTGTTTGATTTAATTTTTGTTTATTTAGGGGTTTTTTTTTGTATTTTTGGGAGCTTGTTTTTTTTATCTTTATTTTTCATTTATTATTATCAATATTTATTCATTCATTTTATCCTTTTTTAGTTACATGCATATATCTCTACCAACAAAATGAAAACGTTGATGTGTGGAGATTAATAAACATAAAATAAAATAAAATAAAATAAAAAGTGCAGTCGTTCCTCGAAGCCTCTAACAGGAAGCAGAATCTGCGCATGCTTAAAAGACAAACTTACTTGCACCAAAAAGAAACCCGTTCTCACTTCAGACAATACTGTAGAATTGAAAGGACCTTTTTCATTCAGCTCCTGTCTGGTAGCACATGAATTCGCATAACACGTTTGGAAGATCCTGTCTCCAGCTAGCAGTGGTCTCAGTTCAAAAACGCCTTCTAGACATTACCACAAACCTCAACTACATAAACCCAGCGAAAAATTACTGATATATTTCATCACCTAGTTTGGGAGACACGATTGCTTACTACTATTTCAAGGAAAAAATTTCCACGCTACAAAATAGCCGTTTAAAACTCAGAGATGAATTTTGAGTTGAAAGCTCTCTTCGTTTCTGTCCTTCCTTTTTTCCTTCCTAAAGATTCTCTTGCAGCTTCCAGAGACAAAATAGCCGACAAATTGAATGGAGGTAAGAAGAAGAACAACCAGTCAGATACCAAAACCAAAATTAGTGACCACGACAACGACGACAAACAAATTACGAAACAAAACCTTCTAATGTCCCATAAAGGTAAGATGTAATCTCTTATTTGATAGCCAATAGTAATGTTGAAAAAGGAATTCTACGGCCAAAATTCAAGCCAGCGGGATTATGTACTTCTAGCAAGCAGTATATATATATATATATATATATATATATATATATATATATATATATATATATATATATATATATATATATATATATATATATAGATAGATAGATATATAGATATGGGGAATAACTGTCATTTTAGATTTCTTTGTTTATCTCCCTTGTTCACTTGAACTTTTTTTATGTCTTATATAGAATAAGAAAGTTTGTTTTTTAGGTAAAATCTTTTTTTACTATTTTTACGACTTTTAACTTAATGATTACCTGCATAACAAATATTTGCTTTTCAGCACAATTTGCTTTTGGTCATATCTCTGTTTTGAATGACAAAACCTTTCTGACTTAAATGAGATAACGAATGGTGTCATAACGAAAGTTTTAGCTTTTGCTCTGACACCATTTTGTTTAAAACAGTTGAAATATTCCAGACCTTTTATGATCAATAACTTTTAGTCATATTTGATATTTTTCCTATGTAATTTACATATAAAAAATGAAATTTATCTATTGCCATGTTGCGGTAAGAAAAAGCTGATGATACGAATAGAAGACACATAACTAGAGACTTGAAAGAGAATATCTTTCTTGGTAACAACATAGCATTCTTCATAATTGTTTAATATGCTGAGCGCACTTATTTATGCATCATTGTTTATATTGCTGAACACATTTCCCGCGTATATGCTTGAACAATTCTTGTTTCTTCCACTTTTTTCAGTGGTTCATATATTAGTATTCTATAGTTATTACGTAAGCTTGCAATATAGAAATTTGCTTCCTATTTTATCATATTGTTTTTAAATGATTCATTATCATTCCACTGCTTGAATGAATTCTGTGATTCAGTATTTTTCTCCTATTATTATTGAAAATATTAGCTTTTGAGCTACTGAAACTGTGTTATCACCCTGGTTGGCGGCTGATGAGGCTAGGGTATCGCACGTGTTTTCACACATTGTATGATTAAAAAAATATATATATCGTATCCGTCCTGGCTACTCAACCTAAAATCCCCGGTTCAGAGAAAACGTTGAATCACACGTGACGTCAGACAATAAAACATAGTGTATACGTCATCGAAAGGAATTGATTCTGCTGGCTTTTCGGAAAAATTTTTTAACCACAGGATAAAATATATTATATTTGAAAGCTCCTTGTTCAAAATATAATAAAGCATTTTATCATTACTTATATTTAATAAAGGAACTCTCAATGTACAGAAACCGTTTCACTCGGCCCAGTTGTGTAGTAGCAGCAGGTAACACTGTATAAACACATCAGGCAGCAACTAAAAATCAAGTTAGCGACCAGACTTCGACTCAGCAACGTGCTTTAAGGTCAAGGACAGATTCGAGGCATAATGTTTCCTGGATTCGGCTGCGCGACCTTGGGTGGGCGAAGATGTCAATGACATGCATTGTATAGCACTGGAGCCCTTGGTCCAGTTTAAGCTATAATCAGGCATCCGTGCCTAGGCTCACGTTTGAGTCCATGCCCAGCTAGACTCATCAAGCTCACATTGCACAAAGTGAGCCGATGACCAGCTTTGTTCAGCTGCAGACTCACATTGCACTAAGTGAACTGAAGTCCAGCATAGACCAGGAATGTTTGAGCATCCACTCTATGCGACTTCCCCCTCCCTTAACCACCGCTATAAACTGACCTTCGTGTCATAGACCATGTGTCAAGTCCTGTCTGGTGGGAGGCAGTGACAAATATTAAGTCAGTGGCCGGGTCCCGGCCCGGAGGAGGAATATGTTCCTCTCACGAGCTTCAACGTCAAGGACAGATTCGAAGTTTTATGGCTCCCCGCTTCGGCTGGTTGATGAATGGGCGATGATGTCAATGACGCCATTGTAAAGCAATGGACACTTTGGCCCAGTTTAAGCTATAATCTAGCATCCGTGCATCCATGTCCAGCATGTCCAATGGTCCGGGAGACCTTGGTTCATCCCAGGTCACGTCATACCAACGACGTTAAAAATGGTACTTGATACCTCCTGGCTTAACATTCAGCAATATAAGGTACATATCAAAGATAAAGTGGATCAATCCAGGGAAAGGAGTAGTGCCCCCACCTGCACCTCAGTGTAGTAGCTATTGAAAAGGGAGCCTTCTGGTCGCCCTTGACTACGGTCGCCAACTTTACTTTACTTACTCGCTACAATGCCTATAAATAGTCTTTTACCTTTGCTAACATTTGCATATTTTGCTAGCTTTATCTGAAGGAATAAAAAGAAATAAAAAGTAGAGAAAACCAATAAATCAATAAATGAAAATCATCTGATGAAGAAGTACCAAAATATACAAATGAAACAAGAAATGAAAGCAATAAACCGATTACATTTTGAACAATTTGGTTTGGTTTCGTTGTATGACACATCAACCATATTAGATTATATAATACCAAATCCTTTTTATACATATATATTAGATATAAGATATCTAACCACATGAAAGTTTTAGAAGGGCCTGAGCTTACTTGTTTTGCACACAGTTAAATTGTTTCACTTATTTCTATCTAATACGAATAATTCTATTTACCATTAATCATTTATTTGCGCAGAGTTTAATGTTTACAAGTGTTACTATGTATCATTAACAATTCAATAAAACATCAGTCATTTGTTTACATACAAACAAATGATCAAGCAGTTCTATTCCAAACAATTTAGTTTGGCATGTCAACAAAGCTAAGTGGTTTCAAGTATTGCTATGTATCTCAAACAATTCAACTGAACACCAGTCATATGTTCACGCACAATTAACTTTTCAAACAGTTCTATTTCAAGCAATTCAGTTTCTCTTTAGTATACAGTTTTTGTTTACGCATAGCTTAATGTAAAAACTGTCCTATTTTAAACTATTCAGTTAAACATAAGTACAAAATTTAAGTGAGACAATTTATCCATATACAGGTGCTACAACTCCGGGCCAAAGTGGACCTGGGAGCGATGGCAATGAAGGTGTACTCCGCATCCCCCAAAGCTCCAGCATTATGGAAGCCTCACCATCAGATTTTTTATTGTCATAATTAAGATACCCATTGAGGAAGTCTTATCCCTCAACAGAGATGCAGTTGGTGTATTTCACAGCCCCAGCTGACTGGGTCAAATGTTGGAACGAAACAAGTACATAAATAATTGATAGGAACAACGTCTTCTCTACTATTTACACGTATCTAAAGGAAGATGCGGTACATACATACCTCTTCCAAGTGTACGAAATGAAACAGCAATATCCTCGTCCTAGTATTTGAACACGAATCACCGATTCCATATCCTACGACGATAATCATTGCACTAAGTGCACCTCATGTGTGCATGATGGGGTTAATAGTTGAGAACCCGTTTTTTTTGGAAGTATGTATGTTAATTTTACTATTCTAAAAACCAGTTCAGATCATTCAAATTATGCAGTCTTTCTCATTCATAATTTAAGTAAAAAAATCAGACAGTTATTCCATTCGGCTCTGGATTTTAGATACTATTGTTAATGTTTCATTGCTTGAAATGTTCACTCACTATTTTTAAAACCTTTCAGAATCTTGATATTAAAAAATATAAACCAAAAACAACAACCTTGAACTTCTCGTCTGTCGCTCTATATTCAGTTATATAACTATCAAGAGTATAAGAAATTGAATCAGTTATGTTTGTTTACTTAAAAGCTAAAATTGGAAAATACGCAGCAATGTTTTTCAATTGATTAATCTTCAAAAATAAAATTAGGAAAAAAAGAAAATAACTTTGCAATTCAAACAAATCAGAAAAGTCATCCAAATAAATGGTCGACATGTAAATGTGTTCATTACAAGCAAATTCAGCAAAAACATGTCACTCATTTAGGCAAACAGTTGACTTATCACCTATTTTTCAACTGCGTTTTTCGTATTATACATTGTTTTGAGCGTAGGTTGGGCAAACTTACAATCGTAAAGAACTAACCAATATATTTTTAAGACAGTCATCATCATCAAGATGTACCGCCAGTACGGATATCCTTGACCTTCTCTCGCCACTTTTCCCTATCGTTCATCACCTCCAGCAGGTCTTCTTGGTTACATCTTGTGTCCTCACATAGCTGCTGTAAGTTCGGGCTGGTCGTCCTGCTTTTGCTTGGCCATATGTGGGGGTCCATAGTAGTACGTCACTAACGAGCTCGTCTTTGCTTCTCCAGCAGTGTCCGGCGTGTCTGGCTCGTCTGACCTGTATAGTTTTAGTGATGGGAGGTAGGTGGCCGTACAGTTGGCGTCTCGTGGGGTGTTGTCGCCAGGACTTGTTCAATATTGCTCTCAACATTCTTGTTTAGTTGCCGTCAAGTTTCTTCTCCAGCCGTTTGGTTAGCGTCCATGTAGTGCATCCATATAGCAGTATCGATACAACTGCTGCCTGGAAGAAACTGCGCTTCATTTCATCGGTCAGGTCTGATTTCCATATTATTGAGAACCTATCTATAGCCGTCCATGCTTTCGTCAGCCGTGTGTCGATGTCGTTTTCTGTTGATGAGACGCTACTTCCTAGGTAGGTGAATTTGTCCACTAGCCTCAGAGAGGCTCCGTCTAGAGTGGTAATGTTGCCCGTTTGGTTGTAACACATATATTCAGTTTTGTGCGCATTGACATGGGGGCCAATGCCTGCTGCAGCTCGTTCCAAGCTATGCAGTAGTGTCTCTGCTTGATTAGGCGTATTCGCCAGTAACGCTAAGTCATCAGCGTAGTCGGCGTCTGTGATTGTTTTTGCAGGGTACCTTTTGCTTCTTTTCTTAGTCAGCTCGAAGCCATTTTCTCTGATTTTGTCGATCGAAGTTCTAAGCACGTAGTCTAGACAGATGATAAAGAGGTATGGGGCTAGCGTGTCTCCTTGTAGTACTCCTGCAACAATGTCGAAGTATTCCGTGTCTCCATCTGGTGAACGAACCTTTACTTTTGTGTTTTTGTAGAGGATCATTATTACTGCTACGGTTTCTTTTGGTAGGCCGTATGCTAGTAGGATTAGTTCCATTTTCCGTCTGTGGATGGAATCGAAGGCCTTGGTAAAGTCGACAAATAGAAATGTCGCCTGAAGGTTTTTTGCCCGGACGCCTTCAAGGATTCTACGGATGGTCAATATTTGTGAGGTTGTGGATCTATTTCTCCGGAAGCCATTTTGGTTTTTCCTAAGGATGTTGTCTATTTTGGGTTCTATGCGGTTTCGTAGTAGGGCATTGTAGATTTTGGCTGCTATGGATGTAAGCGTTACCCCTCGGTAGTTCTTGGCTAATCCGAGGTCGCCTTTTTTAGGGAAAGGAAGGATGCATCCCTTCATCCATCTTTCTATCCTATTTTGACTATAGACAGCGTTGCATTGCCGGAGCAGTATATCGTCGAATTTTCTAGTCTTCCACACTTCTGGGGGGATCTCGTTTAGCCCTGTAGCTTTCCTATTTTTAATTTACCGAGTCGAGTTCTTCTTTGGTGAAAGGCCCTAGTTTAATGTCTAATTGCTTACTGATAATTCTGGTGATCGGTTCATCCGTTATTTTCGGTGGGCTTCCTTGTAGATTTTTGAAATGCTGTTCCCAAAGTTTTACTCTTTCTTGTTGGCTTGCAGCTTTCAATTTTGCGTTGGCTATGCTCTTCCTTCAACTTACTTTGTTTATTGTTTGCCAGGCTATCCTGGATTGTCTATCTTCCACCGAGTCTCTAATCTTATCTATCTGATTTTGTATGTATTCTGCCTGTTCCTTTAGATATATTCCTGCTAATTGATATTGTGCTTTTTCTAGTTTTCGGGCATTTGTGTTTGTTGGGTTCTTCCGATAGCTTTTGGAGGCAGTTTTCACGAGTGCACGTTTTTCTCTAACCTCTGACGTTTCCTAAGGGACTCTATATTTAGTTCTAGGTTTTGTTGGGATACACTTTGATGCCGCTTCTAGGTGTGCTTCAACAAAGTTTTCATATTCGTCATTTGGGGTAACTTTTTCTATCTTCTCTTGTAGTGTTTCGAATCTGTTTCTTAATTCTAAAGCATATTTGTCTCTAATGTCTCTGTTGTTAAGTAGGGCCCAGTCATAGCGCCTAGTTGTCACTGTTCGTGTGGCGTTTTTTCGTAGGCTTAGACGTATTTTGGCCGTGACTATTCGATGATCGGAGGACACGCCCTCGAAAGTGGAGTATGCCTCGCAATTTAAAACATTTATTAAAAGATAAAATAAAGCTTGTTTTTCTAAGTTCATATATCATCAAAAATCTAATGGGAAACCTATTGCATAGATAAAATATGTTTCCTTTTCATGCAAATGTGTGTGTGTGTGTGGGTGGGTGGGTGTTATCTAAAATGCTGTCGTGAAAATAATTGCAATTTACGTGTTTGAGTGTTTTTTTTATCACTACTTATCTTTTGTGGTTAAAATCATGCCTCTAGTATGAGGAAGAGCAGTATGAATGACTAATTTGTATATTCTACTTTGAAAATCAAATTGTGAGCAATAAGTCTGGTAAGTAAATCATTTCTGCTCTGGTCTTTGAAGATCCTCATGAATGAACGATTGTTTTACTGATAACATTTATGTGAATCAATGTGGGTTTCGCGCACAGGTCGTTACTTGATTTCCACAAGAAAAAGGACATTTGTTTCCTACTTTCAGGATATGTTAATAACTCGGATTAGTAGATTCCAAACTGTATTTCATAGGGAGTTGGTCTTATGACATATCAGCTTTTGTTGGGCTTATTCAATGTCGAAGTCTTTTTCAAGCAATGGCTTCAAGTAACTAATTGTTGGGTATCACCTACCTTTTCAGCATAATGAGCTGTTCCATCTACCATATATGGCAATAGTGGAGATCAGTCTGGAAATAAGCCTACGAGTCAGACCAGAAGAGCCGTTCCTATTGTTGAAGTATATCATTACTCTATCACTAATCCTATGTTCTTATCCTATTTATTATTGACACAAGGTCAATTTTTAAGCAGAGTTTAACAGGTTTGAATTCAGAGTTTTCCTTCTCCTAGACTAGTTACCTTACCAAGGCTGAAGAACTCAGTCTGCCCTACTATTTACCCATAGCTGGAGGGAGAATAATTGGATTCATACCTTTCCCAAGGGTATTAGTGCTATGTGAAATGCAATCATTCTCGTCCAGGATTTGAACTCGAGTCGCCGATAACACGACGATAACAATTACACCACGGGCACCTCCTAATCCTATGTTCTTATTACTAACAGTCTCTCTCTTGTAAATACTCTTTCCTGTAAATATAACTATTTTCCTCACATATTGTGGTTTGTCTTATTATTACTACTACTTGTGTTCACGAACCAGAACACAACACTAATGATAATAAATATTTGTGAAAAATTATAGAGGTTCATAGCTATTGTTAATATAAAAAATATTACACAATCATATGTTTAACATCTTACTGGTGAGATATAGAGATTTACATCTTTCCCAAGCATATTAGTCTGAACATTGGCGAACTCACTTTCTTCGATGCCACTATCCAGCACGTTATCCATTATGCCTCAAGGATTCCTTCTAATTACAGTATTTGATAGCATTTAAGACGCATAGGTGAAATAAGACACACCCCAAATTCAGCAGGGCAAATCAAGATAAAAAAGTAAGTGCTAATATCAAACGTGATGAAATTAATATAATGATTATTATCAACGATAACACTTTTAATCCGCATCATAGCCTTTTAAATTATGACAATAGGCGTTTGAAAGCTACTCTAAAGTCTTAGCTAATCCTATCTACCCAACCCCTCCGCTCGGGCAGGATATGACACATGGTCAGTTTTTGAGCGGAGTTTAACAGGATTGAATTCAGAGTTTTCCTTCTCCTAGACTAGTTGCCTCACCAAGGTATTAGTGCTTTGTGAAATGCAATCAGTCTCGTCCAGGGTTTGAACTCGTGTCGCCGTGTCCATTTCCTACGACGATAACGATTACACCACGGGCACCTCCAAAGTCTTAGCTAATAGGAGTTGCCAGGTAGCTAATTTTGGCCGACTATCGTGAATTTTAAGCCACATATTGCATGTCAGACGCAAGGAAATTTTTTTAAAAATTAGTATAAAAGATGTGCTTTATATGCCATCAAATACGGTAATTAATGATAATAGTTATTTGTGAAAAATTATTGTGTCAAATTGCCATACTTAACATGAATAATTCATACACAATCATTGTTTTAAGTAATGATTTATATTTCATGTTTGCTCACAGTTATATAGTTTTAATACAATTTCTAATACAAGTTATCTCCACACAAATTTATCGTTTTATCATTTAAGCAATTATATGGTTAAGAATAACTAATGATATTCATCATAATTAATTGAAAATTAGAATAACCACTCTTAATACAAATGATTTGCACACAATTATAAAGTTTCAAGTTTTGGAGGTGCCCGTGGTGTAATGGTTACCGTCGTAGGAAATGAACACGGCGACACAAGTTCAAATCCTGGCCGAGATTAAGTGTATTTCACATAGTACTAATACCCTTGGGAAAGGTATGAATCCAATTATTCTCCTTCCAGCTATGGGTAAATAGTAGAGCAGACTAGGTTCTTCAGCCTTGGTGAGGCAACTAGTCAAGGAGAAGGAAAATTCTGAATTGAAAAACTTCGCTTAAAAATTGACCTTGTGTCACATCCTGCCCGAGCGGAGGGGTTGGTAAATATGATTATAAAGTTTCAAGTATCTTATGTTATATTTATTTTCAAACAGACCTGTTTGACTCTTGATAGGACCCTAAAATGTCAGAGTGAACATGAGAATAATGACAACAAACGTATAATTCCACACGCGCTTGCTTAGAATTGAAACCTTACCATCGGATTTAAGTCATACCAGAAAATTAGTGTAGTTCGTTTAATTTTGGTATTTTTGAAAGGTTTCAATTAATTTTGAATTTTTTTTTCTTTTTTTTTTTTCTTTTCGATAAATTTGACTGGGTTTGTATTGATGATTTGCTTATCTTTTGTCAGGATGTGTTGGACTGTGGCCTTCATGTACGCAAATTCGAACTCCAGTTCACTTTCGAAATAATACCCTCGGGAAATGTATAAACTTCTTTAATCCACCCCCCGCCAGTTATTGATTGAATTGTATCAACAATGTCTTTGGCATTAAATAACACATGAACATTGATACACTAAGAAACTTTATATTTTTTCGTAAATAAAACTGTCTTTATTCTCAAAAAATCATTTTACTGCTGGCCTAGTCGGCTGGGGCTGTAGAATATACTGACTGCATCTCTACAAAGGTGTAAGACCCCTATCCAATAAGTGTCCTGCATATGACACAAAACAATCTGATGGTAAAGCTCCGGTAATTCTGGAGCTTTGGGGAATGCGGAGTACCCCTTTATTGCCATCACTCCCAGGTCCTCTCTGTCCTGGAGTCATAGTGTCATTTCTATGGATGGTCAAATACAACTAAACTGTGTACTTTCGCTGAACTGAATTGCCTGGCATAGAACTGTTTTTACATTTAACTGTGCAAACAACAAATTGTACTCATGTTAAACTGATGTTTTAAAATATAGAACTGTTTATGACATTAAAACTGTGAACTTATGCTCAACTGAATCTTTTGAAATAGAACTGTTTATATGTATAAAATGGATTTGGCATTAAATAATCATCCATGGTTAAAATAGAATAAAACCAAACTAAACCAAACAAAACAAAACAAAATATTGACAGTAGCTGTCAATATCTACTAATACAATCATAAAAAATAAAATCATTGCTAGTCTTGATATAATGAACACCGTAACTTTTTTTTCTTTCTTTCTTTCTTTCTTTCTTTCTTTCTTTCTTCTTATCTTCTGCTTGGATGAAAGCGTAGTATAATTAAACCCTGCCTAGAATCCATGCATGAATCAAAGCAAGTTCTCCCTTGCAAAATACAGATTTTCAACATAGTTTCCTCCACTGGTGATACATTTTCCACAGGTTTTCATGTTCAAATTGTTTTTTGTATTAAGCATTAAGGTCATTTTCTTTCTTTAAAAGAAAGGTTTGTATAAGTTAGTTAGAAGTCTATTGTGCATACGTGGCTGACAGTGGAGACTATGATGCCTAGTTATACAAGTAATACAAGTAATACAATCTACCTACTTTGAAAATTGTAGCGTTACAGAAGGCTTGAAAAAAACTAGAGGACCCAAGAAAACAAAGACGAGAAGAAGATGTTTGGAAAGTCAGATACGTGGTTACCGAAAAATCCTACTCAGTTTATTGCCGAGGTTACAACTTCCCTCTGGACCGGCTTCAATATCAGGATGACGTGAAGTGGTATTTTCAAATCAATCAAGGAAAGATATAATAGTTGACAACGCGCAGCCTATCCAAATAGAGGTGGGACTGTTTCGTTAGCCCCGACATTTTGGTAAATACTTTTCGCTGTCCCAGTAACTAACTGCTAGACCCTAATCAAAGATCCCCAACTTTCGTACGAGACAGTCTCTTGATATTGACCTCTCGTTGTTGATCACTGATCTGGGGACCAAGGTTATTGGTTGGTAGGGACAGCCCCTACATTACAAAATACCATAACAAGGGATAAGCGACCAGTTAAAATATCGGTGCTAAAGGTACTTCTTAACAGCTTCAACGTCAAAAGACTTTTTTTTTCAAATTTAGCTTTATATGAATGTGAGTCTTTAGATAATATGTAACGAGAATACAGCGAGTGCATGGTTTTCTGCAGAAACAAACATTCATGATGTGTGGTGCAATATACTTATATTTTCTCTGTATATAAATGTATTCAATAATTGTTATTCAATTGTACCATAATTAATCGTATATTACACACAATCGTGTATGATACACACCCGTAACTTTCGGTTACAAAATTCTGGGTAGGAATCTCTCGTGTATAATATGTATAGACTTTTTTAATTTGTTGAAGCTAAATTTATACTAAATTTAACATTTATTCAACTTTTCTCTGGTTTCTATTGAATGAAATTAAGAATCCATATATTTTATAAAATGTTTCGAAATAAAAACTTACACAGTATTCATATCATATGCAAGGACATGTTTGAACAAAGATAAAATATACTTTCGGTGAAAATAAGTTTACAATAGAAGAAACAAATGAGAAACAACCACACATTTCAGTGGCTTGTTTTCTGTTACGATATAAAACAGAAGCATTCGCTACACTTTAATAAGTTTGCATCATGGGTATAACTTGCTTTCGGTAATGCCGTCCCCACTATCGGGACTCACGTGACTGAAAAAAAGGTCTTATTTAGTTCTTGTGTATAATAGTCGAGGGCGACCAGAAGGCTCCCTTTTCGATAGCCACAACACCGAGATGTAGGGGAGGGCGCTTTCCTTCCCCTTTGAATTTTTACGAGGTATTAAATTTCGTATTTTTTAAGGTAATATTTGTACTTGTCTCATCAACAGTTTGGAAAATTTAAAATATTAATCACTGTACTACTAGCAAGCGGAAAACATGTAATTTATGATAGTTTCATGAACGAACACTATTACATGTTTCTTCTGCTTTTACTTCTTGAACAACTACAACCACAAACGTTCCATTATTTTCTTTTCCGTATAGATAAGATAACAATAGTAAAAACAATAAACTTATCAATTAAATATTTTACGTTGTGATATCGTCCTCAGTTGCCAGGTTATCTGAATAGTCTGAAGACGTCAACAACATTTTTCATTTGTAGAGTTATTGGTATGCGTTGACAGCATGAACACACACAGTTCCCTCAAGCACTGCTCCAATGTGTTTTCTCTGCTCGTTGTAATGAGCTGTCTTGTTTGTAAAGCTGTTTCTAAACTCTATTGATTCTAGGAAATATAACAAAAGAACTGGATGTAACGAATCTCAACAAGGATGTCGTTTCTAATCAACAACCCTGGCAATAAATTATATACATACATGACTGTTTATGTCTTGTTAAGTTTCTGAACTAAATTATCTTTAGTAAATCAATCTTCGATACGTTCTATCGAAGGAGATAACTGGCGCCTTGTGAACAGACTTCAGTTATTATTCTGGTATTCACTATGGATGAACTCTGATTTTGTCAGCAAGTTTTATCTTAATCGGTAAGGATTTTGTTTCTTTTTTTTTTTTTAAATGAGAAATCTTTATGAATAATTATGACAACTTTAAACATCGGGTATCTTTAATACCCGATGTTCACCAAAAGCAGACTTATTGGATTGTGATAACTCATTTGGAAAAGCAGTACATATGAAAAATTCTACTTATCATTTTAAATATTATAATCAACGATTTAATTGACTTTTCTTGTTTCTGAAAAGTGGGAAGTGCTTGTGACTTTTGCATTATATTAGAATTATTTCAGGTTTGTTTGGTAAAAATCATAGATTGTCACGCTTGGAAATGAAGAAAAACATTGTATTTTATTATTTTCACCTCATATTCCAACGTTGTGTATCTACGAGGCATGCACACTTGTACCACAGTAATAGAATGTTTGAGATATGCAATTCCATCACACGTATAAATTATATGCTTAAAGACAACCTGCTGCTTACCATCTATATACAGAGAAAAGAAAAACTGTCTTGCAGAGATTACTGATGAATAAAGATCTTTATCATAATTATACTAGAAATTAAAGCAAAAAATCTTTATTTTTTTATCTGTCGATAGCGATTTTAATTTAAAAAAAAAAGAGAAGAAATTCTATCGATCTGAATTTTCGTACAAGTTTTGCTGGATTCTCACTTTTAAGAACTAATTTAACTTTGACAAAATTCTGCATACTTTAATAGAATTCATAAAGAAGACACATAAATTTTATATATAATAGTAAACACCCTTATATATACACACACACACACACACACACACACACACACACACACACACACACACACTTATATATATATATATATATATATGTATATGCGTGTGTGTGTATGTATGTATGTATGTATGTGTATGAGTGTATGTGTGAGTGTTTTCAGAAATGAAGTACTATCTTACCGATTACTTCTGTTTAAACAATTTTTAAAGATACAAATAACAATATTCCAATTGCCCATGTATTTTTACTTTATCACACTTGTTTAAATTGATTTATTTTACGCAATATGCAGATTTCAAGATGTTTTATCACAGTTGCAACAAAACCCGTTTCAATCCTGTACACTCCCAGTCTCATGAAATCTATCAACCAAGGACAATATAGTCGTCTTGGGGGAAATTATAGACTGGAGAAGTATCACAGCAAATTCGTCGCTTCACACGTTTGTGAGATTTATACGCGATAGAATTTTATATCCTTGTAAAATAATATAGCTGAATCAGCACAAAGCAATGGGTGCTTACATTAGACTAGCGCATTAGAATCTATATATCGGTACAATTATATATATATATATATATGCAAATTAATATTTCCATACATGCTCACTTATATCATCTTGCATTGGACTACACGCTTTAAACACAAATAGTTTTATATCTACAAGTATATGAGTAGTCTTTTACTACATGCGTCACTATTATAGTTTCTTATCTCGGTTATTTTAGATCTTGAAAAATATATTTCAACATTTCTTCTGGGAAATCCTATTACCTGTAATTAGTTCCCTGAAGTTTTCAGGGTCCTCATCGGTTTTCCTTACCGAGAGAAGTATCTTTTTGTATTTCTTATACCTCAGATGCCTTGATATCGGGATTACTGAGTTGGAGTACGGCTTTCCGCGTCAAGCTTTTATGGTTTGTCGTATTGTTTCTTTTTCTTGATATTTTTCCTGTCAAGAACACTAACTTACCTTAGTCTGAACACACTAAGGATCAGGATCCTGGTTTTGAATTCAGGGAGGACTTTCTTCTTGACTGGTTGCCCATAAAGGCTAGAGAGTCCAATCTTCCCAAATTTATACTTCCAGGGAGAAAAGATTTATGAAGGCCTTTTCCAAGGACATTGATTCGAAATGAACGCATCGACTGAAAAAATTTTGAATTTGTTTAACTTCGTTTAAAAACCACATCCTTATAGCTAGAATTTTACTAGACTGGGAAAAATATTCTGGCAGTGATGCAAATTCTAACTAATTAAAACTATTCGGATTTAGAGGATTAGAATCAGACGCCGATACCATTTTTCTATATATGTATCAGTACACGCGGAAAAAAAAAACACGGGCACCCACATACGCACATACACAGGCGCAGACGGAAAAATGCGCAAGACAGAGCGGAAAAATATTCATATACAAACCCATATAGATAGGTGCATGTAGACACAGAAAAAAATGAATAGTTCAATAAAACGACTCATTTTCTGAAATAAGTTAATTTCAAAATGTTTATACGAGATATCAAAAATTATTTATTCGAAATGATAGAACGGATAAATGGGAATTTAATAGTGCATATATTACGGACGTCCCATGATATTAACCACTATATATAAGTGAATATAACCACTAGTTATTAGTTAATATAAACTGAAAACTTAGAAAAATTTTATAAGATTTGGTAAAATGTGTGTGACAAGATTGGGTCTTCCCTTGCTTAAATATAAAATAAGGCATAAATAGGATTTCCTTGAGGATTCTACATAAAAATATCTTATTCAAATTTATATTAATATCAAAGTAAGCTTTTAAATAAATATAACGGAACCACTTTTAATACAGGGTTTTCTACCAGAAAAGAAACATCCACGATTTGTAGTGTATAAAAACAAACATAAGATCATTTTTCCTTATAAAACTATTCAATATAGAAATTGAATTTATTATGTCAAGTAATTATTTTCCTTTGCAAATTCTGTCCTCGTTTAAGCAAAGACAATGTAAGAAAGAGTATAATACAACGGAAATTCTTTTCATAGCAAAATGGACTCAAAGGATTGAGCAAAAAAAATAAGAACACGTTCACTTCTCAATACAATGCATTGACTTGATTACCGAAAAACAATTTATGTATATAAATGCAAGTGTGCATATATATATTTATGGTAGTGTATATTTTTGTCTACTTATATCCTGATATACATGTACTAGGTCGTTAGCTGAAGCTTATCAAAATATATCCAACATGTAACTGAAATTGAAAAGAAAGTTTGTCTTATTAAAAAAAAATCAAAGGATTAAAAAGCATTGCCTTGTGATTGTCGGTAAAAACAAAACAAAGAAGAAGAAAAAAGTACGCACTTATGTGTATGTAAAATAAATTAAGAAGATGAATACAAAAGATGCAAATATAGACTATTCTATGGATTGAATATTATCACGTTCGGATTTGATTGCATCAGTTTGCATTTTAAAGTTTGCCAACAATTACGGGTGGATGAGAAAATTAGCTGGAGAAAAAGAAAAACGATAAAATATGGAAGGAATATCAGACTTGCTTTTAAGACGGATTACTACAGAAATATCATACGCTATATCAAGTGAAAAACCACACAATGACCACGAAATAATCATGCAAATAAACAGAAATTTATGGATATACATCGGGAGCGTTGTTCTCCTATTGAGTTTTGTAGGAAACATTCTCTGTCTCTGTGTGTTATGTCGTCGACGCATGCGCAAATTGATTATTGGCGCTTACCTGATTACCCTTACAGCATCCGATCTGGTCGCCACAGTCACTGCAGTTTTTCGTATGTGGTTGTTTTTCTTTTGGGACATGGATTACTTTGCTGCCTCAGCTCCTCTTTGTAAGCCACTAATTTTTCTGCAGAACTTTTCAAAGCTCTGTTCATCGTGGATGGTTGTTATTATCACTGTTGAAAGGACATTCTTAATTTGCAGACCTTTAATAGCGGTGGTACAAAGACCGTACCATTTAACTCCTGGCGCCATATTATTCATTACCTCCATAGTTCTGACACTTGTAGTGTCTCCTACTTTATACTATGTTCACGTTGAAGACAAAGTCTGCACAGCCGCACGTACTTATTTCGATGGAGACCAGCACTGGGAAATACTCGAAGCTCTTCATTACACGTTCTACAGTTTCTTACCGTCACTTATAATCATTCCCTGTAGCCTGATCATGGTTCTTAAACTCCGCTACAACCAATGGGGATATTTAACTCGAAGGAAAAACAGATGGTCTCCTTCAAGAATATATCCAGTCCCTCCTATCTCAGTAGTGTCTGTATGGTTGCCACCATCTTTTCTAGCCCGAATGGCATCATCGACGACAGCCTCAACACAAAATCAATCGACATCTTCAGCTCCATTGCCGCTTTTGGATGATATTTTACAAAATCTGCCTCAAAACGCTACATTTTCGATGCGATCATCGCCTTTAGTACCCAACTTCCAGTTCAAGAATTCCCGCGTTTACCTTTCCCGCCATCGCACATGCCGGTTACGCCATAATGTGAGAATCGTGTTGATTATCAACGTCATATTTTTGGTCACTACGACGCCGCTATGCGTCCTACGCTTTATGCTTCTTTTTGCCGAGACCTTCGATCAGTCGTCCAAGCACGTTGTGTTTTATGCTTCTCAAATAGCCGCCCTTTTCTCTGACATGAATCTTGTTATCTACCTCGTCCTGTTCATTGCCAGCGGTAAAGCCTTTCGTAATGAACTGAAGAGTTGGAAGCGAAAAAGTTCAGAGGAAAACGACCCTTTCAGCAGATTACCATCGCCTGTACAGAAGACAGTGGCAAGACCTATTGCCAGATAAGATTCACATGTCTCAGAAATGAACGTTCGAAAATTATACGTGGTCGTTTTCTCTAAATAGGAAAAATTTGATTTTGAATAAGAAAGAATAATTATTTTTTAGAAGATTGAATATTGTGAAATAAAAACACATGCATGCGCGTACGCAAACACACACACATGCATGGAAAATAAATAAACCTGAAAACCAATATTTATCATTGCGTATGATTCTCCTGCACCCTCTTGTCTGGGTAAAAATGAAATATATGCGGTGACACATGACACATAATAAGCAAATACAGCAAATTAACACAGAAGGAGTATAGGGCTAAACACGACTGGGTGGGCAAGGTGATCTACAAGAAATTTAAATTTGACCATACGAACAAATGGTATATGCACAACACCGCATCTATCATAGAAAATTACACACTCCTTTGGGACTTTGACATACAGACGGATCACCTAATTTCGGTCAGAAGAACAGACCTAATCATGGTTCTTAAACTTCGCTACAACCAATGGAGATATTTAACTCGAAAGGGGAAACACAAAAAAAAAAAAAAGGGAACTTGCAAAATTGTCAACTTAGCTGTCCCAGCTGACCACAGAATAAAACTGAAAGAATGTGAAAAGAAGGATAAGTACTCCGACATTGCTAGGGAATTGAAAAAACCATGGAACATGAAGGTGACAATTATATCTAATGTGACTGGTGCTTTTGGTAAAGTAACAAAAGGATTATTAAATGGACTAGAGGACTTGGAAGTTGGTGGACGAGTGGGGACCATCCAAATTACCGCATTGTTGACAACGGCCATAATAATGAGAAGAGCCCTGGGAACTTGAGGAGACTTCCTGTCACTCAAACTCCAGTGAAAGGCCCATCAGTTAACGCTGATGTGAAAAACTCTAATGAGTAAATAATAACAAAATATTTATCGGTTTTCATGTCTTATACTCTTACATTCTGTTCGATATATATATATATATATATATATATATATATATATATATATATATATATATATATATTGAGAGAGAAGGAAAAAATTTTTTCAGAATGACCGTCTCTGAAAACATTTTTAAAAGAAAATATGCTGTGAATGTGTTACAACTATACGAATAACTATGCAACGACAATGGTAAGATAGATAGATAGATAGATAGATAGATAGATAGATGTGGAAAAAGCAAAATATCACTGCTATGACTTTGCAGGTTGAATTAAATATAGATGTTTAATTGCGTCCGAAATATCAACTAATTTTTGTGTTTTTTTTTTCTTTACAGTTTTTAACTTCTGTGAATTATTTCCAAAAGAAAATTTAACAAATTCGAAGAAGTTGATATCATTAAATTTTGATTATATCTGTTTAAATTACAAAATTATTAAAACTATCATTCAATAACTATGATGCTAAGTAATATATTAAACTGAAACCAAATAATTTTTAGAGTATTCTGTACGAGTGAAACATTGTAAAAGCTTTGCTTCCTGACTTGCTTTCTATTTCAACAAACAGCAGAAGCTGAGTCCGCTGCGTTCTTGTTTATTATAGTCTTTCTCCTCATACACTCAGTATTTCTTCGGGCAATGTCTTATAAATTTTTCGTGGACCCCCACCAGCAAATTGAATTTTGCCCATCTGAAGTACAGATTTTCAATGGCGAGCATCTTCTAACAAGATTGAAATATTAACTGCGATAGGTATGACTTCTCTTTAAAACGTTGTTTAATACAATTGAATAAATAATATGTTAGAATTGATGAATAGATATATTTTTAATTTTGTATAAAATAATTCTAGGGTAATCCATGGCTGTCATCGGAATACACACCACTAATAGATGGTTTTGTTTCTTCGTTTAAAAGCTTATCAACTTTCGTGGGTTATCGAATGTCAGTACAATTCTTTTTGAAGAAAAGTACTGATACAATTAAACCCAGAGCCGAGAGGAAAAGAGGGTTAATATCTACCACAACTTCCCCAATGTAAAATGTTGGAAAATTGAATATTTGAGTACAATTTTTATACATACCTAATTCATCTCAAATGTGTGTTAATTATCGTAAACGAAAATGTTCCATATACAAACCTGATTCCACCAGATTCTTGTGCTTACGACCTAAAACACTTGAAACACGAGTTGAAGAGAAATAAATAGCTTAATAACAAAAGCTCTAGTCGTCCAATACCTTTTAAAGTATTTAAATTTTTTTCTCATTGAACAAACAAATATATATATATATATATATATATATATATATATGGAAATATACTACGTTTTTAATCTTTTAAATGCATTTGTAAAAGAGGTGTATTCTTTATATCAGCATTTGTCTTATAATCCAGCAAATATTTTAAAAGTTGTCCATCAAAGTAAGGTAAGTCTTTTTAAATGAAAAATTTGAATTGCGAGCTTTAATCTAGGAAATCAGTTTTGATTGTTTCCATGACATCGTTTCTTGTTAGGAACTACATAATTTTAAAACGTATTTGCTTAGACACAGTGTATTGCATTGACTTTTTGTTTTACTTATTTCCTTATCATGGACCTTATATTAGGATTGATTAATTGATTGTAAAAACTCTCCATTGTCTTTTTTCTCTGTGACGCAGCACTTTCGGCTATTCACTGATCAATGTGAAGAAGAAGAATGGGACGACTTTTTTTTGCCTTTGGAAAACAAAACAGAAATGTTCACTTTTCTTCAGTCCCTAATTTCTTGGCCGCTTAAAATGTAACTAGATCATCAACACAATGAAATGTATTAGCTTAATTATTTATATAACAACATTCCAACATGAGGAACGTTATTATCTTGAACTGGCTTTGAAGGTAATTTGTTTTGGTTCGGTGAATTTGTTAATACCTAAAACATTCCATTCCAAGCCAAAAGATATCTTATTCATGTTGCATATTATTATTTTAAATATTTAATCATGCAATTCAAATCTTAATGTACGACAAAAAAGACGCCTGAGATCGTCCAATATCTCAGTTTGTTCAAAGGCAATAATATTTTTGGTGGGTAAATTCTTGAGTATGGTCAACAGAACTTGGAGACGGAAGAAAAGATTTGGTGAGTTCCTATACTCCCTTAATCTTATATATATATATATATATATATATATATATATATATATATATATATATATATATATATATATAATTCTTTTGATGATATACAGATTCTGAAACAGTGACATCTTGTTATATTTTAATGTCTCTTATCTCTCAGAGCTTTGGTGTATAAACGAATTTTGATGTTTTCATAATTAAGATGTAAAAGGTTAAATATTTTTGAATGCTTTTAAGTTTTATACACACATTACCATGTGAATACACATGATTTACACACCGACGCGCATGCGTACACACACACACACACACACACACACACACACACACACACACACACACACACACACACACACATATCCTAAAAGAATATAAATCTCTTCGTGGACATACTCATTTTGAAATATTTTTTTCTCTCTTTGGACCTACAACAATATATATATATATATATATATATATATATATATATATATATATATATATATATATATATATATATGTATATTAGTAAGATTCTAGCAAGAATTAGAATAATTCAAATTTCAAAGTAATGTTATCGGCTAAATGTATTATAGAATACATGTTTTGATATTTTTGTTTACATTGATATTTTATACTGTATATAAATAAGTATGTGCACTACAGCATTAATATTTTTCCCATGACAGATATTTAATATATTTTCTGATGGTGCATTATGGGAAATATTTGTGAAAACTTTAACAAATCATCTTTTCATATTTACTATTTAAATGTATAATTTCTGTTAAATATTCTTCCTTCATTCAGATATATTTTAATCAATCAAAAGAATTTATTTTTCTGTATTGTTTTTTATTTCATAGTTTCATTGTCTGTTTTTATTTATTTATTTATTTATTTAATTATTTATTTTTCGAATCTACATTCACATCATTAAGATGGTTCTCTTTGAAAAACGACACTTTTAATGTTAGTCAATGTAAGGGAGGTAACTTTAGTTATAGTTATGTCCCTTGAATGATTATCTCACTTTTGCTGCAGTGGATCCTTAATGCATTTTACTCTTTTCACAAATGAATGTATGGAAGCGTAAGATGTGCTTCGGAATTGAAGTTGTTGCCTATTTACAACTAATGCCAATAATTATATGAGACTGATTTTCAAAGACTTCTTTACATGGAAGTTTGCCACGGTATAAAATTTCTTTCCATATACCTTCTTGGGGACTGTTCCAAGGACTCAATATTTACTCTGGCTATCACTGTTATTTTTAGGTTCCATAACTTTTACAGCTCTCCGGCAAATTCAAATTAATTTGACACGTATATACTATTACAATTCACAGTATTTATATATACATACGTAGTAATGACCCAGCAAAATAGCATCACATCATAGCGAAATATTCATGAGAGCAATATACTTAAAATACCTTAAAAGAATAAAGCTGTTTCTCTTTCAGTTTGTTATTAAATAATTACATTGCACTGTCTATGTTTCAAATAAGTGTAATTTCGTAATCATCCAAATGTTCTATATAACACTGATTATCTTGAATCAACTACTAGTAATTTTTTACTTTCTTTCATAGAAGCATCGGAATTATCATGGACTGCTGTTACATTGGAAAACCAAAAGGCTCACGCTTTTTTTTGTTACTTTTATTTGTATTCACCTAGTTTTCATTGCTTCAGTTATTGTGGCTTTCGCTGGAGATCAAGTGACAGCAGTACATCTCAGTCATTCATTTCTGTCCACAGTATTCATCTGATTTTAATTGTGTTGTTATTCGGATCGTTTCCTGTGCTTTCCAGTTCTTCCTATTTATTTACAAGACTGTTCGAAATATTGGATAGAACTGTCACCATTCATCTTCCAGAATTTTTCATTTCTTATGTAGTTTTAGTTATTTACTAAGCTATTTTTTTGCTTATAGAAATATCTAACTCCATTATCTGAAAAAAATTATTCTTTATCATCATTAGAACTCGTCTTTGAAATAGATTTGCTAGAGTCGTTTGAATTGCAAAATTCAAGAGAATTCTTTTATTTAAACGTCGTGATCTGCTGATATCATAATATTCATATAGTGGCCCTTTGCGCCCTATGCGCCCGCTGCCCCTGCCCTATTTTTGTAATCTCTCAGAGACAACTTGGTACGTATTATTGCTGTACTATCTGGGTTCTACACCGGCAGTAACTAGTAGGATACATGAGATATCTTGGTACAACAAACCTCTTCAATATTCATCACTTTCATTTGTATTCATGATGTTTTTATAAGACTGGGGTCTGGATTGTCTTCTGAGCTACGTGTAAGTAAAAAGTAAAGTTGGTGACCTTAGTCGAGGGTGACCCGAAGGTTCCCTTTTCAATAGCTACTATACTGAGGTGTAGGGGAAGGCACTACTCCATTCCCAGGATTGCTCCACTTAACTCTTTATCATCATCATCATGTCGCGCCGCCTGCGCGGATATCCCTGACCGTCTCTCGCCATTTCTCCCTATTATTCATCGCCTCCGGCAGGTCTTCAGGATTATAACCCGTGTCCTCACATAGCTGCTGTATGTAAGTTCGTGCTGGTCGTCCCACTCTTGCACATCCATGAGTGGGGGTCCACAGGAGTACATCGCTTATGAGCTCGTCCTTGCTTCTCCAGCAGTGTCCTGCGTGTCTGGTTCGTCGAACTTGTATAGTTTTTGAGATGGGGGGCAAGTGTCCGTATAGTTGGAGTCTCGTGGGGTGTTGTCGCCAGGACTTGTTTAATACTGCTCTCAACATTCTTGTGTAATTTCCGTCCAGCCTCCTCTCCAGCCGCTTCGTAAGCGTCCATGTGGTGCATCCATATAGCAGTATCGACACAACCGCTGCCTGGAAGAAACTGCGTTTCATTTTATCTGTTAGGTCCGACTTCCATATGATCGAGAGCCTATCGATAGCTGTCCATGCCTTCGTCAGTCGTGTGTCGATGTCCTTCTCGGTTGATGAGACGCTGCTTCCTAGGTAGGTGAATTTGTCGACTAGTTTCAGAGAGGCTCCGTCTAGTGTGGCAATGTTGCCTGTTTGGTTGTAACACATATATTCGGTTTTGTTTGCATTGACATGTAGGCCAATGCCAGCTGCAGCTCGTTCCAGACTATGTAGTAGTGTCTCTGCTTGATTAGGCGTATTCGCTAGTAACGCCAAGTCATCAGCGTAGTCGGCGTCCGTGATTGTTTTTGCGGGGTACCTTTTGCTTCTTCTCTTAGTCAGCTCAAAGCCATTTTCTCTGATTTTGTCGATCGAAGTCCTAAGCACATAGTCTAGACAGATGATAAAGAGGTACGGGGCTAGTGTGTCTCCTTGTAGTACTCCTGCAACAATGTCGAAGTATTCCGTGTCTCCATCTGGTGAACGTACTTTTACTTTGGTGTTTCTGTAGAGAATCATTATCGCTGCTACGGTTTCTTTTGGTAGGCCGTAAGCTAGTAGGATTTGCTCCATCTTCCCTCTGTGTATGGAATCGAAGGCCTTGGTAAAGTCGACAAATAGTAATGTCGCCTGTAAGTTTTTTGCCTGAACGCCTTCCAGGATTCTACGGATGGTCAGTATTTGTGAGGTTGTGGATCTATTTCTCCGGAAGCCATTTTGGTTTTTCCTAAGGATGTTTTCCATTTTGGGTTCTATGCGGTTTCGTAGTAGGGCATTGTAGATTTTGGCTGCTATGGATGTAAGTGTTATCCCTCGGTAGTTCTTGGCTAGTCTGAGGTCGCCTTTTTTAGGGAATGGAAGGATGCATCCCTTCGTCCATCGTTCTATCCTATTTTGACTATAGACTGCGTTGCATTGCCGGAGCAGTATATCGTCGAATTGTCTCGTCTTCCACACTTCTGGGGGGATCTCGTCTAGCCCCGCCGCTTTCCTATTTTTAATTCTTCTGAGAACCGTGTCGAGTTCTTCTTTGGTGAAAGGACCTAGTTTTACGTCTAATTGCTTACTAATAATTCTGGTGATCGGTTCATCCGTTATTTCCGGTGGGTTTCCTAGTAGATTTTTGAAATGCTGTTCCCACAGTTTTATTCTTTCTTGTTGGCTTGCAGCTTTCAATTTTGCTTTGGCTGTGCTCTTCCTTCCACTTACTTCGTTTATTGTTTGCCAGGCTATCCTGGATTGCCTATCTTCCACCGAGTCTCTAATCTTATCTATCTGATTTTGTACGTATTCTGCCTGTTCTTTTAGGTATATTCCTGTTAATTGATGTTGCGCCTTTTCTAGTTCTCGTGCATTTGTATTTGTTGGGTTCTGTTGATAGTTTTTGGAGGCAGTCTTCACAAGTGCACGTTTTTCTCTAGCCGCTAGCGTTTCCCAAGGGACTCTATATTTAGTTCTAGGTTTTGTTGGAATACATTTTTCTGCCGCCTCCAGGTGTGCTTCTACAAAATTTTCATATTCGTCATTTGGGGTGCCTATTTCTACCTTCTCTTGTAGTGCTTCGAATCTGTTTCTTAATTCTAATGCATATTTATCTCTAATATCTCTGTTGTTGAGTAGGGCCCAGTCATAGTGCTTGGTCGTCGCTTTACGTGTGGCGTTTTTTCTTAGGCTTAGTCGTACTTTGGCCGTAACTATTCGATGATCGGAGGACACACCCTCGAAGGAGGAGTATGCCTCGCAATTCATCGCACTGTTTTTCCATTTCCTGTTTATAAGGACGTAGTCTATCTGTGCTTTACTCTTATTCGCGTATGTGTAGGTCCATAATTTCCCCTCCCTTTTTTGAAAGTCTGTATTGAGGCAGGTTAATCTATTTTCTAAACTCTTTATACATACCTAATAATACTGAGTGTTAAGCAAGGCGGTATCAAGTACCATTTTTTGAGTCTTTGGTATGACTCGACCTAGGATTGGATCCTTGTCTCCCTGACCATTGGCAAACACTCTACTCATTAAACCAATTTTCTTTAGTCTTGAGCGGTCTAACAATTTACAGTTCAATCCATTCATTTTTTGCCTTTTTTATCACCAGCACAAATATTTCCTGCTTTTTAGTTTCTTTCAATGATTTATTTTTTGCATGATTTTAAAATCCTTAACTTTCGTCATCCTTTATCTAACATGAAGTTTATTTTTGTGTTATCTTTTTGCCTGATCGAACAGCGACAACTACTAATTATCGCGTTTTTATTTATTTTTCTTTTTTGTATTATTTGGAATTTTCTTTTATTTACTGTAAAGTTTCATCGACTCGTATTATTGTTGATGCGGTTGTTGAAGTAATTAATTGTTAAAAAGTATTTGGGGTATTTCTTTATGTCTGCTTTATTATTACACCTATATAGTACGAAATCAACAAAGGCTTGACTCAGAACCGAATAATAATTTGCATTTTCATCACACAGTTTAACCCATTGGAATCTGAGTTTTTCCTGCTTCTTTAATCCATATAGAATCAATAAAAAATGAAATTAAAATGTTATTGGTTTCTAGTTTCGTCCAAAGAATTTTCAGCATGCACTTATTCTTTTAAATTTCCACCTTGTTGGCAATGCATATGACGCTGAACAGTATCTGATTTTGACGCAACAGTTCTGGAGATCTGGCCAGTGTGGAATACTCCTTCATTATTATTACTCCCAGATTCACTGTAACCTAGAATGGTTGTAACTTTTTGAGTCCCATCTATTGGCCAAATAGATCTGTTTAAAAATCATTCATATTCGATAGAAGAGTTTGCAAGAAAAAAACCTTCTTAAGCAACAACTTCAAAAAGATGTAAATATGGACGTACAATGAACGTGGTTCCCTAGTAAATACCTAAAATAACCCAAGATGGTATGGCGTGCCATTAAAATCAATCAATGCTTCTGAAATTTAGGTATTTTTGTTTTTTATTTATATCTTACATATTATGATTTAGTTGTAACAGTAATAATAGTATAATCAGTTTTCAACTTTTCTTCAGTGTAAAATAATAAATTGATATTTACACACTTTTGATCGGTATATTATGAAAAGGAACATGCCCTCCTTGAAATAGCTGTTCTTTTGTTAAACCTGGAATCTTAATAGATTTTTTAAAGCTCTTTTTTATTCATCTATTAATTCATTTTTATTAACCGTGGACAAGAAAGCTCTTCCAGAAAAAAAACAACAAATTGTAAGGTTTTATAAAAAGAAATCATAATTTAATGTGAGGAAATTGAAATACACTGGTTATATAACGGGATATAATGTACAAAAATGTGATAAAAGAAGAATGCATTATGTTAGACAGCCAATAATAAATCATAATT
Organism: Sepioteuthis lessoniana; assembly: GCA_963585895.1. Lineage (NCBI taxonomy): Eukaryota > Metazoa > Mollusca > Cephalopoda > Myopsida > Loliginidae > Sepioteuthis > Sepioteuthis lessoniana. The sequence continues at coordinate 97,833,651 of OY757905.1, read as the reverse complement.
TTGAACAAATTGCTGTCACCAGATACTTGCATATTCACTCATATCCTATTTATTTCTGCAGACTTTTTATTATTATTATTATTATTATTATGATTGCTTCTACTGCATTGTTGTACTGAACTATTTTTTAAAGTGTAATTTTCTGAGATTTCTTTTTGTCTCTCAATTATAAAAGAGATTCATTCTCCCATTTTCATAAAACAAAGGTCAAATTTTGAATCACAGAATTTGAGTCAATCTTATCGAAGACATTAATGCCTCGGTAAATATAGAACCGAATTCGATTTAATTTAATTGCTAAGGAGAGCATGGAATTTCCTTTAAATCATTAACTTTAGACTAAAAAAGAAACAGACAATACAAGAAGTTGAGTTTCTATTTTAACTACAGTCCATGATGATACTGATGCTTCTATTTAGGAAGGAGCGTGACCGTTATATCGAGAATTTAGATGATTAAAAATGACATTCACCGCAAACGAAAACTCTATAAAATGATCATTCAGTCGAGAATTTAGCATGAAATTATCTTAAAACTGAAATTATGGCATATTATAAATGCTTTTTTAGTTAGACGAACCAGACATGCAGGACACTGCTGGAGAAGCAGAGATGAAAGTTAGACGAACCAGACATGCAGGACACTGCTGGAGAAGCAGAGATGAACTCATAAGAGATGTACCCCACACATGGCCGCGCAAAAGCAGGACGACCAGCACGAACATACATTCAGCAGCTATGTGAGGATACGGGATGCTGTCCTGAAGACCTACCTAGGGCGATGAACGATAGGGATGAGTGGCGAGAGAGGATCAGGGATATCCGTGCTACCAGCGCGATATGATGATGATGATGATGATGATAAATGCTTTTAATACGAAATCTTTTGCTTCATAAATTTTGCTGGATTAGAGTTGCGCACGCCTTTGCGCGTACACACACACACACACACACGGTTACGAACATACATTGACTTATGTAGCTGAGCTCTTCTTTCTGGGTGAGCCTTATAACTTTTTGAACGTCATTCGTATATATGAATACACTCACACATACATATATATATATGTTGAACTAATGTGTGGCAGTGAGTGTGCATTTATTCATCTATTTGCTGACATATGTGCATACTATCTCCATTAGTTATAAATGAGAGGGGAAATGTGATGTATTCACATTAGTACATGTCAGCCTCTTTATTTCTTCATATCAGTTTGACTACACGCATCCGTGTACATGTATGTATATGTGTGAGTAAGTATGTGTATGTGTTTGTTTGTGAATTGATATGTGTATATTGATAGAATATTGGGTAGCCACACATATTTGTCTAAATATTTATCAACATATATCCGAACTACCCATCTATATATATATATATATGTGTGTGTGTGTGTGTGTGTGTGCGTGTGTGTATGTGTGTGTGTGTATGTGTGTGTGTGTGTGTGTGTGTATGTGTGTGTGTGTGTATGTGCGTGTGTGTGTGTGTGTGTGTGTGTGTGTGTGTGTGTGTGCACTTTTACGCACACTGTTTCTCCAAATTACGTTATGCTTAGACGTAAATGTCGCGCTACCCTGAAAAATTAAACCTGTAACCCAAATCATAACGAGGAACCGATATGTCTTCCTGAACCAATCTCGCTTTAATTTGCTTATTTTATTTTAATTTGATTTTCTTTCGTAACGCAAGCCGAAATGATTGATTTGCCTAACGAAGGATTAAACCGTACATAGAAGAATTTATTTAAAATCATGAAAGCAATATCCAAAATTGTATATCTTATAATTAGAGTCGCTTTTAGAAAAGACGAAAAAAAAAAAAACATGCATTTGCTTTTATTATATTATTTCATAGGTGCAGTAATTAAGTAGCAGGAAGTAATTTTATTTATTTATTTATCGATTTCTTTTGGTCCCTGCGTCTTTCTGATCAAATTGGACCTGTGACATGAAAAGTTTTATCCGACATGCACAAACATTCCAGTCCCTGGCGCAGACGGTTGCAGAAGAAATACAAACATTTATCTATATGATATAGCAAAATAGCAAGCCTCTAAAATTTATTAGACCAGTCCACATACCCCAACATCAAAATCTCATCTACGGAAAGTGATGTCAACATACGCCTGGTGAAGGCGTGGAATGCTATTCACAGGTTATCGATTTGAAATATTATGATTCAGTTGTAACAGTAATAATAGTATAATCTCGGAAGTTTTATGTATCCGATAGAATAAAATGGGATTTCTTCCAACCATACTAATATATGGATGCACTATATGAACGTTAACAAAAAGGATCGAGAAAAGGCAAGATGCGAACAACGCGAGAGCACAGAAACATGTGGCCGTTTTACCTGGCACAGGTGGTAGATGTTCAGAGTTTATAATCGCTGAATCATGATCAAAATTCGACTCGTACTGTCGGCGTTATTTTGTACAGGTTTATTCAACATATAGGTAAAAGTTTTTTGACCAGTTCTGTGTCCTTTTCAGTTGCCTACAAGAGTATTTGACCTTATAAAAAAAAGAGAGAAAGATTATCAATGCGCTTACTTCCACTTATCTGTCCAGTTGAATGTAACAAAGATGTATAAAGCCTTATATATCAAAAAGTACAGGCCTTTAAGTATCTACTTCATTGGAAAGTTGTACAAAGAGCCTGCAGGTAACATTTTATTAAATATAGTCCCACAAATTCACAATACTCAGAAGAGCATTGTTAGAGGGAAGATGTTCGTTACAAATGCTTAATTTGTTATATTTTCTCTGTACTTAACAATTGCAACAAGCTTACGTTAAATAATAAATATTCTACGTGGATATGTATGTATGTATGTATGTATGTATGTATGTGTGTTTTGAAGCGCTCGTTGTATAATGGAATAGGAAATGGACACAGCGAAGCGAGTTCAAATCCTGAACTGAAGTTGTCTGCGTTTCGCAAAGTGCTATTCTCTCGTCAGCATGGGGTAAAAAGTGGGGCAAATTGGAATCTTTAACCTCGGTATGTGAACCAGTCTGGTAGAAGGAAAATTCTGAATTCAAACCTTTTAAGCTCCGTTTTGAAAATTGCTCTTGTGTCGCGTCCAGCTCACACAGTCGGGTTGGTAGACACATACATATACGGGGTACATTCAATAAGTTTTCAGACTTTTTTGTACATGTATTTAAAATTGTCGTAGACTCTTGAAAATTCAGTATCTTATTGCTATACATCTTATGCGATGACTGACCATTTTTTTATGATTTCAGGTTCAAATGAACAGCTACATCAGGAATTAGAATACACCCTACTAAAGCTTGATTGCCACAGCTGGTGAATTTCAAAAATGCAATCTGGACATGAGGACACTTTAGAAGAACGATATGCAATAAAATTCTGTTTTAAACTTGAAAAGAATGCCACAGGAACGTCTTCAGACTGCTTTTTGACCATCTTGCTTGAATCGAGCATGAATTTTTGAGTGGGATAAGAGATTCAAGGAAATCAGGGAGTCTCTGAGAAATGATGAGAGGAGTGGAAGGAGTAAAGAAGACAGAACACCAGAGTTGATGGGCCAAAGGGTTAGGGTTATTATGTTGAGATTTTAAGGGAGTTCAGACAGAGATTCCGCCGGAACAGGCCAGCACTCTTCAAATCGGGTCAGTGGCATTTCCACCAGAACAATGCACCAGTCGACAACTACATCCTTGTCACTGACTATTTGACAAAGATGGGCATCAAGACAGTTCCTCACCCTCCCTACAGTCCAGAACTTTCTTCCTGTGATTTTTGGTTTTCCCTAAGCTCAGAGGTTGTCGTTACGAGACAATTGAGGAGATGAAAGAGGCTGTGACGAAGGTCATTAACACGCTCACACAAGAGGACTTCCATGGGGCCTTCCAGAAGATGTTGGAACTGTAAAACAAGTGTGTTGCAGCCGGAGGAGATTACTTCGAAGGGGACTAGAGTTTCATGTGTGTACTATCAATAAAAGTGCCCATACGAAAAAAGTCTGGAAACTTATTTAATGATCCTCGTATATGTAAAATGATTTCCAGTCGCCTTTATCGGCATTAATTTAAGAAGCTATTAATTTTCTATTTGCTTCGTTTTATGACGAATGAATCGCCTATTTAGACCAATTATCCAAGCCGGAGACCTACCGTTTTTAAATAAAATCTCATAGAATAACCGAAAATTTCTTTAAATAACTATCAAAATTTAATAGCTCAGGACTCAAGTTAAACAAGAAAAAATAAACAAACGTAAAATAATATAGAGTATAATGTTGTAGTGAATTAAGATTTTTCACTTCCTTAAATTAGCGTTTTTTTTAAGCAAAATATTTACCTTTTATTTGAAAAGTATTTGTGCTTATTGTGTTCAAAAACATTGTCCTAATGTGATTCTAGTAACTGAAATCCATTATATGAACACAATTTCAGAGGAAATAAACTTATAGGTTATACAATCTTTTGAATATAAATGTTTTGAAATGTTTTTGTCTTCAGATATGCACATGAAGTAAATTTTAGTATAAGAAAAAGTAAAAACGAAAATACTTTTGAGACTCTCGATAATGCTTTTCTCGTGTAACGTCCCGTTTATTTGAAAGTGCGATACAGAATCGATTTTTACCATCCAGAACATGATCCCCTGGAGGAAAAGTATGTATTAAAAAGTAATGTATTGATCATAAAGTAATGTATGAATCCAATCGTAACGTAAGCATGAAAAGTAACTCCGAGATCAACAAATTCAATCAGAGCAACTCGTAAAAAGTCCTGGCAGTTTAGAATTTGCCACAAAAAATATCAGTTACAGATGAAAACGATTTAAGTTGAGTTATCCTCAAGAAGTTTTTGGGGTTTTGATTAAATAGTCATTGTTTAAATTAAACAATGAAAAATATACACTTCTTAATATAACGTGTAAATTCAATGGAATCTATTTTTTGGTGGATTTAAACGTATAGTTGATTTTAACGGCATGCTGACCCCTTTAGAGTTATTTTGAGCCGAGAGGTTTGGGAATTGTGTTCATTATACGTTTGCATTTGCATTTTTGTGCTGCTGTTTCTTAAAGTTGTTTTTTTTTTGGCACACTGTCCTATCGAATGGATGAGATCCTAACTGGTACGACCTCTCCGGGTCCGAGTCGACCTAACAGAGATGGCAATAAAAAAAGTACACTCTACTACCCCAGACCTCGATAACAGTAACTTCCCTATTAGGTTCAGTAGAGTGTCATATTCCGGACCCATCTTTTCAATGCCGAGGATACAGCCAGCATATTCTTATCATTTTGGACAGGTTGAGATTAGAGAAAAGAATATAAATACTATATGCAGAATCCCTACTGCGCAGTCTGGAGTAAGCTGCAGGAGGCATAGGCCTCAACGTGAAAGCAAATAAAACAGAGTTAATGTATTTAAAAAAAGATGGAGCCATCCCCACTCTAAATAGCAAGCTTCTAAAATTAGTAGACCAGTCCAAACACGCCAGCAGCAAAATCTCATCAACAGAAAGTGATGTCAACATACGCCTGGTGAAGGCGTGGAATGCTATTCACAGGTTATCGATCATACGGAAGTTTTATGTATCCGATAAAATAAAACGGGATTTCTTCCAACCTGTAGCTGTATTCATACTAATATATGGATGCACCATATAAACGTTACCGAAAAGGATCGAGAAAAAGCAAGTTGGTAACAACGCAAGAGTACTGCGCGCTGTCTAGAACAAATCTTGGAAGCAACATCACAAAAAAAAAAATAGCTGTACAGCCACTTGCCACTCATCTAACAAATCTTTCGAATAAGACGAACAAGACATGCCGGACACTGCTAGAGAAACAAAGACGAACACATAAGCGACGTTCTTTCACGAGCTTTTGCACATGGACGTGCCAGTTTCGGCTAACCAGCAAAGACTTATATGCATAAGTTCTGTGTGGACACAAGATACATTCTAGGAGACCTGCCAAGGTTGGTTGGTTGGGTTTTATGGCATATCAACATTTGTAGGTTATCTAACACCAAATCCATTTTGATGTAAATAATCAGTTCCATTTCAAACAATTTAGTTTAGCATGAGTACACAGTTTAATTATCAAAAACATTTCTATTTCAAACTATTCAGTTTATTCAAACAGTTATAATTTAGCTAATTCAGTTTTGTATCTGAAGATATTTTGTTTACACACTGTTAAATGTTGAGTTCTATATATAACAATTTAAGTACTGTTTTAAAACAGTTCCATTTCAAACAATTAAGTTTAGCATAAGTACGCAGTTTAAATGCAAGTAAAGTTTAATTGTCAAAAACATTTCTATTTCAAGCTATTCAGTTTAGTCAAACAGTTTTAATTCAAACAATTCAGTTTAGCATAAGTATGCAGTCTAGGTCTATTTAACCCATAGATAAGGCCCTATCAGGTGCTACCTTTCCGGGCCAGAGTGAACCTGGGAGCAATGGCATTGAAGAGGTATTCCGTTTTCCCAAAAGCTCCAGCATCACTGGTACCTCACCATCAGATTGTTTAGTGCCATATCCAGGACATTCATTGGGTGGGGGTCTTACCCTTCAGCAGAGAAGCAGTAGGTGTATTCTACAGCCCCAGTTGACTGAGCAACCTGCCAATGGCATTGGATGATCGGGATGGATGGCGAGTGAAAGTCAGGGAACTGTGCTGTCAGCGTGATTAAATGACGCGTGCAAATGCATGCGGTGATCAGAGAAAGCAGCTATGTCAGTTAAGAAGTTTTGCATGTATAATATCGGTCAGATGATTAATTTTTACATTCCTATATGTCTGATCATAGAAAAGGCATTAATCATCTTTCCTATCATCAGATTTCTTTAGACGTATTTCCTTCAAGACGTTCAGAATAAAGTTCTTGGCAATCGAATGAACTTTTACTAAACGACATCCTATTGATTTGAAAACGCTATATCGAGTCAATTTTACTATCAACCAGATGATTGCCTAAAAGAATTATTATCCGTCTAAATTATCTTATTTACCCTTAGTCGGTGCTTCTCCATCGATGCGTCGCTACATATTGGTATCTATAGATCAAAGAGTAACGCCGAAATCAATTATTGACAAGCAAGTCGAAATTATCTGTTTAATTTTAGCTTTATTCAAAATATTTTTCTTGAAGCTGAAAATGATATTCCTTGCCGGTGTCTCAGGTGAAACACTTTTAAAAAATTTTGCACCTTTCTTGTTTTAATGATAGCTTCGGTAAAAATTTTGGAATTAGTTCACTTAAAGGATGTTCCCTCTATTTTTTTTATTCAAAAAGGAAAAAACTAATCTCATATGAGAAATAAATATCTTTTAAATTGGTAAACATTATGACTATATAAAATATTCTTTAAACATTTATCAATTTAATCGAGTTAAATCAAATTATTTACGTTAATGGCATAATTGATACGTCGAGGAAAATATGAAATAAACGAATTTAGAGGAGGGATTCATTTGAGTAAAAGAAGAAAAATAATTAATATGTAATTGAGTCTCCTCGAGTTTTATGAGGACCTTAATCCTTCTTATTGCAATAATCTTTATGTCAATTGTACCTAATCTAAATAAAAAAGTCTTTCGCCTAATGTCTTATTAGTTCATTTACTGCTTAATAAAAAAAACAACATGTGAACATCCTCAATATAAAAATAATTCCATAATTTTTGACAGGGGTTATAGCAATAAAACATACACAGTTTAAAATTTGTTTTGTTACTTTTTTAAATTTTGTTTGAAACAATTTATTTTTCTCATCATTAAAACTATTAACAAGACACCCATTCCGGCCGGAGCCATATATACTGCTCACTACGAATATAATATAAACTTTTCACTAAAAACAAGTCTTATTTCCCGTAAATGTGCCGAAATCTCAATCCTTAACACAACCGTCGGAATTTTGGGGCATTTATCATCCGAATCTTTCAGGATAGCACAGAGTCGTGGATCATCAAGTTAATCATTTCTTAAGAATCGAGTATTTCCTCAACCGATAAGCGATGTTAATCTTCCCTGGTGACGAATATTCTGAAAAGGATAAGTCGGGCTCTTCTTTGGAAGAACGATAATGTCAGTTGATTGAATATAAACAGTTTAATAACAACATATATAGCATCTACAGTTATACAAAACAGAATAGAGAGTCCGGACTGGATATATCTGTGTCGTTCATATGTTAACTTCAGCTACTTAATGAAACACTTGAGTCATTTACTTATGAATGTGTTAGTATGTGAGTTGGCAGGCTGGTGTTTTTACGCTTATTCGGAGTTATATCACGGCCGACTGCCAACAATATTGCATGTGTGAGCTCTCTCTCTCAAAATACAATTTGATTCGTCCTCTTCGCAGACCAAACACCAACTAACTTATGACGTCTAAACCTTGTCATTATATGCACATCTCTTTTTTAGTAAAAAACAAAAACAAACTTCAAATCAATTTCAACGCAAAAAATGCATCCTAAATCAGCTATTTATCAAGTCAAGTTCAGGGGTCATTTCTTTTGCTTGCAACAATAAGCACTCACTAACCTAAATCAATATTTCTAATATCAAAACATACCTAGCTGTCACTGGTAGTCATCTTCCAAATTTAACAACACAGGATCACCTCTCGCTACACGGGGTCACAGCGGAATCTTTCAACAAATAACTTCACTAAGAAAATTGCAAAAATCTGCCTTTTCCCACTAACCCAATCCAGATAGCTGTGAGGAAAATTAAAACAAAAATTAGTTAACACACCAGTAACATTGGCAACTTCGAAATTTGTTTGGACCTCACTTGGTGCTGATAGCTACACTGTGTCAAACTATAATGAAGGACAGAAGTTAGCATCGAATAAGCGTCTCGAAGTGGACCAAAGAAAATTACACAAGAGATACGACGTCCGATGTCCGGAATAAGATTTTCACTTTTGTTGCCACCAGGGCCTCAAATTCGTGAGATTAGCTTTATTTCATTCACTTGGCCTCCGTGATTATCTTAAATAAACTTTTTAAACCCCAGAAAATATGCATCGCTGTACATGGGTTAGTATGTGCGTTAAGAAAAAGAACGTAAAAATGATGCCAATAAAGAGTTAGTAATCATTGTATTTAAGCATTAAAATTGTTTGTTTTGCTGATAAAGTTCCCCTCAAGCAAAAAACAGAGTTTGGAAATTACTGCTCGTATTAACATCAACAACAAATGTATAAACGAGAAGTATCTCTCGAATCAACTTTGACATGCAACACTCATCAGTTTCCTTCAAAATAAGTTAAAGACAAAAGCTAGAACTCTGAGACAGACTGAAGTACAAAAGAATCACATGAACATAGCAATTAACAAGAGTTTCCGAAATTATCAGTCTCTAATTTTTTTAAGCGGTTGTGAGAGCAGCTCAAGCGTAACTGCCACATAGACAGAAGCAGTGGTTTTCCGTCCTGAGAATCCCAATAAATGAAGCTGGTTACTTTTAATTCGGACTTTTTACTGGTTCTTAACTGGAGCGAAAGAAGCAGCAGCGAGGAATAAGAGAAAAGAATCCCGCAAAGACCAAGGAAACGTCCGCAAATCTATACACATTGTCAACATTGTATGTTGAAACGTTTTTGCACGACCTCAATGACTTAGCGTAGATAATAGACAACAAAATATCCTACTTTTGAGGCAAGATGTGTTTTTGTTTCCTCTCACCCACTAAATAGTTAATTCATCACCATCATCAACATAGCAGTCATCGATGCGAATGCCGCAAGTAATCCAGGCGTTTCATATCAAAAGAGCAATAAAAGAATTACAGAAATGATTAAGAGTTTAATCTTAAAAGAACACCGGCATGAAAACAATTTTATCTCTCAAGGGAAACACAATAATTATAAGTTTAAGAAACTGTTCTAGATAACATTTTGGAGCATTGCTCAAACCATAGTTTCACCCTTTTGAAATAGTATATTCCGTTATTTTTTTCCCCTTTTGAAATAGTATATTCCTTTTTTTCCGTTTCAAAGTGCTTTTGAGAGTTGATATGCCACAAAAGATGCCACAAAATATATACGGGATGGTGATACGTATCAAAATTTCTGAAAATAATACCATCAATTCTTAGGAAAATATATGCTAATGTACGTTTAATTGAACGAATGTCTTCTTAAAATATTTAATCAAAATGATAACGGCTTATCTTAAATATTTGAAATAGATCTGTGGTACCTTAAGAATTGTACTCCTTCGTGTAACACAGAACGTCTGGTGATCATGGTACACAGAAATCATAAAACAGTCAGGTTGAATGCTAAACAAATAATTCTTATTTAATGAATGGATATGGTGTACTATTGGTCAATTTTTTGTCGTTTATATGCGGAGGTGGCGGGTATCAACCATTATAAACTCTTTAACAGTCTTCAAAAACGTTTTCTTCATAAAAAGAATGACAATAATTTAAGTTCGAAACGAGCAATCTAAAATTTAAATCAAAGTAATTACAATTTTTTTTTCCTATTCACTATTATTCAACTTATATATATATATATATATATATATATATATATATATATATATATATATATATATACAGACCATAACACTAATGGTTAACAAGCATATGCTGCAGATCAATGAAGTGAGTCTCATAGTTGCGGTCTTGTGCCAAATCTAAGATATTCTAAGATAACAATAAGTAGATAAACAAAAACACGTTCACTTTTAAATTGATATAACGATTCCCAAATGGTCTTAAGGAGAAACATTTTCTCACATAGACAAATAAATGTTTAGATATAACGTACACATTTTTAAAGAGAAAAACATCAATACATTTTCGGCCTATTTCACACTGCACCAGATGAACATAAAACGGAAGAAGGAAAAACAAAAGAAAAATAATTTTGAAAGGAGGCACTTTATCCTCAAATCCGAATTCACAAAGGCGGGACGAACTAAAGCAAATCAGTATAATAATATTTGGCGAACGAACAGAAGCGGGAAAGAAAAACAGTGTTCTTTGACAAACCGACTTGAGTGTCGATAAGGAAATTACAAGGAACAAGATTTACACGGACAAGCAAACGAAAATATAAAGAAATTTGTTAATAACAGATATGTATGTACATTATGGGTGATTTTTGAAAAAAAACAAAACTGGCAGCATCTTAGAACCGACGAATTTGACTTCGTTTGTTGCAAAGAAAACATTATCAAAGTATCCGTCTTGACGAGAGGACTTTACTTCTAATGTCATTTGCACTAGAAACATCGTTGACATTTTCATCGTTCCAATATCTACAGTTCCACTTAATAAGGAAAATATTTGCAAGACTACCACCTTTACAAATAATCAGTGTTTGTCTCTTAATTGGCAAGAACGTTTTACAGAAGCAACGAGACAGTCAGTGTAACATGCGAGTAAATTTACACAGGGCAGTATAGTTACTTGGCATTGTGCAACGATTATCATGATAGAAAATAGAATCAGTTTGCAGATTTAAAATCATATTGATAGATTGATTTTGATGGCATGCCAAACTGGTTGTGGTTATTCTATACCTGGAGGTTAGAGAATTGAGTATATCGTACATTTATATTTTCATTTTTGGTGTATTTTCTTAGGTTATTTTGCAAACTTTTATATGATGTTAGTAATTCCTATCTAATCCAAATGATTTTCAAATAGATGCCAACCCAAAACCCAAAGATTGGAACCTAACAGGTCAGAGTGGACCAGGGAGTAATGGCAATGAAGAGGCATTCCTCATTTGAGCGATCCAGAACTGGAACCTTGTCCTCTGATGCAGCATAGCGTCATACTCAGAGTCTCAATTTGGGTGCGATTTTATCTCTTTGCAGATGATACAGCTAGAGTGATACAAGCATTACCGACAGAGTTGTTCAAGTATTAGACGGAACTGTTTGTGAGTTACGCTATATTATTTTATTTAATTGCATATAAAAAACTTCCTGAGTGAGTCACTACCAAAACTATCATTGTAGAAGAACAGTAATGGTACTATTTAACCCATCAATTATAGGATAAGGAGTTTTCCCGAGTGAACTTAATAGCGCGACAAGAGTTTGAACTCACTTACTCTGATGTCACAATCTAGCATTCAATTCAATTCAATCTCCAAAAGATGTTTGTGTTCCCCTTCGTGATAATGCTTTTGGCAAAAGCCTTAATCGATTAGTTCTCTCACCAGCTATTGGTAAATAGAAGATCAAACTGATTCTTCAGCTTTGCTAAGACAACCAGTCTAGGAGAAGGAAAACATTGTATTCAAAGTAGCTGTACTTTACATTAGAATTGACCTTGGGTCACATCTTGCTCATGACGCAAGGGTTAGGCAAATACTTACTTGGCGTTGCCATCTCTACTTTAAATAAGATTAAACAGGCTGTACTGGTTTACATGGTATCAACATTAATGCATGATCACAGACGATCGCCAAACATAATTTTTACTTAGCCAAAGAGCTCCAACAGTCATTCCAGTTATCTATCTTTCGGATAAATACACTAGGGAAAGGTATGGATCCCTTTATCCTCCCATCTATTGGTTAAATAGTACCACTACTGTCCTTCTAGAAAGGATTAATTTGGCATTAAAAACCCAAGAAGGTTGATATGCCATTTAATAACAAAACAAAACAAAACAACAGGAAAAGGCTGGAGCTGGCTAACAGACACGTACTATCCGTGGTAAAATAAAAAAAAAACTGTTATCATTCAAATGTCATAAGGATACCCACGTTTATCCAACAGGTCAAGGACATCACAAAGGACTCTGGTAGACCATTGGTGAGCACCTTAAAGTGTTGGGGCACAAGGGCATGAACTATTCTCCTCCTTCTCTCGTGGTCAACATGATGTAAAAGTTGTCAAGGATTTTAACGATCATGTCACCCCCAATATGAGGCCTGGATGCTTATATGATTTGAAACCCATGGACAACATGAGGTATTGTTATTGACGACTGCTATATCGATGATGATGATGATGATGATGATGAACTGATCATTTAATGATATAGGAGGAAAACACATAAACACCGCGGGTGTTCCCTTGTTTTAGTAGGATCTAAGTCTCTCTCTCTCTCTCTCTCTCTCTCTCTCTCTCTCTCTCTCTCTCTCTTCCCACGACCTACAGCTTTTCTCGTTTCTGTACCCAGCCACAAATTCCCAGACGGAAGCAAAACGATCCAGCTTCTCAGCACTGCAAACCACTGCTCACGTCGGTGTGGGTATTACGCTTAACGCGCTTTCCTGACTATTTAGATGACTGATCGAGTCGGATTATTTCTGGAGTCCTCGTGAATACCATTTTTTATGCTGGCGTACTATATGCGATGAACTTATTGTACTTAATTATACCAGATGAGCCTCTTGGTTAACTCACTACTCTCACTGCTATTTGAAAAGGCAGAAGATAGAACGCAAGGCAAATTGGGTTCGTTACTTTTCCAAAATAAACTGTCACGAGTCAATTTCAAAATTTTGCAGTGCTAAGCTCCTTGCTTAGTAAATATATTTTCAGCTAAGAAGACGCTGACTCTATCCCCCCCCAAAGTGTCCTGGCTAGTACACTTAAATACATCTGGAGATGAGGCTCCAGTTCTTGTAAGTGTTGATTACACCTCCATTGCCTTTATTCCCAGACTCATGTTGGCTCGGATCAGTAATAGCTGTTAAAAATCAATCATATGAGTCAAATAAACCTATTTGCAAATTATTTGTATTTGAATGGAATAATTGATATCATATTAAACGTAATTGAACGGCTCATAAGAAACTGAATGAATGAATAAATGAATGAATAAAGCAGTCAGAAGTCATCGAATAAAAAAGCCGAGGCACTCGTGGTAATTAAAAAGGACGAAGGAAAACTGGAGGTCCAAAATCTCATGCGCATGTTTGAGCGGAAGTTTATGTTTCTGCTCCCTACACCAATAGTGGAAGTTAGGGGATAACTTGTGTCCTTTCTCTAGTTGAAGGCGAGAAGTGATAAGGTAAAGACGTCAGAAGAAAACGAGTCACAAAGATATAAGGAGAAGAAAATTAACGTACTCCCCATTCTGGGGCACCACATATAGGGTGTTAGACACAGTGGGCAAGCATGAACAATTCAAGGTCTGTGTCTGCTAATCTTTTTCTTACAAGGATATGTTGCTTATAATTATCTAGTTGATAGTCGTCTCTTTCATTCTCCCGGAGACTTCTTGCAAACTAGTAGTAAATAAACCTTTCGTGTTCGTTACCATGGTGAGGTCACAACTGGGTCTAAAGTCTCTTTAGTACCACAACGGTATACATATAACTATGTGTAAAATCTCCGAAGAAACTACTCAAAATGTAAATATTGACGTAAATTCGCCTATTTTCCTAACATCTATCCCGGCAATGGGTTTTATAGTAGCATTAGTGTTCATTTATATGGATAGTGTTAGCATTAAATAACCTACGAAGGCTGAAGCGCCATTAAAATAAGATAACCAAAAACCTAACGTCAAGGCAGAAACTAAGCCCAGACACGATGGTATGCAGTTAAAATCATTCAATCAACCAATCAATCACAGAAGGAAGTATCTTGTTCATGATATTTGAGAAAAAGCTACATTAAATCCGTTTTCTATAAAAAACAAAAAACAAAAAAAAACCCACTTCACATGATACTGGCGAAATAGTTCAACATAATTTTCCTCGAATTCTTTCAATGAGCGGTATTTTGCCAATGGGTAAAATTGCAACAACACAATCATGTACATATCTGCAAACCATTTTTAACAAGGAACAATATAAATATGGTAATAAATGCTATATTATCATAATGATTGTACTATGTCCATGCATTTGTAGCTTTTATAGTCTGCCAAATATTTCTCATTGACAAAATACTTGTTCACATCTTTTGTATCGTTTCTGAGTGAATTATTCCTCGCACGGTGTTTTTCAAGCTTCACTTAGCACTCCGATACAAAAATGTCTCTCTTTACAAACTCTAACAATAGGAATACTTGGGTTGACCATTTTTGTGATACTAGTTTTGTGAAAAGGTAATAAGTATTTTTTTTTTTACTACTTTATTTTTGGTTAACATTATTGACTACCAGACGTCTCATCAGACAAAGGAATTTTATTTTAACATAGTTCTTATTTAATCTACTGATGCCTATTTTTCTTGTTTCTTTTTCAGGAAAAGCGGTCACATTTTTAAGAAAAAAAACAGGACACATAATAAAGTAACTACATAAAAATGCTTACTTGAAAGTTATATACTTAACCTCCACTTACATACCCCGACTACAATATGTAAAAAAGTTTCGAGATTGTATCCTGAGATGTATTAATTTAAAGATATTGAATTTAAAATTTGAATGAATTCGTATGTACAGATGAGCAATTTATGCAATAAAATATTGCTTACATATCTTGAGAACTGTCTAGACGACCAGGCGTGGTCTGGAGGAGTTAGATCAATTCTTTCTTTTATTTTTCTCTCTTTCTTTTTTTTTTTTTTTTTTTTTTGATTAGCTGTCTAAAAATTTATTAGGAATATTTTGGGAGCAAAACTCAGGCTTGAGCAAGAACAGACATCACTATTTAAAGATTCAGTCTAGTTGGATACTTTTTATCTCATCTCGTGTATGCACACACACACACACACACACACACACACATATATATATATATATATATATACAAAGAGAAATCAATACAAATAATCCATTGAAAATTTATTTCACCAGTTATTTCCATCAGATGGAAATTCGAAATGGTTTTCTATTTCACGGTTACGGTTAAAACGAAATCCACTTCTGTTCGAATTTCAATTTGATGATCCAGTTATTCATTGAAAGTAGCTGGTGAAATGAATTCATAATGTATTATATCTATTGATTTTTCTTGATGTTAATGATATTTTTGCTCTGCATGTTATTTTTTAGTATAGTTTCTCGATATATTAACTATTCGTACATTGAAAACTTCTGTTGCGGTACCGATAAATAAGTCGATCAAACAAACTTTTGAAAAATAAAAGATTGACGACCAACAAAGCAAAAATGACAAAAACAAGAGGGTTAATTCGAAAAAGCCAAAATTTATTCGGCGAATCGATAACAATAAGAAATTGGTCCGTTCAGGGATGAGGATGTAGTCTGAATTGGTGAGCGCGATTGCCCTGTCGCAGACCCGAAAATTCAGTTACTGGTTGCCGGGACCGGAGGATCGGAGACCCTCTTGTGCGGTTCTTAGGTTAACCGGAAATGTGTCGATTTAGCCTCCTTGTGTTTATGTTAGTCCAAGCAGTGGTTGCTCGTAAACTAAGGTGATGCAAAAGTCCACTGTTGGGTGAAGCTGGATCTGGTAGCTTTGCCGTCTGTTGGTCGGAGTTAAGTCATCGGCTGTTGGGAATGCCTGGAGCTATGCATATCTGGCAGCTGCTGCTGATAACGCTTTGGTCGGAGTTCTCTGTGGTACGTATTACCTTCTTCACCCACCGGCTGTCTCAGCCGGAATGTCTCTGGGTCTTTGACCGCTGAGTTTATATAGGGATTGTCTACTATAACTCTACGAGGTTGAGTCGAAGTTCGTTTATTAAATGTAAGTAAAAATACTTTGAAGAGGAACTTGTAAATATAATGTATTTTATTTTGTAGTTCCGAATTTATCTCCGAAAGTCCAGCAGAATTAATCCCTTTCGAAAAATAGTTCATGTGTTCGTAACAGAGGTTCTCTCATGACATATCTACAACGTTTTGTTGTTGTTTGACGTCACAGATAACACAGCGTCTTCTTTGAATATGGGATTTTAGGCTTGAGTAGCCGGAATGGGCACGGTAACTCTATTTGGTTTTGTCTGCTTGCTTTGGTTTTATGGCGTATCAACCCTTGTAGGTTATCAAATGCCTAAACCATTTTATTCAAATAAACAGTTCTATTTCAAACAATTCAGTTTAGCATAAATACACAATTTAACTGTCGAATTTTTTTTTTTATTTCAAGCTATTCAGTTTAGTCAAACAGTTCTAATTCAAACAAATCAGCTTAGAAAAAATATAATTTTTCTTTACACACAGTTAAAAGTCAAAACTGTTCTATTTCAAACAATTCAGTTTAGCGTAAGTACGCAGATTAGTTCTATTTAAACTTTAGATTAGACCCTACTAGGTGGTACTGTTATGATTTTAAAATCAATGTATGCAGTGTAACGAAAAATAAGGCTTACTGTAGTATGAGACGTGATGAGAGAAAAGGAACAAGACAACAATTTGTTTGAAAAAAAAGGGTTATATTGAGTGATAGAGATAAAGAAAAGAAGAAAATAAGAATAACTGCAAAAAGAGGTGTTTTCTGTGGACTTAACGATAGCATTTGTCTTGGTAATAGTTCTTTCAGTTCCATATAGGTTTGGTGGCTGGTCTGTAAAAATTTTGGGTCCCCACGTGCGTAGAGTCCCTCATTGGATGACCTTCCTCGTATGTAGCGCTACATGGACTCGTAGCCTTTTCCCTCAGCAATCAAGATTTCGTGTTACATCGATGGTGTCAAAAGGGAAAATAAGGGATGTTAGTTTGAAGAACGTGCGCACGTATGGTGATACTGCAGATGTACTGATGGCGGCTCGTGATTGGTTGTTTTTTTTAGCCAATCACGAGACATGTAAAAAGTGACTCCGTTAATAATTTCCAGTACTGCCACTCCGAGCCAGAGTGGATCTAGGAGCGATGGCAATGAAGGGGTTCTCCATATTCCCCAAAGCTCCTGCATCACTGTAACCTCATCATCAGATTGTTCATTTTCATGTTCAGGACACACGTTGGAGGGGGATCTTACCCCCCTGCAAAGGTGCAGTCTGTGTACAGCTCCAGCCGACTGGGCAAATAACTCTTTTTGGATTATAACTTTTAAGTTTATTCACAAAACCTAAATTATATATATATATATATATATATATATATATATATATATGTATATATATATATATATATATATATAGTGTGTGTGTGTGTGTGTGTGTGTGTGTGTGTGTGTGTGTGTGTGTGTGTGTGTGGCTATTGATGTATAATTGATTTGGGATCAATGATACATCAACACTCAACGTGTATGTTTAAAAAAATATTTCCTTAATATAAATAATTAGAATTCTTACTATATTTTGGATAACTAAAACTAGGTTTTGTAAATTAAACAGAGTTTAATTATTTTTCCTTTTATTTTTTGATATTGATAAAACATAATAGTCTCAATAAAAGTAGAATATAAACTTCATCTATCGTTTTAAAAAAATGTCTCGTACCAAGAATTACTGTTACCGGGATTAGGTTTCTTAATTTTTAATATTCTTAATATGTAAATTAAGGGTAACGGTATTTTTTTTTTAAATATATACGTGAAAAATAATAGTAGATATAATATCTTCAAATTTATTAACGTTTTCTTGTTAAATGAATAAATAAAATAAATTATTTTGAATTTAAAAAAAAAAATGAAGAACTTTTTAAAATTCCATTCTCGTCGGAAGCAATATGAAAACATTTAATAAAAATTCTGAATATCTCATCTGGAGATGATTTTTATTAAAAAAAACATAAATAAGTTAAACTTAAAAGAATTTATAAGAGCCTGAAATAAATTCATAATGATACCAAGAAAGTGATTTTTTCTTTTTGTCTTTATGTAATATATATATATATATATATATATATATATATATATATATATATATATATATTTATATATATATATGTATATATATATATATGTATATATATATATATATATATATATATATATATATATATATGTATATATATATATATATATATATATATATATATATATATATATATATATCAGCACGCATATAAACTTCTTAAGATCCTCTCTTGCAATCCATACCTATCTTGGTAAGTCCTTTCGACACCATCCACTGTTCATAGAAAGTTGGTTGATATAAGTTTTGGTTTGTCAGTCAATACTCGAGCGTCTGTGTTGGATCCAATGAAAGAACATCGCAAATAAGTCCGTCATAACTTCACCAGAAATGCTCAGCATGTCTTGTTCGTCTTTGATGGTTTGTGAGATGAAGGGTCATGTAGTTGCTGCTTTATTTGAGATGATGTTTCCAATATTTGTTCAAAACAGCCCAGAGGATCTTTAAATAGTTCTTGTCAAGCTTTTCATGTAAGTGTTTCCTTAGACTTCCAGTAATGCAGCCATACAATAGTTCTGACAGGTGTACAGTTTAAATTTTCCGCTAAAAACCTATCATCTCACTTATCTACGCACATGAATGAAGAGTAATTATGATATTTAAAGTATGAAATTAAAAGAGGGTATAAACGCACGACTCTGAGTTTCAAGTGCCTGAGCTGTTCTTCAAACATGTTGATGCAAGCACCGTTTTTCAGATTTGTCAATACAACCTCACCACACACACACACACACACACACACACACACACACACACACACACACACATATATATATATATATATACATATAATTTCATTCACTTTTTGAGAAAAATCATACAAAGCTAATTACATTTTTACTAATTTTATTAATTTCCACTAATGGACACAGCGGGAATAATGATCATCCGCAAATTTAAAAAAATCAATAATTTATTTGTCTTAAAATAACTGATAATAGATGAATACCCGTTACGAGTAAGATACGACACAAGGTCCTTTTTAACAGAATTGAACAGTTTTGAATTGAGACCTTTTTTCTTTGTCTAGACCAATTGTCATAGCAAAGTTAAAGAGCCAAGTTTATTTACCCATAGCTAGGAGGGGAGTAATTTACTTCATACCTTTCCCAAGAGTATGAGTTCTATATGAAATACACGCAGCCTCAACGAGACTCTGAACTCCGGTCACTCGGTTCATTTCTAACAACAATAACCGTTATGCCATTAGCGCCTCCTCGTAATAATCGATAATGTATTAGTAGTTCTGATAAAGGAGTAAAAATCTTTTTTTTTTCAAAAAGAATTGTAAAATGTACAGTTATATTTATTTATTTATTCTTTGTTAAGAAATAGAATCTTTGGTTGTTGAGGCATAAGTATTGTTGTTATGTATTGACTGGCAAACTTTTCTTGAAAGATTATTTTGTTTTATTTTATATTTCCTAAATTTGGTGCAATGCGCATTATTTTATCAGTTGTGATATGCGTTAAAACAAATTAAATGATCATCTGCAGAGCACACAAAATGAAAGTAAATAAGAATCTCCAATTAATATATTTTTGCATAATCTTATAATCACCAAAACACTGACTCGAAACCTGCATCGTTTATCTGATCAATTAGGTCAGTTGGACTAGGATGGGACTAAACTGGGCAACTGGTTAACAAGCATTCTTAAATGATAGGACGATAATTATCTTCATGAACAAAAAAAAAAGACTACGAACAGAAATAAGAGAATTGACACAAGATATTTTCGTTTAAATTTTCTAAAAGACGATCACTAATTTTAATTTGTTTGATCACTAATATTAATAATCGAAAGTGAACATAGCCACGTCCTCAAAGGAATATAGCGCCACTCACAGACGAGTCATTTTTTTTAAATTTAAAAGAAATTTAGTTCACCATAAAGTTACATACACATAAAAAAATCAAAAACTCACCCATTATCTAAATTCTCGGGCAGCATAAAATATATTGCATTCATTATTACATACCAGCAAAGTCACTCAATAGAGATTTGATCACAGTAGTAAGTTAAATGCTTAAATAACTCAGATGATGAGGTTCAAGTAAAGGACGACCATTGTACATGAAAAGAATAGTTGAATAGAGTCTGTCTGAAAGTATAAATAGTAAGATTTTAAATCAAGAAGGCTCTGAGGATAAGATTGGTGAAGGATGAAACTCCAACATAGATAAATAAAATGACTCGTACCAAAATCATTTTATCTCCTCAAAAACTCAAGACGGAAGAACTCAGTTTAACAGAATATTTTGAACTTGTACAAAACGATTCACTGTGCTCTGTTGCTAGCTTTCCTTTCACTTACATCATTCCCCTACTGAAGAGGTAAGTGACCCTTCCGCGAGGTGGATACGGATTGAATGGCATCATCTCCTGATAATTTATCAAACCAAGGTTCCTGGTTAAACAAATTCATCTTCCTTCCAATTGTAAAGGTTAATTTCTCCTAGGCAAAATCCATGTCTCTACGTACGAAATTTCCTTCCTGAGATGCAACATCACAAGAAGCTTATTAAAAAAATCCATTATTATAATACCTCAACTAAATATAACACTGTTTAATTAATTGAATATTTCACATTTTACTATCATAATACTATTGGATTATACTAACAAGATTACTGAATTAGTCAACTGATATTATGAGACAACTATTGATTTTCAAGTACTCTCTAACATCCTTTTCTATATAATAAGAGGATATTAACCTGTTTTTTGTTTGAATATAAAATATTTTTCAATATTTTATTAGCAATAATGATCCTCTACAAAAACACAAAAGTAAAGGTACGTTCACCAGATGGAGACACGGAATACTTCGACATTGTTGCAGGAGTACTACAAGGAGACACACTAGCCCCATACCTCTTTATCATCTGTCTAGACTACGTGCTTAGAACTTCGATCGACAAAATCAGAGAAAATGGCTTCGAGCTGACTGAAAAAAGAAGCAAAAGGTACCCCGCAAAAACAATCTCAGACGCCGACTACGCTGATGACTTAGCGTTACTGGCGAATACGCCTAATCAAGCAGAGACACTACTGCATAGTTTGGAACGAGCTGCAGAAGGCATTGGCCTCCATGTCAATGCGCACAAAACTGAATATATGTGTTACAACCAAACGGGCAACATTACCACACTAGACGGAGCCTCTCTGAGGCTAGTGGACAAATTCACCTACCTAGGAAGTAGCGTCTCATCAACAGAAAACGACATCGACACACGACTAACGAAAGCATGGGCAGCTATAGATAGGCTCTCAATCATATGGAAATCAGACCTGACCGATGAAATGAAGCGCTGTTTCTTCCAGGCAGCGGTTGTATCGATACTGCTATATGGATGCACTACATGGACGCTAACCAAACGGCTGGAGAAAAAACTTGACAGCAACTACACAAGAATGTTGAGAGTAATATTGAACAAGTCCTGGCGACAACACCCCACGAGACGCCAACTGTACGGCCACCTGCCTCCCATCACGAAAACTATACAGGTCAGACGAGCCAGACACGCCGGACACAGCTGGAGAAGCAAAGACGAGCTTGTAAGTGACGTACTACTATGGACCCCCACATATGGCCAAGCAAAAGCAGGACGACCAGCCCGAACTTACATACAGCAGCTATATGAGGACACAGGATGTAACCCAGAAGACCTGCCGGAGGCGATGAACGATAGGGAAAAGTGGCGAGAGATGGTCAAGGATATCCGTGCTGGCGGCACGACTTGATGATGATGATGATGATATGACACTAATCTGAATCCGATGGAGGAACTCCATTTCTCGGGAGTGTGACGTCACTTCTTCGTTCGCATGACACCCACGCTAAATCTTTCCCGGGACGTTAGGGTTTCATCTCTGGCTAAAATATACCAGTTTTAAAATTGATAGTATCAAATATGAATACTTGAAACAAAATAACTGTTAGCAAACAAATGATTATCGTTAATTAGAATACATAGTTGAAACCATGTAATTCCGGATCTTTTTGTATCAATAGTTGCTTGAACCTATAACTGTTTTTATTAGTTATTTTGATTTAAAAATAGATAAACCAACCAGTACTGACATGTCCTAAATCCAATTTACAAACAAACCAATACGTCAATCTATTTTATGCTCAAGGTGCCTCCAATGGTGAAATAGTTAGCAAGCTAGACTAGCAAACCTTCATGAGTGAGTTCAAGCCTCATTGGGTGCCCCATTCATCTGACCTGGTGCCATATCTAACTATAAAGCCTAGTAAATTTCATGCTCAAAGATACAGTTTTCATGTTGAGCTTTTGCTTATTTTCTGACTGCTAAGTTAAAGGATAATGAACCTTCTGTCCAGTCGTGAAATCAGTAAGGTTAGCTGTTGCTGCCACTGCCGCAACTGCTACTACTGTTATCTACCTTAGGCTAAATGTCCAGAAATTATATGAACTGTTGTAATGGGATAAATCTAAATAATTGTGAGTCGAAACTTTAATCTATATTATGATCAAGTACGTATCCCCAATACAAATATATACTGGTGGGATAAAAGCTATCCTGGGTTATATGTATAGTTTTTTGAAAAGGCGTCAACATCAGTAAGAAAAATATAAGACTAGAATTTCAATATGCAGATATATTAAGTCTTTTTTTTGGGGGGGAAGCTTACCGTGGTTTTGTTTTAGAAAAGCAAATGTCAGTAAATTTCTCATATTGTTCAAAATAAATGTTTTCCACGTCATTTTTAATTGTTACCCGCTACGTATCTTTTTTTAGAGAGTATCTTACCAGATAATCTTGTTT
The DNA here is from genome assembly GCA_963585895.1 of Sepioteuthis lessoniana. NCBI lineage: Eukaryota > Metazoa > Mollusca > Cephalopoda > Myopsida > Loliginidae > Sepioteuthis > Sepioteuthis lessoniana. The sequence goes on along the minus strand of OY757905.1, from coordinate 97,810,141 downwards.
TATCATACGCCAAATATTTTTGAATGGATCTGAATCTAGAAATTAGTTTTCAAAAAGCCATGTTTTTGTCAATTTAGCAATATGCTGAGGCACGTTATCATGCTGAAAAATATCTGATCAATTTACCAAAGAGAACAACTTGTCAATTGTTGATAGTAGTCCTTTGTCAAAAATATTAATCATTCTGTAGCGTTGATATTCTTGTCACACCAATATAGTTCACCAAATCCAACTCTAGAAGAGGAGGAATCTCTTTGCATCATTATTACACCATTTGGTAATCATTATTCAACTGATCATCCAATAAAATGTTCCGGAGCATCAGTATAAAGGCAAAATCTTAAATCATCTGACATATTGTCAGATGATTTAAGATTTTATGCTCTCACACCACTCTGTATGAAAATTATAAAATACTTCCGCAAAACACGATCTTCCATTGACATTTTTTTCTTATAAGAAAGATTTCGTAGAACATATTTTTCTCATCATTCCACTTTCTTTGACCCTTCTTGTATTAGTTCTTCAAGATAGGATCGTCCTATTTCTAGTTTTGGACTCTTTTGCCAATTTTGTCAAAATTTTCTTTTTCAGATCCGAGAGCAGCATCGAGACTTATTTTTATCATTGTCAATAACGACTGTTTAAAGGAAAGTTTCTTGAGAATGCAACGAGCAGATCAAATTCTAAGAAATATTTCAACGTGGTAATCGTAATTCAATTATAATCAAAATCCCCGAAAGTATTTTTATAGTGTTTGGTCTTCTACTTTGAAAACAAATGCTAACCAAACTCCAGGTGCAGTATTATTTTATTTGATGTATTTCTGTCACCAAAAATCAAAGGAAAATTTCAGGTCAAAGATGCAATCATGATTAGTTAAGTAAGAAAATACAATACTATCTAAATTATTGTCCTCCATTTTTATCGTCCACATTTCTTAACAAGAAAAAGTTCCAATCCATGTAAATTGTAGATTTCAATATCTTTTAATTCATAGCATATCACATTTATTTTCTCACTACTGTTATTCTCTCATTACTGTTGCATCTTGTTATAATAATCTGCAAACGTTTTGTCATATGACATATGACATGGATTTTCGGTTCGTACCTAGTGACCCATTGTGCTTTGAAAAGCAGTCACGTTGTGATTAGTAAACAGGACAGTCAGGTCCACACAGGTGTCTAACCAGAAGGAGACCACGTGATGAGAACCACGCGGTCAGATTTTGACAGAGTGCAGAGAATCGCAGTCGAGCAAGGGACACGCAGGCGATCATGTCATCTCTGACGAGCTTGCAGGGGTGGGGGACAAGCGTTAGCACCCCTTGGCTCCCGGAAGAAGTTATGGGAAGAAGAAGTCCTCTCTATACATATCTCCCCATCTATCTCTCAAAAAAAACAACTGAGGGCTCTTTAAAGAATAAAATGAGAGATATATTTTCATAGATAAGTGAGTTTCGTTCGTTCATTGAAGTTCGTAAATTATGTTTGATTATTTTTCCGCTTGTATTTGTATTACGGCTATACAATAGTTTGCGACAACGGCTAAAAAAATTAGACATGTATACCACACGTGGCGCAATCATTTTCATGGATTAAACCATTTCGATTATTGTCGTGTCGATGATTAAACAAAGCCCGAATCTGCCGCTACACTGTCACCTGACTCCTTCCAAACCTATATATTTCCTTAGTTATTACCTATAAGAATTGAGATATTTCTCTGAATCAACTAATAATTATATGATAAAAAAGCAGCTGAGATATGGAATAAAAAATAAACTTAATTAAATACAAACAAAATCACTGTTTTTGTTGCTGGTGTTAACTTTCAAATATCCTATTATTTTAAAAAAGATCAAAATAATAATTGGGTGGTTCAATAGAAGGTTGTCAATTGTTATTAGTGACAAACATGTAGGTATCGTAAAACCTCCACATCTATCTCCTTATGTTGTATTTTGTTACTTGACCAGTCTCGAAAGGAAGATGTGGTGAGGATTTTCTTTGTCGATGGGGGAAATGAGACATTTTATCATTCAAAAAAGGGTTATTGTTTTTGTTGTTTATTTGCCTGGTGCCCGAGGCGCCCCAATTAGGGGGAGTGTCTACAGGGCCGAAAGTATTTTTTGCCATTTGCCGGACGCATGTGAGCTGCAGCCCTGCGTCCGGACCCACCTTAATAAAGGCCATGTGCCGTACTTGTCTGATTGTGGGACGGTGAACAAATAAACTTAGAGGCTGATGGTTTAATTTAAGTCCTAAAATCATTCAACCTTTCTTTTTGAGTGTCAGTCACAAACGTTTCTCATTGAATCTAGATCCCAAATGACTCAAATTTGTGCATCAAAAAGTCTAATGTGACTGTCTATACCCAATAAACAAATGCCCACTCGTTTCTCCACTTCTTGTTTCGGCATTGGTGATTTCGGGCTTGTCACCTGTTAAGTATGCCTCTGCAAACATCCAACACATCCACCATCCAGAGTACCAAGGCTAGTAAGAGTCATTTCGTCCCAATATGTAGGAAATATTTGAGCCGCTGTACACTCTTAACAATTGTATAAATTGTTTTTCTTGTCGAATATATCTCATTCGCCGGTTTCTAGACTTCTGAAATATATTGTTCCTTATTGATATCTGTTTCTTGCTTGGTTTTTGTTTTGCTTTTAGTTTAGTGAATTAATATCAGTACATCTACCAAACAAATATACATGAAATATGGCTGTAGTTACCTACAAATTATTAAGAAACTAAAAAACAAAATGAAATCTTAAATGGAAAAATGAAATTGAATTATAAAATGATTTAAAAAGTCGCTTGATCATTATTCATCAAATAATTTGAAAATGAGTTATGAGAAAAAGAACACTGAAAACGAATTATGAAACATCTATCCCGTTTCGATTAAGTTTTTAATGACCACTTTTGCTTTTCTTTTCTTTTCTTTTCTTTTTTTTTTTTTTTTTTGATAAGCTATTTCAAACAAACTTTGCAAATGAGTTAATCCTATTTAGACAGTGTACACTGTAAATATATATGGGGTTCGACTGTGAATTTTATTTGTGCCGAAAATAATGTGTACTTTTGGTGACATAGTTATGAGTAGAAATCAAACAGATAGACACAGCAGCTTTGATTATTGTGCTAGTGCAAAACTTCATTGACGTGATTTAACAGCAGAATAAAATTACAGAGGGAAATTAGTTTTTCGCCGGAATATGTATGAAGACCATTCAACGAAAAAGATTAATTTTGTTTAAGAAGTTGGCAATTGGAACCACCATTTATACTTGAAGCTTTTCAAGTAAATTATTTATTATTTGTTATGACACTGAAGAGTGTCAACATGAGCTTCGTTACTGACTACTGTGCCCGGAACTATTTCTTTACTGACGAGTCAGTTTGTCTCCAAATTCATTCGTTTTCGACCCAGACTCGTTGTGGCAAACTGATATTTGGTTCATTTTTTGTCTTTTTTTGTTCAGTTTAATGGCATTTCAACCATTATTCTATCCCAGAAGAAGAACAGTGGTAGTACTATTTAACCCATTGTTTGAAGTTTATAAATTTCTCCGGGGGATTAGTCCGTAAGAGAACTATATAGCCCGACTAGAGTTCGAACTGGCTTGCTATTATGTCGCAGTGCGGCACGTTAGCCCCCACACCACGGGAACCCTTCCATGACCAGCTTGTAAACATTCTTTTTACTAAAACATACTCGGATTGATATGCTACCATGTTGAATTGTCACAAAACATTTATTTTTGTGAGATTAAAATTATTTTTCAAGTAAACCAATTCCAAACATAGCAGAGTTTATATTTATGGGGAAAAAATTCAGAAAAATTAAATTATTTTTTCTCTCCACCCATAATATATATATATATATATATATATATATATATATATATATATATATATATATTACGCAGTTTCTTTCAAGCAGCGGTCGTATCGATACTGTTAAATAGATGCACTGCATGGACACTAACTAAACGTATGGAGAAAAAGCTTGACGGCGACTACACAAGAATGTTGCGAGCAATATTGAACAAGACCTGGAGGCAGTACCCAACAAAGCAGCAGCTGTACGGTCACCTACCATCCATCACGAAAACAATCAAAATGAGACGAACCAGACATTCGAGACACTGCTGGAGAAGTCGGGACGAGCTAATAAGTGTTGTACACCGGTGGACCCCCTTCACATGGACGAGCAAAGGCAGGACAGCCAATACGAACCTGCATACAGCAGTTCTGTGCTGATACAGGATATGGGCCTGAAGACCAGTCGGAAGCAATAGATGACGAGGAGGGGTGGCGAGAGAATCAGGGGTATCCGTGCTGATAGTTCGACATGATATATATATATATATATATATATATATATATATATATATATATACTGTCCATGCTATTAATCTATGTATGCTGGGGATCATAACAAACTATATCTGACAGTGAGGCTCTTGTTCTGAAGATCTGTGGTGAGTGGAATATTTTTCATTACTCCCAATATCACTCGGACACTGTGTAGTACTACCTAATATAGGTTCCATCTCTGTGTCAAATGTTTATGTTTAAAAATTATTTGTATTCGGTTGAACCGTGAGCTGAAAAAAAAACAAACCCTTTTAATAAACAACTACATAGAAATGTAAATATGAAGTTACTTTCTGTCATGGAAAGATGGTTTATTACATGCTTTAAGATTTTTTAAAATCAGTTTTCTCTGATACCCTCACTTTAAAGGCATTGATTATTTTAGTTAGAAAATAGATGGAAGAAAATTCAACTTGAGAAAAATACTGCTACAAAACAGTTCAAGTGAGAAAAAATTAATGAGTAGATAAATTAATGGCTCGGTTAACTGAGACACGAATAAGGATTCTTAAGTGTTGCTCAACAAAGAAATAGATAAAGAAATGAAGAAATCCTCGGTTAGCACACGCAGAATATATGATAAATCCTCGACAGCGTGGCGGCTAACAGTCAAGCGAAGCCATTTGAAGTCATGTAAAGTGATTAAAATTAAGTTGAATGATTTTTAGGGGTCGGGTGGGGTCTCAACTCAAGTTAAAATAACAATATTTATGATCTAAAAAAAGTCTAGTCAGAATCAAATTGGGATAGGGTAGTGAGAAAAGGGATAAGCGAACAAGAATTAAAAAGTGGGGTTAATTAATGACTTTTTAATTACTTTTCTTGCTATATCTAAATACAGGATCGTATCTTGATTTAAGTGTCCGACATGTAGGGAGTAAGTAACCATCATGTACAGAATATTCCACCATCAGAGTCTATATATATATATATATATATATATATACATCCCATTCCTTAAAAAAAGAGGACTTTTCTAACCAACTATATGCAAGAAAAATCATACCAAACAGTATGTACAGCGTTCTTCGTCCATCCCAACATATTTTCCTGGATCATTTACGTTTATACCATGAAAATTCTGTTCGTGATTTGAAATTTTTCGAGGCACATACATCGGAAAAAGCCAGATGTATAGGATTAGAACTTCATCGAAAAAAAAAAGAATGATCCGAAATCTTTCTCGATAAACAAGCGGAACATAAATTCTACATAATATTTCTCATAAGTCAAATGACGTCATTTAAAACAACAAATGCTGATTTATTAAACAAGCAGCCAATTTTTTCTTGTCATAAACGGCCACCTTTTTCTTATTATGCAAATTTTCCTTAGGCTTTTATATTTTCCACTTTATACACACCCATCATTGATTTAACATCACTAATATCATCCCTAATAGTCATGATGATGGTTCATTAGAACCGAAACGCTATAGTGTCGAGTCTGCTTCTCAATAGATGTCTCCTTCTACTTGGATTACCTTGTTATCAATTTTTTCTTTATATATATATATTTATATAAAGAAAAAATTGATAACAAGGTAATATACATATATATATATATGTATATATATATATACATATATATATATATATATATATGAATGTATGTACGTATGTATGTATGTATGTATGTATGTTTTATTTTGTCTATCAACGGACAAGCAACAAAGATTGCAGTGAACAAAAATTCTCTTAGCTTTCGAGTCAGTTTACCTTAATGTGATATTTTATTCCCGGAAAGAAATTAGGAACTTGCTTACTTTACAGGAAAAATAAGGACCAATGAAATCCGATGACCCCATCGCAACAAAGAAGGCATAGAAGGGAAATAGAATTGATATTTGACCTCAAATAGCTGACCAGATGGATAGAACAACCTCTATCGGCTCTGGCTATCGAACAAACAATAGGCCCTCTCCGTCAGTGCAACACATATTCCTTTGGGGCCCGTGACATATTTCAAGCATTTGTCGTGATACTTTCACCTCCCTCACGACTCCACCTTTATTGTCTTAATGTCGTGCTTGCTACAATGGCGACAGCATTACACGTACAACGAACGCGATCCACTTACCTCTTGGTAAAAATGATAAAATAAAATAACCAAAGACATACCATTAAAATCAATCAATCTTATCTACCATTATATACGTATATGTACGATTTTAATCTGAAATTTGCTTGTAAAGTTTCTTATCAGAGACAGAGACAGAGAAATATATTTGGAGTGTATATTTCCAGTGCTAGGTAGTACAGTGACTAACATGCCCATCGGGATATGTTAATAAAACTGTCGGTATTCTTATGCTAAAAAAGTTTTACTAAGGCACATTGATTTATAAAGGTCATTTCAAAGACGAGATTTTTGTTAGATGGATCTCTTGAGACATTGTCCCTCCGGCATTGACTGATTTCCCAATGCTCATTTCCCCTTTGCAACAACGGTAAAAAAGAAACAGATTTTTAGCAATTGGCACTAAATCGAAATATAAAGAAAACATAACGTTGGCAACTGTGTATGAATTGTTTAAACAAAGATTATGGTCAACAGTTAGAACAATAAGAGATATATACCCGCTCACATATCCTTACCAATTTTGCCTTCAGTGGAAATATCATAAATGCTTTTGTTTTTTTAATCCAGGATCAAGGGATTTATTGATTTTCTTCATTTTCAGGAGGATAATTTCGTTGCAGGCGTAAATCCTTTTCTGTTACCAAGAAAACTGGGCTTTTGTAGTGTCAGTTGAGGAGTCGGCACTCTTGTACTTACAGGAACAACAGTATTCTATTTGTTTTTAGTAATATGCTGATTTTATTTATTTGGATTTTATAACAGAGTTGTATTGACACTGAGGTTGCCCATAAATAAATACATTCCTAAGAATCCTTAATGAAATATCAATTTTCTTGAAAATCAAATATTTTAGGATTTTATTATTTCTAGAAGAACATTATACAACGAAGACGTATTATTTAGTAAAATTTATCACCAAACTGTGCTTTATTGAAAATATGTAATAAAAAACGTAAATATGAAGCAGTCCACAAATAAATACACCTATTACGTATTTTATGCAGTTATTTTATTTTATCAAGTGCGAAAATTTCATTTTTGAGTGCAGAATTTCGATGCTATAGAGTTTGGTAATAAATCGTATCTAATAAAATTCTCTTTAAAAGTATAATTTTCCACCTCAAATACTGTAGGTTTATCGCCTATGCAATCGTCGGACTTACAGCCGTTGGCTGTATAGCTAAGTTATATATATATATATATATATATATATATATATATATATATATATATATATATATATATCTGTGTGTGTGTGTGTGTGTGTGTGTGTGTGTGTGTGTGTGTGTGTGCGTGTGTGTGTTGATTGTTGCAGGTATGTCTCTGTATTCGTGTAAATCTCTGTGCGCATACGAACACATATACTGAGAGAATCAAAGACCAGATAACCACTAAGAACAATGGAAGAAGAATGTTTTTGCAAAATAAATATTTTAAGATATTAACGCACACGATACGCATTTTAGTTTAAAAAAAGCATATAAGTTTATTTCTTCATCGACAAAAATAAGAAGTTCCTTAAATCCATTTTAATCCATCTTAATCTATCGGGTATTTCTGAACCAAAATCACGAGTGATTTTATCAAATAACTACGGTTTGTAAGGAATCATTTATAATGTCTGCAAAATTTTCTGGAGCGGATTTTTAACTCCAGACATTCCCTTCTCATGAACTATTCTACGCTGCTCGCTAACGAATAAGGACATATTCTAATTTTCTTTTCAAACATTGTTAATTTTGCAGAACTTTTCCTAAAATATCCTGTTATCTCAGATTACTTGATTCCTCTATTCATCACGTGTAAATAACCCTGAAAAGACATATATCCATCACTTTTTCCCACAACTATGAGTAAACTAAAGGCTAAAATTGTTCTGCTTTCCTATAGCAACCAATCCCGGAGAAAAAATCTCTGAATTCAAACCAGCTTAACCCTGCTTAAAGATAAACCTTTTGTCCCCTCCTGCCGGTTGCAGAAGGGTTGGATAAATGTATTAATCATAAAATAGTTGTGTAATTAGTTGTGATAACTCAAAAAGCTATCAGAAATTCCATTACACAAAGGTAACATAATTCCTTTCGTTAAATTGATCGCAGAAAATGCAATATCAACAATTATAACTTTTACACCTTTTTAAGATATCCGCTACATTTATGTGAGTAGCATTATTTTAACAATATTGTTCGGGGCAGAAGCAATGCCGCTGATTCTATATAATTATCTTCTTACTTTTCAACACACACACACACACACACACACACACACACACACACACATATATATATATATATATATATATATATATATATATATTTTTTTTTTTTTTCATCATACAACGTGTGAAAGCACGTGCTATACCATATCCTCATCAGCCGCCATCCAGGGGTGATAACACAGTTTCGGTAGCTCAAGGCGGTACTGCCACCCCTGGCGCTACCAAGCAGCTTTTGCCACCGGACAGGGTATTAAGAGAATTATATATATATATATATATATATATATATATATATATATATATATATATATATATATATACGCCAGATCCATTAAATGCAGAGACTACATTGGACGTTAATCTTCATTTTCTGAGTGCAGTTTGTGATTTGATATATATATATATATATATATTTCTTTTTTCCTGTAAGATGAAAACTAATGCATTAATGATTGAATGGCTAATTACCTGATCAACGAAGATATTGAATGTATTTCGACTACATGCATATAACTGATAAAAGACTACAACAGCATGTATGAAGCAAACATACATACATACATACATACATACATACATACATACATACATACATATATGAAATATATCAAAAGGATGATTATAATTCAATGTGTTTAGCTTCATCTGACATCGGACCCAATTTTGTTAGACAGGAAAGGAAGATTGGATTAAGATACCAGAATAATAATCACATTAGGATAAATCCGCTTGATAGGTGGATACAATATCCACCCTAAATAAGGACACACTTAATTATTTTTTTATAAAATATCAATTTTCTTCGAAACCAAAGCTACAAGGATTTTAGAATTTCTGGAGGAATACTATGAAAACGGATGTTTAGTAAATACATTTTACCAAAATCTATAGCATTAAAATGGTAATAAATAAAAAGAAATTAATTGCGTATATATATATATATATATATATATATATATATATATAAATTTCCGATCAGGTCAAACCAAATCTATTTAAGGAAAAAAAAGCTATTAACTGAAGACCTAGACAGGAAGAGATGTATTTGATTTTGGACTGCTGCATATTGATATTTTTGGTTTTAATTTTCCTAGAGAAATAATAAAACCAAGCTTTTTTGATTTGGTTTTTTTTTTCCAAAAATGTTAGGAATGTACTCATTTATATAAACAGAGAGCTACAAGGAGATTGGTTTTGTTTGGTTTGGTTTTATGGTACATCAACCAATGTTAGTCATTAATACCAAATCCAGTTTTATATATATAAACTGGTCTATTTCAAACAATTCAGTTTAGCATACAAAAGTGGCACTATTTAAAAAAAATCAGTTTAGCATAAGGACACAGTTTAGTTCTCTTTGATCCATAGATAGGATCCTGTTAGGTGCTACCACTCCGGGTCAGCAAGGATCAAGGAAAGATGGCAACGAAAGGGTATTCCGCATTCCCCAAATCTCCAGCATTACTGGAACCTCACCATCAGATTATTTAGTGTCATATCTAGGACACTCGTTGGCGGACTCTTACTCCTATGCAGAGAAGCAGTCGATGAATTGTACAGCCCCTGCAAACTTGGCAAGTTACAAGAAGAACAGAAAGATTATGAAAGAAAAGAGTATGATAATACATGATTATGATAAAAGTAAATTTTTCGGCCGATTGGTTTAAATGGGAAAACTCTAACTTCCAATTGAAGTAGTGTAGCTCAGCAAATATATTTTAACAGCAATTACAAAAAAAATGTCGCACGTTCTACACTAAACTTCATTGCGATAAACAACAGGCCCGAGTTGGTAGTGCAACGGTTAATTTTTTTTCTAAACTGTTGTGATCAATCGACGGCACAATCCATATATATGTTTTTCATTTTTCATTTTTGTTTAAGAGCATATTGACCGTCAGGTATAAGTTAATACCAAATCCATCCTTGAAGAAAAAGAGTAGTGGTAATATGTAGCCCATAGCCGGGGGATAAATGAGCTCATACATTATTAAGGTTATTAGTCCGAAAGGGAATGTCATATCACACTATGAGTTCGCTCACTACTATAGCCCTCTTTAGCACATTTGCCCATACCCAATAGCAACTCACACACACACACACACACACACACACACACACACACACACACACACACACACACACACACATATATATATATATATATATATATATATATATGTGTGTGTGTGTGTGTGTGTGTACGTGTGTGTGTGCGAATATATGTATGTTGCAACAAAAAATATGAATACAAGATAATTTTAAACAGAGGGTAATCAAAAGAGGCAACGTCATGGAAATATAGTTGAGTAAATTTTCTTAGCCGATTTTTTCCAGAAGATATTTCGCCATTCGTGCTGTATGGGACTATGCGTTATTACGATGAAGCATGACCCCTTTCCTGCCTGGTCCAAAGCTAATTTTCAATGCAGTAATCTTTAGTAGTGTTTGTTTCGTTATTGTTGAATAGTTCATAACAAACAATTCTTAGCATGCACCAGAATATACTCTGAAGAAACTTCCATGGATACAGGTCCGCTTAGGTCTGTTGATCAGGGCCTTCTACAACAACTAAGCCACTGACGCTGTCGTTAAATATTGAGGTCAAAGATACATTTCTCTTCCCCATAAATGATTCTATTCAAAAAGTTATTTGATGCTGATGGGCATTCAACGGTGCACAATAATCAACTCGCTGCATACGATACCTTGCTGGCAAGTCATATGGAACTTACTTTTCCCACACTTGACACTTTCCGAAGCATTTTGTTTTCGCGATGGGCAATCGTATTGCTTAATTTGAGGTAGGCGTTGATTTCCTATACTGTAATGGTAGGGTTAACTTTATCTGCAGTATCCAGTGCTTCAGAATTATGTATATTGTTTTCACTTTTTCGCCACTTTATTGAACAGTGGATTAAATCGTACATTTTTATTTCTACCTTTAATAGTTATGTTATTTTCAGTGGTGTTAAAACTCTGATGTTATTTGAATTTACGAACAATCTTCTCACTAATACCGGTACTTATTTAAGAAATATCAATGGATACGCAGGTGGTACAACGCAGATCGTAGTAGAACGTGCACATAGTAACCCTAATTCGAATCCAAGATGAGGCTGTGTGCATTTCACATGAGAGGCTAGGCATTGCATGTTTCAAAAAATTCTCCATTCAGGTATGGTTAGATAATAAGGCAAACTGAACACTTTAACCTTGGTATGGTAACTGGTCATGGAGAAGGAAAACTCTGTATTAAAACTCCGCTTAAAATTGACTTAGTGGTGGACAGGTTGAGTATATATATATATATATATATATATGTATATACTGAAAATTTTTCAAGTAGTTAAATGAAGTGTTTTCATAGATTAAATCCTTTTTTTGTTTCTTATGGGGTTTGAATTTCTCACGTTCGAAATTTTTCCCCATCGGTCGTAAGTTTTATTCCAGCATTTTCAAACAACTTAATACTTTTCTTGGAAATGGTGGTTGTTATTTTACAAAAAGCATTGTTTAATAACATGATCCCACCATCTCTGTACAGACCAGCTATTTTTTAACTGTATATTTGAGATATTTTTAAAATCAGACATATCGCTAAATCCTCTCGCCCGTCAATTTCATTATAGTACCCGACTGAGACATGGTAGTTACTATCTTGATTTCTTTTCATCTATATTTTTTCCTCGGTGGAATAGGATGAATTTTCGAAAATGTTTTATTATTTCCACTTTTTTTTTCTAGTTATACTGATGTTTAATTTAGCAATGTTCAAGATCACATTTGTGATTGAGGGATTGCAATCTTTGATAATAAACTGTATGAATTCATTATCACTTTTCCTTTATTTCTTCAGAAAACAATATTCTAACTCATGTATCCGTTCTCTGTTTTTCTTTTCAAATGTCCTTATGGGGCACAGAAACAGTCTGATTTGTTCTTATGGATGTTTTTTTCAATATTAATCAGGGTATTATCTTATATTCTGCATGCCTTTTTTTTTCATAAATTTGTTGTCATGATCCTTAAGAGTTTTTTGTGGATATGAAGTTTATTGTTTTATCAACCAAAGTTGTGTTATCATTTTTGCCTAAGAAATAATTATGCTCTTCTCAATTTCTTGAGAAGATTCTTGGTAAAATTTTGACGACTAACCGTTGACTATATTATATTTTATCGGTTCCAGTTTATAATCTTTTCCAGATTTATTGACTTGTAGAAATATATTTGATCTTCTTTATAAGTTTAAGTTTTTTCTATGTATATTATTCACATTTTAAACCGGATTTTCTTTATTAGTTTGAACATATACATTTTAAAACTATATAATATTTCTTGCTATATTAGCTTCATTTAACTTCAGCAAAGTGATATTGAGTACAGACCCAATTTCGTAGAGTTGATCTAACCAAACATACACACACACACACACACACACACACACATACACACACACACACACACACACACACACACACACACACACACACACACACACACAAAATGACACATGAGATTCGTTCAGAAAGTTTTAAGCCTCACTCAGAAAGAAGGCCCATAGGAAAAATTGTTGTGGCAAAATACTCCACTACTAATAAAACTAGGAAAATTAATTCTGATTTCTGCTTCAATTTCTGTGCACCTGAGGTATTGTGAATGCCCAGTATATTTTAATTGTTTTATTTTATGATATTTAACATTCTTATGAAAAAGTTAAACAATTATGCAATATGTTAAAAATTTGCTGACTTTTTCAAGCGTCTAACATTTCTAAATGGGAGAAGTTGAATGAGGCTTGTCCAAAAACTACCGAGATTCAATCAGAACTCACCAAGAAAGAGAAGAACAATAAATGAAATACTTACTATTTTCAAATACTCAACATAACATTAAACGAAACTGAAACTCCTCTTTTCATTCAATATGAAGCTACAACTTGGCATTTCTTTTAATGTCCTTCATATAATTAAATTTTGAAATTGAAAGCAATTCTCATTTCGATAAAAGGGAAAACTTGCATTGAGAAAGTGTGGAGGAATTGAAGACTTATGAACTTGCACAACCTTGTGTTTCGCAAATAAGTATTTCTCAAAATACATCGAAACTTGAAATCAAAAGACTTAAAAAAGATCTTTGTGTAGACACTTTCTAGATGCCCATATATCATCTTTTTATTTTGTTGCTTAGATGTACACATGTTCATTTAAATATTAAAGAGTAAGGAGTTAAAAGAATAATATTTCCTTCTTTATACTCTCTGATCGCTCATATATATATATATATATATATATATATATATATATATATATATATATATATATATACCATCATGTCGCGCCATCAGCAAGGATATTCCTGACCCTTTCTCACCACCCTTCTCTATCGTCCATTGCTTTCGACAGGTCTTCCCGGCTACATCCTGTATCGGCACAGAGCTGCAGTGTGTAGGTTCTAGCTGGTCGTCGTGCCTTTGCTAGTGCATGTGAAGGGGTCTATAGGAGTACATCACTTATGAGTTCGTCCTTACTTCTCCAGCACTGTTCCGCATGTCTGATTCGTCTAACTTCGATAGTCTTCGTGATGGGTGGTAAGTAGCTGTACAGCTGCTGCTTTGTAGGCTAATGCCTAGCGTCCATGTAGTGCATCCATACAGCAGAATTAACACGATCCCTGCTTGGAAGAAACTGCGTTTCATTTTATCGGTCAGGTCTGAATTCCATATGACCGATAGCCAATCGATGGCTGTCCATACCTTTGCTAGTTGCGTGTCGATGTCTGTATCGGTTTATGAGACCCTGTTTCCTTGGTAGGGGAACTTGTCTACTAGTTTCAGAGAGCTACCGTTTAGTGTGGAGATGTCACTTGTTTGATTAAACACATATTCCGTTTTGTGTGCATTGACATGGAGGCCTATGCCTAAAGCTGTTCGTTCCAGACTACGTAGCAGGGTTTCGGCTTGGGTGGGTGCATTTGCCAGAAGTGCAATGTTTTCTGCGTTGTGGGCGTCCGTAATTGTTTGTACCTTCTGCTTCTTTCCGTTGTTAGCTTTAAACCGTTTTCTTTAATTTCATCAAAAGATGTTCTAAGCGTGTAGTGTAGACAAATGATAAAGAGCTAATGTGTCTCCGTGCAGTACAGCTGTACAATGTTGAAGTAGTCTGTGTCTCCATCTGGGGAACGGACTTTTTACTTTCATGTTTCTATATATCATCATTATGGCTGCGAGGGTTTCTTTTGGTAGGCCGTAGGCAAGTAGAATTTGCTCCATCTTTCCTCTGGGAATGGAGTCAAAGGCCTTAGTAAAGTCGACAAATAATATTGTTGCCTCTAGGTTTTTTGCAGTTACACCTCCAAGAATTTGACGGATAGTCAAAATTTGTGACATCGTGGATCTATTCCTCCGGAAGCCATTTTGGTTCTTCGTAGGAATGTTCTCAGTTTTGGGTTCTATGCGGTTGCGTAGTAGAGCATTGTATATCTTGGCCGCTATTGATGTAAGGGCTACACCTCAGTAGTTTTTGGCTAATCTGAGGTTGCCATTTTTAGGGAAGGGGAGGATGCATCCCTTCGTCCATCAGTCGATTGGGATTTAATTATTTACGGCATTACATTTTCCGAGCTGTATGTCGTCGAATTCCCTGGTCTACCACACTTCTAGGGGTATTTCATCAAGACCAGCTGCTTTTTTAATTTTTTTATTTTTCTTAGTACCGACTAGACTTCTTGTGTAAACGGTCCTAGTTTCGTGTCTAATTGCTTACTTACAATCCTCGTGATTGGTTAATGTGTAACTTTCAGAGGCTTATATATATATATATATATATATATAATAAAGAATATCTCGTTGTGTTATGGTTAACGTGCTGAAAAGTGACATCGTCGTTACCGTGTTTGAACTTCAGTTACACAATTACGTGCATTTTCGGTACTTTGTGAAAGGTATGAACACTCTTATGTTCCAGCTTTGGTTTTAATATTACTAGAACTCCCTTTCTCTGTGAATGGTCTTGGCACTAAATACCCCACGAAGTTTCATATGTCATGAAACAAAGAAACGAAGCCAAACAAAACATATATATATATATATATATATATATATATATATATATATATATTGTCATCCACAGACATTCTCTTTCGTTGAATCACAACTCTTTAGTGTTACTAGACACACAAGTTGCATCATGCTGGGATCGAAGCCCGGCTGACTATACGCCATTCGGATAATTTACCGCAGACCATTCGTGATCCCCTGTGTAAGCAAACGAATTTTTACCTATATATATATATATATAGTGCTCAATTCAGTTATATATATATATATATATATATATATATATATATATATATATATATATATATATCTGTATGTAGGCCTTTCTATATGTATAGATACGCCAAAAATTCATAATATATGTAGCGCTTTCAAGAAATAAATATAAAATGTGCGCGGAAATAAGTTGAATTTTTTTTACTCACATTTAACCAAGGCAAAAATGCAATATTTTTCAATACAATCTCCATTCTTTAAAACACATATTTACAATCAGAAAACTAGCTTTTGTATTAGTTCAGCATAGAAAACTTTCCTTTGAGTTTTTAACCTATTTGCTGACTTTACTTTTCACGTTATCATCGTTTGAAAACTTAGTTCAACGCAGAAATTATCTAGTGGGGGCAAACTAGTGAAAATCAGCGAGAGCGAGATCTAGACTTCAAATCATTGTCCTGACGAAACCCAATAATAAATGTTCTTAGAGAAGTCATAATCCACAATTTTGCGTTCTGCACTTGTAGAAATCCCTATTATTCAGTCAAATCCTCTATCGTAATCCTTCTGTCAGCTAAACTGAGCCCATTTACTGAATTACCAATTCCGTTTTGCTCACCATTGTTGGTCTGTCAGGCTGATCTTCATCATGAATACAATTTATACCTTCTTTAAATAATTAATCCTATTTGTGAACATTTTAAACATGATTCTCTCTAGACATCATACATTCAGATGTAAATTTCATTGGGTTTGCACTTCTCACCTACCAGAACTTTGATGACATATCTATGTTCTTGCCAGTGGTACTCTCTTTGATTTGCTGCCATTTTTAATAGCCACAGATCACAAATTTTTGCCATATTAAAATAGTTTTTGGAAAAGAATAATTCCAAACTAAATAGAGTTTATATCTATAGAATATTTTTTTTAATGTTTTCTTAAAAAAATTATACTCTCTGTTCAAAGGCCCACGTATATTAGACGTGTTCTAATGTTGCAGGCGTTTTTTATAATTAAAACAGTTTCATTATTTTATTAAGAAAAAACTATGCTGAGAACTTTTGCGTACACAAAATATTTGTCAATTTGTGCATTTATTTCTACATGATTATATTTTTATATATCTTCGCACACGCAGGTATGTGTACGTGTGTGCTTGTTTCTCTGTGGGTGTGTGTGTGTGTGTGTGTGTGAGAGAGAGAGAGAGAGAGAGAGAGAGAGAGTGTGTGTGTGAATGTCTTTAAGAGTTAATAACAAAGATATATATGAATGTGTGACCCTGTCATAATTAAAAACTAGATATGCCTTTAAAATGCCAGAAGTGAGATTAGTAGACCCAGAATAGGCATTTAGAGAGATTGTTTGATCGATTCCTAAAGATTACAGAACAGGCCTGATTTGCCGCTGAAATTATTGTAGTCAATAACACTTTTCCCTTTCTTTAAATATATTGGTCATCCGACTATCGCATGCATATTAACAGTATTGTTACAGCAACTCGAATGAACGCAGTTTAAATTTTCAGTTAAAAGAAAGAAAGAAAGAAAGAAAGAAAGAAAGAATAAGGAAAAGTGAAAGAATAATCAAGGAAAAGAAAGAAAGAAAGAAAGAAAGAAAGAAAGAATAAGAAATATAAAAGAACAACCAAGAAAAAAAAGAAAGAAAGAAAGAAAGAAAGAAAAAGTAAAAAAAACCAAACTTGAGATAGAATTTGTAAACTTTGCATCTTATTTCAAAGCAAGAGAATATGTGTAAGTGTGTTTGCTTCGATATTATTTTCCCCAGACTTATTTTCTGAGACAAATATGAAAGAAAAAATAACTGAAATTTAATAATGTTATGCATGATCATTTATAAACCATATGCTAAAGTGCAACTGTTTTATTGCTATTATTTTTATCATCATTTTTACTCTCCAGTCAATAAATACGGTTCTTCCATCCCGTGTATTTATCTTTCCACTGGCTTTCGACGTTGTTCTTTCGCCCAGCCAAGGTATGAACCGCACTTACACATATATTAGCAAAGAGTTTTCCGCAATGCGACCATTCCCGTAAAAGATACCGATGACGTAATTCACCTTTGTCATTAGTAGGCTGGCTTCTTATGATATCAAAAATGTATACATCTTAATTGCCTAAACTTGATGTGCCAATTTTAAGTAGAAAAATTTATATCCTTGGCTATCAAATCTCATCATTATACAAAGTTGTAGTTGGATTATCTAAATGGATAAGTTAACAAACACCCAACACTTTCACTCAAGTCACCCTTAAAGTACCGGTTCCCACTAGATCACCGAAGTTAAGGTTAGGTTAAGTTTGGTTTGGTTTTATGTCATATCGACCATTGAAGTTCGTTTCATGCTAAATCCTACATATATTAAATATGATTTCTTAACACATTTTGAAGATAGCATTTTAAAACAAGCCTGAGTCTCGTTTTCTTGCAAACATTTTTTTTACTTATTTTCAAACGATTCAATTTAGCATAAGTGCAGTCTTTTGTTCACACACAGTCATTTGTTTACTTACTGTTTTTTTTATTACACTCAGTTAAATGTAAAAACAGTTCTATTTTAAACAATCCACTTTAGTATGTCAAAGTTAATGGTTCCAAGTATTGCTATGTATCACAAACAATTCAATTAAATATCAGTCATTTATTTACAAACAATTAAATGATCAAACAATTCAGTTTAGCATTAGTACAGTTTCTTGTTTACATTCAGTTAAATGGCAAAACAAGTAATTTCAAACATTTTAGTTTAACTTAATTACACTTTGACCCATTGATAGGACCTTATCTGGGTCTACCACTCTGGGTTTAAGTGGACCTGGGAGCGATGGCAATGAAGGGGTACTCCCTAAAGCTCATGCATTACAGGAACCTCACTATCAGATTGTTTAGTGTAATAAATCAGGACATTCTTTGTGGAAATCTTACCCTTTTGTAGAGAAGCAGTCGGTGGACCAGGTAAGGTTAGGTTAGGTTATTTGGTTCAATGGCATATCAACCGTTGATGGTTACTTAATGTCAATCTCTGTTTATGAATGTATTATAGATGGTTTTTAAGTGAAGAGTTTGTAAGTAACATTATTTTTAAACGAGCCAGATTTTATTTGTTTGCACGGAGTTAAATGGTTTTAAGTATTCCTATTTATTGTTTGGATCCAGTTAAATCATTTTTCAGTATTGCAATTTGTTTGCACAGAGTTAAATGATTTCAAGCATTGATATCAAATATTAATCGTCCTATTTGTCACAGTTAAATTGTTTTCAGCATTATAATGTAATACCAATAATTCAATTCAATAATCTTTTCTTTACCCACATTTCAATGGTTTCAATTATTGTAAAAGATTAAACAGTCCATTTTGACCCATAAATGGGACCCTAACTGGTACTACCACTCCAAGTCTGAGTGGATCGGGGAGTAATGGAAATGAAGCGGTACTACACATTCTCCAATGCTCGATAACTGGAGCTTTACTATAAGATGGTTTAATGTCATATCCAGGACACTCGTTTGAGGGTCTTCTCCCTTTCCAGAGATGCAACTGAGCTCACTGAAGTTAAGTAGCAATCATCGTTGGAGGCGGTCTTATCCATCTGCAGAGAAACTGTTGGTGCATTCTACATTGCCAGCCGACTGGGCAATTCTGTTATAGTTTAGTGTGCTTTTTAATGACACATCATCTCATTGTGGGTTTTTAATGCAGAAATCTAATTCATTTGAAAATGTTTGATTTAATCTTAATTGTATTTTCAGTATTGCACTGCATTCTTTTAATCACATGTTTTTATTTGTTATTTCTTGCACACAGTTATACGATTTCTAGTATTCCTCTCTAACAAAAATATTGTGAACACAGTTGTATGTTTTCAAGTTTTTACACATATTTAAGCTTTCAAGTATTTCTGTGTAAGACTAATCATTTGCACTAGTGATGCATGGTTTAAAGTAGTTAATAATCCTTGATATTCGAAAGTAGGTATAGCTTCAAGTAACAATTCATAATACAATCATTTGCACACAGTTCTATGGTTTCACGTATTCTTATCCAGTGATAATGATAATTCTCATACAGAGTTATTTGTTCCATGGATTAGACCTTAACAGGTACTACCACTCGGGATTACTAAAGACCTCGGAGAATAATCAATGAAATGATACCTCATCCTCCCCAGTTCTTCTCAAATGGAGTCTCAATACATGATGCAGTTTTAGTTTCATTCGAGAGGGTGTCCCACTACTTTACAAAGGATAAAAAAGACGTATTCTAAACCTGCCAACATGGTGAAGCTTCAATAGAGAAAATACTGAAGATTGTTGTTTTATGCATGACAACAAGTTTGAGTGGGGTCAGGTCCTGTGAGATTCAAATCCACAACAAATGATCTGTTAGCGTAGTTCGTAAGCATTAGACAGCGTCAGGCGTCTGATAGTCGTCATAATCCTGTTATATCAGTGATTTATCATTATTATTTTTATACTGTTATTTGATCTCCCAGTTTTGTCCTTTGTAATCATCTTAATAGTTTATGCATTGGTTGAAATTTATTTAAACTCTCTGAAATAAATAAAGTTCTCTTAAGTATTTAAATAAATGTCACTTTCACTTAACCTTTTTGATACGAATCAGCCAGATTAAGTCGACTTAATGTGAGCGCTTATTTATGACTGAATCTCATGATACTAACGATTTATAAACAAGTATACGATATATACATTTTTTCGGAATTGTTTTCAACTATAAATTTCATTGATTAAAAAAATGGTAAATTTTAAAACGATTGGTGTCATTAGCAATTCTTTGATACTTACCAAGTTCTCGTGGCTGAACTGACAAAGAAACTGGTATGTAAAATCTAGCTTGCCAGAAAGTTTACGTCTTATTTCTGATGTAATCTTCATCATTGTTGTAAAGAGGACGACATAACTAAGTTACAATAAAAAGCAACGAGCGTTGGGAATATATATAATACAATTCCAAATTATTAATAATGACTAAATCTGTATTTGAATATATATATATATATATATATATATATATATATATATATATATATATATATATATATATATATATATACTAAACAGATGAGAATAAGTAAACGTTTAAATAGCGTTTGATGAATAGTGTTCAAATCCTGTCAGTATAATAGTATAAAAACTAAATATAATTTATTCTATAGAAAACATTAAACTTACGGTTATGAAAAGAGCCTAAGAATGTAAGACCTGAATTACATGTATATATATATATATATATATATATATATATATATATATATATATATATATATATATATGAAACATGACAGAGAAAGAGCATTGATACACTGGGGATTTCGCAATTGACTTTTATTTGATTGTATATCGGAATAAGTATTCTGACTTCCACACCGACGGTTCCATCTAACCAAGACTACCAGATATTGAAAATGAATGATTGAATGTTATTGAAATAGTACGCAGATTAGTGTTTGTGTTATTTCAAGGGAAAATAATTGAAGCAATTAATTTTTGTTGTTTATCAATTTATCAATCATTTAAAGACAAATAAAAGAATATCAACGAAAGAGAAGTTATATCCAGCTTATATTCTATCATTTTGATTTTCAACTTAAAATCCATTTAACTGAGTCTTTTTCTCACTATATGAGATATGTTTAAAGATATCAATACAGATGTTATACATGCCAAGACAAAATGGAGCCAAGATAAAACGTTATTTTTCTTCAAAATTCCATACAATTTCTTGAAACATATCTGTCTTCTATTTTGATATAGGGTGAATCTGTCCAGTTCTATTTAGAAGAAGTATATGCCCTTTACATACCAACATCTCTTACGCTTAAGATAAATTCACAGTTTATAAAAACAAAAAGAAAATCGCATGGAGCAAGGCCTGGTAATATGCATTTACCTAACCTCGACGTACGATCGGGATGCAGCACAAGGTCTTTTTGAAGTGGAGTTCAACCAGTTTAAATAAAAAGTTTTCCTTATCCGTACAAAAGTTGAAGAGCCCAGTCTGCTCTATTATTTGCCGTTAAGTGGAAGAATTGTTAGAAGTAAGGGTGTTTGCGTTATTTGAAAAGTAAACAGCCAGGTCTACGATTTGAACTCGGGTCGTCGTGTCCATTTCTTACAATAACTGTTACATCAAGTATTGTACTTCCCAGTATTTCTCACCTAAAGATATTGAATCCACCAACAAACAAGAATTGAGAATTGGCATTGACTTGTCTAGAATAAATCTGTGCACAGGTTTTCCCTATGAAGTCAAATTTTAAGATTTAAAAAATAATGAAGCGTCAGTCCCAACATTTTTTCATATCTCACCTTGTTAACATATTAATACTAGCAGAATATAAGTTGAAGAAATAAACTTTTAAAAAAATTGGAAGCAAACAGACCAACATTTCAAAACATTTTCAGAACAATTCGAGACAAAGAAGAGAAGAGAATCCATATTAAATTGGGGGTGTCCTCGTGGTGTAATGGTTAAAGCGATGGACTGCGGAATCGTAGTAAGCGAGTTCGTACTCCAGTCGCGCTATTACGTTCACTTTCGGGCAAATACCCTTGGGAAAGTTATGAACCCCCTTATCCTCCCAGCTATGGGTTAAATAGTACCACTACTGTTCTTCTAGGAGAATGGCTTTGGCATTAAATAACCTAAAAAAGGTTGATATGCCATTAAACAAAGAAACCTAACCTAACCTAACCAGATTAAATTATTATAATTCATTTATTAAATTGAGAAGAGAAAAATTAGGGAAATATCATGTTTATAGTCGTGTCTATAATATCTAGTTTGCTTAAAACAGTACTAAAAATTTAACTGAGACAAAATTAAAGGAATTGAAGACTCGATTAAATTCTGTGATTTTACTGACCCTTTGAGAGTATACTAAGGAGAGTGCTGGATATTTTATGACACTCGATCCTGAGTGACAACTACGGAATGCAAAAACAAAAAACTATTCATATAATTGTGGGAAAATAAAATTCCATAACCCGGAAGGATATGCCATCTTTAACCAGGTTGCAACCTGTGCACGCAAAGATATCTTTTTTTAAAAATCAGTGTCTTCGGCAGGGTTGAAACGTAGTGCATTGTCTACAGCGCTTCTTGAGAACAAGGCTGTATTTACATACAGTGAGAATATACAATGTAGCTGGGAGCGTATTGCCTGGCATCTTACAATCAACCATGTTGTCTTTTCCGTCGCAAACATCTGCTGGACCAAACTCGGCAGAGAAGGAAGAATTGCACGACATGAAACCCTGGCTCGACCTTCAGCTGCAGCTGCTGTGGACGTGCCAGTCTGTCCCACATGGGCCTTTAAAGTCACTGGCCTGTCTGCAGCTACTCTGGACTATCCCCTTCTTAACCTTTGTTACGGAAGCATGGCGATGATGATGAAGATGATGAAGATGATTCGGAGGCTGATAATTATTTAAATTTTCTATAATCCAGATATATAACTTGTATTCTAACTAAATTGAAGCACGTAGTAAGTTTATTCTAAGTTTATTTTCCGTCCGACTATTTAAAAATACGATCTCATAACTTGAAAGCGTAAAGAAATGAAGATCTGATTGATCATCACCATGATGATCATCAGCAACGCGTGCAAACAGTACGGATTCCTTTGGTTCTCTCTCCATCTGCTTCAGTCGATCATCACTGTGGACAAGTCCTCTGGACAGCATACTATGTTCACACAGAGCTAATGAATGTTAGGTTTTCCTGGTGTACTAACACTGAAGTGTCCATGTGTGAGAGTTCATAGAAGAATGTAACTTACGTGTTTGTCCTTTCGTAACAAGCAGGATGCAGCATAGGATAGTTTGTGTGATGGAAGGTAAGTGGCTGGACAGTTGCTGTTTTGTTTAATGCTTTTTCCAGGATTTGTTCAAAAGAGCACGTAGCATATTGGGTAGTTACCATCGATCTTTTTCGCAAATCTTTTCGTTAATGTCTAGTGTTGCAACAATACAGAAGTACTGAAATAGCTACATCTTGTGAGAATTCCCGTTTTATTTTATCAGGGAGGACAGATTTTCATACGGTCGTTAACCTGTAAGGAGTAGCCGAGGCTTTATCTGTGTGAGAGTTGGCATTGGTTTCAGTAAATGAGATATTTCTACCGCAGTAAATGAATTGGTCAGTTAATTTGAGAGGCTTGCTATTTAATAATGATATATTGCACCATCATGATTAAATCAGAATGACTATTTTTATCTGAGTTCACCAAAAGACCAAAGTCTCTTGCTTCGTACTCCAGGTTATGCGGCAGAGATATGGTTGGCCCAGTCGTCTGGGTCTGTAGAATACACCGACTGTTTCTCTGTAGAGGGGTAAGACTTCAGCACCTAGGATCCTGGATATCACACGAAACAATCTGAAGGTAAGACTTCCGTAATACTAGAGATTTGGGGAATACAGAGTGCTCCTTCATTGCTATCACTCCCAGGTCCACTCGGGCCCGGATAGGTAGTACCTGATAGGGTCCTATATATGGGTCAAATAAAACTAAACTGCGTATTTATGACAAACTGAATTGTTTCAAATAGAACTGTTTATATGTATAAATATGGATTTGGCATTAAATAACCTACAATGGTTGATATACCATAATACCAAACCAAACCAAATCAAACCATAGATATTGCTGGAGCAGATTTATTTGCAAAAAGCGCTAGATCATCTACATTGTCGGGATTGATTATAGTGACAGTGAGATAATGCCTGCTTCTTCGCTTTTTGTGTATGTGAAACCATTTTCTTTCATAATATATTCAGACGTTTGTAAAATGTCAATATTCAAAATGTAAATAGATCTAGACCCAGCCAGAGAAGAGAAGGATATGAAGAAGACTGTGGTATCCAGTATTGATTATTACGTTTGGAATATTCCTGATTAAGTATTGCGAGATTTGAAAGAATCGGTTTTGCTTGGTTTCTCTTAGATGAGAGAGTTCTTATTTTTCCCAGTCGAACTAGTACGTTCATTTTCAGACTAATACGTCTGAAAATGAACGTAGTAGCGCGACTGGAGTTCGAACTCGCTTACTGCGAGACAGCTGTCCAGCTCGTTAGCCATTAAGTTCAGAGGACACCCACTTGAAAGAATTGGTTATCCGAAGAAGAAATGGGTGATATGAGTATAATTAAAATCATCTATGGTAATGAAATGAATGTTTGAGTAATGCTGGAGCTTTGGGAAACGCGGAGTAGTTGCTATCAGTAGGGCTATACAGGATATCACCCAGTTATACTCGTGTGAAATTACAATATTAACAAAAAATACTTTTATATTCGTGATTTTTTTATTGCTTTCTTGCTTGTTGCTTCTATTGTTCACAATTCTACAATGGATATGAGAAAAACTTAAGTTTCCTTTTTATTGTTCTACAACTGCACCTCTTTTTACAGATTTTATTTCGTTTTTTTTTTTCTGTCAATCGTATTTCGCAACCAAATTCTTTTTTTTACTACGACTTCAACTCGTAAAATTTCTAGACGTGCAATGAAAACATATCTTTATAATTACTAGATGGCATCTGTGTTAGTTAAGCCCAAAGCCATAAGTATGGGGCATCGAGTGAGAACCAAACTCTCTAACAATGTTCTGCAAACCTAGCTTGATCATAATTATCATTAGGAGGAGTCCCCTCTGTGAAGTTGCTAACGTGCTTCGTAGTAATTGAATTCAAACTCCAGTCGTATTATTATGTTCACTTTCAGACAAATACCCTTTTTGGAAGGCATGAACCCACTTTACTTCCTCAGCTATAGTCTAAATAATATCACTTTTAGTTGTCTAAATTTCTGCGACGAAGCTTGATGATTTTTATCATTAAGGGTTTTCGAACTATTGTCTTCATCTTTATTGTTATTTCCACAACGGTTCGGCCGATATGTCCTCCGGCCTTCTTCAGGTGTTTGTTGAACTCGGGAACCTACAGGAACTTCGAACTACGCCCTTTATTGAATCCATGCTTCTAAGGAGACAATCATCTGGAGGATGCAGGTTCAATCCTGACTTCAGGCGAGTAACAATACAGGAATACTTAACACTTGTACCCAGTTATGTCTAACGGGAATCAGAACAGGTGACTCCCGTGGATTCAATAAAGGACATAGCTCGAAGTTCCGTGTAGGTTCCATAGTCCGACAAACCTGAAGAATTCCGGAGGACTTAAAGATGAAGACAATAGTCCGAAAACCCTTAATTATAATGTGACGTGGCATAAAATATTATTTCCGAGGACGGGAGTTTATTTTTCGCACGTGTGAAGTCGGGGCAGACTGGCGCTTGATCCCTCGCAAAATAAGTCATAGTTAAGATTCTCTTTTTGGGGGTAGGGGAACTAGCAGATAATGTGGGGGTTAACCTGGGGCTAGACTGACCGCCGCTGGCAAGGGGTTTCCATTTTTTATGTTCCACACACCCACCAGACCACTTCGTCTTTCTACCCCTAGGATAATGGAAGATATGGGCCTCTAGGTTTAGATATAATATTATTATTTATCGTAGTCGACAATTTCAATTTTTAAAGGCGAATAAGACATTTAGCGAGAATAAATTGCGGCGAAAATGAAGCTGAAAAGGAACATGCAAAAGAAGGCAATTCGATAGGCAAACAACACAATGAATAAATTTCGACACGAGGGGACATCTAAAATATAACAATATTTTAATACGTACGCACAAGCAAATAATTAAGGAACCGGCTATATTACTAGCAGATAAGACTTAAACACAATATCTTTCTTTCCTTCTCTTTTCTCTCTTTTTCTGTCCTTTCTCTTGAACCTTGAAAAGGTAGCAAAGCCCACTCATATGTTCACAGTTTATGAAATGAATATTTTCATTCCATTTCTCTTCTTTTCTTAATGCATATAATTCTCTATATGCTTCTTTCTTCAAATTGAGAGGGAATGCATACAATTGCAATACTTAGGAAGGGTGGAGGGAGAAAAAGGTTTTAAGGTTTACTTAGTTTCTCGACGGGTTTCTTCTGAGAGTAATTTCTCTTTTACGAGCTTGCGGGATTCTGTACAGCTTGGCTTGACGGCATCTGTTATCTCCTATCCAAGAACTCTATTTCTGTCTCTTCGCCCGGAGTTTCGGCATGAGATTTGCATGTCCTTCCACGGCGACCTCTGTCTTGAAAACTGCATTCTTCATTCCTATTTCCGCTGTCGAAAAGGGTGCTTCCGGCTTTAGGGTTCTGGCCAATAATTTAGCCTCTTTCTTCTTCCTTCACCCTGTCTGGCGATTCATTCAGACTACTATCTCTATCTACCCGGGTGAGGTTATGGAGTACAGTTAGCTTGACCTACATTCTAATTTCCTCTTTTAACGGTCAAACTTTGGGGCCTGTCAATTCAAACACGGAGGGGTAGGGAAAATTTCCTGTTTCTCTCTTCTCAGTGGTAGACCACGTGACAATAATATCACTTTTGTTCTCTAACACGAACGCCTTTGACATTGAATAATGCAAGAAATTTGATAAAAAAAACAGAATTTATAATCTTTTTATCACTATTCCTGATTTCAAAACATTTTAAACAATCAAAACTACACAGTATAACTATTTCTCACTTTACGACGGAGATAAAAGCAATAAGTATACAGTTACTGTAAGAAACAAATTTAATGCTCTCCAGGAGACATTTAATAGTTATAGTCAGAATTACGAAAATGAATAGTTTGTTACCGGCCATATGGAAACAGCAGTCATGTGCATCTCAACGAAACCAAGAGCCAAGCGAAGCAATGTGAATAAAAGCATTCTTACTCAATAAAAGAAAACCAACAAATGCCAACACTTAGAAACATAAAAAAATCCCAGATAGAACTAATACATGGCAAAAATAGCCATTACAATACATTGAAGGCCACTTCGATAAAATCAGAAACTCGGTAGAAGGCAGACAATCGCTTTTAGCATGGCAAGTTGCCAATAAGTAAGTTGAAGGAAGAGCACCTCGAGAACAAAACTAAAAGCTGTCGACCAAGAATGATGATTTTAGAAGTGGAAAGAACATTTCAAGAATCTGCTTGAAAACTCTCCTAAAATCACTTAAATAATAATCCAAAAAATAATTGATGACCTACTTGATATCAAACTAGAAAAGTTTACGAAGTGTTGAGGTGTGGGTGCGGGTGCGGTTGAGCGAGAGACGAACTAATCTCTGTGAAACACCAAGAATGAACTGATTGCAAGGATAACAGCAGTATTTATGAATTTAAGAACAGGAGAGTTTCGGAATGCTTGCAAGAGATTCTGAAGTCGTCTGGAGGCGATAATTGCTACCACTGGCGATTTCTTTGAATAAACTAAATCTACAGAATTTAAGATAATTTTGTGTAATTTTCATAAATATATCTGATAAAGTGAGACCTCAATGAATATATCACTGTGCGTAATTTAGATGACAACTGAGTCATCGTACACTTTATATACATGCATGCATTTATAATGCAAATTATCTTAAAGTGGGATAGACAAGCCGTTAAGGTATTATTGCCCGTATAGTTATATAATTCTTAAAATGATTTTAATGATCTTGTGTAGTTGTACATTTTTGCCTCATTCATTACTAAAATTCTGTTGAAAATCTACGAAAACTTCAATAAAGTTATTTTAGTCATTGTAAGTTTTACAAATAAGTTTTAATTGTTGGTTTGTGACTGGGGTTTGAGTGACAGCGAGTCTCCTCCAGTCTTCAGGACTCTTCTCAGTATCTTAATGGATTTTAAACGTGCTGAACTCTGGGTGATAACGGTTCTTCCATTGATCCCTATTTCGACCCGTCATTTTATAAGCCTTTGAGGAATGTCAGAAAAGCACCAATTACAGTTGGTATAATCGTCACCCTCATTTTTCATAACTTTTTTCAGCTCTGTTCCTATCTGGGTATTTGTATACGTTTTTGCTTCCTTTTATTTTCATACTGTTGTCTGTTGTAACGGTAAAATCTGCGAGATGACCTGCCCTTTCCACTTTGTTGATTAACACAGGGTTTGGTCTGCTTATAGACTTTATGATTCTGGAAGTGCAGTGGTTATTGTCGTTGGATATGGACTCCATGAACAGAGTTCAAATCCTGGACAAAGATGTTTGCATTCCATATAGAGTTAGGGAAAGATATGACTCCAACTATTCTCCCTGAGCATATAATAGGGCAGACAGGGCTTTTCCCCCGTCATATGGTAACCAGTCTAGGTTAGGGAAAAATCTGAATTCAAACCAGTCAAATTGGAAAAGAAACAATAAGCATTGAGTCATACATGTTAGATTATTCTTGGATTACGTTTAGGGCTAAGGATTCGGTTAGGGTTTTGCCGGGATGCTACAAATCAAAAACGTTTGGAATAGTTTAGGGCTGATCAGAGCATTCTGAATATCATAAAACACTTTGGTTCACGTGTTCCACTGAAATATTTGCACTTATATTATAGATTAGAGATTAAGCTCCCTAGTTTCACCTGAAACAATAAACACTGGCACAAAACACATTTGTAATGCGGTAACGTGAGCAAATATGATAATATCAAAAAATATGATATAAGTTAGTTTGTCGATACAGACTATTAGGTCAAGTTTATAAATTAATATATATATATATATATATATATATATATTAGGGTAGGTTGATTTTTCACTTTTCTTAAGATAGTAAAAAATCTCAATTACCGAAAGTTGTGTATGGACATATTAAGTACTCTTTTAGGGAACGAATAAATAAATAAAAAAATAAATTGAATAAAAAAACCCATTAAATTTGCTGAAACTTCCAGAGGTCCCTGACAGGAAAAAGGGATGACGCATGCGTAAAGACAAAAGCAGCCTCCTGACAAGAGGGAACAGGCTCTTTCTCTTTCAGGTGGTGACCAGCGATTTGACAACATCATTGCTGACAGGTGTCTAAACGCCACGCGTATATCTTTGGACGAGGCGTTGGTTAGTCCCTTCACCCAATAGCAGCTCTCTCTCTCGGTTAACATTATGCCGGAATTTAAAAGACAACGAAATGGAACTACAATAAAAAAACAACTGGACTTTGACAAACTTCCAAAAGAAACTAACCCTTATGGAACCTTTAAATACCAAATGAGGACAAGCATATGCAAGAAACGACTAACGTATTTTTAGACGCCTTAACAGGGGGATTCAACCATTTCAATTGTATTCAGGGAAAACTCCCTCACCCATGGAATGGTTGTTGAACCCAGGAAATAAAGTAAAATATAAAAGAAACGTCTTCCTCTCCTATCCGTTACTGTCTTTTGTATGATTCTTTTTTGGCCTTTCTTGGGCAAGGCTTTACACCGATTAGCCAACGTAGGGTTAAATAAAATAACCAAATAATGGATTCAGATATCAAACAGCTATACAGCTTCCCCTGACCTTCAGTAGGAATCCCACATTTGTGACCCGAACACGTGATTGTTGAACACCTAGGATAAAGAAGCTATCCCTACATGAAAACAAAAAAGGGGATATTTAAAAAAATCATCCCAAACTTGAAACAGACAACTTTCCATGTGGTATAAAAAAAGGTAACACAGAAATGAACAGCATACCCACGTGGAAATGACTACGTCTTGAAAATGACTTACCCCCCCAAAAAAAAAATTCCAGTAAATACTAGCGACTGAAAAAAAAAGCTGCCAAAGCAAAGTCATACTCTTCTTTTCCCCCAATATAAAAGAAAATGGAGTTACTATTATAGAAAGGGCAACGCTTAAACAACCGAGCGGAAACACAAAGAAAATGTGAGTAACCAACTTTCTTATTTTTGTTTCTGTGAATGATATTCCCGAATATTGAAAGAAAAATTTCCAAGGAAAGGCAAAAAGAGTTAATAAAGAATAATCCTCTCAAACCAGACGACTTCATTCAACAACTCTGAGAGGAACCAACTTTCTTAATTTCTGTTTCTATGAATAATATTCCCGGGTATTAAAAGAAGAATTTCCAAAGAAAAAGCAAAAGGGTTAACGAAGAATGATCTTCTCAAACCAGACGATTACAACTCCATGCCCCACCAAAATTAATACACATAAAAACTGACGTAAAAGAATAGAAAATGGAGATAAGATCCGTCATATCCAATGATATGCACGAAACGACTAACGTATTTTTAGACACCTTTACTGGGAGATTCAACCATTTCATTTGTATTCATGGAAAACTCCCTCAACTATGGAATGGTTGTTGAAACCAGGAAATAAAGGAAAATACAAAAGAAACGTCTTCGTATCCTTTCTGTTACTGTCTTCTTTTGCATAATTCTTATTTTGGCCTTTCTTGGGCAAGGCTTTACACCGATTAGCCAACGTGGGGTAAAATAAAATAACCTAATAATGGAGTCAGATATCAAAAAGCTACACAGCTTAGCCCTTTGCCCTTGACCTTCAGTAGGAACCCCACACTCTTACAAAAAAATAGAACAAATTCAACGGTTTTTTGAGCGTTTGGTATCAAAGATACTGAAAATTCTTCGTTTTTGAAAGACTTGGCTTGAATATTAGTGTGAAAATCGAATAATGTTAGTATTTAATTCAGGGAATGTCCTTTTATTTTATGAAAATGATATTAATTAAAGAAATGATGACTAATCTTCAAATTGAAAATCTGCTCCCCCCTTTCAGTATCTGCTTCTATAAACTGCTTTTTAACGTTATGAATTAAGAAATAATATTTGAATGCCTTAAAATTGATTTTTTCTGTTATAAGTGAAAATATAACAAACAAAAAATAAGGAAAAACAAACACAATTTTTATAGAGCTTAATGTATAGAGTAAAATTGCTCCCCATAAGGGCCCTTAGACAAAAATGCCGTTCTCAATTTCTGACTCAAAACTTTGGCTGTTATGTGTTGAAGCCTTGCTTCAAAACCATATACAGTTTGTGAAGCTTCCATTGTTAACTTGACTGCCCATTCCATGGCCTGAGAATGTGAGGGCAAATCTGGCAAGTCAAGCTTGGTTCCATTTAACAATGATTCTCGAAGTTCAGATTCAGAAAAATCATTCATCATTGGTTGTTCAAAAATGCCACATAATGTTAAATCTATTAATAATGTCCAATGTTAGGCATTAAAATTAATAGTTGGTATTCTTTTTAACCTTTTCCTGGTTGACTCCCCACTGAAAGAATATAAAAATTAAATAATTGAATTATTAAAAAATTCCAATCTTTACTGCTTTAATAATTATGGTGAAATTAGATAATTTTTTTTAAATGATTCTATAAATTTGAATAAGTGAGTCAGTGATATATGAATAAATATTTATTTACCAAATGGCCAAAATTCTTTTTAAAGCTTCTCTTACGTCAACTTCCTTAGATTTGACCATGGAATATAGAAGGTTTTCTGGCAGTAAACAAAATGTATTACCTTGTATATTTCTTAATGCTATCTGTGGGATTTCATGAGGCTGCTCCTTAATTCTCTGGATCATATTAAAAATGTGCAGTTGCTGATTGTTGAATTTATTATTTCTTTTAATTTCAAACCAACAAGTAGCATACACATTTACGATAAAATTTATTAAACTGTGGAATTTTGTTGTGAGCCTTTGTGGATATGCACCACGAGTCCATAAACACATGAGTTTGATGGCCAAAGTTAACCATCTTGCCTTGTTTAAAGGACCAATTTTCCAAGAGGCATATCTAGAGTCAAACTTACCTCTAGAAATACCAACTGTGTATTCATACAGGAGTCTTTGGTCACAACTGAGATCATGTCTTTCATCAACTTTCAAAATTGAATCCAGTGGTCTGCTAATTGTGGAAAATGATATTTGGTGTAAATTATGGCATTCCTTTGAGCATAATTTCCTCGGGGGGGGGACTGAGTGCTGTGGGGCCTTTTGTGCAACCGTCTATATTTTTAAAAAGGGCTCTGAAAGGTAGCTCATTATGGTGCAGAGAGGAATCAAATGTGCGAAGATTAAAAAAAAAATTCTAGAATTCCAAACATTCCACCTTCACAACCTCTGTTGGCATGAGTGTTGTCAACAAGGATAGCCTTGATAGTGTTTTCACAGTTGAATTAATCCAAAACATCCACCACTCGCTCTGCAGGAACAGCTCCTGTTGCACAAATATTAGGAAGAACTCTATGTGTCAGATATTTCATATTGTGTCTCCTTTGTAAAAGTTAAATGTCATTCTGGTCCGTTAGTTTTTTTATAGTTTTCGGTCCATTTTCCTCCATGCCTTTCCTTATACAGCAATGTGTCCTTATCAATTCTTCCATCAACTGTAATACATATAAGATTTTTGATACTTTGATCATGTTTTTGTTGGGCAGTTGTTTTCACTTCAGTCTTTGCCCTGTCAACTTTACATTTATCAATAATAATATCGTTTATATCAATACTGGGTATAAGAAGGCCCATAGCCTTCAAATCAAAGAGCAAGGCATTAGCAAGGCTGGCTCCAAGATTAGAAGATATGTCTTACCTGACTAACAGGAGAGCATATTTTTAAAATTTGATATGGCTATAAAGCCCTTTTGGATGACTCTTTGACTGCAAATATTCTTCTTCTGGAGCTCCACTTGGAGAAGATGAGTAGGGGGGGAAGAAACATTACCCTTGAGATTTGATGTTGAAGATGTTGGTGTTGAATATAAATTATTTTCTTGGCCCTTCTTTTTCCATTTTACTTTTTTAATAACACTTTTATCTACTGCATCTAGCTCGTAAACAGTTTTTTAATGAATAAACACTAAATTTAAAAATGTAAATAAATCAGAATAATTATATAAGTTGTATTTTTAATAGTTAAGTCTATTATAATGATAAATTTAAGAGATATTCGTGATAATTAAAATCGTAAACAGTAAACAATCGTTTAGGGGGAGGTAATTTCAACAGATGAATACCATAAAAAATATACTATAAATAAAACGGCATATGTAAATAGTTATTCGTATATTAAATTGAATATTATAGTGATTTTATTCCTTCTTAATTTTCATATTTCCATTTAATTTCTAAAGAAAAGGAATACTATAGTTAAAAATATTTATTATCAAATTTATTGTATTATTTTATTTGTGTTGAAACTCGGGTTTTATTCAAGCGACGCGTGTTGCCGATGACACCATTAGCTTGATAAAAATCCCAATTTATTTGGTCTTTAAGTTTGATTCCTCAAATAAATACAAATTTTTGAAGAAAGATATACCTTGTGGTAACTTTGGACATAATTTTGCAACTTTCTTTGAATGCCTTTTTTAAGGTTCCAAAATCGACCTACCCTAATACATATATATTGTCACGTGGTCTCCCACTGAGAGAAGAGAAATAAGGAATTCCTACTATCCCTCGTGTTTGAATTAGCAGGCCGTCAAAGTAATGTAGGTCAATCCCGAAGTAACAAATCCAGGTCAGAATGGAAACCAATAGATGTTTGCAATCTGTGACCGGATGGGTAAAGAATGGGGTATAGGGACATATAGTAGTCCTAACGAATCGCCTGACAGGGGGAGGAGAAGATAGAAGCCAAATGATTGGCTAGAATCCCAAAGCGGAAATAGCCCCCTTCTTCCGTCAGCGGAAATAGAAGAATAAGAAAATTAGTTTTCAAGATGAGGTCACCGTGAGTGGACGCTGGATCTGATGCCAAGACTCCGGGTGAAGAAAGCGGAAAGAATCTTGGACAAGAGGAACCTATGCCTTCAAGCCAGAGCATTATAGATATATAAAATTCCGTCAACCCGTAAAAGAGGAAATACTCTCCGAAGGAACCCGTCAAAAAGATAAGTAAACATTAAGACTGTTTCTCCGTACACCCAATTATATACTCTCCCTCTCTCTCTCTCAATTTAAAGAAAGACGAAAGAAAAGAAGAAAAGGAAGAAAGACATTTATAGTCATGTATGTATGCTGATAATATAGCCGACTCGTTGAATATGTGTCTGCGTGTATATTAAAAAGATTGTTATATTTTAATGTCTCCCACGTGTTGAAGATTGTTCATTGTGTCGTTTGCTGTCAAGTTGCTTATTTCATGTTTCTTTTTCAGCTTCTTTCGTCTCATGTTATTCTCGCCTAAATTGTCCTATTCTTTCCTTTAAAAACATTATACGGGAAACCGGAGTTGTCGACTACTATAATTAATATTATTACATCTAAACCTAGAGGTCCAAATCTTCCATTGTTCTAGGGGTTGGAAGAGCTAGTGGCCTGGTGTGTGTGTGTGTTAGCGTGAAGTTTGGAAGCCCCTTGCCAGCGGCGGTCAGTCTAGCTCTAAATTAACCTCCACATAATATGCCAGTTCCTACATGCCCGAGAAAGGAGTCTGAACAAGGACTTATTCTACGAGGGATCAAGTGCCAGACAACCCCGTCTTCACACGTGCGGAAAATAAACTCCGCGTTTGGTGATAACAATATTTAAATGTTCTCATACGCTTTTAAATGGTTGCTCATCTGGGGATCTTTTTATTTTAATTTGCTGTCACAATATATATATATATATGTGTGTGTGTGTGTGTGTGTGTGTGTGTGTGTGTGTGTGTGTGTGTGTGTGTGTGTGTTTGTGTGTGTGTGTGTATACATGTTTTTTTTTATCGTATGTGTATGTGAATTGGTAGATGTGTGTGTATTGTCTTCACCATTCATATGTAGCCTGGAGTATACAGAAGGACTCAGACACACACACACACACAAACACACACACACACACACGCACATATATATATATATATATATATATATATATATATATATATATAGATGTACATATATTTACCTTATTTGATAAAAGTATTAGTGTAAACAAATGAATTTGGAGAAGAAAATGGGTAAGAAATGATTGAATAAAACTGATCAAAAATATATAAATTGGATTTCTTTAAATTGATGGAAAAATTTGCTGAAAAAACAGAAGTTATAAAACCTTTTTGTGAGCAAATATAATATTAGGCAAAGCATAAATATTCTTAATAGATATGATAATTAAGTGTCCTGAATTAAATACAGAAGTACTTTTTAGTGTAATCTAAATAGCCACATTTTGTAGGTTTAATAGGTTTTTCTATAAGACTATCACTAAGTAATAGAATAAATGTATTTAAGACATAACGTATATGCGGCCGCTGCTATTTTCATTAGCACGTTTATGCAGTGATAATAGTATTAACGCTAAAATATCCACTCAATTTTATGAGAATTGAGCGATGTGAAATAAAATGCCTTCTTGAAAAAAAGATTTACAGTCATAAGAAATAAACTGATATGTAATTGAGTAATTCCATACTTAGACAAGTCTTTTTTATAATTTATTTCTTCGGTTATTTATACAAATTTGTAGGCTCCAAATTCGATAAAAAGCGTTGATGGTTTTCCTTGGATTTTAATTCTCGAGAAATTTGTATTTTTAACATTCTTAGAGGGAAAGGATTTCATGAATCATTTCGGGGTTCGAGTCTTCAAATTTTTCGCGGTAAGTCAAAATTTTCGTTTGCTAAGTATCTAAAAATTTTCAAACAAGTGAATGTGTCAATTGTTAAATAAATGCAATGATACGGATACAAAATTACAGCTTCTGGAGTCAATTTTTCGCGAAAAAATTAACACCCTCTTTTAGTATGGAAATTAGTTGAGTTCCCATAAAAGCAATTCTTTTTTAATCATCAATATTTGGCCATTCCTTCAATTCTTATCAACCTGTTCAAGATATGCAAAAGGACCCAAAACAGTTGAATACTAAAATAGTTCCATGCGCAAATCACGGTGCAAAATAGTCGGCGAAAAAAAAAAGAGGGGCCCAAATGATACCCAGCATTGCAATAAGTTTCCAGTCGAATAACAATCAAAAGTTACTGAGAACTATGTCTGATTAGTATGGAGAATTCGCCACTTGAACAAAATGCAAATCATAATGTATCGAGAAAATCTAGACGTCTATAGTGCTGTCTATACGTTTAAAAATCATCACAATTATATAAGTTGCGAAAATCAACTCACGTCTTCATTCAAAGTTTAATTTTTAAATTTAAACAATAATCCTTATATCTTGACATATTTTTGTCACACTTCATATGTCAACTACTTCACACTCCTGATCTATAAAACTAACATTTAATTCCATAAAGAAGCAATTTAATGTAGTTATTTTAATTTTGACAACATGGATTGAATCTGTTTTATTCATATAGGCAGTTTTTTTTAAGAAAATAAAACTCTGTTATTAAACAGAGCAAGATAATAAGAAGATCGATATTTTAAACACGTGCGTATCTCGAATTCAATGAATACATTATTGTACAACCAGATAGCGGAGTAACTGGAAGGGAGGTGAATAACTAATTTCCTCAGATTTCGTTATTTGACAATTACGAAATCAATAGGAAGAGTTCAGTTTTCATTCAGTCACGCAATATAATTAGAGATAGGAAAGTTGTAGAAATTTTCAGAGAAATACAGACTGATAGAGTAAAAGACTCATAAGAACAAATTGATATAAACTCTGATTTTTTTTTATGGTGAGATGGTGTGCCGGTGTATTTCATTTAATGACCACCACGTTTTTAAATCTTATTCTTGAGATTAGGTTTTACGTTAAAATAAAAAATAATGAAAGAATCGCCCAGATCTAGATCTTGTATGATAAGTGTATTTTGTACAATACTCATCTGATGCTATGAAAATTACATTACTATGTCGGATATGGTCAGCAAATAAAAGAACATTGTATTCATATACACACAGAAATAAATTAAACTAAATCCGTCCCACAACCCAACACACAAAAATACATAATGAACAATTCCCGAAATTACGCAGTTAGTAAGTTTGCTGATTGTAACAGTAATAAATCCTTTTCTTTTTGTTTTTAAATTCATTCAAGACTTGCCTCGAAATTTCGATTTTTTGGCAGTCCTCACATATCTCTTGGTAATTGAAGATATTCTCTTTTCTATTTCTCTTGTTGTTAATTTAGCAGATAATAAAATCAATAGTAAGCGCTGTGTGATCAGGAATAACTTAACATCTAAAAGTGTGCAATTATTTAATACAGTTGTTTGTACCAACAAACCTACTTATATATCATTCGTGTGAGTCACTTATTCAGTTACAAATATAAATAGGGTAAGAGAGTTAAAAGAGGAACTGACGGAGTGGGTATAGTGAGAGCAAGAGAGATATGCTTTACATCAGGTGCCGAGGTTTGAAAGTGATATATAAATTAAGCTAATTAAAACATAAAGCATCCACCCATATCAATACACGATCAAATTTATTACACAGTGAATTCGGGAAAAATGATATTTATATATATATATCTAAAACAGGAAAGAAGGGAACGAGAGAACTTAACCTGCTGTGATCTTAGCCTTTACACTCTTACACTCACCTGCTCAACCATCGTAGGAGAAACTCTCAATGTCAGCGTATGTGAAAGCTTCGGAAACAATGGGAGCCCTATTCTCTACCAAAAATCAGGAAGCGCTCGTAGTGTAAGGGTTATCGTCGAAGGAAATGGACACGGTTACTAGAGTTCAGATCCTGAATGACGCTGCTTGAATTTCACATAGCGCTAATGCCCCCGGTGAAGA
Source organism: Sepioteuthis lessoniana (assembly GCA_963585895.1). Lineage (NCBI taxonomy): Eukaryota > Metazoa > Mollusca > Cephalopoda > Myopsida > Loliginidae > Sepioteuthis > Sepioteuthis lessoniana. The sequence continues at coordinate 97,771,555 of OY757905.1, read as the reverse complement.
TATGCATTTAACAATTCTATCTCCAACTGTTAGTAAATAACTGGTCACACTGGGCACTTTAACTGTGGTATGACAACCGATCTTGGAGAAGGAAAACACTGAATTCAAACCTGTTAAACTTTGCCTTAAAAATTTAATTTGTGTTTGCGTTACATATTTTATATATATATATATATATATATATATATATATATATATATATATATATATATATATATAAGGAAAATACTATTTTCATTAGGTTAATTTGTTCAATGTTTTCGATTCATTTCGTTATATTATATATGTGTAAGGAAATATTAGCTAATTTTTTCAAGCTGAATATCTAGACTGAAGCATTAATTGAATTTTTTTTTAGATTTCGTACAAAAATTTAAACAAAAGACGTATGTCCAGCTTATCATGAGGTCATGTACAGATAACTAGACTGCTGTTTACACGTCTTGACTCGTCATTGCCATATTCATGATACATTTTGTTCAACTATCACAGTACCTTTTGAAGAGAATGTTTTTGGCAAAACAGAAATTTTACTTTTACGCCAGACTCCATAATCATCGTCATAGCTTCTTGCTGCTTTTTCTTTTTTCCTAATGTAAAACTTCATCTCCAGGATTAGAGATTTAAGGACGTGGTGGATATTAAATGAACTATGACGGCGCTGCTTCAAACTCAAATGAAGAGGATTATTTTGAAGAAATCTGCCGTTTCATTTCTTGTTCATTTATTCTTAAACACTACTTTGATCTCAAATTTATTTTTAAAACCTTTTGTATTTAAACCAAAACAATAGTCTTAAACATTTTGCATTGATATTTAATTTATTTAAGTAAATTATCATTAAACTGTGATAGGTGCTCAGATTTGGCTTCTATTTAAGTTTGTGATTTCAAATTCTTTAAAAAGAGTCTTACGCTTGAATGTTGTTCATAACTAAAAAGATAATCAACTGTTAGACTAACATCAACCGTATTTTTAATTTTATTTACCACACTTTTTTTTTCTCAGCTGAAGTATCCCAAATGTTTTCTTCAGTAACAAATTTAATATTTCTGGTGTAAAACAAGTCATTAGCTTTTTTTCTTTTGAAGTTTGGAGATTAAGATTATGTACGATAACTTGCAACTTTCCCATTCATTCAAAGCTGGCCTGAGTATGGCTGTGAATAACTGTAAATCTGACGTGCAAGTAAACCGGACAAAAATGTCGAACTTAGAAATTTTTGCTCAAATTTCTGAATTTGACCTATCCCTGCTGTATATGTATTTTCTCAACCTTCTCCACATCCAAGATGTACTAAATGTTCAGTTTTTAAGCGATGTTAAATTGGTTTGAATTCAGAGTTTTGCAAAGAGTTTCCATCAGGATTTGAATTCAGTTCTCCGTGTCTATTTCTAAGGTAACCAATAAGCATCTGCTTTATAGGTCAACCATTAAACATACAGTAGACTACTGTCATGTTCCGGTTAGAGTTTAAGGTCAGCGCATTAGCTTTTGGAAGAGCGATGATTTATTGAGTTAATATAATTATTAATTTGTATTACAGTTTTACAATCTTACGTTAATTGCTGTATTTGTTAACTATGTTCCATAAACATGAGTTTACTTTAGAAATGTTTATGGCAGTCTACTGGAGTTACAGTAACTGGTGTATCGATTGCTAGGAGAACGGTTCCACTTGTTGACCAATCAATGGCTTGGTATGGTTTTATGGCACATCAACTTTTGTAGGTTATTAATGCCAAATCCATTTTTATACATACAATCAGTTTTATTTCAAACAATTCACTTTAGTATAAGCATAGTTTTTTGTTGACACACTGTTAAACGTCAAAACAATATAATTTAGCATAATTACAGTTTCAATGTCAAAAACAGTTCTATTTCAAACGCTTCAGCTTTTGCATAATTGCACAGTTTAGTTTTATTTGAACCATAAATAGGACCCTATCAGGTACTACCATTCAGAGCCAGAATGGTCCTGGGTGAGAAGGCAATGAAGCGGTTCACCAAAGCTCAAGCATTATTTGAACCTCACCATCAGATTGGTTAGTGTCATATCCAGAACATTCATTGGGGAAGTCTCACCCCTCTGCTGAGAAGCAGTTGGTGTATTCTATAGCCCCAGTCTACTGGGCAAACCACTCTGTGGTAAAAGCTTGGATTTTAGCCCCGCCTTATAAGTTGACACCTAGTTTTGTAAAGATTTTTAAAGCTTCAAAGGTCGACTAGCGAGCTGCAATTTACTGTACATACGAGTTTGAAACTCTAGTGAATGTTGAATCGTCTATTCATTGCCATTAAGCCCGGTTTTACTCTGATCCTGTGTAATTGTGCCTCTTCGGTTTCTATTAATGGGGCAGATACCTTTGTGAAATGGTTCAAAATGATAATGAATACGTTGGCTCTTCAAATATTGACATTGGAACTAAATATGTAGCATCTACCTGTTAAAAATGTTTGTGATAATTCATGTTCACCATGAATTAGAGACTAGAGATATATCACACTTGACATCCATGCCAAGTCTTCTCTGAAAAGTAATGGCGCATGTTACAGGGGAGGGGCTTTCTTTCTGGAGCACATCCTCCCTGGCCTTAAAAGGATAAGAACTGGGTTGATTACTAGGCATCTGAATAATGTTTTCACTCTCCCACGCCTGGAAATTTTGCTTCTGGCATGGCACCTTATTTCAAACCTATTTATGTAACATTGCAACTCTGTGCAGGTTGGTGAAAGAACGAGACCCGAATTGTTAAATGACATCGGCATAAAATAACTCAATTAGTGTTGACATTCCCTAAAGCTGCGAATCTACAACCTAAGGGATATTTTTTACGTTTATATCTTTCGTTTAGTCCATGACGTTAGATCTTAGAATACGTGCAAAAATGAATAAATAATTTGCACAAGAAATATAGATCTGAACGTACAATGAGCGCGATTCCCTAATCTTTTAGCATTAAGAAGCTTTGACAAGATGACATGCCGTTAAAATCTATCACGTAATCATCATTGAATCCAGTAAGTACTCATAGCAAATTTGATAACTTTACTTCAAACTCGATGGTATAAGGCAAATTTCCAAAAGATTATTAAAAATAAACATATAATAAAATAATATATATAACGCGTGAGCATGCGCGTGCACGTGACTTCATATTGATATTACTGGATAATGATTTTCTCTTTTATTATTTGTTTACGATTTATCTCCTTGCAGCTCTAACCCCATGGTAATTGAACTAATATGTTTTCTTACTCTTGAAACAATTCTAGCAAGTTAATTTTATCAGGATTATGTGTCAAGGGAAAGAGTGGATAGCTACATAATTTAGTGTAAACGGTGGCTCAACCTGAAACGCGTAACTAATTGCGACGGCACCCCAGGAATCAAGGTGATAATTAGTAAACAAAAGTGTCTGCGTTACACATTTGTAAGTGAGGCACGATTTTTTTTCGCCAATTTCTAATCTTTTCCTTTTCCCTCTCTCTTACTCACACCTTTCCAAGTAACAATGAACGCACCCATATTTAAGAAGCATCTGTTTTTTCTGAATGTATAAAAAAACACACATTTGGCTGACTTGCTACTCTTATTAAAGAGCTATTTATCTATGAAATGCAATATGAATTAAGGTAAAAAAAAATTTAATTACCGAGTTTAATCGTAGGTGTTCTACACCTTTTATGTATCTTGGCTAGGAATAGCCTAAGTGGGCTCATCCTTTATCAGATTTATTGTTTGAATTCAGTGTTCCTTCTGATGACCAGTTGCCATTCCAAGGTTAAAAAAACCTAAACTGACCTACTATAATTTTAATTTTTATTTTCGATATATTAATTATTTTTCATTCATTTGTTTGTTCCTTTACAGTTTTTTCGTTTCTATATAACAATGTTTGTTGATTTCTCCATACAACCTGTATTGTCATCTGAAGATGCGAGACTTAAAAATAAACACGGCCAGTCGAAATAAATTTACAATGGCACAGTAACTGTCTGTTGAATTTTCTTTCATTGACATCACACACACACACACACACACACACACACACACACACACACACACACACACACACACACAGAGTCTTACACTAGTCGCAGTACTTGATGAAATGTCTTAGTTCCAGACCACCACATCTGTCAAAAGATCTGTATCCTCGTTGTTTTTTCCAAATCTAGTGAACTTGGAATTGACGCAATCTCGATGAAGGTTTCTCGTTGGGCCTTAAGTCGGAAAAAATGTTACTGAGTGCTGGTAACTCAAAAGTCAAGAAAAACACCGCGTTAATAACAAATATTTATTGAAAAAAATTTGCCAAAGAAAACTATATCAATTTTATTTTTATAATGAGAAAACAGTGGTGTTTCACCTGCTTCTATTGGTAGTTATCAGAGGTGATGGCTGAATTCAAGAACTATGGAGGTTTTGGTTTTCCTAGAGAGGTGTTTTAGCGTCTTGGAGAAAAGTTTTTCGTCTTTCGTCTATCGTCTTTCTCTGTCTCTCTTACTTCCTCCCTCTCTCTCCCTCTCACTCTGCCTAGAGGGTTCTTCCGGAAACTGCCAATTTTCATTGGCTAAATATTCAACATTTTAATCCATTAGTGAGGAGGGCACCCTTCTACACAACAGATCCTCATTGTTTTATGCATATACTAGTTGTTAGTATGGTCAAATTTTCATTTCAATTCCCAGGGGATAACTTTTCCTGTAATCATATCTTGTTCTCTAGATTTTATTCCAGCTTGTTCCATTCAGTTATTATGCAATTAACCATTTCATTTCTCTTCAGGTACCCATTCCTTTGATGAGAGTTTTACAGCAGAGTTTCCACCCACCAGCGTTAGTTGATGGTCCCTAACGGAAGTTTAAGAGACAGGATACCTCTTCAATATCCTGGACTCTTCTCACTATTCTGGCTGATCTGGATGGTCTCCGCTTGTGCTCTGATTTCTAATTCTAACAGTCCCTTTACCAAGATTTTGGGTATTGTTCCGTGGACAACAATTACAATTAGTATCATCGTCACCTTCGTGTTCTAAAAGAGTTCTTGGGTTGTAAAGTCCTAGAGAATATTTGTTTCTATCGTTTCTGTCATTGGTTCTCGTTGATGATTATACTATGAGCCAGATTTCAGTATTCCACTGTATTTGCATATATTTAATGAATATAATATCCTATTGAAATATAGCTTTTTTTATGTTCCGTTTGCGTTAGGATTGGTCATTCGTACACTAAGTGGTAAACTGATTCAATATTTTGTTCGCACAGTCTATATATTAAGTTTAATCTGTTTCTTAATTATGTTTGCCTGGTTTCAAGTTTGTAGGCAATATTTCTGAACTGCTGTTATTGATCCCTTCATATTCACCTTCATTCTAGCACTTTTAAAACATTGATTAATTTTTACTATATGTATATCGGCGTTTCTTGTTATTTGAGCGCAATTTCCTTGTAGTGTTTTTTAATTGATTTAGCCCTTGTGCATTTTGTCTTTTTGTGTTTTGCCGCCACTATTGTTTTATCTTTTTTGAGTTTTTAATCAAATTCATAGTATTCTTTACAACTTGAATATTTTTTTCTTTTTCTTTTGCTTTTCGCGTGTGTTTAATAACTATGCCATCCAATCTGTTGTAATGACTATGTGGCTAAACATTTCTTTAATTTCATAATGGTTGTTTTTTTAGGTCATTTGTAGTTGGATTAAGCCTCTTCCATCATTTTTTTCTGTTGATTTAGAGACGTTCTATTCACTTGTGAGATGAATTAGGTGGCAGGCTATTAGCTCCAAAAATTTAGCATCTTTTTAAATTTCACCTAACTTTCAATCTATTAAGCTAAAATTATGTCACTACTCGTATTGTCGAATTGTTAATTGCGATAAATTTTTTTTGGCGGGGAGGGTCACATCTGTTCTTATATGTCTCATATTCTCTTCCACATTTATTTTCTTATTTTCCCTTTGTTTATATTGCTCAGTCAGCTGGGGCTGTAGATTACACCGACTACTTCTCTGCAGAGGGTAAGACCCCCCCCCCCCCAACGAGTGTCCTGTGTATGACACTAAACAATATGATGGTGAAGTTCCAGTAATGCTGGAGCTTTGTGGAATGCGAAGTACCACTTCATTGCCATCGTTCCCAGGTCCACTCTGGCCTTGAGTGGCAGCACTTGATAAGGGTCCTATCTATGGGTTAAATAGAACTAAACCATGGTTTCTTGACTTTACTGTGTTTTTTTTTTTTTTGCATTAAACTGCGAATTTATGCTAAACTGAATTGTTTAAAATATTAGAACTGCTCGAATATACTGAATAGCTTGAAATAAACTGAGTAGCTAGAAATAGAAATGTTTTGACAATTAAACTGTGCACTCATGCTAAACTGAATTGTTTGACATTGAACAGACAATTTGTATAAAAATGGATTTGGGGTTAAATAACCTACAAAGGTTGATATGCCATAAAACCCAAACAACCACCCATCCTTTGTTTGTATTATAATCCATAGCATTCACTTCTCCAATTCCAAAATATTTAGAGTTTTATTGTGTCATTTTCTTGTTTATATCTTGCATCCACAAGTTTGGTATGCTATTAAGCAAAGAAACCAGACCAAATATCTAGCGTGATGATGTTGACTTTGCTAGCGAGTCTTTCCTTTCAGTAATTTGTCCAGACCAAATTCCATCCCTATGTCATCTCTTAATCTTTTCACAGCGTTTTGTAGGCCTTCTTAATCTTCATTTTTTGCATAGAACTTTAAATCATCTATATAGAATAGGTGATTCATTTTTTTAGTCGTAGCTTTAAATCGATAGTACGTATTGGTAAGTTCCATAAAATAGATGTGCTATTATTATAACACCCCCAGCGTCCAATCGTTCACCTCCCTCCTATCTCTCTGCTACAGCGTGGGAAAAACAGATCGAAAGTTCCCTTCAGGAAAGTGACCATACACTGCCCTGCCCCACGTTGTGATTCTTTAATGGAAAGGCCGATGGCCACGTCTGAAAGGAAGAGGGGTTACTGGCAGATTAAGACCGAAAACTGAAGGGTATATATTGTAGAAAAAAAAAAAAATACAACTCCGATTTCTGCAGTATAAAAAGGGTTTTATAATCTTCAAGTTTACAGATGGTAACAAAATTTGCCGGTATGACTTATAATGGTCTAAGGCGTCGGTCTGGTGAGGGTTAAGTCTTCTTAGCAATAACTCGTCCCAGCGGCGGACTGGTGATATGAGTTGGCAGCGCAAAGCACAATTCCAATCTGTTGGTCCCTGCCTGGTCTTCGTCTACTTCGTCTGGTCTCAACTGCTTCGCTTACTGCCACCAACTGCTGAGTTCAAAAATCAGCTCGTTTAAATAATAATTGCTAATATTCTGGGATAGGTTCTGACTGAAGCAGGGGTGATCTCCATAATGTCATTTTTAACTCATTAGACATTCGTTATGTCTTTGTTTCAGTTTTCGTCATCAGAAAGGGTCCAACCCCCTTTTCACTACTTTCACAAAGTCGTTCCTCTCACTACCCTCGTAATGAGGACTACAGGAGGATAGCTTTCCTCCTACCAGCACGGTTTTTCTCATTTTACTAGTTATGACGTCAGGCTGGAGATTCTTCCCTTCATGCCCAAATATGCTAGACGGTCACTTTTGATGGAACTGATTTCAAACCTGCGGAGGAGAAAGGGCTGGCCTTCGTTCCAGACTAATTAATAATTCCCTTTCAGCACCGATAAGTAATTCCGGATAATTTTTTCACCTCTTAGCTGAAGTATTTCCCTAAATGCCAGATGGCCTCCCTATCATCAACAAAGACTTCTTTGTTCGCTTCTGAGTCCCATCTTTTTGTTATATAGTCATTTACACGTTCATGCAGCATCACAAGGACACAATAATTAAACAGACGCAAGGACAAAGACGCAAGAAGACTTCTTTAGAAAAATATTCACCTCTCACTTTATTGCAAGGGTTCGAAAGGGTTGTTCAAGGTTGCATGTGAGAGGGTGCTGGAGACCGAACATAAACTTCATATTTTGACCCCACTGTTATGACCGTCACGTTGTGTCTTTCTTGTTCTCCTGATGTTGGGGTCCACTCCATCGGGGATTTTCCGAGGACCCCCTAGGTCGGGTGTGGCTTTCCCTACCACATCTCGTCTCTAACTCTCTGGAAGTCTTCTAGCAACTGCTTTGGGATCCAAACTCAACTCAATTATATAATAATTCAACGCCCACACGATCACCCACTGGATCTTTGAAATCATATCTTTAATCGTCATCAAGCGGAAATAACTGTCATGCAGTTCAGAGGTTACTCTCTTCCGGTGCATCATTGTAGTGGCACAATGGGACCTTCACTTTGTCCCATATCATAAGCCTTAATCCGCCTACGAGATCTCTTTCGATTACTGGCCATTGGAATGTGTCACTTCCTTCCGGTGTATCACCTTGGAATAACATTTTTGGGCCGGGGCGAGGGTCAAAATATAACATTCATCCGTTAATTATTTTTCAAAATTCCACATGTGGAATTTTCTTCACGTTCGTCTCCATCAGCCTCACACATATTTTACAGAATAATTTACAAGGACAATAATGGCTGAAAGCACAAAAAAAAATAACTTGAAACACAGCAAATAAAATCTTACTTAGAAGGCGACCTTCTCTCTATGTAACACTTGCCCGGCTAATTATTATCTAAATTTCTCTTACTATCTTTGCATGGTAGGCCATCTTGACATGCGTGCATCAAGGTACCATACGGATGCATTTTTTTATCCTCTCAACACAACGGGCCCTCCATAATTCCTTGAAGAAATTTCAAAACCCTAAAAGGACCATACTCTGGTCCAATATCCTGGTCACAAACTTAGTGACCCTGGTCATTCCAGCAATACATTTCGCCTGGATTCCTCATGACCACACTCCAGTTCTTTGCTCAACAGGTTCCTACCTGGAGTAACCGGAGAATTTCATAAACTAAAACACAATATCTTCAAGGCTCAAAGCATTCCAAAAAAATCCACAAAAATCATGGCCCAAAACAAAGTATCACAATACATCCGAATGTATCACAATCTAGCACGCATGCTGTAAACCACCTAAAATAGTCCACGCAAAATACTAATTTCAATGTGTTACCCATTTTTTTCATTAAATTTCTGTTTCCATGCACATTGGTTCGCAAGCCCCTGAGGAAACATGTTTTACCTGATCAAACCCGCGCCGGGTTTCTTTTCAATTTAATTAGGAACCCTCGTGGCTACCAATATATAGGCACCTCGCCTTTCCCAGATTCGTTTCACTTTGCCAAATCACACACGAATCCAAAACATCATCGTGACAGAAAGACATAGACATCATCCAAAAAATTTTGGAGTAGGCCACGCCTTTTTTCTTTTATTCCATCCCCGGAACTCCAAACTAAAAAAATAGAAGCCAAATAGGCCCTCAACAGCTTCATGGGTCGGCGAATTCTTCGATAGAATTGCTTTCAACAACAATCTGTAAATCCACTTGAATGAATGTCTGTCCTAATCTCACGTCAGCCCATGATTTCCTCAAAAACAGAAACCCCTCCAAAAATATTTCCTATTCTACGAAAACCCCAAATTCTAAAAAAAGAATTTTAGAATCAATATAATTTTAAATATCATTAAACCTAGAATAAAATCCTCTGTTAATGGTTTTCGTCAAATTTCATAATATGAACAGGAAAAAAAAAATTTCTAATGTCGCCTTTAAACTCAAACAAACTCAAAAAGTTTCACTTTACAACAAGTCAAAACAATATTACAATCACAGTTCAAAAATGTTCAGTTTTCTTTTCTTCTTTTTTCAATCTATGTACTGTATATTTAAAAAAAATGTTCGTTCTTTCTGGTTTTTTTTTTCATATGCTGTGTTCAACAATGTTCAAGTTTCTTCTTTTTTTTTTCTTTCCGTCTTTTTTCTATTGTCCTGTACGTTTTCTTTTTTGTTTTCATTTTTTCCTTTTTTTTTCTTTTTTTTTTCATAAGAAATTGCTCATTCAATGTCCCCTTTTTTTCAACCTTATATCTACCTCTCTGTCTTTACCTTAACACGATAACTGTGACGGCAAATTGACTAAAATCCCAAAACGGGACTTTATTTTCGCACGTGTGAAGACGGGGCAGGCTGGCACTTGATCCCCTATAGAATAAGTCCTCGTTCAGAGTTTTTCTATCAGGCATATAAGAACTGGCATATTACGTGAGGGATTAATTTAGGACCAGACTGACCGCCGCTGGCAAGGGGTTCCAAATTTCACACTATCACACACCCACCAGGCCGTTAAACTTCCTTCCCCTCGACTATGGAAGAATATGGACCTATAGGTCTTAGTCGTAATAATATTATATTGTAGTAGTCGGCAACTCCGGTTTCCCGTGTGATATTTTAGGAATTAATAGGACAATTCTAAGCAAGATAACATAAGGCGAATAGAAGCTGAAAAGAAAATGTGACAACAACAAATTCGTAGTAGAACGGCAAAGAACAACTTAGACCATAAGGTAACATAAAATACATGAATTCCTTTACTACAGTTATATACACTTTCAAAGTGTCAAAACATATAATAATTGGACAGTCCACGAATGTAAATGTCTTTTCTTGACTTTTGTTTTCCTTCAAATTGAGAGAGAGAGTGGTATACAAAGTTTGGGTATGAAGGAGAAATGGCCCCAAAGTTACTTATCTTATTTTTCGACGGGGTTCCGCTTGAGAATCTTTCTTCTTTCACGGGCTTATAGACTTTGTTCTATTTTTTTTACACTGTCTTGAAGAACCTGGGGTCCTTCGTGACTCAGTAATTCTTTTGTCTTCCACCCGGAGTAAGATGGCTATGGTTCGTCAGCCCCCTGCCAACCCTGCTCAAAAACTAATTTTCTTACTATTTACTTCCGCTGAGGGGAGGGAGTCCCACTTCCGTTTTGGGGTCCCAGCCAATCATTTGGCTTCTCTCTCCCTTCCCTTCCTGTGTCCGGCGACCTGAGGTTACTAAGTACCAACACCTGTTGATACCCTTCTGTGACCTACATTCCTCCTTAACGGTCACTTTTTTGACGGCCAGGTACTGTTAATTTCAACGGGAGGATAGTAATTTTATCTCCCTCCTCCCAGTGGGATATCACGTGACAATAACTATAGGTTCGCTTCCCAGTTTATCCAATTTCAGTCTATAGTACCATAAATTAAGCCTGATTTATAATACAACTTTTTCAATAGCTTACGAGCATTCTTCTTCTTTTTTTTCTTTTCACAAAATATCCCGGGGTTTTTTTTTTCTAAACAACCCAATTTTTTATAAATTCCGCCAACATTTCCTAATTCAAAATATTTCCGAATCTGCGAATCTTCGCCACACTTGGTTCCGTCAAAATTCTGCGCATCTCTTAATTACATCCAAAACCCTGTTTCAATAACAATCTCAAAGCTTCACTCAAGGGGGAACTCACAAAATATCTGTCTGCCTCGTCAGACACAAAAAAACATCTGTCTCTTAGTTACTCTGCCTCCACGGCAAGACCATTTTCAAGACAATACCTATGTCTTCAATAATTGATATCAACAATTTCCACAGTAAAACAACCGGCCTGATTCTACCAGCGCCGAAAATATCGATTCTCCCAACTTCATAAATATCGAAAAAGTATATGCACATTATTCAAACCAAACCACCAATGTGCGAAATTCTTGGACAATTCCATTGATGCTCCCAAGATTCCATCTCTCGGATTAAAATTCTCATTTCCAATCCACAAGTTCCAAACATGAAAACCTGAGCCAAAAGGTCTTAACTGCAGATATGCGGGATTCCAGATCTTGGACTGAAATTATAATTTTCAATCATCACCTGTCTGGACCAATGAAAAGCTACAACGAATTTTTTTTTCTTACAAAGACCTATTTACGATAAAATGCCCATTGATAAAATTTATTGTTTACGATAAGCTGTCTATCAAAAAACGGACAGCAGCTGACCCTAGTCATCTTTTGTTTTCCCTTCTTTTTTCCTCCCTCACTTCGATACAATATTACACATAGCAGTAATTTCAATTTTTATCTAGGGACCACACATTATAAAAAAAAAATATTTCCAATTTTATGCTTCTAGAAAGGCCCTTGTCATTACAACTAATCTTTCACAATTATAATCAATTTAATCGACAGAGAGATAGAATTGTAAGAATGCAGCAATTAACTTACAAATTTTTTTCTTCTTTTTTTTTTTCATCTTTTCTTCCAGCACGTTGCATTGTTTTCTTCTTTTCTTTCTGTTCTTTCCGCGCCGGTCCGTTCCTCTTATAGTTGCCTGTTTGTTCTTGTTTTTGCTTTCTACTTCTTTCACTTCCAGCATTTTTCTTTGTCCCTTTCGTTGATGTCGTGTTGTGATGCTTAAGACTGCCGTTTACGGTAACCAGGTTCGTTTTGAATCCTTGAAGAACTCTGCTGGCACATGCACCAAATTAATATATGTTGCATAAATATATATACTGGATTAATACTGACACAATGATAAATGACGCATCAAGGAAGACACAGGAATACTTCTTTACAAATATATTTACCTCTCACTTTATTGCAAGATGTCACGTGATATCCCACTGGGAGGAGGAAGATTAATACTATCCTCCCGTTTGAATTAACAGTATCAAACCGTCAAAAAAGTGACCGTTGAGGAAGAATGTGGGTCACAGAGGGGTATCAGCAGGTGTTGGTACTTAGTAACCTCAGGTCGCCGGACACCGGAAGGGGAAAGAGAGAGAAGCCAAATGATTGGCTGGGACCCCAAAACGGAAGAGGGGACTCCCCCTCCCCGTCAGCGGAAATAGATAGTAAGAAGGTTAGTTTTTGAGCAGGGTCCGTAGCGGGCAAATGAATCATAGCCATTCTACTCCGGGTTGAAGACAAAAGAATACTGAGACATGAGGGACCCGAGTTCTTCAAGCCAGTATTAAAAACATAACAAAGTCTAGTAGCCTGTGAAAGAAGAAAGATTCTCCAGTGGAACCCCGTCGAAAAATAAGATAAGTAACTTTGGGGCCATTTTCCTTTATACCCAAACTTTGCATACCACTCTCTCTCTCTTAATTTGAAGAAAGATAAAAGTCAAGAAAAGACATTTATATTCGTGGACTGTCCAATTATTATATGTTTTGACACTTTGAAAGTGTATATAACTGTAGTAAAGGAATTCATGTATTTTTATGTTACAATGTGGTCTATGTTGTTCTTTGCCGTTCTACTACGATTTTGTTGTTGTCACATTTCCTTTTTAGCTTCTATTCGCCTTATGTTATCTTGCTTAGAATTGTCCTATTAATTCCTAAAATATCACACGGGAAACCGGAGTTGCCGACTACTACAATATAATATTATTACGACTAAGACCTATAGGTCCATATTCTTCCATTGTCTCGAGGAAGGAAGAAAGCGGCCCGGTGGGTGTGTGATAGTGTGAAATTTGGAACCCCTTGCCAGCGGCGGTCAGTCTGGTCCTAAATTAATCCCTCACGTAATATGCCAGTTCTTATATGCCTGAGAGAAAAACTCTGAACGAGGACTTATTCTATAGGGGATCAAGTGCCAACCTGCCCCGTCTTCACACGTGCGAAAATAAAGTCCCGTTTTGGGATTTTAGTCAATTTGCCGTCACAAAGATTTCGAAAGGGTTGTTCAAAGGTTTACCTTGGAGAGGGTGCTGGAGACCGAACATAAACTTCATATTTTGACCCCACTGTTATGACCGTCACGTTGTGTCTTTCTTGTTCTCCTGATGTTGGGGTCCACTCCATCGGGGGTTTCCGAGGACCCCCTCGGTCGGGTGTGGCTTTCCCTACCACATCTCGTCTCTAACTCTCTGAAGGTCTGCTAGCAACTGCTTTGGGACCCAAACTCAACCCAATTATATAATAATTCAACGCCCACACGATCGCCCAGTGGATCTTTGAAATCGAATGTTTAATCGTCATCAAGCGGAAATAACTGTCATGCAGTTCAGAGGTTACTCTCTTCCGGTGCATCACTGTAGTGGCACAATGGGACCTTCACCTTGTCCCATATCATAAGCCTTAATCCGCCCACGCGATCTCTTTCGATTACTGGCCATTGGAATGTGTCACTCCCTTCCGGTGTATCACCTTGGAATAACATTTTTGGGCCGGGGCGAGGGTCAAAATATAACATTTTAACTGGAGGGTATGTCACATCGTATCCGAATTTTTTACTGTCAAATTCTTAATTTTAACATTTTCCAGGTTTGAGAATCATTGTAGTATTATTACTCTTTTCTTTTCTTTTTTTTAAAATAATAATATGTTTCTTCCTCAATTTCCGCTTGTGCTTTGTAAACAACTTAATCTTCCCAACCTGTCAACATCTTCCAATTCCCATTTCGGGCCCTTGTCAAAAATTCCTTTTCGCAGAAATTTCAATTTTACACTTCTTGACAATTATATTTGGCTGCTCAACTTTTTGGTTAACCCTTCATGTACCGACATAGACAAATATTGTCACATTATTATTATTTACTCCTTTTCAGAGTTTTTCTCAACAGCGTTAACTGATGGTTTTCACTGAAGTTTGAGAGACAGCAAGTCCCATCAAATCTCCAGGACGCTTCTCAGTATTCTAGCCGATCTTAATAATGCTGTCGTCTGGATAATCTCAACTTGTCCTCTTATTTCCAAGTGTTTCACTCCCTTAACCAATCCTTTGGAGATTAGTATACCAACCAGAATTGGTATCACCGCCAACTTCACGTTAAATAATGTTTTTAGTTATTTAGCAAGGTCGAGATGCTTATCTCTCTTTTCATTTTCTTTTATTTTCACTCTCTGGGCTACCGGGATCAGAAAGTCCATTATTCAGCAGGTTTTGTTTTTTGTTTTTTGTAATCGTTAGTTCTATTCATCCAGCCAAGATCTGGTGATCCCAAAATCACAGAGAATTTTGTTCATCTTATTTTCCTGGATGAATTCTTGGTTGTGAAGATATAACTTGTTCGTATGGTAAAATTTAAATTTTTTGCACAACTCTCAGTGAATTACCTTTCCTACCAAGTTATGTATAGTCTTATACCTCCTTTCCGCTAATGTATAGCATTTGCTCCTTAAATGATTGATATTTTTGTCTCTATGACCACATAACCTAAACTTGCTATTTTGTTGCGTCTTCTCTGTTTTTGCTTTAACGTAGTTGATACTTGCGGCGTTCTTTTGTGTTGCTTTTAAAGGAGATTCAGTTTCTCTCTTAAGGTTTCCCTTTATTAGCCATGTCCAACTCTTCTCGTATTATTATTATTATTTTTTAGATTGTTATATCTATTCTTATTTCATCTATTAATCATAGAAATCACTGAAAACGGCGTCCAGCCTTTTTACCCCGGTGTCCTTGAGAATAATACGACCATATTCGATATTTAATGTAAATCTCATATATATATATATATATATATAACCATGCAAGAGAGCTGTAAACTGATAAAGTTCGAAACATTAGAAATTCATAATCAAACATATCCTTCTTCATCTAAACTGATTTACTCAGGATTACCTCCTCATCTTGAATGGTATTATAGTGTATAGATATTTCCGATGCTATACCCTCTGGCTTTCATCGTTATACACACATAAAGATTTTAAATCAAATCATTTATTCAGTTCTCATTCCCTGTCTATCTTTAGAGATATTTGGAATCAATTATTCCGAATTAATGCATCCTTGATAATGGGGTAGTTTGCTCTTTCACTGGGTCAGGGTGTATATATTTACCCAAACCCTTAGCAATTGGCTTGATGTGATACAAAATCATTTCTAGGCATGTTAAAGCTGCTCGTTTGAATTCAGAGTTTTCTATTCTTTTATTAGTTGCCTAATACAGTCTTCTCCTCTATTTGCCCATAGCTGGGAGACGGATACACATCTTTCCCAATGACATTGGCACAAAGTGAAACGCAAAAAGCTTCATTTAGGAATTGAACTCGTATCACCGATTCCATTTTCTACAACGATAACTTTACGCTGAACCAGAGTGTATGACCTTTACCCAACACAAGGATCGAACTTGTGACTGTAAGACAACTAGACACATTACCCATTACCTTTATGCAATTGAACCCAGGTCATTTTTTCTTTTCTTTTTCTTCAAAAATACTCAACTTTTCTTTCTCCACATCAAAGGTCAATGGTTCCTCTTGCAACTTTGATATTTTGTACTTCCTCCACAATAATTATTACTTTTCTTACAAATAATGGGTGTGAGCCAGTTTTTTTTAAAGAATACTTACGATTTCATGATTGATTTAAGACTATCAGGAAGGCGTAAATATTCTTTACCATCTCTCATCGATGTAGGTAGGCATTTTGACATCAAGTGATGTTCGTTCCCTCCTATCGTCACTCAACATTTTAGCATCAATTTTGTCTACTATAGGTCGCGTGCAGACATGTATGT
Organism: Sepioteuthis lessoniana; assembly: GCA_963585895.1. Taxonomy (NCBI): domain Eukaryota; kingdom Metazoa; phylum Mollusca; class Cephalopoda; order Myopsida; family Loliginidae; genus Sepioteuthis; species Sepioteuthis lessoniana. Next base: position 97,755,067 of record OY757905.1, on the reverse strand, counting down.
ACAAGCACGCAATTACGTACAATGAGATTCTCCTGGCTTATTTTGAAGGTAGCACGAAAGAATGCAGCCGTATTGAAAGAGAAATACACACAATCACATCTTTTCTTCGCTTTTTGTTGAGGAGCCCTTATCTTTTCGACCACCATATTTTCTATGTATTTGATAATTTATTATTTATTTTAACTCGTTTTTATTAAACTCATCATAACTAGAGTGGCGCACATACGCATATAAACAAAAATATCTTAAAACATACAATACTCTGATTTTACTTTAACACGTGTGGTATTATGAGTCAGAAGATATTCATGTTTACAATATTTGGATTTAAGAATATATGCATATTCACATACAGACTAAAGATCCTATGGTTTATACTCTTTCACACATGTAAATATTTGTGCACCAATAAGTGTACACGTCGAGTATACAAATGCGTAGTGCTTTAATCACGGACATTCACGCCATCGTTAATCATCAAATAGGAATTCTTCTTTCACCTTCTCGCAACAATATCTGGTCAAAGACACACACACACACACATATAACACAAAAACATATGTGCACATATACGCAAAAAGTACACACACAACCATTCACTGACTCTTATACTGTTTGGTAGAGAAGTGACTATTCAATCGAGTCCTTACTCACCAAGGACCAACAATAGCATTAGTAAAGCCATGATATACAAATACTGAATAAACAGAAGGAACTACATAAAAATTCATTTAGACATACAAAAAAATTAGATATATTCATAATTTATAGGCAAATAGAATCGAAAAATACATAAACGTGTCCCACTGATAAAATGTGCGAATATTATTATAGGAACAACCAGTATATGAAAGAGGTACAGGTCAACGAAAAGACGATGATTTTACAGTTCAAAGAAAAGGGATAAAAGAGAGCGAGAATACTTTTCTTGGGATGTCATGTGACAGTCTGTAAGCCACCTATCGTATATGCCCATTTTCTCAAGAAGACATTTATTGTCTTCCTGCACTATTATACCCTCCAATTACAGAAACATAAGACAAGACACTAAAATAATCCCAACCTATTTAACTTATTACTATATCGCTTCTAAACAAATAATGTTTTATAAAATCTTTAGTTATAATGTTTTATAAAATCTTTAGTTATAATGTTTTATAGAATCTTTAGATATTTCGAAACAAAAGATAAAAAGATTTCACTGTTTCCAGTGGAACATCATACAATCAAAAGGAATTTTCTGAATAATTATCCATTGCCAAAATCTACAGCGCTGAAACTCTGATACCAATATATACATAGTCTACGTATGTCTGAGTAGAGCCCTCATCGTAATGGCTGTCGTCGTAGAAATTGGAATCAGCACCAGATTTCAAATCCAGGACGAGAATTTTCCCTTCAGCTTGGGTTAAATAGTAGGGCAGGCGGTTTCTTTAGCTTTGGTGAGGCAACCGGTCAGGGAGAAGGAAAACTCTGAATTCGAACCAACTGAACTCCGCTTAAAAATAGATCTTGTGTCACATCTTGCCTGTGGCACCCGGATTGGATAAATACGTAGACCTCTTATTTGTATTTATGACTTTCTTTTATTTCCCTTTATTGTCTTAAAAGCATAACGACGTTCATGGGTTGTTTAATGCCAATGCCATCAACCCCAGTTGGTTGGGGCTGTGGAATTCACTGACTGCATCTCTGCAGGGATAATATTACCTTCCCCCAACGAGTGTTAGATATGACATTAAACTATCTGATGGTGAGGCTCCAGCTTTGGAGATTTGGGTAAGGTGGAATATCCTGTCATTGCCAATGCTCCCAGATCCACTCTGACCCGGGGCTGATAGGATCCTATCTACCGGTCAAATAGAACAAACTGTGTGCAAAA
>OY757905.1:97618185-97750685 GCA_963585895.1 Sepioteuthis lessoniana | reverse complement strand
ACTACGTCCTTTATTGAATCCACGGGGGTCACCTGTTCTGATTCTATTAACCATAACCGGGTACAAGTGTTAAGAATTCCTTTATTGTTACTCGCCTGCTGTTAGGATTGAACCTGCAAACCCCAGATGATAGTCTCCCCAGGGAAACAACGCCTATACCCGTTAGGTTATATGTCCTACTGGACAGTTTCTGGAAGTTATAAACTTAATGTTCTTACATGACGAGGATTACTACTATTATGAATGATTCTTTACCTGTGCTCATACTAAGATTTTTTATGTAACCTTTTTGATTATTGGTTCCCATATTGTATTCATCTCTATATTTGGTCAACTCAATAGGTCACTGTAACCCAATATACGTGCTGATTCCTTAAGGCTTCTCTCAATCAATAATTTGAACTTCACCCTATAAGGGCAGACGTTTTCCCTTTTCCTTCCATATATAGTTCGCCATACCCGACTTTTTAATCCTACCTCGCCTTCCGATGTTTTTTTCTAGCCTTACTGATGTTGAATTCCGTTGGTGGCTTGACCCGGAAGAGATACCTCCGGAGAGTTGAACCACTTGTGAATATTGTCCTGATTTCATATGGACTACATATATTTTGGATCCTTTCGGCAAGTCCTTTGACAAAGAGCAGGCATACTGTGGTGAGTTTTCGAGTATTATCCTCTATCATCCTATCCAGGTTTCTTAGAGCCGATGTTATGCACTCTGGGTAGTTGTTGCGATGGAAGTTGTGTCTCAAACTAATAACTTCTTCTTGATATGCATCAGTATCGCTACTAATGGTTTTTGCTCGATGTTGTAAGCATCAGACTATTCCTTTCTTTTCATTATATGGGCTATGGGAGTTGAAATTGAGGTACTGCCCGGTGAAAGTGGGCTTACGATACACAGATGACATGAATTCTTGTTCTGTGCGTATTACTAGTACATCGAGGAAGGGTAATTTGTTATCTGATGTTGACAATGGATTCCACTGGTGAGTAATGGGCTTGGATTGGAGGTTTTCGTCTTTTCCAACTTCGTAATTTGGCGCACCTTGACCATATGAAATTCCTCTTCGTATGATTTATCCAAATATTGTTGGATTCGGGTTCTGTCTTACCAGGAAGGGGTTAGTTTACACGAGATTTCCGACCGTAGTTGATGTTTCTTCCGACGGTTCTAATGAATTCTATCTCATTCGCGCTCGAAACTTTTAGTTACTTTCCGTGCCCTCCTGAAACTAACTGGCATTTTTATTGCCTGGTGGAGTTAACTTGAGATCTTGGCATCTGTATAGAAATGTAAGGTAGTTTGTCATTCGAGCCAATTTTTGATTTAATCATTCTAATTTTTTCGTATCGGGTCCGTGTCGACTGGATAATAGTTATCTTAATTTCTGAGACGGAGCTTGATGATTTTTATCATCAAGGTTTTTTTTAAATTAAAATGAGTGAAAGAATGAATAAATTGAAATTATAAAGAAAGAAAAAGGATGAACAATGAAGAAAAGAATTAATGATAAACAGTCAAGGTGAACATACTGCAGTTGCTTATATGCTATATGTCAGTTATGGATCATATTATGTTTTGTATTACGTTTTTTTTCCCGAGATGGCCCCAAATTAACAACAACGAATAAATGATTAAATAAAAAACTCTTTATATCTCTGATCCAACTATGCTTGGAAAGTAATTTACAAAATTCTTACGGGGTAAAAATTTTAGAATTGTTGTGAGGAAGTTATGCAACGTAATTGAACGGCTCATAAACAACTGAAATTGAAAAAAAAAAAAAACAAAAAACAAAAAAAAACAGGGGTTTCAAATCTCCTGTGCAGATGTGGAACCACCAGAAATGGATACCTTTCTCCCTGCTCCCGCCTTCACGACAGGAAGAAGTAATGGAATGGTCCTTTTTTGAAAGGTAGAATTGAAGCGACTGGCGGAGAGGAAAGTCCAGCCTAAGTTTCATCCCCAGACTAGCCATGACCTTTTAATAGAAAATATTAACTAGTTTTTCTTTCTCTGATATAACAATTCACTGTAGCTAGCCAGTTATGTGCCCTAATAAAAATAAAGTGTCCTTGTTTTTCTTTATCAATCTTCGCGTTGTCTGACATATCCCTGTGTGATCACGGGGCATAACTGCTCCTGCGAGCTACTTATACCTCTACCTACGCTACACACCGATCATTTTAAAGAAACACAGAGAAAATGTGTTTATTCTTTTTAGAAATAACAAAGATACCCTTCACTTTCGTTAACTTTGGATATTTTTGGTCCATAAGTATAAAACCAATCAGAAAAATAACACGAGGTGTCATTTATTGAATAGTTGGCCTGAAGCATTAGCAGTGCCAAATAAAAGAGATAGAAACAGTAGTCACCTCCCTGTTATACTTGGAAGAAATATTCCCACTTTCTGATGCTCTGCTTTAACTATTTACTGATAAGAGTGCGGAAAACATGTATAATGTCATGAATGATTTTGGTGACTTTAATTATCCACCATGTGACGAAATCTTTTTAGTACCCATGGAGTTACAAAAGAGTAGAAAGGTTACATAAAACTATGCATGATATACGTGTTGAAAATTTAAAAAAGAATGCATATGTTTTAAGTTTACGACTTAACTAAATATTTTCTGTATTACTTACTAAATACTGGTAGACATATCTCAAACCACGCAGACTATGACCAGTATAATCAAGCAGTGTATCGGGAACAGCATTGCACTTTTACTTAATGAAGGAACTATACAAAGAAAACAAAACGCCGGTATATGGAGAGAAAAAGCACAAAGGAAAAATATTTTAGTTTAAAAAAGGATTTAGTTGACTACAGAAAACTGAAGATGTGTGGTCAATTAGACAAAGACAGGAAGTCTTACAAAGTAGATACTGAGAAAAAAGGACTAGTTTCCAGACTTTTTTCGTATGGGCACTTTTATTGACAGTACACACATGAAACTCTAGTCCCCTCCGAAGTAATCTCCTCCGGCTGCAATGCACTTGTTATACCGTTCCAACAACTTCTGGGGGGCCCCATGGAAGTCCTCTAGTGTGAGCGTGTCAATGACCTTCGTCACAGCATCTTTCATATCCTCAATTGTCTCATAACGACAGCCTCTATGTTTTTCCTTGAGCTTAGGGAATAAGCAAAAGTCACAGGGAGCAAGGTCTGGACTATAGGGAGGGTGAGGAACTGTCTTGATGCCCATCTTGGTCAAGTAGTCTGTGACAAGTATGGACTTGTGGACTGGTGCATTGTCCCGCTGGAAATACCACTGACCCGATTTGAAGAGTACTGGCCTCTTCCGACGGAATCTCTTCCTTAAAACCTCAACATAGTATTCCTTATTAACTGTCTGTTCCGTGGGAACCCAGTGCATGCAGATCATACCAGTGCTGTCAAAAAAGGGATCATCAAAAGTTTGTGGGTGGATTTGCTCTGTCTGAGCTTCTTGGGTCTGGTAGAGCCAGCATGCTTCCACTGGGAACTCCGTCTCTTGGTCTCTGGGTCATAGCAATAGATTCAGCTTTCATCGTTGGTTACCAGAGCATCATGAACTGTGGGATCTGAATTGATCAGCTCGACCATCTCTCTACTGTCATGACAACGTCTTTCTTTCTGATCTTCTCTGAGCATCCTAGGGACAAACTTCGCGCAAATCTTCTGCATCTTCTGTTCCTCACGAATAATTGTGTGTACAGTTCCCACGCTAACATCAAACAGTGCGCTTATTGTCTCTATAGACACACGGCAGTCCTTATCCATGAAATTCTTTATTTGGCCAATCAAATCTGGTGTTCTGACTTCGTTACTCCTCCCATACCTCTCATCATCCCTCACAGACTCCCTGCCTTCCTTGAATCTCTAATGCAACTCAAAAACTGATGCTCGATTCATGTAAGATGGTCGAAAAGCAGTCTGAAGCATTCCATACGTTTCTGTGGCATGTTTTCCAAGTTTAAATCTGAATTTTATTGCATATCCTTCTTCTAAAGTGTCCTGACATCCAGATTGCATTTTCGAAATTCACCAGTGGTGACAATCAGGCTTTAGTAGGGCGTATTCCAATTCCTGCTGTAACCTGAAAGCATAAAAATTGGGCAGTCATCTCATAAGATGTATAGCAATAACATACTGAATTTTCAAGATTCTACGACAATTTTAAATGCCTGTACAAAAGAAGTGTGGAAACTTATTGAAGGCTCATCGTATCATCAAAATTAGAGATAAGCTGACATGCTCAGTGATGAAAGATTACGCTAAAACCTTCTTGTGATAAATATTAATGAATGTCATATTCCTAATGCAGAGAAGTTAAGCAATATTACGCGGCCTCGTAGATTAGGACAGATCCAGCAGTGATTATGATGCGGAGCATGATGGCAATCTGGCGAAAAATTTGCAATGTCAGCTGTAAGAATTCATTTGCGAATCGAATGTCCCATTGATGGATTATTATCATAGATATTTTCAGCTAAATAATTGATTGAACCAGTTGAACACATAATTATGCGCAAATGATTAGTTCAAATAAAATACATGAAACCATATAACGGTGTGCAAACATTATTGTTATTATTGTTGACGTTTTTCACTATGGTCTTTCACTGGAGTGTGGGTGACTGTTAGTCTCCTTTACTCTACAAGGTATTTTACCCATTATTAGTGATGTTTTTTCCATGCGTTTGGGAAGTGTTCCAAGCCCGCCAACTCCGATTGATACCTCCGTCATATTCATGTATTACAGCTTATTTACCTCTCCAGTAAGGTCCAAGTATTTGTCGATCTTTTCGCTCTGTGGTCCGCTGGATCAGCTAAATATAGCAAATAACAAGTTCTTTTTTACTTTGTAAATAAACACTTGGTCTGGCCGTTTGGTTGGGATTAGGTAATCCGTTTGTATATCAAATTTTCAGGTTTTTTGTTTCTTATTTTGTAGGACAGCTTCTGGATTATAAATGTGCCATTTAGTAAGTAAAAAAAAGTAAAGTAGGCGACCATAGTCGAGGGTGACCCGAAGGCTCCCTTTTCGATAGCTTACTACACCAAGGTGTAGGGGAGGGCGCTACTCCTTTCCCTGGATTGCTCCACTTTACCCTTGATCCGTACCTTATAATGCTGAGTGTTAAGCAAGGAGGCATCAAGTACCATTTTTTGAGTCTTTGGTATGACTCGACCTGGGATTGAACCCAGGTCTCCCGGGCGATTGGCGAACACTCTAACCGCTAGTCCAATGTCCATTTAGTAGTATGGTAAAATTGTTATCCTTTGCAAACTTAGATCCATTAGATCTCCTTTCCCGCCCAGAAATGCCTTGTGTTGTACTCCTTTTGTGCTATGTGGGTGCATTTTCTTGAAAACATAATATTGTATATAAATGATTTGGGTTCAAAATCGTATCTTGAAGCTATTATTATTTATATGATTATTAAGATTAGTACCTTGAAATCATATATTCGCTTTAAAGTCTTCAACATTATATAACAAGGATTGATCTGTCCTAAAATTAACTAAACCAAACTGAACCGTTAATTTTCTTCTAAACGAAAGAGACCAATAGTATTACGCATCATCAAACTCTACAGCATTGTAGCCTAAAGTAAAAATATAACACATCAGAAGAATAAAATTTCATCAATACATATGTAATAGATGTTGTTATTTCTGAATGATTCATATTCATATTTTTAATGTAGTGGGTTATCTTAATAAAAATACCTAACAATATCCTGGGCTTTTCATGAGAATTACAAAACTGCGACTGGAGGGGGTAAGACTCCTCTCCCGAAATAGGGGTGTCCGAGGAATTACATTTATCTTAGAGCGAGGGTCCAGTTCTGGAACTCTGAGAAGTGTGGGATTCTATTACTTCCAGATCCCCTCTAACCAGGAGAGGTAGCATAGGTTAAAATCCTATCCATGGGTCGTATAAAACTGTTTCAAAATTATTTGTATTTGATAGAATACTTGATATCATAAAACTGTAAATTATTTGAAATAAGATTAGTTACTGGACGCTATATATATTTCTTTATAAAAGATTTTGATCATTATTATTGGTTAATGACTCTGTATACATTATTTAATTATATAGGAATACCTAATATTTAACGGCAAGCAAAAAAATTTAGAAGTAACTCCATGACAAATGTAAATATAAAAATACAATGAACACGATTCTAAACATGAAATGACCACATACGACTCTTCATATTGTTAAAATCAATCAGTCTAAAGATATCCATTTTAATTGTGCAATTTACAATAAACATATTTAAAAAAAAACCCTGGTAGTTTTGGTTGAAAAGAAAATTGACTGATTGCTTGGTTTGTACATATTCATTGGCGATTCTGTAATCAAGGTTTTCTTACATTCTGCAATTTGTTTTATGGGAATTTTCTAATTTCGTGTATTTATATTTTCATTCAAAATTTAAATTATGTACCGTTTTCTCATAATTTAGCCTGACATTAATCGTTCTACTGGTGATTGGATTTTAAGCGTTCTTCTTTTCCCAGCAGAGGTCTTAGATACACGAGTCTCCGACTAATCGATTAAAAAAGGCATGGAATTAACTTTAGTTGTTGAATCACAAAGTTACAACACAGAAAAACAAGTAAAATCAAATCAAATAATCCTTTTTTCTCTTTAATTAATAATCCTGGTTACCAGAGCGCCAGATGTACGAGAGGCAGACACTAAAAGCATTCAGTTGTGGTTTATTCAACCTTGTATTCATACACACATACAGCACAACAGTTTGCGTATCTGTTCAAGTTAACAATCCTTTTCTTAGTAGGTTTATATCTGAGGTGCTTTGCGTGTGAGGTAGAGAAGTGTTGTATTCTATAAAAGTTTAAAAAGAGCAAAGAACAAAGTGCCCAAAAGACGATTCATTTGCATTTTATTTTTTTACGCTTGCTTTACACGCAACTGTTAAACTAGACTGCAAATATTTTTTTTCAACTACGCCAAAAAAAAAGGCGAAGTCCTCGTGGGTTAGCAGTTAATATGCTGGACTGTAGAAATGCTGTAGAAAGTTCGAATTCAGTTTCACTATGTTTTCACTTTTGAACAAATACCCTTGAGAAAAGGTATATACTTCCGTGTCTCCCTTGCTATATGTTAAATAGTACCATTAATGTTCTCCTACTTGAATGGCTTTGGCATCAAATAACCCCAAAATGTTGAAATGCCATTTAACAAAGAAATCAAGCCAGAAAAAATGATGCTGTACATCTGGGCCTCAGATTTTGGAGATATACACAAAATTATCAATAATATAACAGATGAATTAAAAAATGCTGAAACTGAAGTTGTGTTTACCAAGACAAGGGATAAACAATTTATTGAATGGTAATTTTCTTTTAAAATGTGTCCACTGGTATACAACACTCCTATTTTAGCAATGTTTTTAATTTTAGGAACACTCTTCCAAGCTGTAGCAGTGTCATTACTTCTGTTTGTTTGCACCAGTTGTTAAAGATGCTCCGTGCGGTTTGTTTGCTCCAGATGTTGAAGATGCTCCGTGCGGTTTTGAAGAAATCCTGGAGGCAGCACCCTACAAAACAACCACTTACCTGGTTTGCTAATGAGTCTTGAGAGTCCACCTGAAAAGAGTTCACGAACGAATCTTATAATTGATCATTGCACAATTAATATTCATGTAGTGGTTACACAATCGATTAACCAAGCTAAAATTTTCTGTTCAATCCTCATGGGTGTTCAGCAAATGTAGCATAGAAGCGAAATAACCGAAATTGTCTATGAGTGTAATTTATCGTTCTGTAAAGAGATTAAATAACGAGTTCATCTTAAAGCAGTACTGTTTAGCTCTTCTGTGAAGGGTATACATCTATCTCTTCTCCTGGCAACTATAGGTAAAATCTTGGGCAGACTGTGCTCTTTTGACTTGGTACGGCAACCCATCAAAAAGGAAGACTGAATTCAAACGAGCAGCACTCCCCTGAAAAATTTATCTGGTCAAGTCCTCCCAGTAGTCGAGTTCTTGTTACTTTGTTATCGTCTAAAGTTCATTTACCAGTAAGAATTATTTTTTTAAACTGTTTCCTTATCTTTGGAGTCTTAGTTGATGCTTTGTTGGTGTATATGTCATGTAAATCCTTGTGGGTTATTTACTGCCAAATCCTCTTTTTACATGATTTCTAAGCAAATAGTTTGTCGGTAAATTTATTTTTAAACGATTTGCTAGAGCTCATTTTTCTGCACACAGTTAATGGCATCAAGTATTTCAATGTAACACTAAAAATTCTATGTAATATCAAACATTTGATTGCACACAGTTGATTAGTTTCTATTATTGCTTGTAACTCTATTTATTTTTAGTAATTCTCTCTATTGTTAGTAATTCTGTTTATTGTTAACGACTGTTTATGAGTTATTCCTATGAAATATAAATAATTACCATACAGTAGTATGTCTTCAAATAATCAATAATGATATTCCTTAGTAAATGATTGAAAAGTTCTAGTTGGCCCATAGACGGGACAATAGCAAGTACTACCGATCCGGGTCAGATTGGAACAGAGAGTAATGACACAGAAAGGGTACTCGACATTTCTTAAAGCTCGAGAATTAAGGCCTCTCTATTTGATGCAGTTTAGTGCCGTTTAGTACATTTTCCTTGTGAGTGGGGCTTTGAATGCACAGACATTATCCCGCTCCAGATTAGTAAGTCCCACCCACAAAAATAGTGTATAACACTAAACTGCATCTGGTAGTGAGGCTCGAGTTCTGAGGCTCTAGAGAATGTTAAGTGCACCTTCAATTCGATTACTCTCAGATCAACCCTGTTAGGGTACCATCTATGGGTACAAATCATTTGTTTTACATAGTAATGCTTGATATTCTATAAGCGGGATCAAAAAATAAAGAAACTACAAAAAATGCTAATATAAACGTACAATGTAAACGATTCCCTAACATTTAGGCATAAAATAATCCCAGTCTAGTTTACATGCCGTTAAAAAAATCAGTCAATCAATAAAAAGTACCTTTAACCGTCATGTTGAAAGAAAATTATAATTTATAAAAAGGACAATGTGTCCTTCGTATAAATCCATAATACAATTCACGAATTTAAATGCTACACCAAGTGTCAACGTAAACAAATTATCCTATCTTTTATCCACTCACACAAATGAGTTGCTTTTCATTGCACATATAGTGTTACGCACATCTTACTCCATTCTGATTGTGTAACCACTACTGTCGCTACACAATAATTACTAACTAGAACTATGTTATTATGACCGAACATATCTTGGCTCATACGAATTACTCTAAATATATCAGCTACTGCAATCAACATTAGCAACCGACTTCTCTGCTACGACTACGGGATTTTATTTGCAGTTCTGCTCCAAATTCAAAACCTGTAGTATCAACATTGCTAAACCAGGAATCGATAATCGTCTCAATTGAGGTGACTTGAAATTTCTGTACCGAACTAGCCACGTGCGGTGTAATAAGATCTGATAAAGTACTACCATAAAGGACAGTGAGAGGCGGAGTAACGGTATAATAACTCCCGTCCATTATTCTCTTCATAGTGAAAGTCATAAATATAGCAACTTAGGCCAAAAGTGGCCAGGATGTCTTACCATCACTGGTTTAAATATAGAAGGTGACTCGTTGAAATAACTCTTCGTTTCTTTTCGATATAAAACTTTCGACTACTTAAATATCTTCCGTCGTGATGTATATTTTGAAAACGGATGACAAAAATCAAAATACTTTAACAAAGGTAACGTGAAAAAAAGCTCAAATTCTCCACGAGATTTACATAATAATTTTTTTTTTAGATTGCTGAATATGTATTCAGATATTTGATTAAATAAAGCAGTAGGAAACGAAGTAAAAGTTGTGGTAGAAGGATAATGATTAAGGGAAAGTAGCAATTAAAATAACATCAAGATAGGAATAGTTTTCACTGGGGTCATGTTAGCCGTAATTTCAATAGTAATTAAGAAGCATCATTAGTATTAATAACATATTAAAGATAGAAAAATAATAAGAAATGAGATGATAGTAGTGGTAATAGTTTCCACCCGTCTACTGAACACTTCTTTTAATTTCTATATTACTTGTTCAAGAATACTTGTAAACGGGACATCTTATGCATATTTTGTGTCTGTGTCAATGTTTGTCTATTGGTCTGTCTGTCTGTCTGTCTGTCTCTCTCTCTCTCTCTATATATATATATATGTGTGTGTTTGTGTTCTAACACATATACATCCACTCATACCGAGGCGTTCATGGTGTAATGCATATTGCTGTAAGAAATGGACAAGGCGAACCAAGTTCTAATCTTAGGACAGACTGTTTGCCTTTCATATTGCGATAATACACTCGGAAAAGTTATGAATCCATTTATTCTACCCCCAGTTATGGGTACATAAAAGGTTGGAATAGGATATTTAACCTTGTTTGGTAACTGATTTAGAAGGAAAACTCTGAATTCAAACAGGTTAAACTCCGCTTAAAATTTGACGTTGTTTCATATCCCGAGTAGAGGTTGGTAAATACATACATACATACATATATACATACATACATACATATATACATACTTACATACATACATATATACATACATACATACATACATATATACATACTTACATACATAATACATACATACATACATTTATGCGGGGGTAAATATGTATGTTAGTATTTTTGCATTACAAATTCTGCAAGTTTGTGATCAACAAACTGCTCTGCCACAAACAGGATGAGACAAAATATAATTTTTTTAAGCGGGTTTCTACTGGTTTGAATTCAAAGTTTTTCTTTCTCTGAGATGTGTTTCCTTACTAAGGCTACTAGTGACCTTATCTGTTCTAAAAATTACCCAGAGCTTGGCTCGTGGAACAAACGAGTTCATGTACTTCTAAAGTGCATTCGTGCGAAAGGAAGCTTTTTCGAGGATTTGAACTCGGGTCTCCGATTCTATTTCCACCGACGATAACCATTACACTAACTTGAGACGAGTATTTATAAACCGAATATAAATCTAAAAGTTTCATTGTGTAGAGTTGTATTTTTATTAATCACCAATGAATTAAGTGCATTGTCAAGGAAACAGATGATGTTGAAAAATAAATTGCATTTGCCGAACACCTCAACAAAGATGACAGGGTCAATTATTAAGCAAATTTACATATAGTTTATATGAGTTAAATTCTCCTAGACCGCAAACCCTACAAAGTCTAAAGACCCCGTTTGCCCTACGATTTACATCGAGGATTAAGAAATGGATTCCTATCTTTTCCAAAGTTTTAGGGCGAAGTGAAACGCAAAGAACTTTGTCTAGAATTTGAATTTAAGTAGCCGCGTCATTTTTCCTCCAAGGTAACCTTTAGGCCAAACGCACCTCTATCATATTTGTTCGGTAAAATAAATCTGGTCTTGGATTTGCACGTTTATCTACTTATAAACACACAAGTATACTCTCATAAATCAAAATATCATGACCAAAATATCAACCCTCGCAGTGTGCGGCTAACAAATATCCATTAAAGAAATGAACTGTGGTAAGCAATGAGGTAATGTGACATTTATTGCAGATAGATTTCAGCAGGTTGAATAACAGGATAAGTCTCAACACACATTACATCGACCCTTATAGTATATAGGTCTGCTGAGTACATGTGATTCAAAGCATCAATGCAAACCAACCTCCACCATCGAAAGCATCTTAAATGGAAATGCGAGCTTGAGCCAATGAATGTCACCTGGTCCGATTCTTCTTATAAAAGTCATTATCCAATGAAAGCTATAACCTTAGAAAAAGGAAAAAAGTCTTTAATTATATAAAAATGAAATACAACTTTTAAATATTTCAAGGGTAGCACGAGCTTATTTTCCGTTCAACTCTCCATGAAAAGAGAATAATAGAAAAGAAAGAAGAAAACAGCTTAATGGTATCAAAGTAATGATCTTCAATATTTGGTATAGCGTAACTAAATAAGATTTTCACCATCTAAGACTAAACAACTAATTTGCAAAATCTTTTCTAGAGTAAAGAATTCTCAAATACTAATCGAGGAACTGGGATTTAAAAAAAAAACACGGTGGCAAATATAATAAAAAGAGTAAACGATTACAGTTATTGGGAGAGATTGGCGAAATTAGAATTAACTACTTTAATAGAAATGAGAACACGAGGTGATCTAATTGAAACTTTGAAATAATTAATGGAATTTCTAATTATGGTAGACATTTTTTCAATATTTTTCTTCGAACTGAAAATTTACTGTCAAGAGAGATTTCAAAAACTTTGTCAACTTGTCAGATTTTTTGGCTAACAGTGTAATGTGTTTTTCAAACAAATTGCTCGATCAGAATAATGTAAAAATGAATAATGTAAATAATGCAATAATGTAAAAAAAAAAAAAGGAAAAAGATAAAACTGGATGATTTCAGAAAAAATAACCAGAAAAGATTTAATAGGGCATTTTTGGAAACTAGCTGATTAATTACTCAGTTGAGTTTGAGCTGTATATAGATATTACACGGCTTACGAAGGCATGGACAGCTATTGATTGGCTTTCGATCTGATGGAAATCAGACCAGACCGATAAAATGAAATGCAGTTTCTTCCAGGCAGCGGTCGTATCGATACCGCTATATGGATGCACTACTTTGACGCTAGCAAAACTGCTGGAGAAGAAACTAGATGGCAATTACACAAGAATGTTGCGAGCAATATTGAACAAGTCCTGGCGGCAACACCCCACAAGACACCAACTATTCGGCCACCTGTCTCCCATCACGAAAACTTACCAAGTAAGACGAGCCAGACATGCAGGATACTACTGGAGAAGCAAGGACAAGCTCATAAGTGATGTACTCCTATGGACCCCTGCATATGGCCGAGCAAAAGCAGGACGACCAGCTCGAACATACATACATCAGCTATGTGAGGATACGGAATGTAGCCCTGAAGACCTGCCAGAGGCGATGAACGATAGGGAGAAGTGGCGAGAGAGGGTCAGGGATATCCGTGCTAGCGGCACGGCATGATGATGATGATGATGATGATGAAGATGATGATTAATAGTGTATACATTCTGTAGAAAGATTCTTTTTTCCAAGTTTGATGTAAGAAGACAGTAAAACGGGGCAAATGACCAAGAAGGTATTACAAATAAATAAATAATGAGAAATTAAACTGAGTATTAATTTTATTTCGGACTTTTGTCCTCATCTTGTCCGCAATAAAATTAATACTCAGATTAAGAAGCCTCATCTCAAAAAAGGATTCCCAATAAAGACAGAAATTAAACTATTTCGAAATATTCAATAATTCTGGAAATAATTCATCTATCAACAATTCTATGAATAATCTATATTCTTTTAGCCTCAAGATGTGCTCAGAAATATTGTTTATATAAATGATTCTTGAAATTTCAATGAATTTATTTGCATATACAGTCATAACCCAAACTGCATCATTAATTGGTGCTAAAATTTAGGATGTAACCCGGGTTTTAGTGAAAACACATCTTTAAAAAAAGTAAACACCGGAAAACTACAGTAAATAACTCGGAAAAGAATATAGCAATTGCTAATCTTTAAGGTACGGTAAAAAACATATTTTAGTATTCTATTTTAAAGAATACTATGGAAATTGATAAATCTGTGTGATTTACTTTATGATTTTGGTGTTAATTTGTAAAGAATACTGAAAAAATAAAGACAACCGAAATACCTAATGGTGTATATTTATTTACACTTTTTCAATGGAAATATTTTATTAGATTGAAATAAACATTTTAATGTGTTGTTATTCGGTTTAAGATTATTTTATCCTGTATTGTTTATACTCACGCATGCACACACACACACACACACATATATATATATATATATATATATATATATATATATATTCCAAGAAAAAGTATTCATTTCACGTCCTTTTATCATGGCGTAAGTCACATTGCTAAGTGACGTAACACTGGATGCAATGCCGTTTGCTGAACTAAAATTTAGTCTTGTAACGTGGTGTAAAGATGGTTGTAACAACCTAAGCTGAAAGGGTGTACACCGAAGAATTACTGTAAAAATCAAATGGTCTCTTATTCCTTAATTTGGTTCTAGCAAAAGAAGAATCAATATAAAATTTATTTCTATTGAAATAATCATCATTGCAAGTTCTTATTCGGTTAAACAAACGAATAGGTGCTTTATGATTTTTATACGGAATATTAAAGTAAGAATATGAAGTTATCTTCTGTTATTGAAAATTAAAATATTTTTCTAAAAGATTCAGCATACAGCATGGAAAAACAATAAGATGGTGTCGCAAGTGAGATGGTTTCGTAACTTTATACTGACAAAATTATTCGTATTATTTACGGAAAAGGTTTTTTAATATACAATTTACCTTAATATCATTGAAGAACACGTAAACACCTTCCTGGCGTTTTTTGTTGAGCGGATAGCCATAGAGATTTTCATCAAGGCCATACTCCCGGTCGTTGTGCACAGCTTGAACGGGAGAGGTTTCAGGGACATAAAAATGCCTTCTTTACTTAATCCCGTCATCTTAATTCCTGTGAGAATTTATGGGATGTATAGGACAAATACGTTTGCGCTGCACAATAGAGAATATGTAAGCTGCAGCAATTTAATGACATGCTTTCAACATCCTGGCACCAAATCCGTGAGGTTTTACGGATTTATCTGAATTTCTAAGAAATGGTTTTAAAGAAAAGAATGCAAATAACATATTTATATGCACATATATTTACGTTAGATCATGTAATGCTTTTGTCATTGTAAAAACTGGAATTTTCATTAAACTGGAATGAAATCTGCACTTGTAAGTATTTTCACTGACAGACCTTTACAAAAAAAATTGAATGGCCAACTAGATATAAATCTAGGAGAGTTTACGATGGAAGGACTTGACGCAGTATTGAAAAATAATTAAAAACAGAAAAGCTGCAGATCTTAAATAAATAGCCTGTGATGTTAAGAGGACAAGAAATGTTGACGACATATTTCTCTGATTATGCAATGCTGTCCATAAACAAATCCCAGTAGAAAAATCGAGAAAAGGCAGTATCCTTTACTTTCTCAAGAAAGGTGAACTCGGAATCATTAAGAACTATAGTAGCTTAATTCTTACTGCTATTGCTGCAAAAGTTTATAATGACTTGCTTCTCTATGGAATCAGACCCTAAAGTAAGAAAATTCTTGGGAAAAATCTGAACAGCTTGCAAAGAAATCATTCTACACTCTCAATGATTATGATAATCCGTTAAATCATCGAAGGTGAACAAACAAAGATTCTTGAGACAACTTTCCAGAAGAAAAATAGAGCGAATACTACTTTCATGTGGTTTTCCTAATGACTTTGTTAAGACTTTAATGATGCTTTACAAAAAACACGAAAGCTGCGGTTTGTTCATCCGATGGAGATTCTAACTTCTTTGACATTGTCACCAAAGACTTGCAAAGAAATTCCTTTGCACCATATTCATTTATACTCAGCCAAGATCACGTACTTCTAAAATCTATAGATGTAATTAAAGAAAATGTTTTCACTTTGAAAAAGGCAAGAAGAAGACTAAAACCCACAGAAACTATGGCAAATGCAGGCTACGCCGATGACCTAGCACTTCTCTTAAATTCCCCAGCTCTAAAAGAATCCCTAATACTACTTCTTCTACTGTTAGCCTATACCAAGAAGAAGGATGCATTCACCTCTATATGAATGCACATAAATGAGTACATGTTTGAAAAAAAGTAGCCATCTCCTCTCAAAATCGGAAACGTCATAAATTAGTAAACTTATTCACTGACCTCGACAGCAACTCTGGAGAGTGATGTATACATTTATTGAAGGCGTAGAATAATTTTGACAAGTAATTAACCAAATTGAAATCTGATCTATCCAACACAAAAAATGATATATCTTCTAAGCTATAACTATATCCATTCTACTATATGGATGCATCACATGGACACTATCAAATCTCACAGAGAAAAAGGTGGATGCAAAGAATGATTAGTGCTGTTTTGAACAAATCCTGGAAGCAGCACCCAATAAAACACCTCACACACTATTCAACTATGACATGTATTTGCATTGCGGAAAAAGCAAGCTCTTATAGACTATCGCATGTGGACGTGCCAGTATTGACCTACCAACAAGGGCTCCTTCTTTTCCGGACGCATACAATCAGTTCTAGTCATTTTTCGAAAGAAAGGGCTTGTATATAATTATCAACTTTTTGTCTTTTAGTCCACTTGTCTAAGTTCCTTCCTTGTCCATTTTAAGAACGATGCAGAATATATTACAAGTGGGACTACCAAGTTGTTTATTTCTTTGATAAGATTTCTGAAGCAGAGTTTTGTTTCAAGAAGTTTTCTTATTCTTCAGAGGTAATATTTTATTATTTTATCTTGTGTCTGTTTGATGTGACCAACTTCCGTATTCCCAGGTACTTTTTAGTTTTTATTCTCTCTATTATTATTATTATTATTATTAACAACTCATTAGAGCTTTTCACATCAGCGGTAGTCGATGGTTTTTCACTGGAGTCTGAGTTGCAGCAAAACTACTCAAGTCTCCAGAACTCTTCTTTGTATTCTGGCAGTTATCAACAATGCTGTCGTTTGGAATTCTCACCACTCGTCCGTCAACTTCCAAGTCCTCTTGTCCCTTTAGCAATCCTTTAGTTACTGTTCCAAACGCACCAATTACAATTGGTATAATTGTCACCTGCATGTTCCACAGTTTTTTCAATTCCCTTGCAAGGTCGATGTACTTATCCCTCTTTTCACATTCTTTCAGTTTTATTCTGTGGTCAGCCGGGATAACAAAGTCGACTATTTTGCTAGTTCTTTTTTTTTTGTTGTTGTTGATTATTATTAATTCTTCTGGCCGTGATTAGGTAATCCGTTTGTATGTTAAAGTCCCATAGGAGTTTATCCGTGGCATTTTCTAGGACAGGTGCTGGGTTGTGCATATACCATTTGTTAGTATGGTCGAATTTAAGTTTCTTACACATTTCCCAATGAATCACCTTGCCGACACAGTCGTGTCTCGCCTTATACTCCCTCTGTGCTAATTTGCTGCATTCGCTTATTATATGATTGATGGTTTCCTCTCTGTGATCACATAGCCTGCATTGCTATTTTGTTGAGTCTTATCTATTCTCGCTTTGATATGATTGGTTCTTATGGTGCTGTCTTGTGCTGTTAATTATCACTCGGTCAGGTCGTCTGATCTGTATTAAATGATTTGTTTCAATATCAAAATCTTTGAGAATTTAATTCATTTCATTCTCTTTGATGGAGCTTGGTTTGTGTATATAGCATTTAGTAGCATAATCAAATTTGAATTGCTTACACAATTCCCTCTGGACTACGTTTCCCATCCAGTTATGACTAGTTTTATACACCCTTTTCGTAAGTTTGTTACACTCACTCACGTGAATAATCTTTTCGTTTTTGTCACCAGATAACTTATACTTGCAATTCTGTTGCCTGTTATCGATTTTGGCTTTAATATAATTGGTCCTTATGCCGTTGTTTTGTGCTACTTTTACTTGAGATTTGACTTATGTAGCAATATCCAGGCCTTATCGTTAGGGATTTCGTTAGCTTTTCGCTTGAAATATTCATACAGTGTTTTTTTCAGTTCTTTTTCCTTGTTTTTGTTGTTGTTATGTTTGCCTCTATGTTATCACTGTTGTCCCTGGCAACTGTAATTTGTCTTTTTTGTCTCTTTTAATGTTGTTTCCGAGTCCTCGTTTTAATGCATCTATGATATCCTCAATGCTGGTAAATTTTCTCTCCTTCTTTTCGTAATACATATAGTCTCTTTATGTCATCTCTCGGATAAAAAGCTTTGTGCATTATCAACTTTCTTGCCCTTTAGTCCATTTTCTGAGTACCCACTTCATCATTTTAAGAATAGTTCTGAGTAAGTGACAACGAGTACAGCCCAAGTGTTTATCTCTTTAATAAAAAATTCTGCGGCTGAGTTTGGTTTTGAGAAGTTTTCTTGTTCATCTTAGATATTCCTTTTTTTCTTCTCGTCTTATTTGATGATAACCACTTCCAATTTTTCTAAATACTTATAATTTTCCTTTTCTCCAAGCGTTCTGAGTCTATCTTGATTTAGCAGTTCTATTTCTTCGAGCATATGATTTTTTAACATTTCATTATGAGCTTGGCACATTTTTCAATCCCAAATTCCATTCCACTATCCAGGCAGCATAATCGAATTTGTTGTATAAGAGTTTCCAATTCTTTTTCGTTTTCCGCAAACAGCTTGATACCATTTATGCACTAAAGGCAGCTAATCTTTTTTTGTCATTTTGTTAATATACAGGCCTCAGTGCACTTCCTATGTATATAATTGAGTGGTATCATTACTATAACAAAAATAATTGTGGAGGAGCATCTCCCAGGAATATTCCTCTCTGGATTTCCACCAATGCTGCTAATGATTTTCTCTACTTTTGATCCAACTTTCCAGTTTTTCATGGCCTCTGTGATTGATTTTATGACATTTTCGAATATCTTGTACAGGATACAATCCAGTTTTGCGGGACCATATAATAGGTAGTTTTGTTGTCAATCCACACCATGACAACATTTTTCCTCCTCACTTTCTTCTTGTAGATGTACTGATAAATTACAGTAAATCATTTGTTACTCTTTTTCACCAGTGGCATACTTTTTGTTCTTCTGGAAACAGTCTGTGGAATACAAGCGAATAATAGATTTGTACCTCTATCAGTACTGTTAGGATTTTCCATATTACAGGCAGACACATTTTTCGTCTATAGTTGCTGGAAATGGTTCCTTTTCTGGAGATCTTTCTGGATCAGGGTTGTTTTCCTCTTAGTCATCCTTTCAGGTATCCTTGCTTCTCCCAAGCATCTACACAGTTCAACAGCCAGTCTATCATGGCCGCACATGAAATTTTAAATCAGAATCTATATACGCCATCATGGCCTATCGTTTTCCACTTCGGTACTTTCATGAGTGCTACTCTGAACTTTCCTTTTCTATGTCCGACTCTGGGCCTTCTTCGAGACCTAGTAATTATTCTCCCATGTTATTTATCTAATCAGCCTTTCTGTTATGTTCTCTCTATTTCAGTATTTTACTTTAAAATAATTTTCCTTCCTTTGCATCAACTTATTGGTTTGTCCTCGTCCATTCACAACTTAATGGTTGTTGGGTTTTTTTTTTATATTTTGGACAGTCCTGTTTTTATATATATTGCTTGACCCTTTCTCAGTACTTTTGAGTCTCTCTTCTTTCACCAATATCTTTTGATTTATATCTTCTCATTCTATTATCAGAATTGTCTACTCTTTTGCTTTGGTCTTTTCATTCCAACGTATCTCAGTGTTTTCCTTCTTAAACATTTCCACCTGTTGTTACATTTCCTTATCTCACCTTCTACCCTAATTTCCCATCCAGGTTTAGTATTTCTATTTATTTTTATAAATCCGATTTTATCACAGACTAGTTTTGCGCTGACAGAAATTGGCTTGCTTAGTTCAGTGATGTCACTTGTTGGTGTATTTGGTGTTAATTTATATACCTTCTTCAGTTCTCCCTTGACTTTCCCAAGTGGTGTAATGGTTATCGTCGCAGGAATTGGACACGGCGACACGAGTTCAAGTCCTGGACGAGACCGATTGCATTTCACATAGCACTAATACCCTTGGGAAAGGTATGAATCCAATTATTCTCCCTCCAGCTATGGGTAAATAGTAGGGCAGAATAGGTTCTTCAGCCTTGGTGAGGCAACTGGTCTAGGAGAAGGAAAACTCTGAATTCAAACCTGTTAAACTCCGCTTAAAAATTGACCTTGTGTCATATCCTGCCCGAGCGGAGGGGTTGGTAAATAGTACCTTGACTTTCCCAAGTCTTGTTTCCGGATAGATTATAATGTATCCTTCTTTTCAGTCATGATTTTCTCTAATAACCTTACGTTTATATTCTTTTCTTTTGTCACTATTTGATTTTTAGTACTGGTATTTGTTGTTTTTTAGTTTTCTGTATTTTACGTTTCAATACGTTTAGGAGGCTCTTGCTTTTCAGTATTTAGGGTGTTGATTCTAGTAGAGGTATCTTGTTTATATTTTTCACTATTTATTTCTCTACATATTTCTAATATCTTAAGGTCAGGAAACCATCCTTATTTTCTAGCTTAGTCAGCAACTCTTAGTCTTGTATTAAATCTAGCGGACTCTGCCCAAATTTCTATCATTCTATTCCTATAGCAGCTTTGAGTAAGATTGCTTTAAAATCAACTGTGAAGAGCATTTTTTTAATTTCTTGTCCATTCTTTCTATTACTGTCACTCAGCTGTTGCTTTGTTCGTTGTTTGTTAGCAAAAAATTAGAACAACTAATATTCGCAGGTTACCGACTCGATACCTCATGCTATCTATCATGGTAATACTGGTCGATCATAGCACTTACAAGCTTGGAAATCAGTTGTTGACGGGGGAAAAATTCTTACGCAATCATCTTGCCGAAAACTACTATGAGTTAGTGGGAAAGGTTTTTAAAAGTCTACTGGAAGCTATGTGCTTATATGAGTATAAAGGTTCACTTTTTACATAGCCCTCTTGATAAAATTCCGGATAATGGCGGCTATATGAGCGATGAGCAAGAACAATTTCATCAATGAAAGAGCGCTACCTGGGACGGTGGGACAAACGAAGGACGGTTGACAACAGGAACATAAAAATGCCCGAAATAACATTGAACATGACTGACAATCAAAAAACAATTCACCTTAGTTCTTATGTTCACGAAGGTTTTAATTCTGATGTTACCTTAATAAATGATCTGATGAAAATACTTTTAGGTCATGGCATATTCAATCGTGATATTATTAAAGACTCAGGGTTTGATTGTAATTGCAAAAACAATACTTTACAGTAAGCAAACCAATATTTGTTGGTTTAAATACAAATTGAGAGGTTTCTAAGAGTTTACTTTGGGAAATACTGCCATCGGTCAATGTGATATATACCGAAAACAAATAAAAATGCTTTTTTTTTTCAAAAATAAGACATTTTAGAAAAGCAAAAACGGTAGCTAAGTCAGTTCATTTTCAAATTCAGCACCCTCAAATTAGCTAAAAATGATGTTTGGTACCTCGACACCTTTTTGATTTTTTTGTTGAACAGTATTATCTGTGAGCCTGTATCAGATGTAACACTGACGCAGGATACTGAAAAAATAGTTCAGGTTTAGATCTTCAATAGCTACTCAAGGTGATCTGTGGTGCATGGATTGGCTTATAACTAATGCTACTATTTAGTTGTATGAACCCGAGCCATTTTGTGCTATTCGATAAAGCTGAATCTTTGCATACCGTTTCACATATATTCCGAACTACTTTAACAATCCCTATCTGCCACTTTCGGTTTAATGACATTTTAACAAATTTTCGTCAACTAACTTGGAGACGGGAAGAGGACAATGTTTCTACGAGAATTCCTCTCCTTTTCATATTCTTAAATATTCCATATAATAATTTGTCTAATACACACACACACACACACACACACACACACACACACACACATATATATATATATATATATGAAAGAAAACTTAAATTCTTCTTCAATATTTCGGTAGAGAATTTTTGAAATATTTTGAAACAAGTAACAAGTTCAGTATATCAACAAAGATAAATTTAAAACGTTCGAGGCTTGTTTTACCTTAGTATGCACATATGTTCCATGTCTACTTCTACCGTTGAGCCTATATTCCAAACTATATTGAACATCCCTAATTGTCACTTTTTGTAAAAAGTTCTAATCTCATGACTTGATGAGGGCAAAGTAAACTGCTATTACTAAAATTTCACTGTTGTTCGTATTTTTAAATTTAACAACAATTTCTTTTCTTTTCTTTTCTTTTTTTGGCAAGGAATTTCGGATATATATGTACTAAAATAAAAATAAAAAAGATTAACTTTTATTTGTATTTAAAATTATCAAGGTTCTTGGGCTAAACTGACAGTTATCAAGCAGCGTTGACAGTCGGTCTAATTTATCTTTATTTTGATCTATATATGACATCAAGGATTTTGACCATTCTTTAATGATAAATATAACAAACTCTCTCTTATATATATATATATATATATATATTCAAGCTAATGCCTTTTGGACAGATTTGAATCTTACTCTTCTCTCCCAAATTATTAGTAAATAGTAAAGCGCTCCTGACTCTTTAGCATTTGTTAGTCAACTCTCCTAGAAGAAAAACCTGAGTAATGTTGGTCGATATGCTCTTTAGCACATTGGTACAGCATTCATCGATCATTAATTAATCCCAAAAGTGTAGCCCGTTCTATACTAACTGTGTAGGTACTTCATATAACTCAACTGTTGGGCTCTCAAACGTCTAGTTAAATATACATACATACATACATACACACACACACACACACACATATATATATATATATATATATATATATATATATATATATATATATGTGTGTGTGTGTGTGTGTGTGAAAGATAAAACGATGGTGGCTGAAGCTTGATAGTTTTAAATTTTCTCATGAAATGTTTAAAGTCATGCTCAAAATCATCGATAATTTTTCATCACCACATTTTCTCAACATACATTTTATATATACGTGTGTGTGTGTGTGTGTGTGTAATTTGTTGATATTTGGTTGTTTAATTATGATCATAAACAAGTCGTACTGTTAGCATGGATTTCACTGACTTAGTCTCTCGTCATTCGTGCTTATCATCCATAATTCCTGGCCGGTGTTCCAGACTACATCCTATGTCTATACAGAGCCGTTGTTAGTAGTTCCTCTTGGTCAGCCAACAACAGCACGTGCACGGGAAGAGAACTTCTCTCACCTGTCCATCCTTGAACCTCCAGCAATGTCATGTATGTCTTGTTCGTCTTATTTTAGAGATAGGATTTAAGTTGTCGTACAGCTGCTGTTTCGCGGGGTTTTGCTTCCAGGATTTTTTCATTATAGTTCTTAGCATTCTTGTGCAGTTCTCATTTTCCTTTTTCTCGATACGCTTTGTTAGAGTCCATGTGGTGCATCCAAAGTAGTATTGACAAAACCGTTGCCTTGAAGAAATTATATTTTATTTTGTTGGATAGGTGAGACTTCCATATGATCGATAGCCTATCGAAGGCAGTTGACAACTTCACAAGGCACATACTGATGACGTTTTCAGTCGATGAGTCGCTACTACCGATTTACATGAACTTGTCCTCCACTTTCAGAGAACTGTCATTTAGAGTCGAAATGTCTCCTCTTTGATTAACTCATGTATTCCATTTTGCCTGCACGTAGGTATAATTATTACCATCTCGTCTATTTATCGATATATTTGGAATTTTGGGGTGAAACATTTTGGAATGGGATGCAGAAAATGTGATTTTAGCTAAGTCCATGGATAGTGCCATTAAAAGTGAAAAAACATTGTTTAGTAATGAGCTAGCAGCGTTCGAAAGTTTTCTTGAATCTTTTAAAATTTGTTGACCAGTAAACCAATTTTAAGTTTGTAGAACTAAACAGACAGACACACACACACACACACACACACACAAATATATATGTATGTGTAGATTTAATCATAAATAATTTCCGACTTAGTGTAATTTATATGAGAAAAATTTGAGAATGAAATTATTTTAGTCAATCGTATATTTTAATCATCTGTCAGTTATCAACTGGCTTTTTTATTCCTTTCATGTAAAATTTCGCTTGTTTCACATCCAAGAAGTTTTCAACAAACGTTTTCATACGATCTTCTTGAATGATTTTTGTCATGCAGAGTTTTTTGTAGAGAAAGAAAAATATGAAAATCACTTGGTGCAAAGTCTGGTCAGTGTGATGTTTGAATCAAAGTGATCAACGTAAATCCTATATTTTTTCCGAAAAGATTGTTGCTGAATGTGGCCTTGCGTTATCTAGAGAAGTCCAACGTTTCTCCCATTGATGCGTGCGGAGCGTTTTATTATTTAATTTTCATGCAGATGTGGCTGCTTCTTGAGAGTAAGTCTGCATTAAGCGTATGATTGTAGTTTAAAAACACACAATTAATTATACTCCAGTGATCCCATCATTCACACAAATTAACTTTTCAACTCTTTGTGATTGGCTCCGGAGATTCATCTTCGTCTATCAGCTGCCTTTTGCGTTGAAAATTCTTATAAGTCACCCATTTTTTGGCCCCTGTAATGATACTCTCGAGAAACGATTATCAAATCCTCTATCTGGACAGATGATTTGTCACAATAGTTATGTGATCTTTCTTATCATTCTCACTCTTCCGGTCTTTTTCATGTAGAAGATTCTGGATTGGGATGTGCTGCGGTCAAGTGCTAATGCACGAGATATTTTGCGTGGATTTAACTTCACTAATTTTCTTAAAGCATCGTCATCGAGGTCTGATGAAGGTTTTGATCTGAGTTCATCTATGACGTATTTCCAGAACGAAACTTTGGCGGTCTCTAATGATAGTTTGGCCATAAACATGACTTATTTTCTCGACTGCTTCTGATGCATTTCCGTCATTCTTTTACTCCCTCAAGATAACATGTCGAATATATACGCTCAAAGTCTCTATTGTTGGGGTTTAAAATCAGAGATTGAATTATGATTCACGCTTATTCGCCACTGAAATGAAAATAACGATGAAGGTAGATCTTAATCAGATTATTTCCGGTTATGTTTAAACAATGGAAGTTTTAAATGCGTAGATACACCTTGCATTATATCTTTATAACTGTTAAATCTTTACTCCCATAGAATTTTATATATGTTAAATCTTTACTATTATAGAATTTAGACATCAGCTTATATCTCATTGAATAATTAATGTCGAGCTTGATAACGACTCAATAATGATCTAAGTTATTTAATTTATCATCCACGGTTTGACACATGATTTATATCTCAACCAGGAAGAATTCTACTCCTGAGGAAATCTTCGAATTTCGTAGGGGAATTGGGACCAGAGATTGATGAAATCAAACTGTTAAAGTATTGGTCTTTCAGCAAACTCCAATTTTGCCTTTTAAGTCAGAAAGTTTGAGAAGAACGGAATTCTATTTTTAAATTTAGCGATGTAATGTTTGGTAATCAATGGAACATAATTATGATTTTAGTATGGTGTGTAGTGTTTGCTATTCAAGTTTATGATTAATTGAAGTGGAGAATCCCAGAGGTGTAGTGACAAATGTGCTGGATATCGACATTGTAGTATGATGCATTGAACATTGAAAGCATAATTTTAAGAGTGTTATGCAAGGGATTTATCCTTTTCCAGGAAACACTTTTTTTGGTGAGGTTGGTAGGTTTTTTCCCATCTATCATGAATTAACTCTGCGGTAATATCAAATATAAATAAGGAAAAAAAATGAATCATTTTTACAAGAAATCCTCCTTAAACGATCAATACAACTGAACATTTACCTTGCTAAACACTCCTACAATATTCCCATACACAAATACACCCGTACAGATTTATATTTATTAAAAGTTAATTTTCATCTAAAACAAAAGTACGATTCAATAAAAAGAGATTGAAAGAATACGTACGGTTAGAGTGAGAAAAAAAAACCCGCACCAAATGTTCAAATCTGTTAAATTCAACGTCATTTTGGGGATTGTTGATGTTTTGTGGCATATCAACCTTTGTAGGTTATTTAATAACAAATTCACTATATAGATACAGTAGTAGTCGAGGACGACCGGAAGACTCTCTTTTCAATAGTTACTACACCGATGTGTAAGGGAAGGCGCTACTCCTATCCCTGGATATATAAATATTAAGAACGAATTTTTTGATAACTTTATTTTAAAACAAATTGTTTGGTTTGATTTGATTTCACACAGCTAAATTGTTTCAAGTATTTTTATCTGTCACTAATAATTCTATTTTGTATTAATCCTTTGTTTGGACACGGCAAATAACTTTAAGTATTCTACATAACACAACTATTTCTGTTTAATATTTCTCATGAGTTTGCACACACTTGAAAGGTTTTAATCATTGCAATTTATTTTTTTTACGTATTCTTATGAAATGTAAATGATTTGTACACTGCTCTATAGTTTCAAATAACTAATAATACGAGTCCCTACTAAATGATTGAACAGTTTTTATTCATCCCAAAGATTTGACCTTACAGTTTCGACAAACCAGATCAGAGGGGACCTAGAGGTAATGCCAATGAAGGTAATGTTTACTTTAGTTTGGTTTAATATTATATTAACCATAGATATAAACATGTCTATTTCAAACAATTCAGTTTCGCATAATTACGCAGTTTAGTTCTATTTGATCTATCGATAGGACCTTATTAGCTGCTACCACTATGGGCCAGAGACGGCCTGGGAGCAATGGCAATAAAGGGGTACTCTGCATTTCCCAAAGCCCCATTATTACTGGAACCTTACCACCAGAATGTTTAGTCTCAGCTCTAGGACACTCATTGCGAGAGTCTTACTCTTCTACTGAGATGCTGTTGAAGTATTCTACAGCCCCTGCCAACTGGGCCAACCCATGAAGGAGTACTCAACATTTTCCAAAGCTTTAAGACGGGAGCCTAACAAAAAACAGTTGCATAGCTTTTATTGCTGTTTATTTACAGCTGATTTTATATTTTTAGGCACTCCTGGCATAATAGTTTTTGTTGAAAGAAGTTGACTCGCTTATCCGAGTTCAAAACCTGAACGAGACTGTTTGCTTTTTATATAGCGGAAATCAACTTGGGGAATATTTGAATCCATCTAATCTCCAACCAGCTAAGGGCAAATAGAAAGGCAAAGTAAGTCTGGTCTAGAAAAAGGGCCTCTGGATGGAACCCATAAGGAAAAAAAATAGAAATACCAATTGCTAAAATTTATAATAAAACCATATCAGATATACTTTCATGGACCATAAAAATACCAGAAATGTGCCTTAACCTCAACAAATAAAATAAAACAAGTACAAGACTTCTATACTTCCAGGATATATTTGAAAAAAAAACCAAGAAAGCTATCTCAAATATTCATACGTCTTCACGTTTGGATCAAGATCAGTAAAGGCAACAGGATGTGCAGAATAATGTATTTGGATAATAAAAACGAAGAACCCTTTAAAAGAAACTTCAATCTTCAATGCAAAGATTTCTACGATAGACATGGCACTAAAAATAAAAAGAAAACATTCAAGAACCCAATATTGATAAATCATTATGAAAATTAGATTCATTATCTAATAGTAAGGTAATAGTACTATGCTAGGTCTCAAGTTACTCAGGAATTTGAGAAAGATTCAACCACAAAATCGTTTCAAAAATATCCTTGAAAAAATTGTACGGGCCTAAAAAGTGGAAGAAACAATTACATCCAACAACAATGGCAAAAACGTTGGATCAATAATACTAATAATAAACTTCGCTCTATCAAACCGATCATAGAAGAATGGAGAAAAAGTGAAAGAAGCGCAAAGAAAGAGGAAGTAATACAATCTTGACAAAATATAGGCCACACTCATCTCTTCCATTCAGACTTACTAAAAAGGAGAAGATCCACCACAGTGCCCGATATCACAGTGAAACACGGCTTCAATAAATGCGCACACCAAGCTCCTGAAGGTCATAAATGCAATAAAGAAAATGATATGAAGAAACTATCAGAAAATACAGAAATCGACAAACTACTTTGGTATTTTAAAGAAGTGGATATATATATATATATATAGGACTACAAAACAAGACCATTTACATTTTTTCTCGTATCCAAATAATTCCTTGACAAACAAAAATATTTACTAAGAAATTATTTGCTAATAACTTACATACACAAAAGGGCTTTGTGTTAAATAACCCAAAAGTGTTAATAACCCACATAAAAAAACTTGAAATTAAATAGCCCACAAGTGTTATGGTATCATTAAACCAAATAATTAACCAATCAACGATTTATATTTCAACATATTCTTCGCCAATGCACCTTATTTAGAGGTGACTATTAATTATATAAATCTATCATTGTACATCGACAAATTTTCATTAAAATCTTCTTAAAACTTAACTACTGGTTCCACTGTCATGACATGGCTTTATTTATCCTACTATAATTTTCTTTAAATACATCTCTGCTAAAAGTAAATTTGACAAAGCATTTTCAAACGAATAAATAAATATTTTTTTCTGCCAAGTTAAAACCAAGATAGTGTCATTTAATCTTGCTAGTTAAAGGATATTTTGCTTCAGAGAAATTAAGAAATGGTGTTTTTAATTAGTGCGCTAAAAGCTTACAGTTAATGAATCAATGGAGCCAAAAAGGTTGATTCAGAAAAAAAAAAAACTGAAAAAAAATGATAGTTTAAATTATTCTAATAGTAAAGTATTGATTAAATTCTGATAGAAAAAGAAATTTAAAAAATTTTTTGCGTTTTCTAATTGGAAGATAAAATTATTTTTTCCTTTTTTTTACGAAAATCAATTTCATGAATCTGTTCCCAAGACATCTAAAACTGATTTGAACAACTGCGGGGTTCTGAACTCTGATAATATATGATACATTATACACATCTAAAGTAACACTGAGGGTTAATATGCTTGTGAAATAAATAATTGCAATGATGATAAAATAAATTAAGTGTATACTAGAGAGTAGTATACTCTGTTGGGTGTTGGAGCTCGTGGCGTAATGGTTTTCGTTGTAGGATGTTCATATGTTTTTCTGAGTTGAAATCCTGAACGAAGCTATTTGGTTTTCACATAGTGCTAATACCCTTGAGATTTATTTCTACTCAACCGTTCTCCCTCATGTACGGATAAATATTAGTACTTTTTTATTGTATAAGAAAAGAAAGACTTGGACGCATACATGCTCCACTGTGACATTGTAGAAAATAAGTTCGAACTCCGGTCGCGCAACTACGTTCACATTAGGACTTAATACCCTTGAGAATGATGTGAACTATTTTATCCAACCCCACCAGCTTTGGGTTAAAAAGTACCACTGCTGTTCTTCGATAAGGATGATTTTGAAATTAAATAACCATTTAAGGTTTATATGCCATGAAAAACAAAGAAAAAACCATCGAAAAAAGTTTTCTTTTTTTATGTCAGTCTCATTTGTATATCATTGTAATATTTAACCTTTACTCTCCAATCGACATTTTCTTTTATTTTTATCTTCAATGATCATGACAAATCAGTACTTTACCGAAGCTAAACATAACATTATATTATTAAACAAACAATAACTTTACATAATCTTGCAGAAAATTCAGAAGAAACTACATCAGTAATATAAATATAGACGAAGAATGTATCCACTTCCCTAACTTCTACACATAAAGTGACTCAATAATATCGGTCATAGAATTACATATCTGAGCATTTTAGAGCAAAAGAAAAAAATTCGACTCAACGATAGATAACATGCTTTCATTAATCCATGTTCTACTTGAAATAACAAAAATAGATGGTTGTTTGTTTGTTTGGGTTTCATGGCATATCAACCTTTGTAGGTTATTTAATGCCAAATCCATTTTTAAACAAATAAACAGTTCTATTCGAAACAATTCAGTTTAGCATAAGTACACAGTTTAATTGTCAAAAACATTTCTATTTTAAGCTATTCAGTTTACTCGAACAGTTTTAATTAAAAAAATTCTGTTTTGTATATGAATAGATTTTGTTTACACACAGCGTAATGTCAAAACAGTTCTATATCAAACAATTCAATTTAGCGTAAGTACTGTTTCAATGTCAAAAACAATTATATTTCAAACAATTTAGTTTAGCAGACAAAAACAATTCAATTTGAAGCAATTCAGTTCACCAAAGGTACGCAGTTTAAGTGAAGTACACAGTTCAAATGTAAAAATAGTTCCATTTCAAGCAATTCAGTTTAGCATATCTACACAGTTTAGTTCTGTTTGATCTATAGATAGGACCATGTCAGGTGTTACCACTCCAAGCCAGTGGATCTGGGAGTGATGGCAATGAAGGGATACTCCACATTACTCAAAGCTTAAGCATTACTGAGGCGTCACCATCAGATAATTTAGTGTCATACCCAGGACACTCATTGGCGGCGGGGATCTTAACACTCAGCAGAGAAGCACTTGGTGTATACTACAGCCCCTGTCGACTGGCCAGTAAAAACGGATGATACTAGCTATGATTTATTACCAAATTCTACAGCACTTAAGATTAGCTGGCTGTATCCTCTACAGAGGAGTAAGACCGCTTAAAGTATCGGGAAATGTAGAGTGGAAGTACCTGTTTGGGTCCAAACTATGGGCTAAATAGATCTGCTTGAGAATTATTTGTATGAATTATTGTAACATAGTCTCACTGACACGGCATCTTCTCGAACATCAATTGGTGTTAATTTTTTCTCAAATACAAGACGGACCTGTTGTTTCTTTAGATACGAACAGTTAATTTTTTGACCACAACATTTCATACAGGAGCAGTCATCGAAACACGAAAGAAAGATCGAATGAATGATGTACTTGCGTCATAGAAAAGCTATTAAATTCGGTGGTAGTAGACGAAAACAAAATTACAGCATCGCTTTTCTCCCCCGACCGGTCTTCGCCCCCAGAGGGCTGGAATCTCTGAACTCAACCAACTATCTCCAACTCTGAACTCTGAATTGCCCAAACTAAAATAAATAACTCTCATTATATGATGTATTAATTATTCTCATCGTCTACTAATGATGATAAGAACATCTCATTAACTTTTTGTGTCACGTCATCTTCAAAAGTCAGTCAACAGAATGTTTACTGTTTAAAATTCGGTCCATAACAATGATTTCAAAATAAATCTCCTGAATGTCGTCCTTGGTGATTTGTGGAAGGGTTTTTGTTGTTTTGTTTTTTTTCGTTTGGGTTTCGTTGGTTGTTGTATCTGACTCCCATTTTCTTTCTTCTTTTTCCCACCTTAATTCTTGGTTTCTTCTGAGTCTATAGAAGGCTGCAAAGGAATACTTGAAGGAAGGAAAAAATTCCCCAATATACCTTTTAAATATTTATTTTTTTCTGGGTTCAAAAACCATTCTGACGGTGAAGAAACTCTTTCTGAATTCAATAGAAAGGGTCACGTCTACCAGACAAGGTGTTGAAATATACTAGTCGTCTCCAGTGGTTGATAAGTCCAAAGTCGGTGATCTGATATTGTTCGTTTCGGCTCACTAAATACGCTAGTCGCTTTCGGTGGTTGATAAGTCCAAATTGGGAGGCGCCTGTGGTGTAATGGTTATGGTTGTAGGAAATGGACACGGCGACACGAGTTCAAATCCTGGACGAGACTGATTGCATTTCACATAGCACTAATACCCTTGGAAAAGGTATGAATCCAATTATTCTCCCTCCAGCTATGGGTAAAAAGTGGGACAGACTGATTTCTTCAGCCTTGGTGAGGCAACTAATGTAGGAGAAGGAAAACTCGGAATTTAAACCTGTTAAACTCCGCTTCAAAATTGACCTTGTGTCATATCCTGCCCGAGCGGAGGGGTTGGTAAATATGATAAGTCCAAATTAGGAGACTTTTAGAAAGCTTGTTCCGGCGGTATCGGCTTGCTAGCTACAGACATGGTGACACGCTACTAAAACTAATCAGCCATGAGTTTGCTACTTGCGGCCGTGTGAAAGAGGGTCCTTTCTGTCCTAGGTGTCTTGCTAAAGTGAGATCAAATTTTTCCTTTTCGCAGGGACGTTTCTTTGGGGGGGGGGCATGCATTGCCTCTACTACCTGATATGGGCTTCTGGGAATTTCTGCACTTTTTTAATTAATTTATTTATTTTTCATTTTCTCATCACTACACCACCAATCAATTCGAGATACAGCTAATCGTGGGACACGTGCACGTATATGACCTTCGCGACTTCCACTTCCACTAAAAGTTCTTTGCTATCTCAAAAACTATCACAACAAATAAAATACTTTAATATTATTGATTATTATCCTTAATTGTATTACGATACAAATAACTGACAGCATATAAAAATGTGAAAAATCTAATAAGAAAATACACAAATAAATAAATAGGAACATTCAATGCACACATTATGTCATAATTTATTGGCATGAAATAACCACATTAGGCTTAATGTGCCATTAAAATAAACCAATCCGTTAAATAATTCTATAACATAATGCTAGGGTGAGCAAAGATTTAGTCACACTTTAGTAACGTAGGGGACACCTCGAGTAGTGTAATGATTAGCAAGCTTAACTAGCAAACCTGCAAGAGTGAGTTCAAGTTTCATTGGGTGCCTTATTCATACTGCCTTGTAGCTCATCTAAGCAAAATGCTTAGTTAATTACAACTTTAATAACGTAAGAGACACCTCCAGTAGTGTAATGATTAGCAAACTTGACTACTTTAGTAACGTGAGACATAATTCAGCAACGCCAGTTGCTTTTACGAAGTCATGAATTTGACCAAACAGTCTGGACAGTGAGATACCGGGTTTCCTCCATTCGCCGTATTTTCCTCGATGCGTTATCACGGCTTTGTAATCCATGTTATTCGGCATAGCTGAGCTTGCCGGATCGTCGAGGTTATATAGTAACCCTAGGAAACTTTATTGAATCACCTGATTACTGTATTGTTCCCAACTGTGCCTTTAGCTTTCACACAACAAATGTTTCGGGATGCTTTCGAGGCGTTATGGCCCTGATCGAATTCATTAAAAAATAATCACCAAATATTTATCTGTGCTATTTCCAAATCACATTCGGAATGAAGCAAAGCACATCGTGTCATCGCACCTATTACCACGATCCTACCAACCACACCAGGTACCTCCAACGGCCTGAACCGCATCAGTCGTGTGATAAATGCACCTCGTACTAGCACATACCAAAATATTGCAAATTTTTTTATCACTTATATAGTATAAAATTTCAAAAATTGACAATATCATTCTTGCTAATTAGATAGTATAATAAATAAAACCCTTAATAGGTTATGCGTATTATCAACCATATTAGGTTTTTCTTTTACGAATGTTACCTTCAGCTATCAGAATAAAGCTGTATCATGACAAACTCTCAGAGTATAATTATTTTTCTACTTCTACACACAGAGAGTTGGATAATAAATAATCGCTAATTATATCCATTTTTGAATGTATGATGTTCAACTAGTAATAATAAAGTCCTGGTAAATACGGTTCATAAGAATGTTAACTTTTTTAAATTTTGATATTAGAGGTGCACTTATCACTGGGAGATACTGTAAGTTCAACTTCTCTGCTAATCAGTTAAAATTTAATAAAAAATTCAAAGTAAAAGGTTAAAGTATGATAATGCCATAAAATTCGAGAAAAACATTAAGTGATGACTCTGCAGTTAACATGCAATACGACCTTAAAGAAATGAATCTATATTTAGTTGAAAAAACGTTGAAACGGTTGCTAAAATTTCTAATATTATTTTTTTTTTAAATTAATCGTCATGACATCGTTTAAAAAATAAATTCCCTGATATTATAAGTTTTATTTCTATTTTTCTTCAGTGAAATAAACATTCCAATAAAAATGAATTAATTATTAGCTTTAAAAATAAATCAAATCAGCGAGATTAATAAAACTTTTAGGCGAGGGCAGTTTTGTTATAGAAATTCAAAGATAAAGTTAAATTTAATCTTCATTTTTGTTATTGTATTTATCACACAGATTTTCTTAAGCTGAGTAATTCAGATAATTGCAAATATCAAAAAAGCAAACTAAAAAAACAAAACAAATAATTTTGGTAGTTTCAAGTTAATTTTTTCTATGTTCACGAATATAGAACGGTGGTGTAATGAATACGTTATTTATTCTGTCTAGCAAGGACGTTTCTAAAGACGACAGCATTTTATTACAACTTCAGAAATTTTCAAGAGTCGGTAAATTTAGTGGAGTTCATATGTCATCTGGTTATAAATATTTTGAGTTTATCATTAATTGACTCATTTTCTGTGTTATATTCACAACATCATTAAAAGATTTTGCTCGCTTTTAAAATAATGTAATTTAGGAATTTTGTTAAGTTTGACTCACATGTCTTTAGTTTTTATTTACTCATTAAGCTTTGCTTAGCCGGGTACCCAAAATTCAGGTTACTTATTGATTGAATAATTGATTTTAACTGCATTTCAACTCGTCTAGGGTTATTTTATGCCATTAGGCAAGGGAATTTACCACATTGTACCGTTATAATTAAACTCTGTGTGTATTTTCTAAATATTTTGCGCACAATTCTATAATATTAAGTATTCCAATCTTATACGAATAATCTTCAAACAGATCTATTTAACTTTTACAGGTACTACCACTTCGGATCAGAGTAATAGCAATAAAGAGGTGCCCCACAGAACCCAACTGGAGCTCTACCACCAGATTCAGTTTAGTGCTATACTCAAGACTCTCCTTTTTGGGGGTGGGGTTTTGCAAGGGATACAAACAGTGCATTCAAGGTTTCGCTGACAGAGCAGTCAGATTATTTACTTTAATCGGTTGGTTACAGTTACTGATAACAGTAACTTGTTAGTTATATAACCCTTGTATGTTACATAAAGCTAAATCCTATTTAGATATATATATTAACTACGTATTATTTGTAAACGATGAGTTGGTTGGTTGGTTGGTTGGATATTATGGCATAGGTCATTGTAGGTTATTCAATGCCATATCCATCTCTAAACAAATAATCCGTTCTATTTCAAACAATTCAGTTTAGCATGAGTACTGTTTAATTGTCAAAAACATTTCTTATTCAGCTAATTTAGTTTAGTATAATTATAGATTTTGTTTACACACAGTTAAATGTCACAACAGTTCTATATTAAGCAATTCAGTTTAGCGTAAGTACAGTTTCAATGTCAAAAACAGTTCCATTTCAAACTATTCAGTTTATCATGAGTAAATGTAAGTATAGTTTCATTGTGAAAAACATTTCTAATTCAAGCTATTCAGTTTAGTTAAACAGTTCTAATTGAAACAATTCAGTTTCGCATAAGTATGCAGTTTCGTTCTATTTAACCCATAGATAGGACCTTTATCAAGTGCTAACACTCCGGGCCAGAGTAGAACTGGGAGCGATAGCAATAAAGCTCCAGCATTAGAGGAACCTCACTGTCAGATTGTTTAGTGTCATATACCGGACACTCGTAGCGGGGGGTCCTTACCCCTCTGCAGAGAAGCAGTCGGTGTATTCTACAGCTCCACCCGAAAGGGCAATCAAACGAAGAGTTTGTTGGTAACAATTTTTAAACAAGCCAGAGCTCCTTTGTTCCCACAAAGTTAAATGGTTTCAAGTATTACAATTTAACAACTATAATTCTATTCAACATTATTGATTCTTTTGCACCCAAATGAATAGGTGCAAGTACTATTATGTAATACAAATAATTCAGTTTGACAGTCATTTCTCTGAAGAATCAAATAGTTTATTTATTGAAAATGATTAAATATTTCTAGTTGACTCATAAATGGAACTCTGAGAGTACTATCACTCCGTGCCTTAGTGTACCTGGTAGGGATTGCAATGAAGGGAAGCTTTACATTCCACGAAGCTCCAGAACTGGAGTCTCACCATCAGGTGGTTTAGTGTTGCATCCAGGATACTACTCGTTGGGGAGGGTATTACCCCTCTGCTGAGATGCAGTCGGCGTATTCTACAGCCCCTGCCGACTAGACTGTAAAAAAATTGTCGGTACTAAGTAGTCATTCACTTAAATACCCAACATGATTATAACAGTTAATCATTTATTAAATTCTATTTACATTCATCATTTGAATTTAAATTTCAGTCACCTTAAAACTTCATATTTTGATTATCACAATAGTCAGCACTTATATATCTGAGTAACTTTTTGTGTAAAGTTGAAGCTATGATACTGAATCATTTTCGTTAGATTACCACTAATTTTTCGAACAATAAACACCTCCGTCTAATGTTCTAATTTACTGTAATAACAAATTTGCATTTTTTTTTTTAAATCATCTCTTTCATTTACTCTGAAATTTAAACTATATTACTAGTTTAGTGTCATAGCCAAATTATGACCCTTCTTCAAGGGATATAGTTAGTGTGTTCTAACCCACACCGTTAGAGCCGCACCAATGTAAATCATCTGGAACTAACTGAATCTCAGAAAATAATTAGTTTTACTAAATTGGGTCTAGTTTTCAAGAAAATGGATACCTCTGAAAATTTTTTTACAACAATTCTTCAATCCTGTTAGCAGGTGCTCTAGAATACGCTGACTGCACATTTTCAGGGGGATAAGGCCCCCTCCTCTTCCAACGAGTGTCATAGGTATGGTTCTAAACTGCAGCTAATGCAATCCGGGATCTTTGGAAAATGAAGTACTCCTTTATTGACATTACTTCTTTGTCCACTCCGACCCTGTTTGGTAATATATGTTTTGGTCCCATCGACAAGTCAAATGAATCTGTTTAATTATTTACTAAACATTGTTATAACCTATTTGTAATAACACTGCTATGTTCAAATGATTTATATTAGTAATTCTTGATAAGTAGAATTACTTATGTTACATAGTAATACTTGAAACCATTTACCTGTATACTAACAAATGAATTCGAATATCTTGTTTAAAAGTAATTTACCGACACACTATTCGAAAACAAATCATGCATAAAAAGTCATATTTGGTATTATATAATCCACAAGAGTTGATATGCCGTAAAACATAAATAAACCGACGAACAAATTCATTTTTATTGACAGATGTGGTATTTACGTTCTTTTTTGTTGATGTTTCGTTTACTGCATGTATGTATCTCCTTTGTATTTGTAAAATAGGGAAGATGAAATCAGCCAGTTTGCTTCTGAGTCAGACTGCAATCTAGAAAAATGGCTGCTATCTCTCTACCACTTTTATACCATTCATGGTATAAAACTCAAAGTTACTGCTTGCCCTTCAAGGGTAGATAACTCAGTCACCATCTACGCAATATTGTGATTTCATTTAACATAGAAACAAAACAGAGAGTGAAACCACGCTGCCAAGGAGGTATATACATTTACTACTGGAACTATCAAAGAAAGATTTACAAAATTGACTCTATGCAATAAAATATCTTATGCCTATAATATATACATAAATAAATTAAAATATTTCGATATCCAAACGAGTATAATATGTCTATAAAAGATGAATCAACAGATAAGGCACAAAGTTAATATGATAAATGTTAAAAGTATTTGGGTAACTGCTGCTTTCTGTGTGACTTGACTAAAACTCAATCCTCCGGTGTTCTTGCAAATTGATCCCCCATTATTTACTTGCAATAATATCAAAACATATTTGACATTTTAATTCATTCTTCATCAACAAATACTATTAAACCAAGTTTGCTATATATCTGTTTATATTTAGAATGAGAGAAATAAAAATAAACGACAATGGCTTTTGGGATAAAATTTGGACTCACTTCTGTATCCAATTGTTATCTAAAGATTCATTAATATCTATCTCTGATTTTAGATCTGAAATTGTTCAATCAGACATATTACTATTTACTACACTTTGCTTCGTCTGGCAAACAGGCATTTGATTGCTTCCACTAATAACTGTAGCTAAATGGTCGGCCATTTAATTACTAAACATACTCATCTCATTGCCGCTAATAACGGACGATTTCACCTCTTTCCGACAAAGCATAAATAGTTTAACAGACTGGGTTCTTTAGCCTTGTTTAAGCCACCGGTCTGAAAGGAAAATATTCTAATTCAAATATGCTTTACTTTAGCAGGAGTAATAGACGAGTAAAAGCACCCATTCAATTTTGTTCTTTTTTCTAAAAATATCTATATTAAAAATGTTGTTTTAAATTTAGCACTTACATCTAAAAGTTAAGAACAATGAATCAACAAAAAAAAACATCTATTGATTATATATTCTTATATCACGAAGAGAAATCTAACAATAATTTTTCTAATTTATTTCAATGGAAATTCCATCAATTTCTGGGAGAAGAATATAAGTGTTATTAGGCTGGTTTTTGGTTTAAAAAAGATTATCTTCTATTGGCTATGCATTTTTGTTTGGATTAATACAATCCTTTTAACGTAGGGGAATAATCAAATTAACGAATGATTATAAAATACTTGCTCTATTTTTAATACATTAGGATTTTTTTGAAATTTGTGATCAAAAGATTTCGAGGCTAGTCTAAATTTTTCTTTTCATTTAAATTCATTATGGCTCTCCACCAAATCGCGTCCATGCACATATGAAAGAAATATGAAAACAGTCTAGATATTTTTGATCAGCAGTCATTGGTGAAAGATAAGGTTATGCAAGTGCAGCATATTCCACTAGAACAAGTTCTGTGTGATTTCTACGTTTTTTTTTTTTTTTCCCGAACAGGAAATTAATCTCAACTGTAAACTTTGAGCATGTGGATGACATTAAAAGAAATACAGCTGCGCAGCTTCGCAACAGATAAATAGTAAAATGTCAGAGGTGCTTCGGCCGACGTAGAATCAGTGTGTTGAATAGAAACAGTTATTTTGAAGAAAATAACGTTTTATTCATGTTTCATTTCTGTCTTGGTAAATACAGCTACGGTATCAATACTTTTGAATACACCTTGTTTCTTCAGAAATGTAATCACTGCCGTAATAACTGATTACATTATTAAGAATCCGGCCTTGATAATTTGGTTTCATCTCAAAATATCTCCTTAGGTTTATCGCTAAAGGCATCCTGATCACTTGGAAAAAAATTGAGATGGGAATGCAAGGAGAGCATGTTGTAGTAAAGTTAAGTAATGTAGTAAAGTTAAGTAGTGTTCTTGTCGATGACGTTGTGGAAATCGTCCTTGTTTTTTGTTAATACTGCTGAATTAAATCCCTTTTGCACAAAAAAAAGTTTGCTTTTCAGGACTTGATTCTTTGTATTTTTTGTAGAACCTTTTCTCTTTTGTCGAATTGAACATTGTTATGAAATACCTAATTTATTTTCGAATCAACAGAGAGGGATTTTACAATCTACCTGCATGTGTAATGTTTTTATAACTAAGTAATACTTTCTGTAGGGAGCTATCTCTAGTATATCTGGATAGAGAATAAAGTTCATCAGCATTTCCACCATCAGCATCATTCTTTCAATAATTCTACTCGATCGTGGATGGCATGGTGTTGTTTTATAAGGAAGGCATGCAAATTTTATTTACCACGAACACAAACTTTTATCGTAAAATTCTGATACATTGCCAGACAAATGTTTTCTGGCGATATTTCTGAAAAATATTCATCGTAATATTCGCTTTACCGTGACTGTCTTCCTCTTCTGAAGCCTAACGATTTCAAGCCTCTAAGAAAACGAGTCAAACAAAATTTGAATAGTTCTATTCTTTTAACCTGCGCATGATCCATATTACTATATGAAATATAATTTATCTTCGCATCAATATAGAACAAAGGTACTTGACAATCTACTTGCATGAGTAATGTTTCTTTAACGTAGTAATAATCTCGGGAGGGAACTATAAATTATATCTCTGGATGGGGAAAAATAATCAATCCCTATTTCCACTGTCAGCATTGTTCTTTTAGAAATTCCATTCGATTCTCAGTGGTATGGTGTTGTTTCATGAGGAAGGCATGCAATTTGTGTTAACCACGAAAACAAACTTTCATCCCAATATTCTGGTGCATTGTCAGAGACTAACGATCACATCAATAGTTTGTTTTTTTTTTTCTGTAGGCCATACATGTATCTTGTTTTGCCGAAGTTTCTTTTTTTTCATTTCCACGCAATTTGGGTATTTTTGTTAGTATTTATCTGAATCACGTGAATACACCAGCAATTACGCTTCTAAATCTAATCGTTTGTGTGTTGTTTTTATTCTACAATAAACATCACATTGTGCACTTTTTATTCCGTCTTTTCTTAATCTTTTTGGTGGGACTGAAACATCTACATTACATATAAAACCTTTCTTTAGAGTTAATTTATGT
The DNA here is from genome assembly GCA_963585895.1 of Sepioteuthis lessoniana. NCBI lineage: Eukaryota > Metazoa > Mollusca > Cephalopoda > Myopsida > Loliginidae > Sepioteuthis > Sepioteuthis lessoniana. Next base: position 97,710,654 of record OY757905.1, on the reverse strand, counting down.
CTTGTTTCTTTATAAAAGACATCTGCCATCCCATTCTCTGATGGCCTGTTTTCATGCTACTGATTAAATGGTGATTTAAAGTATAACATCGTATAGAATTTGAAATTCCGAACTTTAAAAAAATTGCATTGTTATTTTGATTAATTGATTTATTTTAACGACATGTTAACTCGTTTAGAGTTATTTCATGCCAAGAGGTTTGAGTATTTCTTACATTGTATGTTTATATTTAAATAGTATGTATTTTAAGAGGTCTTTGTACTGGGTTATATAATATCAAGTATTACTCTTTAATACTTATAATTTGCAATAAAATATATTTGAAGCCTAGTCGGAACCCTAACAGGTAATTCCTCTTTGCATCAGATTGTGCCTGGATGTAATAGCAATGAAGGAGTATTCTATAACACTTAGAGATCCTGAACAGGAGCTTCACCATCATATTCAGCTTAGTGTCTTACTCAGGACAACTTATTTATTTTGTTAGAATAATCATTCCTAATCAATCAAATATTAAAGTTAGAACTTTAAAGAAATTCTTCCAGCAGTAGATCTAAACTGATATTTTCCATTATTTCTAAGAATGAATTTGACGTAAAATGCACATAAAACTTGGAGTAATAGCTTTACATTCTTGAAGACTAGTTACATTCTAGTTCTTATACCAGGTCTACTTTGGTTTAAAGATTAAAACCGTTTGCATGGTTTTAACCAAACAATATATTTGCCGTCCGAACCATTTTTACAATATTTTAAAGCCTAATGCGGAAGGTATTTCTACTTGTGAATTACCTATTTTATTTTTGCTGGACAAGAATTTGGTGTACGTAATGATAAAAGGGAAAGAGAAAAAAACCTTAATCTAACCAACTAATATTCACGCATGCGTTACAAAATTAATATTTGTAATGACTCTACCAAGATATCTGTAACACACAACCACTTTTTATCACGCTCTCGCACTTTGGTAAAACAACGCAACAAAAAAGAACTTTTTTTAATTCCATATATTGTATCTACTACCACAGGAAAAAAAATGATGGTATTATCACTCTTATATGATGTTCACTTAAGTTTTTCTATTTAGCAATAAATAAACTAATTACAGATAAGATGAGAAAGATTAATAAATAAACTAATTACAGATAAAACACAAAATCTTTTTTATTTGATAGCTGTGAACATTCTAGCTTCATGAAATATTCCTTTTACAAAGTAAAGAATTCAAATTAATAATATAACATTTGCTAGTCATGCAGAATAATATATGACGAAAAATACTTGGTTGCCTTTCACTGAGCTTTTATGACAAACCTAATTCTTTCAGTCATGGATTTCACTAGTTTAAAGTAGCATTTTTTATTAAAGGGATTCCAAAATTTCTGGTATAATTCTGAATTGATTTTAGAAAACAGTTGACAATAAAATAGTAGTCAATTAGTAAAATAGAGTAGATCCTATAATAATATTAAAAATTGAAAAGAATTGCTTAAAGTACAGCTCAATGTTTCACGATTCCAATAATGATATTTTACAAATTGTTTTAGTACACTTGAAAAGAGTACAACAGGAATTCATAACTAGAGAGTGATGCAGTGAAATATAATTGAATGGCAGTTATTAAATATCAGCACTTTCTATCAACATTTTCTTACTATTGAATTCGAAAAAGATATTTGATAAATTGAATTAGGAAAAAATCTAAATGGATGTCGATAACCCAGTGTAACATTGATGACCTATAATCGCTACTGATATATATATATATATATATATATATATATATATATATATATATATAAAAGGTTCGATGGGTAAATTCAAGTCTACATAATGCAAAAATTAAAATAACACTGACATCTGCAGAAAATATTTACTGTGATGGTTTATTGTATTAGTTATTTTATTATTTAATTTGGTTAGGTTATGGCTTATTCAGGGATCTTTTAGTCAGCTAAAATCTTTGAGTAGAAATGTTAGTCAAAGTATGCACTGACGGGAGGTATGAGATTTAACACCTGAGGTTAAATAACGGTGGGCCATATGTAAATAAAACGATTTCACGTCGTGTCATAAATTTAACTGAGGTAAAAGAAAAACATAATGATGTTACATAGCCATATACACGAATATGGCCATTTGCGAAATGGACGTATAATGTTCATAACGATAGAACATATAAAGAACATAGGAATCTCGGAATTCGAAAACACGTAACGACTTCTTGTTCAGGTACGAAACCTTTTTATTAACTTTGAGTTAAAGGTTTCGACGTAAGGAGGAAAAACACAATCTTCTATGCTGTCTTATTCATTTGGCCCCCGTCTAAAGCGGCCCCCATGGGCGCACTTTCGCCTCGCGTCTGCGAGCTCCAAAAGTCGACCGTCTTCGTCCAGTGTCTAATCTCAACTCTCTAACTTTCTTCAAATCTCCACAAACCTCTGCGCGCTTCCGGTGCGTGACGTCACTCGCACTCCGTCACCCGTTTTCTCTCGGAGTATTGTAACATCTGAGTGACACCTCCATCCACCCGTGCTCTCCCGCTTTAACACCTGCCTCAATGTTGCACCCAACTAACCCATGTGCTGCGCCGAAAGGTTCTCAGCCTAACTAAACTCAAAGACATGAACCGAAATCCCTCATTACAATAAAAGTTAGGGACACGTGTAATGATCATGATGATATGCCACAATAACTTAGTGAGATGATATACTGAATTTGAAAAGTTGTCGATTGCGCTGAGAAGTAGTCAGTTGAGAAGTTGAGATCCACAGAGCCCTATGTTGCAGCGACGTGGTTGGGTGGCTCTGTGTAGCAGTTAATGTGTCTTTATTCATACACCCTTAAAGTTCCCTCTCTCTCCCTCTCCCCCTCTCTCTATATATCTCGTTCTTCGATGACTACTAGAAAATCGTATTCCCACAGCATAATAAAACATCTTCATAACTGGAGCAGATGAGTCACCTAGTGTCTGAAGAAGTAATATCTACTGATATTCGAGATGGTGCCATGTTGTTGAACACTTCACATTTGGTACTGGGTCAAGCATAGTACTACATTTGTGACGTGACAAGCATAGTATTACATCTCACCAAAATACCAAAATTTCTTGAACATATCTTAAAAAACTATTGATTAAAATTATTCAAAGAAATTGCATTTGGTTTTATCTAGGGCCTCCAGACAACTTCGATATTCTGAATTGGTAAATAGTGTCATTATCCTTGCCATCAGTTTATCTTTAGAGTTGTACGGAGTTTTGTTGATCTCTCACTTTACTATGCCCCATACATAATAAAGAGAATTGCAATATGAAGATTAGGCGACCAGATTTTAGGGATGATGTGGTCGCAGAATGTTTTGACTGCCCACACTGAGTCCTCTACTTTATGTAGCACGATGCAGAGTGATGTTATTAGACCTTGGGGAAACTAGCAGAATTACCTCTTCAGGAAACTTGATATAGGCATTCTTTTTGAGTCTGAGGTCACGTAGGAAGATGTAAGAAAGCATGATGTCATAATCACTAATGGCCACTTCAAACACTCTGATGTGGAATGGTTGTTTGGTTTTCATCCATATAAATATGAATCGTTCTACAGATTGTCGCCTAAACGCTGAAATCTTTATATTGGAAACTCCGGAAAGAATATCCATTCGTTAAGCATGCCGTTTTCAAATTTCTGGTGAACCGATTTGCGTCATGGTCCTGCTTTTCTCACAGACAATACCCAATTGACTCAAGTTTGCTGCAGAGTAAACACAACCTGATAACAATAAAGTGCATTTGCAAAATTAATAATTTAATATAGTAGCAATTTATCTATAGTTCTGTCACTCTCTTTTCCTCTCCCCCATCTCTCTTTCTCTCTTAGTATATAAATACATACATATATATATATATATACTAATCGAATAGATATGCCGCATTACCAGTTAATTTTCCCTCACTTCCCTTAGAGCGTATTAACTCTATTGAAAAGTATTTTTTTTTAAATTTCGTGCAAAACTTTTCTTCATCTTATTATTTTGGTCATATGTTTCTTATTGTCTCTGTTCATGTCTTTCTCTCTCTCTGTCTCTCTCTCTCTTTCTCTCCCAATCTATCTATCAACCAATCAATTTCATTCTATTCCTCTCCCTCCTCCCTCTCTCTCTATATATACATATATACATATATATATTTAATCTATATACATATATATATATATATTGTATCACGTGAGTTGCAATTAAACTGTGGGATTACCTCATTTTCAGTCAGTTCATTTTAATTGGAGATGAATATTTTTGGAGAAATTCCGAAGAAAAGTCTGGTTTCCCTAATTTTGTCAATGGATATTTCAATTTAGGAAAATAGGATAAATTAAACATTTAGAATAGAGATCATATGAACACTTGGTTCGATATTACTTCCTTCGGCTGGATAAAACCATCGCCAAGTGCTTATTATTGTTTTAGATAGCACTTAGTGTTAACACGTAATGAAAAGTCGTGGAAACGAGGCGAGTCGATGATCAGAAAAGCATAAAGAAATAACGGAAACAAACTCGGTATTCCACCTCGTAAGTGACTTATACAAGCACCAGTGAAGTAATGGCAACTTTCCTCTTACGCACAACAGGTAGCCAACCGTGCGTCCAGCACACTTCTTATACCCTTGCATCGATAAAGAGATTGTATCAGTAACAGAGGAAATTACTTTGTGTTTGATGGCATTGCAACCGACAGCATCCATTTCCAAAACCCCTGAACACCCGCCAAGTGTCCTCTGTCTATTGATACTATATTATGATCAATGAACTGCTCTTATTGAGAGTTCTTGACTAAACAGTCACGGAACAACTACTTTCTCCTCTCATGTACTTATACTTGTAAAATATCTTACTCTTGGTATAAGTGATTACGTCTTATGAAATGGAATCAGCTATCAGAGTTCAAATTCCGGATGAGGCTGGTTGCGTTTCCCTTCACGCTAAGGCTTTTATGAAAAGCTTAAGTACTTAAATTTGCTTAGACAATAACTCTAAAAAGAAGGTAAACTCTGAATTCAAATCATCTTTACTCCACTTAAAAATTGATCTTGAGACATACCCTGCTCAAGAAGGAGGATTGGAATAAATAGATAGAGTTATCAATAGTTATTAATGTTAAGTTACTAAAACGGTGCTTTTTTTTAAGTTGATTTACGTGAATAAATGTAATTTAACGGAGGCGTGTTTGTGAAATTGATTTGGTGACCCAAGATCAAATCATAGCCGCCGCTCTTGCTTTTTTTAGTTTGTACTCTAAGAAAGGCATGCATTCATCTTTTCCCTGTGTAAATAGTAGTACAGATTGGAAAAATCGCGCCAGCTCTTTTTTTCATAATCTATCAGTAACTGACTATTTAAAAAGAAACATTTATATATATATATATATATATAAATATATATATATATATATATGTGTGTGTGTGTGTGTGTGAGTGTGTGCGTGTCTCTGTGTGTGTGTGTATTGTGTAATGACTACGGTCGTAGGAGATGAACACGGTAAATCTAGATCAAATCCTGGACAAAGCTGTTTGCATTTCACATAGTGCTAATGCTCTTGGAAAAGGTATAAATCAAGCTATTTCACCTCCAGCTACGAGTAAATAGTAGAGAAAGCTGAGCTTTTGAACAATGCTATTGCAACTAGTCTAGGAGAGGGAAAACTGAATTCAAACATGTTGAAGTCCGCCTATATTTGAACTTGTGTTGCATCCTGATTGAGCATCGAGCTTGAGTGTATATATTGTGAAAATGTCAAATTGTGGTATTTGTATTAGAGCAATTGATATACATATACTGACAGAATAAAGACATTTCCAGTATAATTCATAACTGATGAACAGTTTTATTAGTTGTCCATCTCACTGATCTTTACTAATTAAATCATCCGCATTCACAATAAATATAGAGAACTATAAAAGGCAAATTTAGATTTATTCATCTCTTCCTAAATAGAAGCACCAATATCTCAATGGACCGGTGTTACAACGAGTATCCAATCACTTCACAAGTCGATTAGTATTATGTTTATAATATAGAAGTGTCTAAGACAATATTACTTATATATATATATATATATATATATATATATATATATTAGTATTCATAATAAAGGCAAAAATTTTATCAGTAAGACGTAAATACACACACACACACACGTGCGTGCGCGCACACACACACACACACACACACACACACACATATATATATATATATATATATCCTAAGAAAACTCAATGTCGATGAAAAAATAACCGAGTAAATATCATCATCATCATCATCATCATCATATCGTGCTGGCAGCACGGATATCCCTGACCCTCTCTCGCCACTCCTCCCTATCGTTCATCGCCCTAGGCAGGTCTTCAGGACAACAACCTGTATCCTCACATAGCTGCTGAATGTACATTCGAGCTGGTCGTCCTGCTTTTGCGCGGCCATGTGTGGGGATCCATAAGAGTACATCTCTTATGAGTTCATCTCTGCTTCTCCAGCAATGTCCTGCATGTCTGGTTCGTTTAACTTGAATAGTTTTCGTGATAGGGGTCAGGTGGCCCTACAGTTGGTGTCTTGTGGGGTGTTGCTGCCAGGACTTATTCAGGATTGCACGCAGCGACATCTCCACTCTAGAAGGAACCCCTCTTAAACTAGTAGACAAATTCACGTACCTAGGAAGCAGCGTCGAATCAACCGAAAAGGACATCGAAACGAGGTTAACGAAAGCATGGACAGCTATCAATAGGCTATCGACTATATGGAAATCAGACCTAACCGATAAAATGAAACGCAGTTTCTTCCAGGCAGCGGTCACATCGATACTGCTATATGGAGTAAATATAGAATACTTTATTTCTGGTAAGTTAGGATATGTTTCAACTTCTTGATCCTAAACGTATACGTTGAGCTATTGATCTGTGCAAATAACCAATAGTACTTCTATATCACTGGTTACCTCATTCATATTCTCAGATACGAATCTCATTCAAAAATATCTAAGCCTCACCCGGAAGGAATCGGAGAAACAAGGCAGTTTTTTTCAGCATATTTCAATATAGTTCCCCTTGATATCAATGAACTTTGTCCAACGATGCAGCGATTGCAGTGCAATCAATGAAAAGGTATTATCTAGGTCTTCCAAAAATTCTTCCACAGTGCATATGACCTCATCATTTTTTCCAAAATTATGACCACGCAGGTGGAATTTGTGTTTAGGAAATAAGAATTCAGATGGGGCTAAGTTTGCTAAGTAAAGTGTAGAGAGTAGCAATTCAAAGCCACAGATGGCAGCTTTAGCTACTACAACCTGAACAGTGTGAACTGGTATTTTATTCTTGAGCTAGAGCACACCTGCTTTCAGCTTCCCTCTGCCTTTCAACTCGATTGCTTCTTTAACTTTTCGTAATTCTGATGCATTGTACAGTACATTAATAGTTCTTTTTTTCCTTTTCCAGGTAATCTATCATGATTAGTTTTTCGAACTAAAAAAAATCATTAGCCATTACCTTGCCAACTGAGGCTGCTTGCTTGAACTGCTCCGGCAGTTAAGAACCATAATGTTTCCACTATTTGCTTAGAATCGTTGATTTAGGTCAGGAGTGGGAAACACAGGTTTTAGCTCGAGTAACTAATCTACAGTGGAAGTTCTTAAATTGGTTTGGTTCTGGTTTCATTGTTTAATGGTATATCAACATACGTGGGTTATTATAATGCCAGGTTTATCCTAGTAAAGGGACAGTAGTGGAACTATTAACCCATAGCTCGAGGGATAAGGATGTTCATGCCTTTAACAAAGATATTAGTCTGAAAATGAACGTCACAGCGCGACTGGAATTCGAACTCGCTTACTACGATATCGCGGTCCCGTACACTTGCTTCTACGCCACTAGGACTTCCCCCAGTCATTTTTAGGATTAGCCTGGAAGCAAGTCAGAAGTGACCCGGAAATGTCAATCTTTTTCAGCGTCAGCATTTTTGGGAACCATAGGTTGCTCATCCCCTAAATATTAATTCAAACTTTCTGGAGTGATCCAGAATTAATACCTGTGGACAGCTATCGGCTGGAAAAAAAGACATCTGTCATCCTGAAACATTTGGTGAATTGCATTAACTTGTTCATCAGTGGTTGAGGTTTTTGAACGATCTGACCCGAAGGTAATCTTCTGTCCCTGCTTCACTTGAATTCTTCACAGTTGCATAGAGAATGAAAACCTCAACAACAATCTGTACCGTGTCTTTATGGATTTCCTTCTATGTCCCACCTTTCTTTTGCAGGTACATTACACTTTGTATTTTTTTAAAAAAACGAGGCTCGGGCCTCTGTTTTGTTCATTTTTAGATTTTAATAAAAGTCATACATTTGTATGGATCTCAATGGCACAGAAATTAAAACATAAATCTAAATTAGTTCTTCTCGTTTTTTGGTAAGTGGAAGTGTGTTACTAGAACTAATATTTTCAGCTATTGCGTCTCTTTTTGCATGAAATTCGGAACTTTTTGAACAACCTTCGTATGTCCTCGTAGAATATCTAACCATATTCATCGCTTAAGGGACTCAGATCTTTCGCAAAAATCAAGTAGTGAATTCAAGAAGTGTATGTTAAGATGTATTCGACATCCTATTCTTTGATACATTCTGAACATAATTTGTATAAAATTAATATTGTTTTCAGCTCTAGGAGCCCCATGGAAAATCTCTTTAACAAACATTGAAAAGTCAACAGCTACTTATTCAACTGGATTCATTTTGAGTATTAATTTTCCTGCCGACTTTTGTCCTCATTTTGGTAGTTTTTGTTGTTTTTCTCGCTACGTTTCAGCCAAATTTCACCTCTGGCCGTCTTCGGGTGATTAACCGTGACCTCGGATAGGAATGCTGAGTCTTGTAACCGTATCCCCAGTAATTACTGCCTTCCATAGTTGTTGTCAATCGCACCACATTTTTGACCAAGTAACCCTCTGGCCGGCTTGGGTAGGAATTGAAACCGATATCTTCTGACAATGGTACCGTAGAGACTCAACGCCTCTATCCGCTGCCTCACCGGCCCCGAAACTTGCTATGAAATATCTCGGAGTATAAAAAAAATCATGTTTTCAGTTTTGCGTCATTATTCAAGACACCATATTAACATCGTGTGTCATTTTTCATAAGACATTTGATGAGAAAGGACAGATGGAAATTTTTGTGTCAATACGATAATATGCTGTACAATAAAAATCTTGACATGCTAGAACAATGTTGAGCAGAGTTTTGGAATCTGCTTAATCAATCTAAGCTAAAACACGTTTTCATTATACCAACAGAAATATCATAATTGCCCAGATGTTTTGTCGGTGTGGCTTAGAAATCACTGACTGTATCTCCTTAAGAGGAGTAAGACCACTCCACTGAAAAAGGGGTGTGCTGAATATAAAACTAAACTGCATCTGATGATGAGGATACAGTTCTAGAACTCTGGGGAGTATATAGTTCCCGTTCGTTGCCATTACTCGCGGAGTAGTATTGCCAGTTAGGATCCCATCTAATTGACCAAATTGTTCTGTGTGAAAGTTGAGTGTATTCGACTGGACCATGTTAAAAAAAAAACAAGTACACCAAGATAATAAATATGAAAATTATTCCTAAACAGCTAAGCATAGAATATCCATTGACAAGTTCAATGAATCAATTATAATTGATTCATTGAACTATAGTTGCCTCGTGTTATTGGTACTGTTTTGTGGAAACTGATATTCTACAAGAGTTAGATGAAATAAATACAATTGAAACTTATAGCTAAAATCTCAATGGCTATCTTGGCTCGAGTGAAAACTGAATTCTATTCATTAAATTTGATTGAAAACAACAAGCCTACCCTGATTTTTTAAAAAACTATATATGATAGAATCCAATAAAATATAATCAAACGTACAAAGACTTTGTTCATTTTTAATTTGCTTGTTATCAAGATTATATTTCATGTAATAGTTGGCTTCAGAAATGGTAAAGATCTTGAGATGGCTTCTGGTCTTTCGACTGACTTTAATTTGATTGAACAGTGGGATAGAAATGCCATGTCTTTTAGCATCTCTAACACTAAGATTTTATCTATCCACCATCATTGGACTCATACTGATACCTCACGATTCAAATGAACAGAAATCAGTTAAAAGACATTGGACAACTTTTACAGAGACATAGATCTTCACTTTAAACCTGATTTGAAGGGGAACACATATAATACATCATTTTCAAAGTGCTCAGCAAAAATCATTGAATTCTTTCATCCCAGAAATGCTCTAAAGCCCGATGCAGGTTTATCTCAGCTTAATTTGTCTATATCATGCATAGCCGGTTGAGTGGTCCGACTCAAAAAGAGAGGTTCTTATTAGTTCAACCACTTAATACTCACTGGAATAAAGCCAGTTTGTGCTCTTTTCTTGCTACATTGATGGAAGGTCTTTTGAATTAATACGTTTCACTTATTCAAAATTTCCTGGAAGAGCCTGGACTGCTATCTCTAGTGAGAAGATTCTGATCTTTCCAAATCTCACCAACAGCAGATAAAATTCCAACGGCTTTTTTCATTGGGCATCTGAACTGTGGATCAAAGTACATGTATGTTTTCTTTCCAGATGTAACCATTGATTTTATTAAGTCAAGAGTTAATATGTTCTTTACTCTGCCGATGTTTGGATGTTTGCTTAGTTTACCTTTTGTAATGCTGTAGATTACGCCCTTATATTTCATTGGACATTTTGTAACTAGTCGCATATATTGGTCAACTGGAATTGTTGAGTACGCATTTGGAATGAACTAAATCGATTTAAACGAAAGCATGTTTTGTTTTATTCCGACAGAAATATCACAGTTGCCCAGTGTTATTGCAACAGTTTTGTTCGAAGAGATATTCTACAAGACTTATTTATTAAGTATTGCCAAATAAATTTTATCTACCGGGATAATGTTACACATTATAGAACGTCTACCTAATTATGTAAAATTCATTTGTAGTAAGCGATAATTTAAAATTGAACAGTTAGTTCATATTCTTATACAAAATCACTTTGTTATAAATTTTGTCATTTATTTGTTACCAAGCGATAGCTATATATATATATATATATATATATATATATATTAATCTACTATCTACCAGCATTCACGGTTACCAGAAAAAAAACGAAAAAAAACCCGTCAGGGGTCGGTGTTAGACTCACTGATGATCCGTTAAGGTGAAACTTTAGTAGGAGTATTCCGACTCGCGATTTAAGTTAATTATACATATATATATATATATATATATATATATATATATATATATATATATATATATATATATAAGTAAATTTCTTCAGTTGAAAAAGTTAAACGTGTTGAATTCTAGTTCATATGTGGATCGAAAATCTTGAAACACTAAGTCGTGAGTTTTTATCCTGTTTTGCATCTTGGATTATTTTATAAATGAAATATATATATATATATATATATGTGTGTGTGTGTGTGTGTGTGTGTGTGTGTGTGTGTGTGTGTGTGTGTGTGTGTGTGTGTGTGTTATAATAAAGTAAATTGTTGTGCTTAACTTGTTTAATGAAAAATTACACGTTTTGAATGATAAATAAAATTCTTAACGGTGGCCAAATAATTTTGAATGGTTATATACATACATACATACATACATACATATATATATATATATATATATATATATATATATATATATATATATATATTAAAGTTTTCATGGATTCTTTTTTCATTTATCTTTAGATGTAACTGTGCCAACCATTCTGATGAAAGCATTTTCTTATTAGTATTATCTTTCAACCTTCTAATTCAAGTTAATTTAATTTTTTCTTTTCTATAACAACTTGCTCAAGAGGTTAACTCTGAAAACTTTATACTCCCAAAACTACAAGTGGGTATATAGTTAATATCAAATAAAACACCTATCACTCGAAAATAGGGGTATAATGTGGCTTTATATGAGTTATCTGGACTTCTCTGATATAATAAATGCGCTTGTAGTTGAAATGCTAAACTAGCTGGTGTGGAAAACCAGGTTTCCCCAAGGCTATAGAAGATCATTCTTTGAGGAAGAAGTCCTTGAACCGTGGTAGCTAAAGTGCTGGACTGCAACATCTTAGTAAGTGAGTTCCAATTCCATTCAAGTTAACACGTTCCCATTCACATAGCCTTAGGAAAAGTATGAACCTCCTTATCTCCCCATCTACGTTTTTAATATTACCACCACCGTTTTTCTATGAGGATGGCTTCGACAATCAATAATCCATGAAGGTTGATATGACATAAATCAAAGAAATAAAACAAACCAAACTTTGTCTTTTGCTCTTGTTTCCGAAAGCACTCATTTTCTCTGTCGTAGAAATAGCCATTTGTGCGAGATAAGATGAAAAGGAACTAAACCTTTGAAGATAAAAGTAAATGCTATTTCTTAATCATTAATAATTATAATAGCGTTAGTGTATTCTCAGTTAAAAATATTTTTGATACACTGGATTAAAAGCACCTGGCATACTGTGCCATATGATCAAAATCAAAACTTACCGAACAAAGTACTCATCTTTTGCACTTACCGGCATTGGTCTCCTTAATTCTATCATTTGCTAAGGTTAGATTAATTTAGCACAAGTCCATAAATATGGAACACCTAGCAAGAATCAAACACATGAACCAAGCCTAACTCACTATTTATTATGTAGGCTTGTTCGAAAATACTGATATTAACAATAAAGCGTACTCAATATCGGTGATAGAGCATATGAATCTAAATTAGGCTAGAGTAGTCAACAGCGATATGTAATCGTCAGTTTCTCACCAATGTGATCATAGTCTGATAATGGTCATTTTGCTTGTTATTAAGCTTAACGTAGTTTGGTTCAAAGTCATAAATATGGAACTACGCTAACCATTATACAGGAAGTTAAAAAACATTGATATCATCATTAATGTGTGCTGAATATCCTGGTCTGATGATATCACAAGCGGGAAAAATTCCCTAAGCGCCATTGACTCTATTTTACGCTTTCTTAATTTTAATACATGTGCTCTGTCACCGATATGAGGCATTCTTTATTTATGAATGTATCAAAAACTCTCTCTTTCTTAACTTTTCCTTGGTTTGTCACACAGGCCTTAGGTTACTTATAATGCCTTTGGTAACTAAGTGGACAAGAACTGCACAGAATCATTGCTACCAAAGATCGATGATCTGGCAGGAGTTAATTATAATTCTTTAGATTGATTATGGTTATAGAATTAAATATGTCTCAACATTCTGCTCTATTTTCAATCATAATCATGATCATTGTCCAGTGAAGCGAAGAATACTTATTTCAAAACAGGTGCAGAATATTAGTTTAGTTTCTTAAGCAATCGTATCCATTCAGGATAAATATCAATACTTGATGCTCTCAATAAACGCAGTAAGGCAATAGCTATTTATACAAAGCTACTGCCAACGGACAGTATCAGGAATTGTCTATTTAGAAATGCTTGGCAAGTAGAACAGGCAAAGATCATTTCACTTCAAACCATTGATCGGTCGTTATTTGCCTACTAACCTCGGTTGTAATGAGACAATCTGATCTTTGAATTTCTGTGATTCACTCAACTTAAAGTCAAACAGAGCAATGAACTCTCAGCTGAAAGGTCCACAATAAAAGCTGCGTTTTCCCAAATAAAAAAGACTTTTTGAAACATTTTTGCAGTTGGTCATTGAGGCAACGTTTAAGGGGTACTATATGATTTATTTATTTATTGATTAATTTTAAGAGTATGCCAACTTATAAAGTGTTATTTTAAGCTTAGACGTTAAAAAACGCGTTTATTTTATATTTATATTTATATTCATATTTCTGTGTCGTTATTTCTTTGAGTTTTTTTGCCGTCACCTAATATCAAGAATTCCAATTTAATAAGAATAATGATATGGTTTCAAGTATTTCTACTTCATAATAGTCAATTGTTTGCACACGTATATATTTTCAATAACGAATAATAAACCTTAGTAAACAATCATAAAAAGTAAGTAAAGTTGGTGACCGTAGTCGAAGGTGACCCGAAGGCTCCCTTTTCCATAGCCACTACACCAACGCGTAGGGGAGGGCGCAACTCCTTTCCCAGGATTGCCCAACTTTACGCTTAATCCGTACCTTATAATGCAGAGTGTTAAGGAGGGAAACATCAAGTACCATTTTTTGAGTCTTTGGTATAACTCGACCAGGAGATTGAACCCCGGTCTCCCGGGCTATTGACGAACACTCTCACCATTATCCCAATATAGTTTGGAACACGTTTCAATTAAATTTTTTTTCAAGATTATTATTTTTTACTGTGTATCTATGCTTATTCTTCATTGATTCAATTCGCTTGATTTTTTTCGTGGGTTTTTGAGTGGGTTGTTGTAGTTTTGTTTTGTGTTTTTTAATCCAATCACAATATTCTAAGATATTACATTTTAATTTACTTTTCATAGTTTTTAACTAACTTATATTTTCAAATTTGTTTTTTTCATATTTTTAAAAGTTTTGTTGCTTTACATACAAATTTGATTACTTTGCTTTTCAATTTTTCTTTAAATTGGCTTACAGAATTTTAGAAATGTTTAGCTTACCTTTTAATTTGGGTTGGTTTTTAAATGCTTCGCGTATTTTTTTATTTCTTAATTTACTTCATTTGTTTTTTTTTTTTTAATTTCTTTTTTTATCTTCTCATTTTTATATTCGCTTTGAACTTGCTTGCTATAAGTGATACTATTATTTTTGGTTCATTTGCTAGCTGAGTTTTTCTTTTTAGTCTACGTGCTTTACTTTTAATTTTCTTACTTTACTTTTAAATCACTTCATACATTTTCAAATTTACTTGTATTTTTAAAATCTGATTGCCTGATATTTTAATTTTCTTGCTTTTATCTTTGTTTTAATTTTATTGCCCTATTTCTTCTCTTACATTTTACTTTGCTTTTTTTACAGGTTAACAGGATTTCTAAACTTTTTATCTGTCATGACTTAGGTTTTGATTCCTTTAGAAAGTTTTCATTAACATATACTTAAACGTATTCCTTTTCATAAGGATTCAAATGTACTTAGCCGTCTATTATAAATGGTTCGATGATAGTAAAATATCATTTTTTAGTGTTGTTCATTATTTTCTTTTATTAATTTACATTACCGAGGTCAATTTCATATATGTTTGTCTCTTTCGGATGATGAAAGTTAAATTTTAAATCATTTTGAATGAAAAATGAATTACTGATGAAAATCTTTATAATTCTAAAAACCCTAACATCTCTAATGCAAGAATAGATATAATTCAATATCCTTTAGTGCTGTCTTGAAATTTCAGAAGTGGTATTTTTTATAACTTTGTCAGGTTTCTTTGATTACTGCATAATCACAATTTCTGATGAGATACATCTGCTTTATTGATCCTTTAAAATGATAATTCAGAAAAATGCCTTATGACGAAAACAGAATGAACTTATGAGATAAGCTAGTAGCTAAATTTTTCTTGACATTCTAATTACTAAGCTTCAGTCAGTTTAAACTATAGAGCACCCATTGTGAAACAAATTTGCTTAAAATGATCTGATAAACTTGCTAGATAATCGTTGTGCCATACCAAACACACCTTTTCATCAGTCTTAGTAGAATACTTTATATCACTTTTGTTTCGCCCCCAAATATCGTTGAAATATTTTTCACCCCCTGGAAATATCAATATACATCTCTGAACCACATCACTGCTACTACAAATACTAATACAAATACTAATAATACAAATACTACTACTACTACTACTACTACTACTACTACTACTACTACTAATAATAATAATAATAATAATAATAATAATAATGATGATAATAATATAAAAACGACGACGTCACAAACCACTACGAATAGAGACCTAAACGCAGAACATGGACTAGGTAAGAGAATCAACTTGTGCGAGAATGCTATTTTAGAAGCAACTCTTCACAAAGAGGATACAGGAAAAGAAAGATGGAGATCTGGCAAGAACGTTCGACATTTCAGACAACTAGCCAAAGGTTAGCCGATAAAGTTAGGACGATAATGAAGAAGGGTTGGTTTTCTGACCTAGAATTACTAAAAATCCATTAAAAAAAACACTGAAACAAAACAATAACACAGTGCCAGACACACCAAATGGGGTCAAACAAAAACAATCCAACGAAAAAGAACCGCAAACCTCGGCAAATGAAAACACCACACTCCCAAACGATACACTACCAAACAACCAAGAAGAAACACTATCACAAAAACAAAAGGCAAACCTAGAAAATGTAAAGAGAATCATGAATAGTGAAAAGACTATTCTACCTTCATTAAGAAATATAGAATGGAAAACACTAAAGACAGAAACGAATAAAATAAATCACATACTACCTAACATACCGACGAATAATATAACCGAGTTAAATGAACTAATCTATGCAGGAGCAAAATTAATTTGTAAGAATATTGGGATCCCCTCAAAAAGCACGAAAAAACAGTCAAAACCGGGATCGGAAATTAAACTGGAAACGTAAATAAAAAAAACTACGAAAACAAGCCCGACTGATAAGAAAGAGAGGGACTGAAATAAGCGGATAGAATGAAAAGGCAACATGGGGAAAAATAACAGTACAACTTGAGGAAATAAGCCAGAAAGTACTAGCCAAAGAAGGAAGACTAAACAGATATCGACAAAGGGTAAAACAATACAGACAAAACAGGACATTCCAAAACAACGAAAGAAAATTCTACCAACAATTGGGAAGGAGTGACACGAAAACATACCAACAACCGGATGCAAAAGAAACCGAACGATTTTGGACTAAAATATGGCAACCAAAGAAACATAACGAAAACGCTGAATGGATAAACAATATCACAAGAGAACTAGAGGGACTTGAAGAAGGCCCCGAAATATAATAATAATAATAATAATAATAATAATAATTATTATTATTATTATTATTATTATTATTATTATACTAAAAAGGAAAACAAATGATGAATGTTTAAACTCTGCTTTGTAAATTAATTATGAAAAAAAAAAAGAGGAAAGGAAAATATTATTCAATTAGTGTTTTCATTTAATGATTACTATTTACTTCCGGATGTCATTGTCCCCTCTAAAACTTCTGGCCCTCTTTTATAGCCCCTCCTATATTGATATTTGCGTACATTTATATCTCTGTATGTATTATGCATTAACTAATTGTTTTTAAACTGTCGAGCACACAAAACGAAAACAGAATAAAGCGATCCTCACGCAACCGAAAAAGAAGTCTGTCATTTGGCACTCAGTCAGAATAAAGAAAATGTTTACTGGATAAATAATTCGTTCTTAGTATATAGACTAATACATCCGCATTATATCCACTGTTTTCGGCATTCTGTCTACCTCTAATATATTTTAATTAGTTTACTCACCAAGTTAGTCGGATATAAGTTGGCGGGCAAAAAATCAAAAAGACGATTTTTACATAAAATTATATTTTAATGTCAATAGAGACCGATCCTCCAAGCTCTCCAATTTTCTTCATAATTATCAATCGAAATCAGTCGGGGAGATTGTCAAATTTCCTTAATTACAATGCAATCACAATAGTTGTAAAATACGACTGTTTATTTGGCTAGCAATTCATAGGCTGCAGCTTCTTGAATTTGCTCGCTGTTTTCGTCCCACTGTTTACTTATGACATTTACTTTCAAAGATAAAAAATGTCCTAGTTAAAGCCAGATAAAACTTTTCCTTATACTAAATATTTATTTTGTCACAGAATTAATAAACAGTAATAGTAAAAGAATGTCATGACGAAAGGCAAAGGGAATTAAATTTAACATTTGCTTCAAATTCTTATCACATTTAAACAAGAAAGTTGCCGATATAAAGAATATCACAGATTTGAGCATCTTCAAAAAATAATATCAAAATAATATTATTGATAACAATGAAATAATATTTACAACTTACAAATTTTTCACATTAGGGTGATCATCGAATGAGAACCAAACACTTAAATCCAACGGTCTTTTCCCATAAGCGTTTTTAACTAATTTATACTTCATACTAAGCAATAGATAACGCCAATTTATTATTGAACTATATGTTTATGACACAAAAAGTTCCTTTTATTGTATCAAGAGAATTTAAAAAAATTTCTTGACAAACTTCTCTTTCAAATTTTTGGATGGAGCAAATGTTTTTCGAAAAATGGTTGACGATCAAGTAAAAGGAAATGAAAGAAAACAATTTTACCAATTGGAAAGTAAAACAAAGTTTTCACTGGACTTTCTATTTTACTTTGATCGGTACTTAACGTATCAAAAAAATAAAATAAAATAAAATAAAATCTGTAGCTGTGATTATCACGAAACTTTTAATCGAATGATCAATTCAACAAATTTCATTATCCTTGATTATTTTTAATGACAATTCACCGTAGTGTTAAATACATCATTAAAAATATTTACGGCAATTTTTATCATGATCGCATTGATACTTCTAAAAATCTTAGATATTTAAACTTACGTTTTCTAATATTGAACGTTACTGTATTTATCGATATGAGATTAAGGTACCAATTTGAAATTTACCCCAGGAGTACATTACCTTTCCAGCGAAGTGTCAGGGACTTCTGATATTGCCAGAGGAGCATCAGTAAGACGATCAGACTAATTGCTGCTAACAAGGACAGTACACATTGACCTGAGCCCGGGTAACTAAAGATTATTGCTGACTAACGATCTCTTGTCTGACAAACGAGAAACAGACACCCTCATAAATCATTGGGAGTTAACGATTCTTTTGTATTACTAATGTGACTTAGATCAGACGCTACACATCCAACGTTCACACAAAAGCACGTACGAGCGTGCGCGCACACAGAGTATAGGATGGAAACCACATCGTATATGTCAGCTTTTACAGAGAATAGCAACATACTGAGGCACCTATTTGTTCATACCAATATATATATATATATATATATATATATATATATATGTGTGTGTGTGTGTGTGTGTGTGTGTGTGTGTGTGTGTATCCGTTTCTTTCTCTGCCTCTCAGTCTCAGTCTCTTTTTCTCTTTCTCTCTTTTTCTTTCTGTATGCTTCTCTCTCTCTCTCTCTCTATATATATATATATATATATATGACGATTCCGACAGTGGAGCTTTTTGGACACAATATGAAGAGATATTCTCTCAACTCCTGCAGTTTAGAAGTAATAGAAATTTTCGCAGAACAAATCATTTGCCCCTGACATTCGTTGGACTGTACGTCCTGACACAAGCCACAGCAATAATTATTTTACTTCACATTTGTAGATTTGTTTTGTTTCCATGTCTTAAAAACGTTGCTTCCAGAGAAGGTGTCACAAACAACACTTGGATTCAATGGAGATGGCACAGATAATGCAGTTTAACTGAGCAGATGTTAAGGACATAAAAACAAAGCACCAAAAAGGAAAAATCAAACCTTCATTACATTGATAGATTTTAAGAAATTATTTTGTTCTAACCCCGTTCTTTTAACGAGAAGTATGGTAGTCGTAATTATATGGCAATAAGGACAAATTAGATCTAGGTGAAAATTAGAAGTGTGCGTCTAAATATCAAGTGTAGGTTATGTGGGTTCAGAGATGAAACAATCAAGCGAACGTAGCAAACGAGCACAAAAGGAGTGCAATACAAGGTATGACTAGTTGGGGAAAGTGATTATCGGAAATTCCTCAAGGGATTAAAATTTGACCATACTAACTGTCCTAGAAAAGGAGACACATGACATTATCTGGGATTTTGAAATAAACGGGTCACTCAGACCAGTCATAGTGTTAATCAAAAGAGAAAAGAGAATAATTTTAGTCGGTGCGTTGTGAACAATTAACAATGGTAAGGAAAAGAGACCTGAGGAATTGGTATTCAGAGTAATGATGGAAACCATACAGACTAGAGCATTATTAAGGTCATTTAAGATTCTCAGAAGACTTTCAGTTATTCAGACTCCAGCAAAAGACGATCAGCATTAGATGTTGTCAAAAACTTTCAAAAAGTTAAACAACAACAACAATAATAATAGTGTTATTATTCCTACCCAATTAATATGAGTTGAAAAGCTCTCAGTGGCATAATGGCTAAAGTCCTGGACTGTAGACTCAGAATAAACGAGTTCAAAACCTACTCGTAATAAGACGTTCTCTTCTTATCATATACCATTAGCCAAGTAATAAGACTAACTTGTGAAAATTTTCACGAACATATATAAGAACTACTTGTATTTTCACTTTAAATCCCATTCTGTGACAAAACATAGTTTATTTATGTTTCTCCTTTAAAACAAACTGGAAAAATTTGGCCTAATGATTTAAGTGTTTATCAATGGTCCGGGAAACCGGGTCGTATCAAATACTCAAAGATGGTACTTGATGCTTCCTTGCTAAACACTCTTATAAGGTAGGCATCAAGGGTAAAGTTGAGCAAATCAGGGAATGGATTAGCGCTCTCCCCTACACCTCGGTTTCATAGCTATTGAAAATGGAGACTCGGGTCTCCCTCAGCTACGGTCGTCAACAATACTTTACATATAACCAATAATAATTAATCGCAATAAGTATAAAGATATATATATATATATATATATATATATATATATATATAGAGAGAGAGAGAGAGAGAGAGAAAAGAGCGGAAAATAATCTTACATACAAAGTATGTGAATGGAAAAAGCTGAATATTTAGTGTTTTCTGAAAGAAGAAGCTCACTTTATCGTAATTTTGAGAAAATGTTAGTAAGCTTTATCGGTTGATTGTTCAATTTTGTATATATATATATATATATATATATATATATATATATATATATATATATATAAATTATTCGATAGGTCCTAGACGTGAGTTTGACGACTTTTCGCTCAGGATCGCCAGTTCGATCGGGGAACTACTGCTGCTCCTCTATAAGAGTGGCTTCTATAGAAGAGAATAAAACAGCCATCGAAAGATAACCATGACCCACACTCAAACCACTTACACAAACCGCATCGCCCTTCGCGTGGGTAAAAAAGGGGCGCGTCCTGCTGAGGTTGGAGCCCTGGCCTCGGTGTTCGAAAAATCAGCTACAGAGCTCAAACAATCAAAACTACTAAAATGCAAGCAAACACTACAAATAGCCACATTTAACGTAAGAACCTTAAATAGAATAGGACAACTCCCAGAGCTAATCGCATCGGCCGAAGAACATAAAATAGACATAATATGCATACAAGAACACAGATACACGCACACAGAAGATATCAAATATCACGAAACTGGCAATGGATGGTCGCTCGCCACTGTATCCGCATGGAAAAACTCTGTCAACGCCGCAGTAGGAGGGGTAGGATTGCTTATAGGACCTAGAGCACTAAAAACGCTTAATAGCGTTGAGAAAATACAACCTAGAATGATGGCAGCTACATTTAACGGAAACCCCAGAGCAACAATCATCTCATGCTACAGCCCCACCAATGTTAGTGAAGAAAATGAAATAGTCACCTTCTACGATGAGTTATCCTCATTAGTGCGTAGCATCCCGAAACACAACATGTTAGTCATTGGCGGAGACATGAATGCACAAATCGGGAAAAACGGAAACAACAAATACAGCCTCCACAACACGTCAAATAGAAATGGGCAACATCTAACAGATTTCATGATAGAAAATAGATTAGCATGCCTCAATACAAACTACCAAAAAAGAGAGGGCAAACTATGGACATACACGTACGCAAACAATACTAAAGCACAGATAGACTACGTCCTTATAAACAAGAAATGGAAGAATAGTGCATTGAATTGCGAGGCATACTCCTCTTTTGAGGGTGTGTCCACCGATCACCGAATAGTCACAGCGAAAATACGGTTAAGCCTACGAAAAAACGACAAACGAACAGCGACCACCAAACACTATGACTGGGCCCTATTAAACAACAAAGATGTAAGAGATAAATACGTATTAGAATTAAGAAACAGATTCGAAGCACTACAAGAAAAGACGGAAAAAAGTACACCCAACGACGAATACGAAAATTTCGTCAATGCATACCTCGAGGCAGCAGCAAAATACATTCCAACAAAAATTAAAACTAAATATAGAGTCCCATGGGAAACTTTAGCGGTGAGAGAAAAACGTGCACTAGTGAAAACAGCCTCCAAAAACTATCGAAAAAACCCAACAAACACAAATGCCTTAAAACTAAAAACGGCACAATATCAATTAGCAGGCATATATATAAAGGAACTGACAGAATACATTCAAAATCAGATAGATAAGATTAGAGACTCGGTGGAAGATAGACAATCTAGAATTGCCTGGCAAACAATAAACGAAGTGAGCAGAAGAAAGAACACAGCCAAAGCAAAACTTAAAGCAGCAAACCAACAAGAAAGAATAAAACTATGGAAACAGCACTTCGAAAACTTACTTGGAAACCCACCAAAAATAACGCATGAACCTATCACCAGAATAATTAGCAAACAATTAGACATTAAACTTGGACCGTTCACACAAGAAGAACTCGACTCGGTTCTCAGAAAAATTAAAAATAGGAAAGCTGCAGGGCTGGATGAAATTCCCCCGGAAGTATGGAAGACCAGACAATTCGACGACATACTGCTCCGACACTGCAACGCAGTATACAATCAAAACCCGATTGATAGATGGATGAAGGGATGCATACTCCCCTTCCCTAAAAAGGGGGACCTCGGATTAGCCAAAAACTACTGAGGCATAACACTTACATCCATAGCTGCCAAAATCTACAATGCCCTACTACGAAACCGAATAGAACCCAAAATCGACAACATACTTAGAAAAAACCAAAATGGCTTCCGAAGAAATAGATCCACGACCTCACAAATATTAACCATCCGCAGAATCCTTGAAGGTGTACGGGCAAAGAACCTACAAGCGACATTAATATTTGTCGACTTTACCAAGGCTTTCGACTCCATTCACAGAGGAAAGATGGAACAAATCCTACTAGCGTACGGCATACCTAAAGAAACCGTAACAGCAATAACGATTCTCTATAGAAACACTAAGGTAAAAGTACGATCACCAGATGGAGACACAGAATACTTCGACATTGTAGCAGGAGTACTACAAGGGGACACGCTGGCCCCATACCTCTTTATCATTTGTCTAGACTACGTACTTAGAACATCGATTGACAAAATCAAAGAGAATGGCTTCGAACTAACGAAGAAAAGAAGCAGAGGATACCCCGCAACAACAATTACCGACGCCGACTACGCCGATGACATAGCGATACTGGCAAATACACCTGACCAAGCCGAAACACTTCTGCATAGTTTGGAACGAGCAGCAGCAAGCATAGGCCTCCATGTTAATGCACACAAAACGGAATATATGTGCTATAAGCAAACGGGGGACATCTCCACTCTAAAAGGAACCCCTCTGAAACTAGTAGACAAATTCACGTACCTAGGAAGCAGCGTCGAATCAACCGAAAAGGACATCGAAACGAGGTTAACGAAAGCATGGACAGCTATCAATAGGCTATCGACTATATGGAAATCAGACCTAACCGATAAAATGAAACGCAGTTTCTTCCAGGCAGCGGTCACATCGATACTGCTATATGGATGCACTACATGGACGCTAACAAAACGGCTGGAGAAGAAACTAGATGGCAATTACACAAGAATGCTGCGTGCAATCCTGAACAAGTCCTGGCAGCAACACCCCACAAGACACCAACTGTACGGCCACCTGCCCCCTATCACGAAAGCTATTCAAGTTAGGCGAACCAGACATGCAGGACATTGCTGGAGAAGCAGAGATGAACTCATAAGAGATGTACTCTTATGGATCCCCACACATGGCCGCGCAAAAGCAGGACGACCAGCACGAACGTACATTTAGCAGCTATGTGAGGATACAGGTTGTTGTCCTGAAGACCTGCCTAGGGCGATGAACGATAGGGAGGAGTGGCGAGAGAGGGTCAGGGAAATCCGTGCTGCCAGCACGATATGATGATGATGATGATATATATATATAATCCAATGAATGTTTTGTGAGGGTAAATGTTATTAATGTATTTCAAATATTAATTATTTAGCAGTACATACTATAAGTGATTATAAGTATTATAATATTCAACATCTATCAACAAAAGAAGTAGGAAGAAGATGGATCAGTACTGATGACTTCATTGACACTTCAATACAAGGACTGAAGGAAGAAATTAGAAAGAGCAAAGCAAGACTAATCAGAGCAGCCATTAACAGCATTGGCATTATAACCCCCATCCCACCAAAAAGTGTAAATTAACAAAAGCAAATGAGATCTTATAATCATATGGATTTTTACGTTTTGGTGAAAAAAAAAAAGCGAAATGATAATAAATATCTGGACCTTGCTAGAGGACGAAGAAAACTGTGGAACACAAAAGTCAAGGTAATACCAATTATTGTTGGGACGCTCGGAACGATCAATAGAGGCCGGGAGAAGGGACAAAGGAATTCAAAATCAATTTGAGAATCGAAACTATCAATACTCAAGCTCTGTTAAGATCGTGTAAATACTAAAAAGAGTCCTGGAAACATGAGAAAACTTGCAGTTTCTTAGTCTCCAGTAAAGGATCACCTTCGTTTGCTCATGAAAATTGGGAAGAGTGAATGTAAATACTTAAATTTACTTCATTTTAATGTCTGTATCTTTATGTGTCTTGTGGGTGTAAATAAATATAAATTCTGTTAATCGACGCAGAATACCGCATCTACGAAAAGAAAATAATTTAAACTTCCGAGTAGAAACAGTAGTATCATAATATTTCTCCACATTTTTCCTCAATACCCATATTTATAACCCCTCCGCTCGGGCAGGATATGACACAAGGTCAATTTTTAAGCAGAGTTTAACAGGTTTGAATTCAGAGTTTTCCTTCTCCTAGACTAGTTGCCTCACCAAGGCTGAAGAACCCAGTCTGCCCAACTATTTATCCATAGCTGGAGGGAGAATAAGTAGATTCATACCTTTTCAAAGGGTATTTTTACTATGCAATCATCCTCGTCCAGGATTTGAACACGTATCGCCGTGTCCATTTCCTACGACGATAACCATTACACCACGGGCACCTCCATTTTTCATCAATACAGTTATTGATTTTGTTATATATATATATATATATATATATATATATATATATATATATATATATATCAGAATGAATCTCGTTTTTAATATTGGGTAAAGCAAAGAAAAAGAAGAAAATAGGATATACCATTTGATATTATTTGAGATTAGCTTATTACGTTAATACCTTGATAGAATATGTGTCTACCGATTGTATTAGTAAAACAAAAGCAACTCTTGGCAGTAAAATGAAATACATCAAATCCATGAATGAAAAACATTCTTTATGACACACTCAGTATTAGACTTCTCGCCGATAAAAAAAAAAAGGATTACGTTTCTCAATGATGAACCAGGTTAGGATCGAAAATCAGCGACTGGAATAAAATCCTCAACTCATTTCGGTAGTTATCAGTACCAGGATCATCCCAACGTTGCCATGTTTTGTTATCGTGGACACTAAGAGTGGTGTGATGTTTAGCAAGCTATACTAACAAACATACACGAGGGGGTTGGAATCTCATTAGGTGTCCATTTATATGATCGTGTGCCACATCTACGCAAAAAGCCTAGTAAATTACTACTTTGCTATCTAAACTAAGAGAAAAATAAAGAACAATAAACATAATATAGTAGTCAAGGATTATAAAAAAACATTGCCTTCTAATTTCTACGCCAATTACAACAGATAATATCAGTCAAAGACATTGAAATAAGTAAATTCAAATGAGACTCTCGTGGTGTAATAGTTGTTGTCGTAGAAAATAGATACGATGACTCGAGATCACATCCAGGACGATGCTGTTTGCATTTCACACAGTGTTAATACCCACTAGAAAGGTATGAATACGACTATTCTCCCTAAAACTCCACTCTGCCAGTAACAGTGACAGACCTGGACATGGTTAACAAAGGGACAGATATACACATTAACACGATACCTGGCTGTCTCAGCCTATATGAAATACAAACATTTCACTTTGCCCAACTGGTGATCTCTTTCGGAGAGTACTATCCATGCGGCTGAAAAATATTACAAAAAATAGGCAACAAATAAATTAATACATATAATTCATGAAAGCACTATCTTCCTTAAACCTAGGTCTAGAATAAAGACCAGCTCAAAAATTGTGAGAAACCGAAAATAAAATTGAAAGTTGTTAATAATAATAATAATAAGGAAGCAAAAATGAGAAAGAAAACAACTCTTTTTTAAACGTTTTAAACGACTAATTTCCACAAGGAAATGTGCAACACATTCAAATTTGACCATACAAACAAATGGTATATGCTCAACCCAGACCTAATAATAATCAACAAAGAAAGAGAACTTGAAGATTTGTCAACTTTGCTGTCCCGGCTGAACCACAGAATAAAACTGAAAGAATGTGAAAAGAAGCATTAGTACCTCGACCTTGCTAGGGAATTGAAAAAAACTGTGGAACATGCTGGTGACAATTATACCAATTGTAATAGATGCTTTTGGTACAGTAAATAAAGGATTACTACAGGGACATGAGGACTTTGAAGTTGGCGGACGACTGAAGACCATCCAAACTACTACATTATTGAGAACGGCCAGAATACTGACGAGTCCTGGAGACTTGAGGAGAATTGCTGTCACTCAAACTCCCGTGGAATACCATCAGCGTTAGCTGAAGTGAAAAAACTATAATGACAATGATAATAATAATAATAGCATCGACAGACTTGCAATTGAAACGAATAAAAGGTTTGAAGAAATAGACATACCCGAATGGATGACCAAAAGAAAAGACTATCTGGATCCAATAAGACCCAAAAAAGTAACGTCTCGAACAACTACCATAACATGATTACCGATGATGTGGAAAATATTTACGGCATAAATTAAGGAGGAGATTTACTGTTCTCTTGTGAGCCGCGGGCAGTTCCCTAGAACATAAAGGATGCCATAAAGAAAACAAGAGGTGGAGGAAATCTACAATAAACTGATTGAAACATCCTCAAGTAAAGCAAAACAAGAGGAAAAATGTCGCTCTGATATGAATTGAGTACAAAAAGACATACGTTAATGTCCTACAAAGCTGGATGATAGACTCTCTAAAGATGTATAAGATATCCGACCAAGTCAAAAAGTTCATCGAGGAAACCAAGAAAAAATGATGAATAGAATTGACTACGGATGGAAAAGGTTTTGCTGAGGTGAAAATATAGTGATATATATTCCTGGGAGATGCACTATCTCTATTACTACTTATAATGGCAATGATGCCACTCAATTACATATTTAGAATATACGCAGGGAGCTACAAACTTTATAAATCTCAAGAAAAGTTGAACCACCTTACGTACATCAACATCAAACTGTTTGCCAAAAATGAAAAAGAATTTGATACCATAATATTGGCAATGAGGTTATACAGTCAAGATATAAGGGTAGAATTTAACAGAGAAAAATGTACCAAGCCAATACTGGGAAGCTGAAAACAACGAATGACGGAAGGGATAGAAGTACCAAATCAAAAAAAAAATCAGAACATTCGGAGAAAAGGAAACTTATAAGTACTTGGAAATTTTAGAAGCGGGCACCATAAATCAAGTGGAAATGAGAGAAAAAATTAAAAAAGAAATCTCAGGAGAACAAGAAAACTACTCTTAATGAAACTATATTGCAGACACCTCATCAAAGGGATAAACTCCGTTGCATTCTCTTTTGTAAGATACTCGAGACCATTTTTAAGTGGACCATGAAAGAACTTCGAAAAATAGACCAGAGAACAAGAAGACTAATGACAATGCATAAAGCCTTCCATCCCAGAGATGACATTGACAATATTCTCAAGAAAAGTAGGAGAAAGATGACTCATCACCTTTGAAGTAAGCTTTGAAGAATCGATGAAAGGATTCGAAGACTACATGGGAAACAAACAAAACAAAGGTTAATTATACCGACCAGAAACATTACAAATAACACGAGGATCAACAGAACAAAATAACTACTAAAGAAGCATTGAAAGAATAGAATTTTATGGATATTTCGAGCAACAAACAAGCAAAATCTCACATGAGAAAACTAGGACATAGCTAAGAAAGGGAAACCTTAAGAGAGAAACTGAATATCTTCTCATAGCATCAAAAAATGGCATAAGGACAGATTTGTGACAGAGAGAACTCCCCCCCACCCCAGGCTGATTGATTAATTATCGATTTTAAGAAAATAATTAAGGAAAATTCATATATATTTCTCTCTTCTTCTTATCATTTCATTTCATTTCATATCATTTCGTATTTTATATATAATCTTTTAAAAACTTTTGACCGACGTCCCGAGATTCGTTGAGTGGATCTTGTGATAAAAACAGTAATGAAATCCGTATGGTCTAGAAAGGTGAAAAAAACTTCAAGCTAGAGATTGAAGACAACATAAGTGTATCTTACGATAAAAACAATAATGAAGTCTATGTGGTCTAGATAGGAAAAAAGTTCAAGCTAGAGATTGAGACAATATAAGTGGGTTCATCTTATTTCAAGTGTTGTTTGTCTGGAAAGAATCAGCGGGGGGTACTGAATCTAAATTTTAGTACCTCTTTAAACACAGCGTCGACCATATGTGCAGAAAGATGGTTAGCTTGGCGATTTGGATATCCTTATGCATGGGCGTGCCCACAAATCGTCGAGACTCCCCCCAATTTATATAAGCAATGCATAGAGCCCATAGATCAGTACAGATTAGATCAAGGAAGACGTGAGAAGAGAGATCGAGAGAGTCAGAGAAGGGGTCAGTGCAGAAAAGTCCTAGAATTTCGGACGAAGCCAAGATTAGTCTAGAACTGAGAGTTCGAAGCAAAAGCTGAGACTAACACATTTATATGGCCTAGTGCCACATCTAATCAAAAAAGCTTTGTAAATTACTAACACATACTTTTTTTATTAAGTTAACCAAGAAACGATAGTCGCCTCCCTTACACCTTCTGTTTGATCTGTCACAATTCCGAACGAAGGAATAAGTTTCGTAATACCGTTTTCTTTCTTTTTTTTTTTTTTTTTTGTATTCTACATACTTCTGTAAATACATATGTAGTTAGATAAAAACAATAGTTTTGAGAAATTTGTATGATACAAAAACCGAAAGCGTTGTTTTCTTTCTTCTAGTGTACTTTTTGTGAACCGTGACAGGTACAATCTCTCTCCCAGCAGCGATTTTATTTCGGTGCGGATTCCAGCCAAAATCGGATCGACTCCCACAGCGGAAACGATCTGAGGTAGTTAAAACACAGCCATTCGGATCAAAATACACAACTTAGCGAATGGTAAGAGTTATCTCGGATTGGCAAGCAGAGCCGAGGAATTGAATGTCGGCGAAAATTCCCCTGCGGAGCTAGACGTATCTGCCAGGGCTGGATTCGCAACATCAAAAATTACGTGAAAGCAAAAACAGATAAGATGCAACAAAATAGTAAATTTTGGTTATGTGATGATAGAGACGAAACAAAAAATCATATAATAATCAAATAGAGCAAATTAGCACAAAAAAGTATTAGACATGGCACGACCAAGTGGGGGAGGTGATCCACAGGTAATTGTGCAAGAAAGTGAAATTTGACGATATGTACAAGTGGTACATGCCCAACCAGGAATCCGTCCTGGAGAATGAGACGCACAAGGTTGTCTGTGATTTTTTTTATTCAAACACATCACCTTATCTTGGCTGAGGGAGAATAAACCCTAGCAAAGGTAAAAACTTAAGGAAGCATCATCTCGAGAGAATCACTCTCGCTACAGCCAGATTCTTTACATTAAAAAACTTCAGTTAGTGTGATGCGCTCGAATGGAGCGGATAAATGTTCTACATCTCTCGATAATTCGCCGTACGCCACGGTGGATGAAGTAGTTTCATTGATAAATTCAAGTTAAATGTGGATGTAAAAATTGTGTTCGTGTTGTCTTCCCAGCACGGAAAACCTAAAAAACGTTAAAGTTGCTATAAGAGACCGAGACACAGAGATGATGAAATGGTGGACGATAAAAAGAGACAATCAGATAAGCACGATGAAAGGTCAATTTGAGCAAATGAGTGCCGACTGACTAGATCATCGAAATAAAAAAAAAATTAGAAGCAAAAATAATAGGTAACATATACCTTGAAGAGATTTGCAAAAATTATTAAGAGTCGGGCCATTGGTCTAATGAGTAGAGCGTTCGCTACTGGTGGCGCATTTTCCAGCAAAAAAAATTTGAAAAAAAACCCAAAAAACACTTTCAAAAGACTCAAATATCGTTGGCTTTTTGGAGATTTCATGGCCACAATATAACTGAAAATTATGGCAAAAAGGCGAATTTGCTATCAATATAACGAGAGGCTTCTCTTTAAAATTCAACAAGTGGAAAATAGAGAACAGCTAACTGAATGTCTTATAAAATTCGAATAGATTTCCATATGGCACTACGTGAGGTATTCGACGACAGTTGCTCACGGCAGAGAAAGGAACTAATAAAGGTAAATGGTATTGCATTATTTCTTGGAATTATTTTCGCGTGAATACAGATACTTTCAATAAAACCAACGTAATTTTTGTAACGTAAGGCTAATTTACAAAATCTGAAAGAAAAATTATTTCTGCCTTAATTGTTATCAAATATTTTTAGAATTATTAATTTCTTCTTTCATATAAGAAAATACGCCGGTATTGGACAAATTTCAAAAAAAAAGGTTTTCTTTTCGTCTCCAAATAAAAAGAAAACATTTCAAGTCACGAAAAAAGAGTTAAGTAACTTATACGAAGTGCGTTAAAAAGTGTCAGGAATGAAGCTATATATCCCCGGGTAGAACCGTAACGTAAATAAAACGCTCAATCTTTTAAAAAATGTCCCCTTGGCTTTCAACACATTTATTCGAGCAACTTTTCCATTAGTAAAAGCATCTTTGAATCTCCTCTTTTTATATGGTGTGACGTTGCCCTATCGAATTTCTTTGAATGTTTTGCGTATTCTCAAATCTTGCAGGTGAGATTTATGTTCAGTTTAGGAAACCAAAAAAAGTCACATCGACTTAATTCCAATGAGAATGAAGAATGCTACACTTGCAAAAGCTTGTTTGTCAAGAAGTTATGATCAGGAGTTATCGAGATTTGCTTCATAAATTGTTTTTCAATAGACAGTGACTCTTTTCTGGACGTTTAGACAACAGCCTAATCATCATATTTATATTTTTAGTTGCCTAAGTGTGGACACGTCTTCATTTATTCATTGAAATAAAAAAATAAAGTAACGCACCTGATAAATTATTACCTAGCCTCGTATATTCATAATCAGTTTTACACTTATTGGATGTTATTATTTGACACATTTGCTCTGTATTATTTTAATGTTACACTTCATCCATTTTCATCTAATATAGCCAAATCATTTGAATTCGATTCAATTAATAAATGGCTACCAGACAAATCATCTTATTTTGGATCCAAGGAGAATGTCTGCTTCTAGTTTTTCAACACTTTTCTCTGAGACAAATGTTGTTTTCAACTTCTGTAATCCATAACAATTATATGCAATTTTCTTTTAACAAAGTCCTTCCCTAAGCTGAATTATTTTTCTCACTGTATATGTTTTAGTTTCCATGGAAATGGCTTAGAAGCATTAATTTCAGAAAATCCCTTACATATAATTTCATTAATTTGCCATGAATATCACTCTTAATTGAAGTAAGTTCGGCTGTAGATATGAATTTATTTGTCACTGCCTCCCACCAGACAGGACTTAACACAAGGTCAAAAGACCGAAGGCCGATTAAAGTGGGGATAAATGGGGAGGGGAAGGTCGGGAACGAGCTGAAACTCGAACCCTGCTGGTCTATGCTGCTCATTGGCCCACTAATGAGCCAAGCAGTTTTACGAACCCAAATCTAGGTCCGGGCTTGAACTAAACAGCAAGGCCTAGTGCTATACATAGGGGACAAAGGTGTCAATGTTGCAACTCGCCCAGCCATTGATTTCGATACCCCATCCGGTACGAATACCAGACGACCCAGCAAAAGCCAGGTTTTGGGGTGTAGATATGAATGATACACAAAAAATTCAGCTTCTTCAGTAAAATTTCATACTTGGTTTACTGCCAAAAAATGACTTTGTTAAAATACTTTGTGGTTTTTAAAATATATTGAAACCTTTTTAATTTGCAATTCTAAAATGTAAGACTTATATACAGCTGACCAACTTAAATGATTATGTCTAGTCAGCAATAGACAAAAGCACAACAAGATTTTTATTTTTACTTATTTAATATATTTCTCTAAAAACACTATCATATGATCAGGTTATAGGTGATATATAACGAATATAATCTCATCAACCAACAAATATAATTAATCAATATATTAATGATAAGTGAGAATCATCCCTGCTATTGGCTCACACACAAGTTTTGCACATTTACACATTTAACTTGTAAACAATAGCAATAAAAATAAAATATATGTGGTGTAGATAAAGAACAATGAATTGTATTTATTCCAAAATGCATAATAAAGGCTAATTTGGGATTTATTACATATTTGCATGCAAATACAAATATACTTAGAGTTACCGGTATTTAGGAAGCCTTGTCTAGTCTGGTACAAAACAAACGACACAACCAAAAAAGAGGATCGAACAAACTACTCACCGTATTAATGGGACGTAAAAGACTCTCACCCCATTATCTGCTGAGGTTGAAAAGGGTTAACTGCATCCATGAATTTGTGTGAAATCACCAATTCATTCTCATTATTCTCAAGACCAATCTGACTTAAAGTCGAAATACGTGTTCATGTTCCATCAAAAGATATGTGCAAAAATGTTTACTATTACATAAGAGCAATTCAAATCAAATAACAGTGGGCAAATTATTATATTAGATCGGAATAATTGAAACTGTAAAATGTTTTGCAAAAATGAATATCCTTACCAAATACGAAAAGTTAATTGAAAACATTATTGCATATAATTTTTTGTATCAAATAAAAATAGTTGAAACTGTATAAAAGGTGAAATTACTTATATCAATAATAGTGGAAAGAAAACCATTTATTGTTGTAAAAAACAGAAAGACTTCGGCATTAAATAATCCAAAAAGAGTTGTTAAGCGTTATAACCTACCAACCAACATACCAATAATTTACTGAGAAGCGATGATCTGTGAAACTAACTTTCATACAGGTTGTTGAAAAGAAATGAAGCAATCGTCTTTATGATAACTTGTATATGAATTCTTTTGAAGCTAGAATTTAATTACATACTTTAACTGAGAGAGATTTTTTCTTATGTCTGCGAGTTAAAGACAGGAGTTAAACCTATCGATAATTTTGTAGTTAACAAAGAAGACCTGTCAAAGAATTTTCGATTCTGTACACTTCCAATGTCCCGAAATCCAACAACCATCTTGGGAAAATTCCATACTAAATTCATATCTTTCTTTATTAAGACTGATTGGAAAAATAAGTGACAACAATGTTCGTTGACAAAAAAAAAAAATAAAATAAAATAAATAAATAAATAAATGGATGCTTAAATAACGCTAGCGTTTGACGCAATCAATTCAACTTCTAATTACTTTTATCACTTGGCATAGGCTTACTATGTGACATACAATGACATACAATGAATATTCACGGAAATTCTATCCCCTTTATTTAATGATGCGTCTTTTATGAAACATATATATATATATATAACAAAACATACCAAGCAAACATCTCGTTCATCACCTTTTTGTACACACACACACACACACACACACACATATATATATATATATATATATATATATATGAAGGTAGCAGAAAAACATAATCCAAATAGGTGAATTTATTTTGATCTAAACTCGACGTTATCGTTTCGGTTTCAGTAATCATCATCAGGACTTGGATATTAGAATAGTTCACATAGCGTCGGATGCTTGCTGAGATGACAGGAGCAAATGAGAAATATACAACGAAAAGATACACAAACGTGCGCATAATTCAAAAGTCATAAAACGTGCCTGGCACGGGGAAACATATTTGAAAATGTTGGATTTCCCAGAGAAACAAGACAAAGCTTACACGAAATAGCCTAAATTACGCTATATTGTTAATACAACGTGTAGCGTTATTATATGTTCCAACAAATGGTATTTATAACAGTCAGAGGATATCTAATTTGCATAATGATATTCAAAAGCAGGTTTCAATAATGAACTGTGCTATATCATACATTTATGCTTTTATTGTTATATTTACATATATATGAGAAGACAAACATTTTTGATTTTCTTAAGTTTTAAATAAAGGGAGGAATGTGCAATGTATGCTAATGTTTAAGGTTTTTCCATCGGCTACACAAACGTTCGTACGAGTTAACTGACGTAGAACAAGAAATTAAAAACAAATTGTTTTAAGACGACGATAGTGATGACAAAACCATAAATATCCTCACATACGCTGCAAATATATGGTAATATTCTCCATTTTCATAGAGCATCACTCCGGTTCTAATCAGAAAAAAAATATCTGTATACAAATATCTGAAACTCAATCCACCTAAGTGATTTTTTGTTTTGCGTGATTTTAAAACAGGTATGTATGTGTGTGCAGGTACATGTATGCGTGTGTGACATATTGGGGAAACTGGTCGAGGAGAAGGATATAATCTGATTGCAAAAATATCTGTGGATGTGTATGTTCATGTGTGCCATATAGTGAAACTGGTCGAAAAACAGTAAAGTTGGTGACTTTAGAAGAGGGTGACCCGAAGGCTCCCTTTTCAATAGCTACTACACTTTACCCTTGATCCTTATTTTATAATGCTGAGTGCTAAGCAAGCCGGAATCAAGTACCATTTTTGAGTCTTTGGCATGACTCGACCTGGGATTGAAACCCGGTCTTCCGGACCAGTGGCGAACACTCTACTTATTAGGCCAATGTTCCGGTACAAGAAACTGGTCTACGAGAAGGAAATAATGTGATTGCCAATAATCTGTGTATATGTGTGTGTATGTGTGTATTATTAGGCGACTGGTCTAGGAGAAGGAAATAATCTGATAGCAAATAATGTGTGTATGTGTGTATATGTGTATTCATGTGTGTCATATTGGACAACTGGTCTAGGAGAAGGAAATAATCTGATAGCAAATAATGTGTCTATGTGTGTATATGTATATTCATGTGTGTCATATGGGGAAACTGGTCTAGGAGAAGGAAATAATGTAATTGCAAATAATGTATGTGCGTTCCAGTGTGTTAGTTTGAGAAAATGGTCGAAGAGAAGTAAATAGCCAGTTTGCAATTAGTGTGTGTGTGTGTGTGTGTGTGTGTGTGTGTGTGTGTGTGTGTGTGTGTGTGTGTGTTTCAGTTTGAGAAACTGGTCTAAGAGATGGAAATAATGTGATTGCAAAAATTGTGTGTTTTTGTGCGTGTGTATGCGTCCGTGTGTGTCAGATGGGGAAATTGGTCCAAGAGAAGTAAATAACCTGATTGCAATTAATGGGTGTGTATATGTGTGTTCTTGTGTTTCAGATTAGGAAACTGGTCTACTTGAAGGAAAGAATTTGATAGCAAAAAGTGTGTGTATATATGTATGTGTGTGTGTTTATGTATATTAGAATGAGAAACTGTTCGATGAAAAAGAAATAATCTGATTGCAAAAAATGTGAGTATGCGCATATGTGTATGTGTTCATGTGTGTCAGATTAGGAAACTGGATTGCAAATAATTCGTGTGTGTATGTGTATGTGTATGCTCATGTTTGTCAGATTAGGGGACTGGTCTAGGAAAAGGAAATAATCTGATTGCATATGATGTGTGTATATGTTTGTGTACGTACGTTCTGGTGCGTCAATTTGGAAAACCGGTTTAGGAGAAGGAAATAATCTGATTGCAAATAATGTGTTTGTGTCAGTATGTGTATATGTGTTCATGTGTGTCAGATGGGCAAACTGTTTTGGTGAAGGAAATAATCGGATTGCAAATAATATGTATGTGTATGAGTATATGTTTTCATGTGTGTCATATGTGGAAACTGGTTTTGTTGAAGGAAATAATCTGATTGAAAATAATGTGGGTGTGTCTGTATGTGTATGTGTGTTTATGTATGTCAGACTGGGAAGCTGGTTTAGGTGAAGGAAATAATCTGATCGCAAATAATATGTGTGTGTCTGTATGTGTATATGTGTTCATGTGTGTCATATGTAGAAACTGGTTTTGGTGAAGAAAATAATCTGATCGCAAATAATATGTGTGTGTATGTGCATGTGTGCTCATATCTGTTATATTGGGAAACTGGTTTAGGAGAAGAAAATAATCTGATTCCAAAAATTGTATGTGTCTGTATGTGTATGCGTTTTCATGGGTGTCATATTTCGAAACTGGTCAAGAAGAAGAAAATAATATAATTAAAAATACTGTTCGTGTATATCTATGTGTGTTTAAGTGTGTATGTTGCAAATAATGTATGTATGTATGTATGTATGTATGTGTGGGTACATGTTTATTTGTGTGTCAGATTGGGAAACTGGTCGAGGAGAAGGAAATAATCTGATTCCAAATAACGTTTGTGTATGTGTTTATGTGTGTTAGACTGGGAAATTTGTCTAAGAGACCGTAATAATGTGAATTGCAAATAATGTGTGTGTGTGTGTGTGTGTGTATGTGTTTGTATGTGCGTGTTCTTGTGTGTCCTTTTGTCAGAATTCAAAATCTGAAACATGTTTATTTGAATCTAGCGAACGTATACTCCATTTTTCAGATATCAGACAAAAAGTGTAGCTGGTCCTACACAACCTTTCTTCATTTTAGATAACTGTGGATGCTTTTCCCATCTTCAATTTAACTGTTGAGTATTGAAACATTATGAACGACGAGAGAGTTGATATATATATATATATATATATATATATATATATATATATATAAGAACATTCAAAGATTGTTAGTGGTATCAGGTAACCCAGTACTGCCTTCAGCATGCTCAAAGGATTAACTACGAAGACAATTTACCTGGTGCACACAACTAAAGAGTGGCGATTCACACAACATAAAGAAAAATAAAACCTTTTAAAGGTCGGATAAACATTCTTTCAGGGTTAACGTCAATCTTGCATACCCAGTGAATTTAAAGGAAGACATTCCAAGCGTTGAAGCACTTGGGGCTGTTGATCCCAAAGTATTTCGTTAAGGTTCATCAAGGGAAAAGTCAAACTAATATAGAACTGGTGTCCCAGAGAACTCTCTAACGTAAAACCCCTAGTTTGAAAAACATCTATTGGTATATGTACAGCTTTTACTTTCGGTAAAAGTTATTGACTTATTTGATAGTGAAACTGATTCAGTGCACCATATTTCGTCCATCTAAAAAATTTCAAGCACAAGTATTACTTCCTGTTATGGAGGTATCATGTGATGAACATATTGGTTTGATGAAGCTAGGTTATTTGGTTTTATTTCTGATCAACTCTTGACGATTATTTATTGCCAAATCTTGTTTAAACACACACACACGCACGCACGCACGCACGCACACACACACACACACACATATATATATATATATATATATATATATATATATATATATGTATAAATCTTTGTATTTTAAGTAATTAGTTTGTAGGTAACTTAATGTTCAAACAAGTTTGACCAAATTTGTTTGCAAACAGATAAATGGTTTCAAGTATTACTAACACTGTTTAATATCAATCATTTGTTTTTTCAAAGTTAAAATTTTTCAAGTAATGTAAATGATCGTATAGTTCCATTTGACCCATAGATGGGACCCAAATAGGTACTCCTAATCAGAAGTGAACTTGGTATAATGGTAATGAAAAAGTTCACCTCGTTCCCCTAAGTTCCAGCACTGGAACTTCACCATCAGATAGTTTAGTGTCATGCCAGGACACTCAGTTTGTAGGTCTTAACTCTCAGCGTATTCTGCAGTCGCAGTTTACAAGGCGAGAACAAACTGGAATTCAATGTGTCAGTCATCACACACAAACACACACATGTACATGCATAGATACACACTAACACACACACACACACACACACACACACATATATATATATATATATATATATATATATATATATATATATGTATATATATAACTATTTTGGTTGGTTGTGTTTCATGGCATATTTACCATTGCAGATTATTCAATGCAAGACCCTGTTTATACGAATATTAAATATAAATGATTGGTATATGAATAGCTTATAGGCAACATTTTAAACCAGCCAGATCTCATTTGTTTGCACACAGTTAAAAGTTTTCAAATATTACTATCTGACACTAAAAATTCTATTTAATATCAGTCGTTTTTTGTAAGGGTAAAAGTTTAAACAGTTCTATGTGATCAATAGATGGAATCCTTACAGATACCACTCCCTTAGTATCAGAGTGAACTAGAAAGTGATAGCAATGAAGTCGCACTTTATATTTCCCAAAGTTCGAACAGTTCTGATGCGCACTATCCAAAAGTTTAGAGTCATATCCAGGATACTCGGAGTTCAGGGGGTCTTACACCAGTGCATTTCTGATGAGAGTTAAAACCCACAGAACGACGAGAATCCCTAATGTAATAACCAGCCCCAACCAACAAGGCTATATATATATATATATATGTGTGTGTGTGTGGATAGATAGATCGAGATCAACTTCCGAGTTTCATAACGCAGTGATATGAATGATTTTCCTTTTAAAAATAGATGATCGTAATCCATTGGTTAATCAAAGCTGAAATCAATTAAATTACAAAGATATTGAAATTTATTGAATTTTTCCTTCTTAGTATGCAAAAATAAATTGAGGACTTGTGTCTTCTTGTTTGCATTAAAAACAAACACTACATACTACTGCATAGTTGAAAAATAACTTGATGTGATGCTAATTTCTCAAATACTGACTAAATAGACGCCTGTAAAGCTGGTATATATTTTGAAGACAGAACATTAATTCTGTCCTAAAATAAAACGAATTTTTAAAACAGCGTAATGAGGAAATAATTCATTGTGTTCGAGGCAAAAATGTTGTGCATCACTGACCATAACCATTTGTACCAAAAGTATTGCACCGCAAAGTTCAAAATTGAGCATTTGATGTAATACTTAGTTCTGAGATTTTTCTTTTCTCCTAAGTTAAACCATGTACTATCTTTCTAATGAAAGTTCAGAATTCACAATAAGATTTTTTTCTTATGTTGAACGAGGCCTATGAGGATCATTGTCTGAGACGTATTCAGTGTTATAAGTGGTACCAGCATTTAAAATAGCGAATTGAAAACTATTGACCCCTAGTCGCCAAAATATCTAGATTTTTCCGCAATGTACATTCTGTTAACAAAGCTATAATCCCACGTTAAAAAGTCGTCAATTTTAGGAGATGGATGAAATAGAAGAAAATTTATTGAATTTTTCTTTCTCATTATTCAAAAATAAATTGAGGACTTATGTCTTCTTGTTTGCATTAAAACAAACACTACATACTACTGTATGACATAAACACTATCTCAAAATTACCCTGTCGACTACGCCTATTATACGCCGATGGTATCTCCGAAAGATAGTTAAAAATACTTCAAAGGAGTGTCCTGAGTATTACACTAGGCTGCTTCTGGTGGTGAAGCTCTAGTTCTGAAGTGTGAAATACATACTTGTCAGTATTTCCAAGTCCACTCAGCCACCTAGTGGTTTTAACCGTTAAGTTCCTATCTATGGATCAAATATATCTATTTAAAGATTATCAATATTACAGAAGAATACTTGAAACACATGGCCGTTTGCTAATTATTCGCACGATATAAGAAACCATATAACTATGTGCTAACTAACGGTTATTTGGAGCGTAATGGCAAAATTACTGGATTGCAGTGTCAAAGTAAAAGAGTTCTTACTCCAGTTGCACCATTACGTTCACTAATGAACTTAGGCTTATGGGAAGGGTG
Organism: Sepioteuthis lessoniana; assembly: GCA_963585895.1. Classification (NCBI taxonomy): domain Eukaryota; kingdom Metazoa; phylum Mollusca; class Cephalopoda; order Myopsida; family Loliginidae; genus Sepioteuthis; species Sepioteuthis lessoniana. Next base: position 97,670,546 of record OY757905.1, on the reverse strand, counting down.
TTTACCCACTTTATAGTCCATGTTGGTGTAAAATAGTTTTACTGCTGTGATTCTACAGGGATGGCTTCAACATTAAATGACCCACGAAAGTAGACACACCATTAAGCAAAGCAACTACAACAATACAATTTTGATTAAGGAATAGTTTCAAGAAACTAGTTGAACATGTATCTTTAACCTTAAACAATGCCATTCTCATTCAAAGTCTCTGTCTGTATTCGTTTTTTTCTTATCTTCAAAAACAGGAAACATATTAGCGCTAACAGTCTAATGTTACATTGAGGCGTTCACGAAGGTTGTCACTTGATCCTGACTGCAAATTAGAATATTTTATAGTTGCTTGAAACTTTGATTCTCATCAAGTGATCATAATCATTAGTTACTTGAAATTATTTAATTGTTTGAAAATAACCTGCTTGGACATTAAATAACCCAACATGGTTTTAACATACTTTAAAACCAACTAAGCATCCAACCAACCAACCAACCAACCAACCAACTATTCCCCAAAATGAACAAAATGACGTATTTCAGAGACGGAAAAAATGTTGGAACGGTGAATAAACAGATGAGTAGAGACTATTTTAAATGAGACAAGCCTCATTAAGTTGTCGGTAAAGCAATAAATGGGTTTGGGCACACTTCATATAAAAGTTGTGTGTGTGTGTGAGTGTGTGCGCCATAGAGATAAACAATTACGTTTGTGCATGTATTGATGCCAACCCACGCACTTGCGAGAAATAAATCCATTCACCCGAGCCACAACACTATCCATCAAATATCAAAATCAATGGAACAATTGCAATGGCATCTTGACAAAAAAAGACGAAAACACAGCACCTAATCTTCCCAACGGGCGGGCATTACGAGCGATGAAGTACAAGCCTAGTCCGAACCTTTCTGGTTATCGACGGAGCAAATCAAATATTTTCAACTTTTCACGATCCACCCACCCATGCCCAGTCTCGGATTCCGCAGAATTAGTTCTGGATTGTTCTCTCTGTATAAGACAGCCAGCGGCGTCTCATCCGATTACCAGTTTTAGATTGCCGACACTTGGCACGACGCCTAGTACCTACAATCAATTGTTGCTATATTATAATGATTAGAATTCTGTGGTATTCGTCCAGATCCGATTCTTTCAATGCTGTTTTGGCTTTTTTACTTTGTTTTCAAGGGTTTTCTATGTTCTATTTCTCATGAGTAATTATCCTCCCCCATTTTTTCTTTAACTATGGCCTTCTCACGCCAATTATTTTTGTCTGTAGTTATTGAACTTTTATTTTCAAAACAAATGGTAATAATCTTTATTACTTTGAGGGAGTCTCGGAAGTTGTCACTTCCTGATTGTAAAAAAAAGACACCTTTTCATGAAATCTACTCATGTGTTATTTCGGATATCATTTCTTCAAACCAGTGAGAAGGGCTTTGTGGAGTGACTTTCTTAGTTAAAAAAGGAAAGAATTATAATCCTTTATGGAGAGATAGGTCGCTTGATCCTCAAATCAGTCGACTAAACACTTTAATGTCTTGCTACCATCTGTCAGTTTTCGAATCTCTCAAATCTCACGTGACTTCATTTTAATACGGAAAAGAAGTTTATATATTTCCCACACTTCACCTCGAGTCGATTGACCTTTTGACCTCTCCGTATAGGTCTCATCCACCACTTCTAGACGCTGAGGTCGCTTTCATGGGGGCACGTTATTATTTTAAGTTTCACGGGAAAAATATCATTTCATTTTTAGTCCATTTTGCCACCAAACTAAAACAGTATAAAGAAGAGCATAAACTTATTCATATATATCAGGAATAGGGCTTCCTGGGTCTTACTTCCAGGCAGGACTCAAAGCCATCAATTTTCCTTACTGTCCCGACGACGAAATATGTGAAAAAAACTCATTATTACTTTTATTCGGATGTTAAAATTTTCAGGTGGCTCTCAAAACATGTTATTGAAATTCACCCGTCATTAGAAGGAAAATAGTTTTCTTTCCTCGATATGGTGGCCAAGAAAAATTCAACAGGACAAAGATCAAAGGTCTTGTTTTTGTCACCCGTCTAAGAGAAAAATATAATCTGTCTTTGCCCACGTGTCTGCATCAACCAATGAACATTGAAACATCAAAAGTGAAATATATTAGTGATTTTTTCATGGCTAATAACTAGGTAGACTCCACTAATTTGTACATTTGTCTGTCGGCAATTATACATGTCTTTCTCTTCCCTATGCTTCTCTTCCTTTTTTTTATCTCTTTCTATATTTGCCTGTCTTAGTCAGTTCCTGTTTCACTTCAGTTCATTTTTTAAAGATCAAAGTAAATTTGAAAAATGATTGCATTGATTAAAAAGTTAAACTTGTTAAAATAACAAAAAGAACAAATTTCCGAAATCAAGAATATATTCAATGTTTGATAATATCGAAACTGAATTTTTAAATTAAAAAATGTTTAAATCAAAATTTTGAATCAAAACGAAGTCGCTTGCTCAGGTCAGCGCAATTACATGATAAACTGATTATGTTAAGACGCCTAGACTGCAATTCAAATGAATATAGACGATTCGGTACCAATTTGAAAAAAAAAAAAAGCAATCTCGGTACATTTTGATCAGTTTTAATAGTTTTTGACAGCAGACCAGCGATTTTCTTTCTTATTCCTAAACTGAAAATTGGTCCCACCCGTAAGATTTAAAGACTTGGCTGACCTTAAAAGAAATACAATATTGCAGCTTCACGTGATGTCATGAGAAAAATTTTGGAGGAGCTTTAAACTAATTGAAGTTTGCTGGAATATGTGGGTTAAATGCCAAAGGGGGTATATTGAATAAAATAAACTTTTCATTCATTTATTCCTTTCTGCTTTGTTAAACTCAGAATTCTTTGCTAAATAAATAGGTTTAACACACCTCGTATTTCTCTGTGTATGAGTGCAGCTATCTCGATTTGAACCTCGAATAATTGCATATTCCAATTTTCATTTAAACATATATCCACTGCTTGCTAAACGTGTTGCCACTTGCTATCCAATCTTCCGGTAACTGTCAGAAACATCTGTTATCTAGTAATGAATGTCAAATCAGATTTTACGTTGGTTGATAACAAACGCCAAATTCACTAATTCAGTACTGTTGGGACTAATTCCCCAAACATGCCTACAGAATCTGATTAAGTCGATATTTATACTGTTGAACGTTTAAGGGGATATAGGGATTTCAACATTTTCCTTTGCTCGCAATTCTTGTTGTAAGTAGTGTAACTGACCAGACTTTAAATGTAAAATCATAAAATATCCTAATCAGTTTTGTCATGATTCACAGTTATATTTTATTTCCAATTTGTTATAGGCCAAAAATATTCTATCATATTTACCAATCCCTCCGCTCGGGCAGGATATGACACAAGGTCAATTTTTAAGCAGAGTTTAACAGGTTTGAATTCAGAGTTTTCCTTTTCCTAGACTAGTTGCCTCACTAAGGCTGAAGAACTCAGTTTGCCCCACTATTTATTCATACCTTTCCCAAGGGTATTAGTGCTATGTGAAATGCAATCAGTCTCGTCTAGGATTTGAACTCGTGTCCATTTCCTACAACGATATCCATTACACTACGGGCAGCTCCAAAAATATTTTATAAATCTTCGAAAAAATTTAAAAAATGTTAATCTGACTGGAATGGTTTAGCTTGGGATGTTTTTTTTCCAAAGAGCATATCAGCTCCTTACAAAAATAATTTTCATTGTTTAATTATTTCCAGTATTCTTATCTGATACAAATTATTATCAAATATATCTATTTGATCAATAAATGTGACACTACCAGATACTGCCACTCTTGATCATAGAAGTGTCTTCCACACACCTCTTTTATAGTTGGTTCTTTGAAAGGTTGTCAGAAGGATAAAAGTGATGAAGAGATTCTACATATCATGGAAAGAAAGACAGATATTAAAAAGACAAAACAAAAAAAAATACGCTTTATTTATAAAGTTATAGTTTTTTAACCCTTTAAGAATGATATTAAATCTCGTAGAATGGTTTCCTTCGTCCACGAAGGAAAATCTTGTTCTATTGATTATCGCCCTGCGAAGAGAGAGGTGTTTTTGCCTCAACCTCAAGATATACCTCTTCACATGTATCAGTATTGTCAAATTTTAATCGTTTGCACCATTCCTGTATCATTATTCCTTTGCTCCTTGCAAGTTTTTTTCACGCCAGTTTTCTCAGCTGGTTTTTCATTGTACTCTAAGTGACAGCAAGTTTCCTCAGATATTCCAGACAAAGCTAACCATGCCAGCCAATTTTAACACTGGTGTCGTCTGTGGTGGGTAGATTTTTCCTCTAATCTCATTTTCACCAGTCTCTTTTCCATACTACGATTGATATCAGTATTATCTTAATATTCATATTCCTCCACTTTGGTTTTGTAGCCCGTTATGTTATTTGTTCTGTTAATTGTTCTGCTTTGTGTTTATACCATTTTTAACAATTCAATGTCTCCTCAAATTTCCAGGACTCTCCTCAGTATTCTGGCCATTCTCAATTATGCTCTAGTTTGGATGGTCTCCAATCATGCGCCAACTTCCAAGTCCTCCAGTCCCTTTAATAATCCTTTAGTTATTGTATCAAAACCACCTATCACAATTGATACGATTGTCACCTTCATGTTCCATAGTTTTTTCAATTCCCTGGCAAGGTCGAGGTACTTATCCTTCTTTTCAGATTCTTTCAGTTTTATTCTGTTGTCAGCCGGGACTGCAAAGTCGACAATCTAGCAAATTCTCTTTCTTTGTTGATTATTATAAAGTCTGGTCTTCTGGCCGAGATTAGATGATCCGTCTGTATGTCAAAGTCCTAAAGGAGTTTATTATTATTATTATTATTATTATTATTATTATTATTATTATTATTACTACTACTACTACTACTACTACTACTATTTTTTATATTCTTTTCAAAAGATTTTTTGCACTTTCCATTGAATATGATTTCTTATTTCATCATGCTTTTCTTCGTGTTAGGATTGGACAATTGGATACTACGGGGACAATATATTTAGTTTTTATTTGCACTATCGACATTTTGCATTTGATCCATTTTTTTATAAAATCTTCCTGGGAGTTTCTGGTGAGTAGCCTTTGCTTCTGTGCAGCTCCGCTTTCAGTCCAGCATTTTTCAGCCGTCGATTATAATTCACTATATTCATAGTAGCATTTTTAATTATTTGTGTGCATAGTCCATGTTATGGTTTTTGTTCCCAGGTGTTTTTGATTGATTTAGTCCATATGCTTATCCTTCTTTCTTCAGATTTTCTGCTGTCTCAGTTATTTAAACTTTCATATCTATTTCTTTCGGCAGGAAGTCGAGTTGATTCGCAAATTTATATCTTTTTTACTAAATGAACGTTTTTCGTTTGAATCTCGAGTATGTTTACTGTATCAAATTTCTAGTAACGTTTAAGAATTTTTAAAAATCCTCTCGTGGTTGTTTTGCAGGTCCGTACTTTTTGGATAAACCCACTTCTATTGTTCTCTTTTGATGTTGAGGCGTCCTTTATCTGCTCTTTGGGGTTGCATTCTATCGTATAGTTTCCTTACTTTAGTATCCATTTTTTTTCAGCAGCTGTCCACTTTATAATATTAAAACTACAATTCATCACTGTTGTTGATATGATGTGAACTGCTATGATTTTATTTTTTGCGTTCAGTTATTTACCTAATATAGCTCTGATACTCCAATAGAATTAATTTCTTACTTTTTCTTTATTATAGTATGTTTGATATCATTCGGTTCATTAATTTCTAAATATTTTAGATTTCCTGGTGTTCTAACTCTATTTCATTTCTGGAGTGACATTTTCGACTTTACAACTGAGTCTTTCTTGAATGTGACTTTCGCACATTATTATTATTATTATTATTATTATTTAATCAGAGCTTTTCACATCAGCGTTAGCTGATGGTCTTTCACTGGAGTTTGAGTGACAGTAATTCTCCTGAAGTCTCCAGGACTCTTCTCAGTATTCTGGCCGTTCTCAATTATGCTCTAGTTTGAATGGTCTCCACTCGTCTTCCAACTTCCAAGTCTTACAGCCCCTTTAATAATCCTTTAGCTACTGTACCAAAACCACCAATCACAATTGATATGATTGTCACCTTCATGTTCCATAGTTTTTTCAATTCCCTGGCAAGGTCGAGGTACTTATCCTTCTTTTCAGATTCTTTCAGTTTTATTCTGTTGTCAGCCGGGACAGCAAAGTCGACAATCTAGCAAATTCTCTTTCTTTGTTGATTATTATAAAGTCTGGTCTTCTGGCCGAGATTAGGTGATCCGCTTGTATGTCAAAGTCCAAAAGGAGTTTATTATTATTATTATTATTATTATTATTATTATTATTATTATTATTATTATTATTATTATTATTATTATTATCGCGTGGGTCAAATCAGCGTTATTTGATGGTCTTTCACAGGAGTCTGAGAGACAGCAAGTTTCCTCAGGTCTTGGCACTCTTCTCAGTATTCTGGCTGATCAAAAAAAAAATGGCGTAGTTTGGATGTCCTCGATTCGTTCTCTGATCTCTAAATCTTTCAGTTTCATTATCTAGCCTCTTGGGACCGTTCTGTGTGTACCAATAACAACTGGTATCACCGTAAACTTCATGTTCTTCGGCGTTCTTATATCTCACGCTAACTCTGAATTCTTATTTTTTCTCTTTCTTGGATTTTTACTCTGTGGTCCGTTGGGACGGCAAAATCCTCAAAAATACATCTGATTTCCTCTCACATCCATTATTATAATGGCACCGAGTATCTTACAAGGGGGACTACTCCTGTGTTTATCACTTTAATGATATTTCTGCTTCAGAGCTTGATGTCGAGAAGTTTCCTCTTTCTCAAAGATACTCATTTCTTTTTTTCTTTTCTTTCATCCTCACTTATTTAATGGTGTCCTCTTCCAGTATTCCCAAGTACTTGTAATTTTCCATTTTTCCAAGCGCTCTAATTCTTCCATTACTTTTCCTTCGTTTGTCTTTTTCCAATTTTCATCATAAGCATAAATCATTTTTCAATCCCAAATTCCATTCCAATATTCTGGCAATATATTGTTGTTATTTGTATCAGCGTCTCCAGTTGTTTCTTATTTTTTGCAAACAGTTTAAAGTCGTCAATATACTTAAGGTGATTAAATTTTTCTAGTAATGTTTTAATTTGCTGCCCCCATTGCACTTCCTAAACATGTAATTCAGTGACAAATAATAATGGTGAACGTGCTTATCCCTAGAAGATGCTTCTTAGGATTTTCACCAAAGCTAAAGTTTTTTTTTTCCTGTAGCCGTTAATTCCACTGCATATTTTTTCGTGGTTTCTCTGATAAATCTTATGACTTCATCAGATATCTTATACGTTTTTTTACACTTTACTACACAGCTTTGCAGGACCATATCATAGGCTTTTTTGTTGTCAATCCACACCATAATTCTTTTTGTCTCTCTTTTATCTCCTTGATAATGTATTGATCAATCTACAGTAAGTCTCATGTTTCTCTTGTTTCCCAGTGACACCCTTTTTCGCTCTTCTGGAAACAGTCCATAGCATACAAACGATGATTACATTTACTCCTTAATCTGTGCTGTTAGGATTTTTTGGTATCATAGGTAGGCATGTTATAGGTCCATAGTTGCAATGGATGTTTCCTTTTTGGTGATCTTTTTGGAACAGTAGTTTTTCCCTAAGTCTTCGATTAGAGTATTCTTGATTCTTCTCGGCATCTATTCAGTTCAAGAGCCAGTCTGTCGTGGATGGACGTGAATTTTTGAAACCAGAATCCATGAATGAGATCATGGTCTGGCGTTTCCTAATTCTGTACTTTCCTGAATGTTACTCAGAGCGATTCCCGGTGTATGTCCACCGGAGAGCCTTCTTCACGTTCTTGTAATTTTTTCTATGTTATTTATCCATACGGCCTTTCTGTTATGTTTTTTCTGTCCTCACATTTTACTCCAGCATTGCTTTGCTACCTTTGAATCCGGTAGTTAGTTTGTCCTCATGCATTTTCCACGAACTTGTTCGCAGAATTTTTATTATCCGTTATTTTGAAATGTCCTGTTTTGTTTGTATTACTTTACTCTATCTCGGCATCTATTAAGTCTCCCTTCTTTCGCCAACATCGTTTCATTTATATTTTCACTTTGTACTATCAGCATTGTATGCTGTTCTATTTTTTCTGTTTTCATCCCACAATATTCCTACGTGTTTTTCCTTTCGCTTTTAGTCAGTGTTTCTTTACCTGTCCGTCTAGCCTAATTTCCCATCGAAGTTTTGTATTTCTGATTAGGTTCTTTCAGGGAACACCGATTTTATCACAGACTTCTTTTTTATCGCTCCTACAAAAATTACCTCCTTTAGTCCAGTGATGTTGCCCGTTGGTATATTTGGTAAAAATCTATTTGATAATAATCTATTGACAATTTCAGTTTCGACCTTAACTACTTTTCAGTCTTTGATTTTGAGGAATATTAGCGAGGTCTTCTTTTCAGTATTGATTTTTTTAAATGAATTCTTCATTTATTTTATCTTCTTGCGTTATTATTAGTTTTGTGATGACTGGGTCAGTGGCATTTCGATATTACTTTTCAATTCGGTCCTGAGGTTTTTGCTTTTCATTCTTTAGTGTTTTGATTTGAGTCAGAGAAATTCTTCATATTTGTCACAATTTATTTGTCCGAATATTTCTAGAATCTTGATGTCAGAAAATCAACCTTCGTTCAATATGCTCGTTGGCAAGCCTCTTGCTTGTTATGTTAAATATTGCGGAATTTGCCCAAATTCCGATAATTTTTCTGTGTCCTCTTAGTGTCGGATTGCTTTTACAAGAGTGAAGTAAATTTCTCTTGTCACGTTTGGTCGATTTTTCCCGTTGGTATTTTCTCAATTTTAGTCGTTGTTTGTTTTCTTGAAATAAGAACAGCTAACATTTGCAGGATACTTACCGGAACTCCATGTTGGCTGTCAAGGAAGCACCTGTCGATCTTGACACTCAGATCTGTAATCGGGATCCTACGCTTTTTTTTTTTTTTTTTTTTTTTGCATTCGGATTTTCATAGATGGTATAATTTAACAATACCAGACCATGGATTGATTATTGTCCGTGCTTCAAAAAATACCGAATCACAAATGTTACAGACATATGTGACCCAGTGTTCTTTAGATAACTCTTCAACGAGCCGCAAAAAAGACACAACTTTAAAATAAGTAAGTTTTAACTTCGTATAAGTCCACCAAACCTTTTATTCTTAAATCTTTCGCTTGTTACCATACTGTTAAGCTCTGGGGGGCGGCCAATTTGATTGGTTGGTTGATTTGTTTTGTTTCCAATTTCTTCATCATCTACTCATTTTCGTAGGATTCTAAATTCAAATGAAGATATCAGCATTCAAACTTGACACATATTCGTTTGATTATAAACACAGAAACAAAAAAAAATTGTGATAAATTTGAAACTTACACTTTTCGCCCATTTCTGCGTTCTACAACATTTTACGTAGAAATTATTATTATTATCATTATTTGCAAATTTTTCATGACTGCATTGGCTAGAGATATTTCACCAGTGTGAGTGACAGCAAGTCTCATCAATTATCTCGGACTCTTCTGAGTATTCTAGTCGATCTTAGCAGGATTATTATTATTATTATTATTATTATTATAGCTCTTGTTGATGTTACCAGCAAATTAAAACATCCGCTAGGGTCTTTGAAGTCTATATATTTTAATATTGAGAGAAAAACGAAAAGCGCCAAGCTCGCATCTTACCGAGAATGCTAAACAAACCTCGAGCAGCCGGAAATCTATGAGAGAATCGAAAATGAAAAACGTGATCTACCTGCGGAGGGACATCGCAATATCAAAAACCTTACAAACGAAGAAACAAAAAAATAATTATAAAAACGAAAACCCTAGACTGAAATAAATAGCAAATGTGGGAGGCTGATGAAAAAAAAAGTTCAAATAAAAATAATACAAAATCGATGCCGATAAAGATGGAACCTCTATCAACCCTTTGGGGCAAAATTGGGAAAGTGTAAAAGCTACCGTCGAACAGGTCAATATGCATTTCCAACATAGAAAAATTAATAATATAAATGGGTTCAACAACCGTATCAACGTGGGTACAAATATAGTGGGAGAAATGTTTGAAATGCACGGAAAACATCTTGACTAATGTAACAATCAACAAACGAGCTAAGGAAATAATATTCGAAAGGCACTTTACCGAACTAAAATGATACAGAAATAAAAAAAAAAAAACAAAACAACAGACACAAATAGAACACAGACATGATAACACAAAAAGTGATATCTAATGAAGCAAAGAAATCCTCTAAAAAGACTTATTAAATATGTATGATTAAAGAGATAGGAACAAGGAAGTGTCCAAAATAAAGAAAATAGCAATTTTGGAAGAAATGAAAGCAAGTTATGAATATGAAAATGGATGAATGATGCAAAATATAAATCAGACTCTAAAAATACAAATACCTTCTGGAATGAAATATAGAAATCCCGAAAGAAACACTATGAAATATCACGTTTAAAATATCATTAAAAATAGAACAAAATAGAACTAAATACAATCATTCTGAAACAACAATAGAGAAAGTGAATAGCTCAACAACATTTCCTAACAAATGAAACAATACGAACTACATCAAGATGAATCCAGAAAAGCAATAAATATCGTCTCTGCATAGTAAATGCTGAATGCTGTCTCAGAAAATGCATAAAATTGGTACAACTTCGGTTTGCCTGGTTAGAAAAATGTAGCACAATGGTACAGAAATACATGGTGCCTTCAATACTTTTCCAGACATTTTTCGTATGGGCACTTTTATTGATTGTACACACATGAAACTCAAGTCCCTTTTGACGTAATCTTCCCCGGCTGCAATGCACTTGTTGTACCGTTCCAAAAACTTCTGGAAGGCCCCATGGAAGTCCACTTGTGTGAACGTGTCAATGACCTTCGTCACAGCCTCTTTCATCTCCTCAGTTGTCTCATAACGATAGCCTCTTTTTTTTTAGTTTAAGGAATAAGCAAAAGTCACAGGGAGCAAGGTCTGGACTATAGGGAGGGTGACGAACTGCCTTGATGCCCATCTTAGTCAAATAGTCTGTGACAAGGATGGAGTTGTGGACTAGTGCATTGTCCTGGTGGAAATGCTACTGACCCGATTTGAAGAGTGCTGGCCTCTTCCCAAGGAATCTCTTCCTGAAGTCCCTTAAAACCTCAACATAGTATTCCTTATTGACTGTCTGTCCAGTGGGAACCCAGTGCTGTCAATAAAAGGGATCATCATGCTTCCACTTGGAATTCTGTCTCCTGGTCTCAGCAGTCGATCCAGCTATCTTTGCAGGTCACCAGAGCATCAAGAACTTCGGTATCTGAATTGATCAGCTCAAGCATCTCCCTGCTGTCATGACAACGTCTTTCTTTCCGATCTTCTCTGAGCACCCCTGGGACAAACTTCGCGCAAATCTTCCACATCTTCAGTTCCTCGCGAATAATTGTGTGTACAGTTCCCACACTGACATCAAACTGTTCACTTTTTGTCTCTATAGACACACGACGGTCCTTATCCATGAAATTCTTTATTTGGCCAATCAGCTCTAGTGTTCTGATTTCCTTACTCCTCCCACACCTCTCATAGTCGCTCACAGACTCCCTGCTTTCCTTGAATCTCTTATGACACTCAGAAACTGATGTTCGATTCATGCAAGATGCTTGAAAAGCAGTCTGAAGCATTCCACACGTTTCTGTGGCATTTTTTCCAAGTTTAAAACAGAATTTTATTGCATATCGTTCTTTTAAATTGTCCTCACGTCCAAATTGCATTTTTGAAATTCACCAGCTGTGACAATCAGGCTTTAGTAGGGCGTATTCCAATTGCTGCGTTAGCTGTTCATTTGAATCTGAAATCATAAAAATCGGTCAGTCATCTCATAAGATGTGTAGCAATAACATAGTGAATTTTCAAGAGCCTACGACAATTTTAAATGCCTGTACAAAAATGTCTGGAAACCTTTTGAACAACCCTCGTATTTCTGGACAGTATATATTATTTCTTCTTTGCTTATGTTATGAATATATAGAAGATCATCATTATTAGCACCAACTTTTGCTTTTGTACTTTTGGACAATGAAATTTAATAATTAGTCTATTCTCTATCTAAAAATATGCAATTTCACATATTTCCCTGTACGAACTGAAAATTTTATTTAAAAACAAAGAATGTTCAATAAGTTCTAAGAAAATTCTACATTAACTGCTTCACTCTGAATCTACTTGAAATTTTCTGGAAAATGGATTGATTTGAAAATTTTATTATCATTGTCACAAAAACAATATTTGCTGAGAAAATAGGTACTTCCTTTCATTTAGGTAGAAGCTACAGAAATAACACTTTCTGCTGAAAGACAAGAAAAAAGAAACGATTATTATATATTGCTTTTTCTACTTCGATATACATTTACTGTTCTTTTTCTTATTTTGTGTGTGTGTGTGTGTGTGTGTGTGTGTCTTCTCTTGGTCTTTATTTTTCATTTCTTTAGGATTGTCTTAACCTAATGTTAAATCATTACAGTCTACATCCATAGGAAATGGGGATATTTGCACATTTTCATTTACATAGAATAACGTATGAATAAAAAATTATAGAAATTTCTTATATAGCATGATAGGGCACTAAAGAGACGTTCTCGGAAAATTATACTAAATTTATGCAAAAATTAACTAATATATTTAAGTTTGAGTCTTTTTTTTTTTAGATGTCCAACTATTATGTAAATAACTTTCACTCATCATTCCTCAAAGATAATCTCCCATCACGTTTTAAAAGTCGGATAACTCAGGTTACAAGAGGAAATGTTTCATCGTATTTTCCTTATATCTTCCTTGCTAATGATGTTCAATGTATATCATATCTTGATGGAAACGCTCACATTGCTCCAGTCATTTTTACTTCCATGTTCTTAAATTTATCAGGAATAAAATTAAAGCTGTGGACTTTCAGGGACAGCCTACTGCCCATTTTTCCAGAGTACCTTACATAAGTTTTGGCTTTTGGATTGTCCAAAAAACCCTGTACTACTGTGATAAATCTGACTTATATTTGATTTCTTTTCTACACAGCCTCTTGGGTAATTCTAAATAATAGACAATTTTATATCAGTATTTAATGTACCAGAAATGTTCTTAAAAATGGGTAAATTTGAATCTTTAATTACGAAGGTCACAAAGCAAAACTGAGCGAGAAAAATGGGTCTTTTCAATTTAATTTAGAGCTAAGAAAAAGGAAAATAACACTTTCTGGTGGGTAACAAGAAAAAGTAAAAATGTTTTTATATAACGTGATCAGCACTAGAGACTGTTCTGAAAATGTACAAGGAGTTTGACATCCAGATCAATCAAGTAAGTTCAGAGCGTGACTAAGAAAGAAAATGAGCTGCCCGGTAGTAGCTGTGTGAGCAAACCAGTAAGTGGGGATGAAGAATAATGAAAATACTAAGATCTTGCTCGGGAGTTGAGAACGTAATTGAATAAGAAAATTATTCCTTTATTTTGTTGTCGGTAGTCAAAGTTACCCTGAGCAGAGCCGGTTGTCCACGTTGAGACTGATTGCATTTCACATAGCACTAATATCCTTGGGAAAGGTATGAATCCAATTATTCTCCCTCCAGCTATGGGTAAATAGTAGGACAGACTGGGTTCTTCAGCCTTGGTGAGGTAACTAGTCTAGGAGAAGGAAAACTCTGAATTCAAACCTGTTAAACTCCGCTTAAAAACTGACCTTGTGTCATATCCTGCCCGAGCGGAAGGGTTGGTAAATATGATAGCCGGTTGTCCACGAGACGCAAAAAGTTAAAAATGATAAATGTCGAGTAAGAATGTAACAAAAGTGTATCTGAAAAGTGTATCTCCAAGGGAAACAAAGTAGAAACTAAGACTAGAACTAGAACTATGTAAGACACTTATTATCGCTGGACTTTAACAGTTTAAGGTTCCAGATTGAAGAAAAACATCCAGAAGGGAGTTTTATTCACAGTGCTGATGTTAAAAAATTGTTGAAATTGAACATGCCTCAGATACAAGGAATATTCAGGCAAAACGAATACTAGTCGTTAAAGAGAGGAAACGAGTTTATTGTGGAAACTCTTAAAGAGGTGGGACAAAAAGATGGAACTCATTCGCATAATTTTCATGATATCAATGATATAAAATATTCCTGTCGAAAATAGTAATTTTTGGAACAAAAATTCTAAAATCTACATCAATTAGAAATTCGAGATAGGTCTGATATTAATCAGAACAGGCTGTTGTTAGGATCAGTGACAGCACTAAGTAAGAATTCAGAGATTAAAGAAACCTACTGCCTGTTAATGCTAAAAGAGGAGTTAGAAGACACTAAATAGATAAATTTTTAGAGAAGAGAATGTTGATTAAAATTAAGCAGTTGGTATTAAGACAGAGGTATCAGTGGAAAAATTCGAAGGAACACAATTTTCTAAATTTTTTCGTTAACGTGTTGAATTTGTGTCTGAAGTTATTTCTAAAAATCTTTATCTTACTATCAAAGTAAAGTTCAGTATTGACATTACCAAAGAGATGTTTTTGACTTAACGGTACTAAATCGCCGTATCGCTACATTTATAGTTGTGGTCGAACCGAATTGTGACCTCGCCGTGGGAAAAGTCAAAGAGCCCAGGGAACTCTGTTTTAGTTCACTACACAAATATTTATTCACTACAACAATTTGTTAGTCGTCGCCGCGAGAAAGGGAGAAAATATGAAAGTTAAGTCGATCGCGTTAGCCGGGCAAAGAGAAACAATATGTTATGGGGAGAAAGTGAGAGCAGAAACAGACCTTGAATTTTTTTCCTGGTTTTCTGATGTATTTCTAACATGCCTGTTCGTTGGTTTTGTTTTCATAGAGTAAGTAGCATCTAGTGTTAGACCCCTTTTCAGAGCCTTACTTCAAAATGGGGCTCGTAAATTTTCGTCTCCTACATCTTGACTTGAGTTCAAATCCTTGTCTTTACTTCGTCACATCTTCTAGTCAACTCTCTCTAACGTAGTCGTCTCTTAACTTCTGCTAGGTGTCGGAAAGATGACTATATCCGTTTCCGGTGGTCCTGCCTGAGCAGAAGGTTTGCGCTCTCAGTGTTTTTTTTTTTCTAATCATCTTCAATTAACGCAGTCATTCACTCGTGACCGGCTGACCCACAACCAACGCTTTGGCCTGTTTCACTCAGAGGTAAACCGTCTTCTCCCGTACACTCACTGTCTGCTGTTTCTTCCAATTATTTTTATCTCTCTCCTTCCCCAGAAGCTAGTCTTTCGTTCTCTTGTACCAACTATATCACGTTACAAATTTAATAATTATTAACAGAAAAAATTAAGATAAATAAAAGAAAAAGGAAAAATAAGCAAATAAAGAAAAATGTTGACTGTTAACTGGATAGTAGAGGCTTTTCTCTTTTCCTCTCTCCGGGTCACGTGACTGTAACTTTTTTTGCAAATGAAGTTAGTCAGACGACTGAGCAATAAATTGATAGATTCTCTCAAGAGAAATGAAAGATTCGCATATTCTCAGCAATAACAATTATCAAGCTTTAGCAAAGAAATTTTGACGAATAAAATGAAAAATTCTTAGTAGATTTAGACGTCCATTGAAGGTCTAGTACGATGGAATCTGCAAAAATTGATGGTGTGCAAGTTTCCGTATGTAAGTATCTTTCATCGACCTCTTCGTGTAGAATCTGGCAACTTAACGAGGAATTAGGCTTGAAAACCTTAAAAGACAGTGTAAAAATTAATTGTTAGACTTTTATAAAGTTAAAACAGTAGTGTATTTTGTGTCTCGTTTAAGTGTCCTTTTTCTTATTAGAGAACCTGGTGACATCTAAGTCTAGTATAGCCACCATGTGCTTACCATGAAAAATAGCAAATACAAAAGTAAATCATCGGGGGAATTAGATGGCAGATCTGAGTGCTATGATCGCCACTTGCTAGCTAAACTAGAAGAACTCGGCCAGTAACTTACGAATGTTAGCTGTTATTATTTCAGGTACGCAAACAAAGACTGAAGCAATAAAGCATCAAAGAGACACCAACGGAAAATGGACGAGAGAAGACAACAAAAATTTAATCCATAATTGTTTTAAAAGCAATCCAACTCACAGAGGATATAAGAAACGGATGATGGATATCTGGGCGGAATTTGCTGAATCTAATATATTTAATGCAAGTCAAAATCCTGTTTATCCTTTAAAGAAATAGTTTTCTGACTTTGTGATATTAGATTAGAATATAGGCAGATAAATCGAGAAGAATATACTACAATAGAACCCCCTAAAAAAGTTGAAACACTAAATATTGAAAACCAAATTATCACAGAAACCAGTACAACAGCATTAATTTTAACTCAAGAAAACAGAAAAAATGTTGAAGAAAAAAAAATCATGCGTCAACAGAAGACTATAAAAACATCTCTAAGAAATCAAGATTTAAAAAAAAGGCAGAGACCAAAAAAGTAAGTTTTTAAATAAATATCAATGGGCAACATCATTGATCTGACCGAGTTAATCAATTTGTTTATACATCAATACGAAGAATCAAAGACTATCAGAGATTTCAAGCGACAAACAGACGAAATCTCTCATAAGAAGATCTGGATATAGGAAACCTTCAGAGAGAAACTGAATCTCTTCTAATAGCAGCACAAAACAACGTCATAAGGAACAAGATAAGACACGTCAAAATAGCAAGTGTAGGTAATGTGAAAACAAGGAGACGATTAATCACATAATAAGTGAAAGCAGCATACTAGCATAAAAAGCGTATATGATAAGACACGAGCGGTTGGAGAAGGTGATCTTGTGGGAATTTTGCAAGAAATTAAAATACTATTAAATGGTATATGTATAGTCCAGAATCTGTCATTAAGAAAAAGACACAAATTTCCCTGGGATTTTGAGACACAAAGAGATCACTTAGTTCCGGGCAAAATCTTGACCTTGTAACGGTTAGCGAAAAAAAAAAAAAAAAAGAAAAGAAAGATAACCTGCCGAATAACAAACTTTGCCTTTCCGGAGGATCACAGAGTGAAAATCGAAGAAATCAAAGAGAACAAGTATTTGGATCTTGCTTGAGAACTAAAATAGTAATAGAATATGAAAGTGACGGTAATACCAATTATAATTGGTGAGCTAGGAGCAGTTCCCAGAGACTTAATAAGGAGATTGGAAGCGTTAGAAATCTGAGGTTGAGTCGATACCATTCAAAATACAGCATTACTAATATCGGCCAGAATACTGAGAAAAGTCCTGGTGACTTGAGGATACTTCTTGACATTCGAACTCCATTCAGCTAACATTGGTGTGAAATACGTACAACGAATAATGATAACAGAAAAAGACACAACATCACCCGACCAATGACATTCTTTTCCATAACATATAAAATGATACCATCAATTTTAGGGAGTGAATAATCAAATCCATAGAATGTTATGACATCAGCCCCTTTGAACAAACGGGATGCAAAAAAGAAGAAAAAAGAATCGAATGGCTACAAGACTCATTTTCTCAGAAACAAAATGATCATTGAGCCGTGTCAATCCAATCTGAAAAATATGATTATTGCTGGGATTTATTAAAAAAAAAAACGCTTTTCATAGATTATCCAACGAATGGATTTAAAAAATTCTAAACATTTTGACGTTGTCTCCAATTATAAAACATTCATAAAATAGAATATAGAAAAAGGTCATATTAACTTCAAATTAATCCATGAAAAAGGCATGGTCAAAACAAATAATTTGAACATTAACAATTAAATCTTCCAAAGAGACTCACTTTTATTCTTTTCTTATTACCGTTCTCCACTGAACTAGTAGTCTACTAAAAATGAATCACACAGAAGTGGATATAGAACGTTTCAACGAGGTAAGAAAAAATAGTGTAAGAGGATTTATCTAACAAGAAGTGACCAACAAAACAATCACGATAGGAGGAAAACTATTTAGACACTACTAAATATTGTATACTAAAGTTGGTAAACACACATGAGAAACAAAAAATATTCAGTGCGTAAAGAAATAAAACATTCTCCAATCAACTTGACCTTACACCGAAAGAAATAGATATAAAAATAAAACATCAAAAACATAAAGAAAGAAACAAAATAACCAGGACTAAATCAATTAAAGAACGCCTGTGAACAAAATAAATCCTACGTGGATGATACATACGAAGAAGTAGAAATGCTGATATAGATATAATAAAGATTAATCGATGGCTGGGAAGTGCTGTATTGAAGACGTTGACAGAAGTATTAATAATCGCAGCACAAAACCAGAATCTTCCAACTAGAATCTATCAGCCAAAGGTTTTTAAAAACTACCAAACATATTTTTAAAACGGATCAAACACAAAATGTTGATTTGGTGAACAAAAAACTGAATCAGTTGACCTCTTAGTTTCTGATTGCACAATCTTAACACCAATAGAACATAAAGGTATGATGTGAGAGGGCATAACATTCATTGGAAAGTATATAAATAATACGGAATATTAGATTGTAAAATAAACCAACCAGCTCCAAAAGAAGAAGGAAAAGGAGTTACTAGTCTCTAGGACTTGCAATCCAAACTGAGAGAGAAAAAAAAGTAATAGAGTAGATGAGGTTAAATAGTATGGAAGAACAAATACCTTCTAATTTATATGTCACTTCCAACTGATAATAATATACAAGTTTAAAATTTAAAAAAAAAATAGGTAAATATAAATACTTGGAAATAGGAATTGAGGGCATGTGACACCTTGAATCAACCACCGTGCTACTAAAAGTAAGATTCCTGGGTATGATCAAAAAAGGAACAGACACGCACGTAAATTATATACCTACAGTCCTAGCCAATATAAGTTACAAAAATATGCACTAGGTGGTACTGCTCATCTTCTCAGGAAAGTACTATCGATATAACTGAAAAATATTCCCCGAAAGAGGCAGCAAAAAACAAATAAATAGAATGCTTATAAACGCAACTTTCCCTCACTTTAGGTTTTAGGTAAAGACCCGGTGAAGTATTGTAAGAAATCGAAAATAAAACGGAAAGTTTTATCATTAAAGTTTACTCCTTGAGAACTTTTCACATCAGTGTTAGCTGATGGTTTTTCACTAGAGTTTGGGTGACAGCAAGTCTCTTCGAGTCAGTATTATGGCTGTTTTCAATAATGTAGTAGTTTGGGTATACTCCACTCGTCCTTTAATTTCAAAGTCCTCCAGTCCCTTTACCAATCCTTCAGTAAATGAAACCAAGAGCACCAATTACGATTGGTATAATTGTCACTTTCATGTTCCACAGTTTTTTCGATTCCTTAGCAAGCTCCATTTTATTATTATTATTATTATTATTATTATTATTATTATTATTTACTCCTTTAGAGTTTTTCACATCAGTGTTAGTTGATGGTTTTTCACTAGAGTTTGATGCGTGTTTTTCCCATCAGTTTTAACTGATGATCTTTCACTGGAATCTGACTGTAAACAAGTCTTTTCAGATCTCCAGGACTTTTCTAAGTATTCTAGCTGATTTTAAGAGTGTTGAGGTCTTGATGGTTATGATTTTTCCTCAAATTTCCATTTTTTCAAAAGTTTTTACTAGACTTTCAGAGATCATTCCGAACTGGCCAACTACAATTGGCATCACTGTCACCTTCATGGTTCTATTATTATTATTATCATTATTATTATTATTATTATTATTATTATTATTATCATCATCATTATTATTATAATTATTATTATCATTATTATTTGTAGTAGTAGTAGTAGTAGTAGTAGAGAATCAAATACTAAGAGATCACTTAATTCCAGCCAGAAAGGGAGACCTTGGAAACAACAAGGTAAAAAAAACTTGTAAACAAAAGATTTTTTTCCAGGGACCATTTAAGATAAAGGCAAAAAAGCTGTACAAATACCGGAACGTTACCAGAGAACTGAAGAAATCTTTGGAACATAAAGGTGAGCTGTATATGAAGCCATTGGAATGATCCTCAGGAACCTAGAAAATAGACTAGCTGATGTGGAAATCGGAGGAAAAATCATGATTACCAAGACCCAGCCACTGTTAAAATCGGCTTAGGTACTTTGATATCTCGTAGATATCAGCAGACTTGCTTCAAGTGATATTTCAATGAAAAATCATCAGTTGAACTGATTCTTGAATTATATAAGCGGCGTGATAAAAGATGTAGAGGCCTAGTCTTTTAATTTTATTTTTAGCACTTAAATTTTAAATGAATACTTGTACACATCTGACCAACTTGTTTTTATAAACTGATGATATCTCCTCGCTTAAACAGCAGTCTAGATGAATCAGTCAATTGCCAATAATTTTTTTATCACTGATCTTGATTCTGATCAACTATTTTTGGTGGAACAAAAAATTGTTCATATGATGCACTCTCCATCTTGATTAGGCTAAGCTTCGGCGACTTTTTCTTTCTTTCTTTCTTTCTAAGCTGAAAATGAATTTCAATGGTGAGATTTGAAGATATGGAAGGCATTCAAATAAATAGGAAAGCAGAGATCTAAACCATATTACAAGAAGAGTTTCGGGCATGATTCGGTTAATGAAATACGCTCTGTAATAATCATGTAAAAAGCCAAGTGGAGAGAACAAAAAGTAACGTTTCGTTCATTGTTTACTTCTGTCATCGTAAATACGGGTTCAGTCAAAAAAAATTCTTAACACTTCTCGTAAATTGATAAGATAAATTAATTAACTAATTAATAAATAAGAGTGCAGACTGGTAATCAAAAACGAACCGAAAGCCGTTTTCTCGACGCCATGCTCGGTGTAATAATTAGACAACAGAGACAAATAAAACTTGATTATGTCTCCAGAGTTTAAGAAGAGTGTTGATGGTAATCGGCATAAGACAATCAGAAGCCTAGAATTGTTCCTGAATTATTAAGGAAAGAATAAAATAAAATACTTAGGTTATCAAGATCTACAATTAGAACTAATCCTTTTTCATAATATTGACAAATAATTTGTCTTCTTAAAAGCATTTTTACTGCATATTAACCCTATTTGGGATTTTTGGCAAAGTCATTTTTTTTATCTGCAATAATGTGGTTTTTAAGGAACTAATATTAAAAATCACTTGTACAAAGTCATAACTTCAGCTATACTAGATTGAATTAATATGCATATAGACACATGGTTTAAAGTAATTGTAATCCCCCCAAAAATCTGACAATATTGAAAATGGTTTGTAGACAAATGTTTTACAAGAGTTGTTCAAATCATCAACGCATTGTTTATTTTGCTAGCAAAATTTATGTTCTATTATTTTGCAGTTCTTTGTTTCTAACATACACTGGACAACACATTCGTTATATCAGATTAAATGGCATAACATCATGCTTAATTGCAGAGACAGTATCGAACCTTTTTTTTTGAATAAACCACTATCCGAATCTTTAAAGTCATATATTCAGTTGAAATCAAATCACAGTGTGTCGAGATGTGAACATTTTTATCATTTATTTTTTATTGCCTGATACTGCAAATCAAGAAAAATCATTGTCATGAAAATTGCATAAACGATAGGGTTTCTTTTTTTTTTTTTAAAAAGGAAAAAAAAAGGAAAACGTGTCTATTAAGCTTAAGGAAAATCACATTAATCTGCCTGATAGAAACATTTTAGAGAACATGAATTACCCATTACACAATCAAAGATGTCAAGACTTGGCGTAACTGCTTATGTATAGCACTGTAGCCTCAAAATAAGTGAGTTCGAAATCTAGTCTCGTTATTAAGTTCACTTTTGGGAAAAGGTACGAATCTTCACAGGATTGGTTTAATTAGTGCCAATGCTGTTCTTTACAGGGATAGTTTTTTGGATTAAATAGCCCACGGAACTTGATATGGCATTCAACAAAGAAACTAAAAAAATGAATCATAGATAATTATTACTTGGTGCTTGGTGTCCATTCAAAATCTATACCAAAAGGTTAAAATGGCATCATAAATATGTAATATCAAATAAATTTCCTTTTAGAAAAAAGAGGATTTATTTTTTTCTGCTAATTGAGTTTGATTTTTCCTTTGAAAATTTTGTCTTAATTTTGTAGAAAAATATTTTTTCTAAAAATAAAATAAGTATGAATTTACCCAAACTATCTGCTAAGGTCAGGATACGATGCAAGATAAACTTTTAAGTGAAGTACGGCTGGTTTGAATTCTAAGATTTTCATATCTTAGACCAGTTGCCACACGAAGACTAAAGAGTAAAGTCTGCCCTACTATTCTCCATATCTGTGCGGAGAAGTGATGGATTCATGACTTTCCCAAGAATAGTAGCACGAAGTTAAATCCAAACAGATTCCTCGAAAATTTGAACTCGACCCTTAATTTCCAGACGATAACCGTGATGCCAAACACCTCCAAATTCAAATGAGAGAGGTTTTTGATTGAAACATGTTTGTTTTTTATCCTAATTTTCAGTTCTAACTCAACAATAGTGTCATGCATTTATTCTATACCACTGGTTTAAAGAAGCACCTATAAATCTTATGAGTAAATTTTTTTCGAATATTAATTTTAGTAATTCCATTCAGTATTTTTTTTTTCGATTCAGTACATCTTGCAGCAACCTGACGTTTTGCTGGTTGTTGGATATTTTTGAGAAGACCACTCGATAACAGCTCCTTTTTTCAGAAGGACACATATATCATTTTTATTTTAAATCATAGAAAATCTTGTAGCTCTACACCAATTTGTTTGGAGATCTACATAAGACGGACGAACAAACTCTTCCAAATTCTTAATATCGATTTTTATAATTCTCGACTCCCATTTTTATATGTAGTTGTGAAAACAAGCAATACCTAGTGAGTAGTTTGGAAGGATTAGAGATTTCGACTTTTAATAAAAAAATATATAACTAAAGTACGTTAAGAGATTTATTAAAGAAATCACTTACAGCGAATTTTGATATTAAAATTTTATATCGAACAATGGATTTATTTCAAATAAGCTGAAATGTTTTGTTGCAGTCTGCGTCGCAGTATGGATCACATGGGTAATGTTTAACAACTCGTGATGTTTTAGTATGTAGGTGTACGGCATTGTTGGCGCCGAAACCTTCCCACCATTCATAGAGTTGATTTATGGGCTACAAGGTGGGGGGAGCTGGTGAACGGCTGGTTGAAAGAGAATCGATGCCGCGCTTCCTCATCGATTTTTTCGTTTCTCCAAATTTGAAAAGATTGCTCTACTGTAGCTACCTATCTTTCCTTTATCTTTACCTATATGTCTCTTTCTCTCTCATATACTCTCACTCTTTTTCGCATATATATATATATATATATATATATATATATATATATATATATATATATACATATATATATATATATATATATATATATATATATATATTTAAATACATACGTGTATATGTGTCTATTTCTATGTGGGTATATATATAGACGTAAATGTACAAACCACGTTGATACACCTCATGTAAGTATAAGAACATTGAGCGAAATGTTATACAACTACACACACACACACACACTCATATATATATATATATATATATATATATATATATATATATACACACACATAAAATTGCTATATAGAATGTAGATAACTAAAATTGGTCAACTATCTTTATCTATGTCTCTCTCTCACTCCTTATCTCTCGCTCCATCTCCCACCCCCTCTTACTAACTCCTCTCCCTAGCACTTCCATTGCTTTCTCTCTCTCTCTCTCTCTTTCTCTCTCTCTCTCTCTCTATATATATATATATATATATATATGTGTGTGTGTGCGTGTGTGTGTGTGCATATTGGCTGTTAAATGACTACATTAGTAGGCTTTTCGTTTTATTCACCTCACTACCCGAGTGAACAGTATGTAAATTTAGCTTACTTACGGTTCTTATGTAACCGTGCGCCTTATTCATAAAAGTCTTTCTCCCTCTCTGTAACTCTCAAACGCTGTCTGTCTGTCTGTCAGTCACTCTCTGTCTCTTTTTCTTAGTATCTTTCACATGCAGTCATTCTCTCGTTATGTGTGTGCGCATGTGTATGCATATCAATCTACTGGAAGATAGATAGGTAGATTGAGCGGGGTCTGTTTAATCAATCTACAGTCTCTTATATTTCCATCATCCCTGTAGAAAAGAAAAAGTCTATCTATTGATCGCCAATGATCTATGTTACCCGCTTTGTATGCATCTATTTCAAGCTGTTTGTTTACCGACCTAATTCTATATCAATCTCTCTTCGGGTATAAATATCTCAATCGATTGATAGATGTATGTTTTTCTATATGTACCTGTGTTTTTACACGTGAGTATCTAAATATACTAGGTGTTGCTCTTAAGTAACAAAGCATTTCGATCCAACACCGTAATTAAATATATTCATATACGAGAAGTGTTCAAAAATTTTCGAGATTGATGACAGAGACTAAGACAGAAATTAGCAATGAATGAAACGTTAATTTATCTCAGTATAGTTCCTTTGACATTCAATATGTATATTCCAGTGATTTTAGCTTTCGTCGAAGCACCTTTAAAACTCTTTTTTTTATTATTGGGTGAAGATGAACCATTGTATTTCTTTAAATGTCTTTCGTTAATTTTGCTCAAAATAGTACCCTAAGCATTCAGTGTACATATTCTAATGGGTTGTGCATCGATTGAACCATATTAATACGCTTCTTTTATTATTGTGAGAAGATGAAACGTATTTCTTTTAATCTTGAAATCTGATTGTCGAGATGAACTTTCAGTTTAGGAAATAGAAAACGTTCTAGGGAGTTAGGTCTGATGTGTTTGGAAAGTTTTGCACTCGCACAAGTCAGTGTTTTTCCGAAAACCTTTTCTTCAAACAATTCTGAAACTTTCTTGGTATATTTTTTTTTATCAATTTGCCCTGACTTTCTAAGACCTCATCACTTGGTCCTTTGAAGTGTTCAGGTGTGAATATTTTTTATTCCAATTTCAAACGTTTTTATTCAAACTTTAAACGTTTTTTCTCAATTATTTTTTTCTAAATTGTAGAATCTATATAAATCTTAAAATTCAAATAGATGCCTTCCTTAATATTTATACTACATTAATGCGTTACGTCTTTCATTCTGGTACGTCAGCAAATCCATTAGTCGACATATATGCTTGAGTGTATATGTGTGTCTATATTACAAGCATATATGTGACAGAACAGCTTTTTTTTTCCATCTATTATGCATAAATACAATACAAATATCGCATTTTTGTACATATTAGTGCATTGCAAGAGTTCGCTTGCATTTAACTGGCATACATCTCTTTGGTTGTAAGCACAACTATGTGTTTCGCTTTTTGCCGCATGTAAAGGAAGTTTAAAGAAAAATGAAGGAAGGAATGAACATATTACACAATTTCGTGAATCGGTCGCCGGATGTGGTCGGAAATTATCTGCAAGGCCGGACCGGAAGAAATCTCTGGAATAAAATTCTGAGCAATGATTGACGGACAGGTGAAACCTTCCGGAGTAGAATGAAAGAAGAAAAAAATTCGTTTTCTTATGTCAGAGAGGTTAGCATAGCATGCAGCATTTAGTAAGAGCCAATATCTGTACGTTTTTAACTGCTTTGATTTTAGTTTCCTTGTCTTTTCAGTCCCTGGCAATTTTGTAAGAGGAAATTTCGGATCGGTAACATCTGCTTCAATGATAATCACATTGATTAAAGAAAGTTTGTTTATTCAAAGACGGTACTTTAAGGAATCGGTTGCATATATTCCTGGATTTCTGTTTGCATATAGTAATATGGATTGAGCCGACCGAATTCCAAGTTACTCGACAATACAGATGCTCGTTTAAACTGAATGTGACATGTTACTGAAATGCTGGTCTAACCTAGATATACCATATCTCCATTCTTATTTGGTTTTGTTACTCATTTTAATGCACTGTTCCAGGTCAATTTTTAAACGGTTTCAGTTCCATTGTTCAATGGCATATTAACCTTTGTGGTTTATTTAACGCTAAAGCGATCCTTGTTAAAGAAAGGCAGTGATAATATTTTACCCATATTTCTAGGTATTAGGAGGTTCATAACTTTCCCAAGGGCATTACTTCGAAAGAAAATGTTATAGTACGACTGGAATTTCAACTCGCTTACTATTACGACGTAATACAGTACGTTATCCACAACGTTTGGTGGGGATAAAGCTGAATTTTTTTCTCCTAGACTGGTTTCTTAACTAAAGCTAAAGAATCCAATCGGTTTTACAGTTTACCCATATCAAGGGGAGAGGAAAGAGATGGGTTCAAGCTTTTCCAAAATATATTCAGCTTCGTCAAGGATTTGAATTCCATTTCTTACAAATTGCACATACATAGACACATAAAAAAAAGTATATATAGATTCATACATAAACACAGCACACAAGCACACACATACACACGCTAATACACACACACACACAATATATATATATATATATAAATATATATATATATATATATGTTATAAAAGGAATAGGTCTGCAAGTGAATTCGGTGTTATATATATATATATATATATATATATATATATATATATTACAACAGTATATGGCTGTCACTATTGTATTTGTTATGCTAGTGGCAGACCAAATGTGGTATAATTTGGAGAGTGCTCAATATCAGTGATAGAGCTATTTTATATATATATATATATAGAGAGAGAGACGTGACAACAATGACTTGCATACATTAGTTCTGAGCGAGAACTGGATGCAGTCTAGAGAACTTGCCTTGAGACTGAACGATAGTGACGAATGATAAGAGAGAGAGAGAGAGAGAAAGAGAGAGAGAGAGAGAGAGAGAGAGAGAACACCGTGCTGCTGATGGTCATATGTATTCAGGGAGAAATGTCTACACAATACAGAAATGTATCGACAGAAATTCAGTCAGGTAGAATAGCTGTTTTGTTGAATATTAACTCTTTAGAAAATATTAGAAGGGATGTATTTTATTTGTGATTCTGTATATATAACGGTATTGAAGTATATATATATATATATATATATATACACATACATACAAAGCACTATATATACATACATCATCACCATGTCGCGCCATCAGTATGGATATCCCTGACCCTCTATTGCCACTCCTCCCTATCGTTCATCGCTTCCGGTAGGTCTTCAGGACTACATCCCATATCGGCACAGATCTGCTGTAGGTAGGTTCAAGCAGGTCATCCTGCCTTTTCACGTCCATGTGAAGGGGTCCACAGGAGTACATCACTTATGAGCTCGTCCCTACTTCTCCAGCAGTGTCCCGCATGTCTGGTCCGTCTAATCTTGATAGTTTTCGTGATGTGTGGTAGGTAGCCGTAAAGCTGCTGCTTTGTGGGATGCTGTCTCCAGTACTTGTTCAATATTGCTCGCAACATTCTTGTGTAGTTGCCGTCAAGATTCTTCTCCGTACGTTTACGTAGCGTCCATGTAGTGCATCCACACAGCAGGATCGACACGACCGCTGCTTGGAAGAAACTACGTTTTATTTTATCGGTCAGGTATGACTTCCATATGACCGATAGCTTATCGATAGCTGTCCATGCCTTTGCTAGTCGCGTGTTGATGTCTGTTTCGGTTGATGAGACACTGCTTCCTTGGTAGGTGAATTTGTCTACTAGTTTCAGAAAGCTACCGTTTAGTGTCGAGATGTCGCCTGTTTGATTAAAGCTGATATATTCCGTTTTGTATGCATTGACATGGAGGACAATGCCTGCAGCTGCTCGTTCCAGACTATGTAGCAGGGATTTGGCTTGTGCGGGTGCATTTGTCAGAAGCGCTATGTCATCGGCGTAGTCGGCGACGGTAATTGTTTTTGTGGGATACCTTCTACCCCTTTCCTTTGTTAGCTTGAAACCGTTTTCTTCGATTTTATCGATGGATGTTCTAAGCATGTAGTCTAGACAGATGATAAAGAGGTATGGGGCTAATGTGTCTCCTAGCAATACATACTCAAAACATATATATATACACGAATACCGTAAATATATATACACAGCACACATACATTGATGCACACACAGCTCGCGCACGCATTAATAAATATATATATTTATACATAGACAGCACACACATACACATGGTCATGTATACCTATATATATATATGTGTGTGTAGTTGGACAGCATTCTTTCATTTTATCAAGTTTGATTCAATAATAAAGACACCTTTTGTCTATATAATTCGATTAACATGCTCTCAAGTTTCAAGATGAGTGTCTTGGTTTCAGGTTGGAATTGGTAGATAAATTTACCAAAATTTTGTAATGCTATAAAAAGTCAAAAAAATTATTTTAAAACACTCTTTACATAGAAACAACCCGCGATGATGGCTATTAAAGGTCCGAAAGCGGTCGGGACAATTTTGGTAAATTATCTACCAATTCTAACCTAAAACCAATACACTTATCAGGAAACATGAAAGGATCTTGATAAAATTATATTGACAAAATTTGTCTATTATTCAATCAAACATATATATATATATATATATGTACTAAACATATATGTAGAATACGCAGAATTTCAATGGCGAAGATTTGGTTTCCATAGTTTCTTTGTTTTGATGTTATATCGAACTTTGTGGGTTATTTAATGCCAAAGTCATCGTATTTAAAACATTGGCGTTAATCTGAAATTGAACATTATATCATCACTGCCCATTACTTTAACCATTTCGCCACGGTTATTTCCTCAATGAGGGAAAATAATCGTTGATTGCTCTCTCTCTCTCTATATATATATATATATATATATATATATATATATATATATATACTGGTGGTGGAAAAAGATGTTCTCACCTTACATGGCTCTGATAAAATTAAACCGGAATCCGTCCAAGAAAAATTGTATCAGTACTAATGTATGGTTGCACCACCTAGACTAACGAAACTCTTAGAGAAAAAAACTTGATGAGAACTACACCAGGATACTGTGTGCTGTTTTGAACAACCCTCCCATCTATCGCACCATCCCAGTAAGACGAGGACGATCTCATAAGCAATGTTCTGCTATGGAATTTTATACATAGACACGCCAGTGTTAAACGAACTGTAAAAACGTTCGTCAGCTCCTTGCTGATACTACATGCTTTCCAAAAGACCTGTCATTTAAGATAACCGATAGGGTCAAATGTTGCTAGAGGTAGTCAATGGAATCAGGGGTCTCGGCACATTGTGATCATCATCATCATCATCCTCATTCTGATTATATCTTTTTGAGCCCTATCTCATACTATTTAATACAGACTAGTTTGGGGTGGTCTCCGAAGCGAAAATGCTGTCCTGTAGCCTTAAGGTAAACGAGTTGAATCACCTGTTCTGCTATTTTGGCCAGTTTCTGATTAATGTCTTTGTAAAAGATACGAACTCTCTTATCTCCCCAGCATTAATTTCACTGCTGTTCTTCTACAAGGATGACTTTATCATTAAGTAACCCATGAAAGTTGATATGCCATTAAATAAAGACAGAGAAGTTTTTTCTTGGTAAGAATTTAATGCTAGAGAGCAGTTATTGTGTCAAATTCAAATTTCAGCCAAACAGATAAAAATTCCTAAAAGTAACTATTGTTTTAAGTTGTTTACGATAATTAATTTTCGTTATTCCTAATTATTTCTCGAGAAAAAATCTTTTTATACATTCAGCGATATGCAGTGTTTTGATTTTATTCCAATGTTTGTTATAGATAAAATCGCAGAAACTATAAGATATAAATTAAAATTCTCATCACGTCGTTCTTCTTTGTTTAAGTCAAACAGATTCAGATTCTACATTGGTTTTAATTAAGTAAAATTACTTTATTACAAACCCATGAAGTAACCATTAAAGAAAACTAAAATAAGTTTACCTCATCCTCCCTATTTTCCTACCATTACTTCAATCTGTTATCAAAAGTTCAGAACTTTGAAAAAAATGCTTTAACAGGAAACAGTTTAATTTTAAAGAAGGTAAACAAGAAATTAATTTTTTTCTTTTTTCTAAAATTTGAAGGCGTTTTGGGTTCCCGATGCAGTTTTGTCATCGATAAGGAACCAAGATATTACTTCGACTGCATTACTAATTGTTCATGAATTATAAGTCAATCATAAGCTTTAACAAAGAGCGGCAAAACTTTCTTTTCATTACGATCACACTCGCATAAAGTTTTGAATCAAACGTGGCCAAAGAAAATTAATAAACCTTGACCAGTTACAATAGATAAAACTGGTGGGTGAGGTTTTAATGAAGTGTGAGAGCAGACATTTCGAATTTTACACCTAGATGGTCACAATGTTTAATCTTGCATTATGCCAAGTGGAATAAATATCTCATCATTTATAGCAACATTGTGATTTATATATTATAGAAATACTCCGATGTTGTACAGTTGCTCCAAACAATCATTTCATCCCTAAATAACAGACGAATTCACCGTGGCGTAATGGTTTAAGTGTTTCTTCCTGGCTTCGAAGTAAACAAGTTCGAACGCTAGTCTTGCTATAACGTTTAATTTTGGACTAATACCTTTTGGAAAGGAATGAATCGCTTTATCCTCCAAGCTATAAGTTATATACTATCAATACAGTTCTATTTACTAGGATGGATTTGGCATTAAATAACTCATGAAGTGTGATATGACATTAAAACGATGAGTTAAACCATTATTTAATTCTTTATCAAATGATTTTATTTCGCAAAAATAATTACCGACGCCGACTACGCCAATGACCGAGCGATACTGGCAAATACACCCAACCAAGCCGAAACACTACTGCATAGTTTGGAAAGAGCCGCCGCAGACATTGGCCCCCATGTCAATGCACACAAAACTGAATATATGTGCTATAATCAAACAGGTGAAATTTCAACACTTGACGGAACCTCTCTGAAACTGGTAGACAAATTCACCTTCTTAGGAAGCAGTGTCTCATCAACCGAAAAAGACATCGACACGCAGCTAACGAAGGCATGGACAGCTATCGATAGGCTATCGATCATATGGAAATCAGATCTGACCGATAAAAAGAAATGCAGTTTCTTCCTGGTAGCAGTCGTATCGATATTGCGGTATGGATGCACTACTTGGACGCTAACCAAACGGCTGGAGAAGAAGCTAGACGGCAATTACACAAGAATGTTGCGAGCAATCTTGAACCAGTCCTGGCGGCAACACCCCACAAGACACCAACTATACGGCCACCTACCTGCCATCACGAAAACTATCCAAGCTAGACGAACCAGACATGCCGGACACTGTTGGAGAAGCAAGGACGAGCTCATAAGTGATGTACTCCTATGGACCCCCACATATGGCCGAGCAAAAGCACGACGACCAGCTCGAAAATGCATATAGCAGCTATGTGAGGATACGGGATGTAGCCCTGAAGACCTGCCGGATGCGATGAACGATGGGGAGAAGTGGTGAGAGAGGATCAGGGATATCTGTGCTAGCGGCACGACATGACGATGATGATGATGATGATGATGATGATTATCGAGTGAAAGATGTTTTTACGTTCTTTTTTAGTTTCATTTATAATTATTTACATTGAATAATAAAAATACTTTTCACCGCTTTTTTCAATAGCACCCTAATTATTCATGTATAGCACTCATTATTTTTCGACATTTTTTCGGATAAAAGTTTGCAGGGTATATAATACACATGAACTGTAGAAATAGATATTCAATACATATATTAACATAGATATCAACTTTTTTATCTTGTAGCCCAGTCGGCTGAAGCTATAGATTGCACTAAAAGCATCTTTGCCGAGGGGTAGATCTCCCCAATGAGTGTTCTGGATATGACTCTAAACAATCTGATGTTGAGGCTCCTGTAATGTTGGAGTATCCTTTCATTGCAAATACTCCCAGGTCGACTCTATCCCGGTGTAGTAGCACCTAATAGGGTCTTATCTATGGGTTAAATAGAGCTGTTTGATATGTAAACCGAGTGCAAACGAATGACTTAAACTAAATTGAAGTGTTTGAAATTTAACTGTTTGACCATTTAACTGTTTGTAAATGAAACTAATAATGTTTAATTGAATTAGTAGTGATACACACCAATACTAGGAACTATTTAATTCTGTGTAAAAATGAGCTCAGGCTTGTATAAAATTATCCACAAGATGTGTTTACAAATCATATATATTTTATGTATATGTATAAACAGGATTTGGTATAAACAACTTACAATGGTTGATGTGCCATAAAACTAAACCGAACCAATCACTACGTTCAGAACGATATGGTCAAATGTAAGTTATATTAATGATCCAAACTAACTAATGTGTAATAAATACGACTGTATTATGCCACAATGGAATGTGTTTTTGTCAATTATTTTTCTCTTAGTATGAGCTTATTTTTGCCTCAAACTTGTTAAATGTTTGTGTGAACACGTCCATGAGTTTGCTCTAAATTCTGCATTAATATCTTGATTCGAAACGAAAATAAACCGAATAATTTTTAATTTTTAGTGAATAAGAAACGGAAAATATTTGAAGAAATGTTACATTTAGCCGCTGCAAATTATAAAATATCACTATGCACTATAAACAAGATATATTTATTTTTTACTCTGTATATTGTAGCTCAAATTTAATTACGCGTCGCATCAATTGAACATATACATGATTAATTATGTTATTTTTGAAATTTGTACTATTCAAAGTATTGATGTATTTTGTACGGATGAAATGAAAGAGATTGAAGTGACATGGCCCGTAATATTGCTAATATTGATTTCATATCAGATAAAAAGACACAAGTGAGTTAAGTGTTTTTTTTTCTTGTTTCTAGAATAATCTTATGCTGACAATATAGAACTCATTATTTTACTGATTATCTTTTTTTTCAGTTTTAAAATTCCGATAACTTTATTGGCTACTTAAATTGCTACATTAAATACTAAAAGGCTAAAAACGAAGTAAGAAGATGCAAAGTCTTTCATATTAAGCTTATCATATCATTAACAGTTGGAGGGAACATGAGTTTGAATTTCACCAAGTGCTTATTTTTTATTCTTGTTTCTGATGTGCGCTATTCCTCGCGGTTTCAAAAGTGACAAGGCGAGTGCAATCCACTAAAAATACATCTAGAATTAGGATAATGAAGGGTAAAAGTTCTCCAAAATTTGTAATAAATGACATGGCTTCATCTGGTTTTATTTATACAGTGGCGGCCATAATGTTCAGAACGGCATAGTTTCGTCAGAAAAAAGTTGTTTTAGATTCTATAATTTTCACAGACAATAGATACGATATCAATTTTTATTCTGTGAAATTTTGGTGTTATTTGAGATGATAATAAAAAGTATTGAATGATTTAGTGATTTACAGCAAAACACAGGGCAGCCACTGTATATTCGCAATTTTGAGTCTCACCAGTAACTTATTCTTTATTCTTGTATACGATTCGCGTTCTTCCTCCCGGTCGTAGAAATGACGACCAGAGTGAGTTGCTATAAAACAAGCAAATCAAAAACTAAAATTGCAATCAAAATAATTTATATCAATTATTAATTATCGTCAATTATAATAATCGACTCAGATTCATCCAAAAAAAAAAAAAAAGATATATAGTTATAGCGAATATAATAAATATTCAAAAGTTGAATATTTTTACTCGGTCATAGTCTCTAAGAATATTTAATTTTGTTTTCTAAATTAGTTTTTAACTTGTCAAGGAAAATTTACAACTCTTCCTTTATGTTCTGTTCACGTCCGAGTGTAAGAAAGTTAACTGATTGTAATGTAACAGTTTTAATTTGTTTTAAAAAATATCATAGTTGTAATATTCTTCCTTGCTGCTTGGACTTGATTAATGTGAAGAATAAGATTTTTGGAATTTTCGCAGAGAACAGGTTAATTATTGAAAAGACTTAAGGTGACCACGTATAGCGAAAGGTCAAACGATATAATGAATTCCGAAGCTGGCTAGAGTGACACCTATGAGCTGACGATGTTAGAATATTGTTTTGTGTTAGTAAGTGTTAAGGAAATGACAATTGAACTTAATTGGAACAATAGCTGATTTGGGATGTATTTTTAGCTTGGGAATATATTTGAATTATGAATTAACGTATATATAACGATAGAGTTGTTGTCACGAGTTTAGTTGGCGTCTAGAATGCAAAGAGAACAAATCGACTTGTATTGAGAGAGGCAAAGCATACATGCATTTATAGCAGACTAGAGAGAGCACCAATTCACATACCTACGCATTTAGGAGTGAATAACTTCAGCATTTCACTAAATTGCTAGTGTTAAATTGCGACCGATACACTTATAGTCAATCCAAATGCTGTGCCCTGCTTTGTGTAATTATAGACGGTATATGACAGTTGATTGTATTTCACTTAATATACAGTTATTAAACAGTTATATTTAGTCGTGGTTCTTCTGAAGACAGGATCGACTTATGCTGTTCAGAATATTTTGCACCAGAGGAAATTACCACGACTTATTGGCTTGGGAAAAATTCATTTCCTTGGCCTAAATAAAATCCCAATACTTTTTAAAATATCAAGCAAGACGATCGAATAAAACTATGACTTGGGACATTTCGAATTGTTAACGCTCAACCATTTCGACAGCTATTTAGAGAATGAGATTTCACGGGGTTCAAACTGAGCTGCACGTCATTCAGAAATACGTGTTTGGAGGGGGAAGAGTTCAGGTTATACGAGTGTGAACAGACATTTCTGGCGGAAATAAAGATGTGTTATTATTATGTAATTGTTACATGTAAGATATAAACATCGTTCACAAGTTTATAGGTTTATGAATGAAAATCACAATTACAAAGTTAATGTTGAGTTTCATAACATTTTACCTTAACTTTGGTCGAGCAAGTTTTAGTACTCTACTTTTATGATCGTTAAACGTTCGGACTTTCATCAGACTTTATCAAGAGAATAGACATATGAGAGTTTTATGACTTTCGTGGTTGAATTGACTAGGTCAGCATCGGTAATTTATTTTGTCTTATAAATATTTACCGAACTTCAAACTCCGGATGTATAGAAAAAATAATGAACACGAAGTGTGCTCATCAAGTATCAAAAACGAATTTTATATTCATTAAATCTTAAGATTTTTAATTTGAATGAATACAGAGCTGAATATATTTTATAAAGTGATGTCCTGACGTTTACACAGACGAGTCAGTAACTGTTTGAAAAACGAATAAGAAACCTGAAACGGTACTTTCAGAATTAAATTTTTGGAGTGACGCACAGGATTATTCAAGTGCGCCACACTCAACAATTCTAACTCTGTGCGACTTCTCGTTTCCTGAACTTACAATTTTCCTTAGAGTAAAATTTAAGGATGTAAATAAGATTAAAATAAATACAGCGGTACGTAAAAAGGCTAACAGGGTATTAGACAGATTTTTAAAAAATTTAATTGCTGAATATTCTGGCTGTATAAAACATACCTTAAGCAAACTGGATTAAATCATCTGAATTACTAGTACCATTTTTTTCCAAGCCGTGCATAGGAAAATATAACGGAATAACCCAGTGTAGAGGAAAAATTGTGGAATGATTTTGTAATTTGTATTCCTTAAACAAATACACCAAAAGCCTGGATATGCACATCGGTCTACATTTAAAAGACAGTTCTTGTAAAATGTAGTTCGACTTGCCTAATTTAAAGGAAACGTGGCTCTAACACTACATCTGTCAACTGAAACAATAGAATTGGCTGCAAACAAAGTAGATTAAATTATCTCAATTCATGGTATGCTTTCCCAAGTTTTCAAGAGGATAATCGTGGAATGATCCAATATTAAAGAGAAAATTTTGGAATTAATAGACAAAAAAAATTTTAAAAAATAAATAGAATCATACTTAGTAGCCCCTCCACATGTGGTTATCGCAGCTTTAAGCATGGATTTCTCTAAATCGGAACATTATTTTTTTTCAAAGAGGTTCCAACTTTTTCGAATAACAGTTTAAAGATATTTGGTTAATAGAACCTTCTAAAAGACCATTGAAAAAAAATCACCATAGATTTAAAATTAGATTTAGACCTTGACTGTTCGCTTTTTTCTGAATAAAAGTGTTAAAGCCATATTCTCTGTGACAAGATGCTTTATACTCCTGATAAATGACTTCATCCCTGTAGAATAAGAGAGAAGTGACGACCGTCTCTTATCAACTTCTGAAATAGAATGCAAATGGCCACGTCCTTCCATTCTTTATTTATAGCTCGGTCCAGAAATAGATCACCCTGTTCTACCTATACAATCCCAGCTCCCAAAAATTATATCGATGGATGGTTG
The DNA here is from genome assembly GCA_963585895.1 of Sepioteuthis lessoniana. Lineage (NCBI taxonomy): Eukaryota > Metazoa > Mollusca > Cephalopoda > Myopsida > Loliginidae > Sepioteuthis > Sepioteuthis lessoniana. Next base: position 97,634,134 of record OY757905.1, on the reverse strand, counting down.
GTTGGTTGGTTGGTTGGTTTTTATGGCATATGAAAAATTGTGGGCTTATTAATGCCAATGTCATAGCCTTCAACTAAGAGTTGCTTTCGTACATCGACGTAAAGGGTGCTTTAACACCACTGTCAATCGTTTGGGCTGGGTAAATCATAATTGTCTCAAGGAGCTTATGTATCGAGTCTTGTGGCGTCTGTGCTGCTGACGCGCGATCGTCTTCCCTCATGTTTTCAGATGTGGTACCTACTGGATATCAGATAGCGCTATCGGGTGTCGCGTTGAGTTTTTTTTAGGACTGTGTTTTATCCGGAATTTGTACATTAATGTACAATTTTTGAAATTAAACAGACGGAAGTTCTTTATATTTTCTAAGGCCTGATCAGAGAATAATTTTGTCAGCGGTTGGTGTTCCATTGTCACCAGCAAATCAGGGCACCCAAGTACAAACTTTCGACAGGACTCCAATTCAAAGACGAGGGCTAATGCCTTTTCCTTAACTGGCGCGTAGCGCGATTTCGCATCATAAGTAAAGTTGGATCCGGCCAAAATGAGCTTCCAATGGTCATCCCCACAATTCATGCTTAACATGCCAGAGCAGTCGCAATGGGATAAAAAAAATAGCTGATTCCTGTCTTACTGATTACTGTCTTGCTAAAGTATGTTGCCTGGCACGTTGTTCTGTTCATTTCTTACGTATTGACACCTTTCTCAATCCTATGCACTATGACTCGATTCGACTCTCTAAACAGACGTTCGAACGTCTCATCCCATTAGAACTTCTGTTCTTTTTACCTAGTAGCTCCCGGAAAGGAGCCGTCACTTCTGCTTCTGAAAAGGCATATGGTACCTGATTCACGAGTCAAAACAAGGACACTACGCTCGTGATACTAATGGGTGTGAGGAAATGAAGGATTGCCTCCATCATCTTTTTTGTAGGTTTAACATCGTTGGCGGGGACAAGAAAATTCTTCTACCATTTCGGCGAAATGGAACTAATCAGGGTTTAACGCAATAACCTTATTAGCATTGTGGCTGATGTAAGGACTGTGTGCTAGAACGAAGACTCTATTAAATTGTCCCATAGTAGGTTATCATCTATGCACCTGGTTTTCCCAGCCATGTCCCCTATGATATCGTTAAACCGACAGGTATAACCGTTCCCCGACACATGGAATCCTTGAGGGGCCCGACGATATCTATACAGGTCCCACACGAGGTTAAACGTAGTTGGGTCCCCCTGTGGCTAGGGAAAGCGGAAGGCTGTGATATCCATTCCACACATCCAGGACCGCTTTCCTCGTGTGATCAAGTAAAATAGAGACCTGAATAAATGCGGACCAGGTGTGATGGGTTTCTCCTCATGGCGGCAGCATTCAATTTTTGCAGATCCACCGTGCGTCTGAGAGAGCCGTCCTTTTTTGGTGTGACCACAATCCTTAAGCACCATGTATTTGGGGTCCCGACTGGTACCGCGTCTATCATGCCTAGTGCGACGTCTCTGACTATGTCTTGTTTCACCCTCTTCTTCCAATAGTGAGGGATTGGTATTGGTGTGTGGACTGCTGTCGGCGTTGCACCAAGGACGACGGTAATGTCTAAGGGTTTACCTACCACTGCTTGTAACGGTTGGTGTGGGCTTGTATTAAATGCATTTGATTTGAAATGTTCCTTTATCCCTTTTTCTAGTTGGTGCATATTTGTCTCCATTGGTGGAAATGGGATGGTATTCGGTTTCGATGAAACTGATGTTATACGCGGACATCCGCGTGAGGCCCTTTTATTTGCGTCTATTGACGAGTTATTATGTGATACCGGGGTTGGATAATCAAGAGGCAACAAATTCAGATCCTTCAAAGCGGTTTGTGATAGATATACGCCGGGTGTGTTGTCTGCCACGAACACAGCTTGTCGTGTCTCCCTTGAACCAACTCTCACGCGCAGGAATAAAACACCCTTTACGTGTAACCGATTGTTCGTTATGCCACGTATCCGATGGGTAGTTGGCACAAGGTAGCCGTCGAGGTATCCAAGATATTTTTTGATCTTAGGTCCGCTCGAGCAAGTATGAGCACCAGTGTCCCCAAAGGCGAAGATATGATGGTGGGTGGCTTACTGTATTCGTCGGTATACAGCCGAATGTGACGTGGGTTCTGGCTATCATAACTCACCATCAGAAAGTTTTCGAGTACTCATAATAAGATTCCTCTTTACTTTGTTTCAAAGAATTGTGATAAAGAATTGATCGTTGTTCACTTAAGGAATTTACTTCAATGAACAAGTCCGTAACTTTAAAACTCTTAAACCAGAAGATCTGTATTATATTATCTTATTCTATAAGCAATTTCCTTGCCTCTGGGGACTAATTTAAAATATCGCTTAAAAATGTTTAATACTTATTGTATGTTAACATCTGAAAAACTTACGATTGTATAATATTAATAATGATACGGTATATACAAATATACGAGGTGTGTTCAGAAGGTATCAAGACTGAAGTTGCATTTACCAAGGCAGACATACACCACGGATAAAACAGAAATTTAAACGAAATCCTCTCCTTACCATTGAAAAGACTTATTCAAGCAAATTTTCAAGTAGGCAAAGAATCCCAGGAACACAGCTTTTGATATGCTGTGTAATTGCTTAAAAATTTTCTCCAGCGACTTAAATTTTAGACTGATAAGGATTTTCAGTTTAAGAAAAAGAAGCACACTCACTAAGGTTGTTGAGTTGTGTATAAAGACTGCTGAACAGGCACATTGTTGAGGTTTGCAAAAAGAAAGTTTGGTTACTAAGTTATTCAAACTATATATTTTATTTTCAAACTGGTACTAAGATTGTTTTGGATGAAGTCTTGACGGATATAACTCATTACTGTTTTTTAGATAAGTTGTTCAGCTATTCACATGTCATTTTTATTTAGTAATCTTAAAATTTAAAAATAAAAGCTTCATACTAGATTAATTTTACCTTCCCGAGTTTAGTTGGGATCGCTGTAACATCGAGGCATATGAGGTAGTGTTAAAATGTGTAAATGAAATTCAGTTTGGAATGAAGGTCTGTAAAAAGAAAAATAGATTTGTGTCATACTAATATGAATTTGGTAGAGAAACGCATACATAAAGGTTTTCAGACGGACCGGACTTTTTGTATTTGTGGGGATATTTAGAAGACGAAAGTTTCAAAGCAGAAAGGTAGAACAGATGAAGAGGTTGTCACATGTTCCCTACGCAAGAAAAAAAGCACAAACTTTTAAAAAAATACACACACATTTATTTATTTGTTATATGTTTATATGGGACAGGTACCATTAGGTGGGATGTTTCAGTGAATGAAGGAATGATTTTCATTTTCATTTATAAATCATCACCTCCTTATAAATAAAGAGCAGTTTAGCTGAGCCCAAAAATATGATTTAATTCTTTGGTTTTTGGTTTTCAACGGCCACTAACTTTTAATCAGACAAAATTTCTCTCTCAGAAAAGCTTGACTGACATCGTCAATCAAACAAGTTTTCATGCCTTTCTCATTATTGCAGCTACTATTACCGAACCCTGATCTACCATCTGTCTATCACGCGTATACAATTTACGCTGGATTGCTAGGAGAGTTGATGTTGGTTGTGATGTGGTTATTATAAAGAATTATCGAGCACAGGGAGCAGCACCAATCTTTTATGAGAGAAAAGTTTAGACATCCTCAAATAAACACCAAATCATATGATAATACTTGAAATAAAACTGCTTTTATACCAATTATGAATGCCATATTCTACTCGTTTGGTTGTGAAGCGTGCCTTGGACCAGCATTGCCCGTCGGAGCCCATCCATCTCAAGGTGTACAACTGATTTGAATTCAACGTTTTTCTTCGCTTAGACTATTTGACAAAAGAAAGTTAAAAGGATTATCCTGCCCTACTATTAACCTGTTACTGAAGGAAGACTAGTTTAATTCATTATTTATTAGTTTGCAAACGGCTCCGTTAAGGATCTGAACTCGAATAGTCGAGGCTACTTAACAGTTACGCCATGAGCCCATATTTTATTGATTTTACAAGTTGAAAATGTTTCCAATCAGATGAGTTAGATCCCTAATCTTATAAAGCAAGAACAGATAAAAATATGAAATTCGTATCAAAATCACGTTAATCTATATATTCTTTAATTGTAAAAATTTATTTATATGTTCGTGCCTCTTTTCTATTCTGTCAATTAAGAAATTTTCCTGGAGCTATTTTGAAGGCAGCAAAAAGTTTTTCATCGGATGAAAGTTTTCACTATTCAGTGTCTCTTCCGATTTCGGCAATCGCTAATAAGCTGATGATGCTGAACCAGAGATATATGACAAATGTGCAGGAAGTTTACTTTTCAGGTTTCTCTCTATTTGTGCCACTCATTGATAGATATAGCATACTGTGTTTTCGTTAGGAAAAAAAAAAGACCCCACTTTCAAACCTTATTTTGTGGATGAATTGATAGACTAGTTGTAACGTTTCACAATAAATAATCGAACTGATGGTCAACTTTTGAAGCAAAAATGTCATGCCCATAAATTCCTTTTATATTCCAAAATCCGTGAGCCTGAGTTTCTGTATTGAAAGAACAGTTTTGAATTTCCTTAGCATCAAATAATCTAGACCATAATATTCCAGTAATTGACTGTTCCATTTAGTTGCATCATGTTGGTTGGTTGGTTTGTTGGGTTTTATGGCATATCAACCTTTGTAGGTTATTTAACGACTAATTCATTTTTATGTAAATAATCTGTTCTATTTAAAACAATTCAGTTTAACATAAGTACACAGTTTAATTATCAAAAACATTTCCATTTCAAACTATTCAAGCAGTTATATGTAACAATTCAGTTAAGTGTAAATACAGTTTTAATGTCGAAAAACAGTTATATTTCAAATAATTCAGTTAAGCATGAGCACGCAGTTTAAATGTAAGTACGGTTTAATTGTCAAAAACATTTCTATTTCAAGCTATTCAGTTTACTCAAACAATTTATTTTAGCATAATTATGCTGTTAGTTCTATTTAACCCATACATAGGGCTCTATCAGGTGCTACCACTCCGGGCCAGAGTGGACCAGGGAGCAACGGCAATGAAGGGGTACTCAACATTCCCCAAAGCTCCAGCACTGCTGGAAACTCACCATCAGATTGCTTAGTGTCATATATAGGACACTCGTTGTGGGGTCTTACTCCTCTGCAGAGGTGCAGTCAGTGTATTCTACAGCTCCAGCCAACTGGGCAAAGTTGCATCATGTTAACTTCGTATTTGTCACAAGTTACAATATTCCTGAGAAAGATCACCTAAAGAGTAGGTTTTATGTGTATATCGGACAGAGCCCTTATGATAGACAAACGCTTCATTCTTTGTCGTCAGCATGCTTGAAGAGGGTCTTATACGCCATCGTAAACATTTTCAAATGTTTTTACATCCATTAATATCAAAGAAAGTGCTCTCGTCCGAACAGTTACCGACGTAGGAAGTGGAATTGGCAATACAAGTTCAAACCTTGGACAATGCTGTCAACAATTTTGCTTTGTGATAATGCACTTGGGATTCCATCTGTTATTCCCGCAATTATGGTTAAAATAGTAGGGCTACAAGGTGGTTCTTTCTTCATGGTTAGGAAACCATTCTAGGAGAAGGAAAAATCTGAATTCAAATCAGATTTGCTTCACTTAAAAATTGACGTTTCGTCACATCCTGTTCGTAGCGGCGGGATTGGATAGATAAATGCATCTTTTATTAGCGACGCTACTTATTTATCAGCCCTCGTAGTTGGGTCCCTTTTGTGATATAATAATCAACTATCTATGTAAGTAGATACTTCTAAGTGATTTTAATTCTCATTGGGTGACCCATGCTTCTGGGCTTGTGCATAGTAAGTGACAATACTTTTACTTTACGTGTGAAGACTGCTTAAGGAAATAAGATTTGCTTCTTTATATAAGAAATCATAAAAGACAAAATAATTTATGATAACTTTATACACGGAAAACACTTTATGGCGAAGATATGCTCATTAAAGTCTCTCCTTCCATTTACCGATTTCCTGTTCTTATTTCACTTTTATTCGCTCTTCACATCGGTTAAACCATATTAGCTTTTTAAATGGTCCTGTGTACAACTTTTTACTACACCGCTGAGTCACGTATTTCTCTTAAAATAAAATAAGAATAAATGTCATTTTTTGCATGTACTTACGTGTAGTTTTTGTAATTATTTCTTCTTTTACTTGAAAATTAACCACGACTTCTGTTTCTTTTCAATCCATTTTAGACACAGGATGGTTATAAAATAAAGGTATAAAATACTTGTGGCGGAAAATAGCAGAACATTTTTGGTGATGGAAAATATATAAGAGTACGAATGAGAGATGTACATGTAAAAGCTAATAATTTTGACATATTCACATTTTCTCGATCGTAATAGTTCTTTATATATCAAGAAAAAATCTTTAAAAATGTTAAATAGACATGTAAAAATAAGTATTTTTTAACTCTAAAAGGTAGGTGCAATTTCTGTTGCTTCAGAAATAAGGATTCTATAGATGTCGATGAATAAAAAGAAAAAGGAAGAAATCTAACATATTCCAAAGAGAAATTTGAAGAAACATTCTTGGTAAGTTTGGCATTTTTTATGTTGAATTATAATTGGCTATTATGTTTTATTCTGTCACCCCATTACACTTTATATTTTACCGATTGATCTTTCATTATAGTTTCCGTACTATCCATTTCCTTTTTTCTTTTACTCTCTCTTTAAAGTATTCTCTCATTCAGCTTGCAAGCAAGTTCGGTATGATTCAAGGAAGTGATGCCTATGAGAGGTCTATTTTCTTTCAAATGTCATTTATGCACAATTTCATGTTCGAAATGACAGAGAAAATAACAGTTTCGAAGAACACACACACACACACACACACACACACACACACACACACACACACACACACAGATATATATATATATATATATAGTTTGCTCTATTGATAAAGACAGAATGCTCATTACCAGTGATGGAGCATATATCTTAGTTAGGATAGTGTAGGCCCATAGTCACCGGTGATTGGTAACTATCAGTTTCTCGCCAATACGATTGTCATACCAGGTGGTTATCAGAAACAATTTGTATTTAGTTACGTGGGATACGCTCAGAAGAGTTATCCAGTATGAGACGTATTCTGTTTGGGGGGTCATCTTATTTAAACAGTGTGGTTGTTTACATGACTATGTAATATTACTTGTGTGATTAGTTAATTCATTTACCCTCGTATTTAATTTATTTAATTTTTAAATAAATAAGTAAATAGATTTAGAATGAAATAAAATAACAGATGACATGCACGTACTCTATGTACCAAAAATGAAGGAAGAAAAAGAATCAACAGTTTTGAGGATGTATAAACGCATAAACAAGACACGAGGGATACATTAAGACGGGCAAAAAGAAAGACTAATTTAAGGAGACATAACGTCAATGTCCACAAAAGAACAAAAAGAAAAACAACAAAATGTAGAAAACAAAAAATGGGGACCACATACTTCTTCCTACAAACTGTTGAGATTGCAGACAGGAAAATATTGATATGGTTACAAAAGAGAAACGTTAAAAGAGAAACTGAATTCCTTTTAAAAGTAGTACAAAACAAAGCCATAAGGAGCAGTTATGCTAAAGTTAAAATCGTTAATGCACCACAGAATAGCAAGCGTAGAGACAGAATAAACGGTTAATCATACAGAAGAACATTCATCAAAGAAGCATAAAAAGACAACAAAACTAAGCATGACTGGATAGGAAAGATGATCCACTGGGAATTATGCAAGAGATTAAAATTTGGCCATACAACTAAGAGTTATGTGTACAAACTAGAATACGTCCAAGAAAATGATATGTATATAATTATTTGTGATTTTAAGATACAAACGGATTATCAAATTTCAGCCAGAAGAACCAAAGCAGTTAATTAACAAGACAAAAATAAGATGCCCTCTAATAGTTTTACTGTTTCGGTGGACCATACAGTGAATATCAAATAAAGTGAAAAGACAGGCTATTACTTTGATTTGTTAGAGAACTAAAAAAATCTGTGGAAAATGAGGGTGATCAGGAGACCAATTGTAGTTGGTGCACTTATTAAATTCTTCAAACCTTTGGCAAAAGACTGGAGGAACAGGAAATCAAAGGAAGAGTCCAGACGGTTCAAACAACTACATTTTTAGAATTCTGAGAAGTACCCTGGAAACCTGAGGAAACTTACAGTCATTTAGACGCCAGAAAAAATCCACCTGGTAACGTTGGAGTGAAAAACTCTCTTAGAGTAAAATAATATAAGTTAAGAAAATAGCAAGTGTAGGCTATATAGTGATAGAGAAGAAACAGTTAATCACATAAAAATGAACGTAGCAGAAAGTAAAAAGGAACACAAGAACAAGCAAGACTGAGTGGGGAAGTTGATTCACTGGAAATTGTGACAGAAACTGAAATTTGACTGTATTATCACATAGTTTATGCACCAGTAAGAAGAGTTCCTTGGAAATGAAAAGTATAACATTCTCAGGAACTCTGAGAAAATAATGAATTACTAAATCCATGCTAGAAGACCAGTCTTAGTTTTAATTAAAAAAGAAAAAAGACTGTCGTACAATGAAAGTTGTTTCGACTGTAGACCACAGAGTGAAAGAGAAAAAAATGTAAAGCGCAAAAATTTCTGGACCTTAATAGGAAACTGAAAAAGTCGGTGGAAGATTAAATATGTAGATATTGCTGTTAGGTGTGAAGTAATATATATATATATTACCCAACCCCTTTGAGCGGATTCGACACAAGTTCAACTTTTAGGTGAAGTCTAACAGATTGAATTCAGACTTTTCCTTCTATTAGAACGGTACCATATCAAGGTTAAAGGGTTAGTCTTCTCGGCTATTAATCCATAGTTGGAGTGAGTATAATTGGATTCATACCTTTCCCAAGGGTATTAGCGTATTGGGTGTGAAGTAATATATTGTTAATAAATTCTAACTGAATTGTACATGAGTAAAGGAGATAAATTTGCGCTAATCCAGCCAATTTACAATGAAGATTGAATTTTATATTATTTTAGTATTAACTTGGATTGAAAAAGTGTCATTTTATTAATCCCAGTCCTAATTTGATTGTCTGTTATTGTGAAATTATGTTCTTACTGAAATTTGTGAGAGCATTTAAATTACTCTATATCTAAAAAGTTCTCCTCGTTGATTTAAACGCGTTGATATAGCGAAGTCTCACCAATAAAAATATTTTCACCAACCATTTATCGAATATGAAAAGTACTTTCCACTGATATGGTCTTGTCAAGTCTACATTTAATTGTTTTCGGTAACTTTTTGGCGATTTAATGGACTCGATTTTTAAGCTTACATCAATTTTGTTTGTATTTGAGTTTGTTCATATGTATTTCGTACGCCTTCCTTCACGCGTTGTCAATAAAAGAAACGCAATATAGGAGTGATTTCAGAGTTATTTTCAATGTATTAAAATCCACACTCTGATTATCGAGGGATATATATTCTAACCGAAAAGCGTGTATTTATCCAACCCCTTCGACATGAAATCAATTGCTGTGTAAAGCTGGTTTGAATCCAGAGTTTTCCTTTTCCTAGACTAATTGCCTAACCAAGGCTAAAGAATCCAGTCAGTTCTTCCATTTATCCATCGCTGGACGAGGTGAGAACACATTGATCCATGCCTTTACGAAGGTCATTAATTTATCATTTTATATTTCATTCGTAGCGAGTTTATCACAAAACTTTTAACAGGTGTTTTTTTACTAGGTCTGAGTGATAGCAAGTCTTCTCTGGTCTCTAGAACTCTTCTGAATATTTAATCGAACTCAACAGTGTTGTAGCCTATTTAACCTCGATTCTCTCTCTGATTTCTAATTTTGGGGGACTGTTGCAAGCGCATCAACGACAAATAGTTTCATCGACACATTAATCTTCCATAGATTTTCAACGTTCCTGCCCAGTTGGCTCGGGCTGTAGAATACACCGACTGCTTCTCTGCAGAGGGCTAAGACCTCACCCAATGTGTGACCTGATATGACACTAAGCAATCTGTGACTTTTCAGTAATACTGGAGCTTTGGAGAATGCGGAGTACCTCTTCATTGAAATCGCTCCCAGGTCTTCACTGGCCCGGAGTGGTAGCACCTGATAGGGTCCTATCTATGTGTAAAAGAAAACTAAATTGAGTACTTATGCTTAACTGAATTGTTTGAAATGGAACTGCTTTGACATTTAAGTGTTTGTAAATAAAAACTATACTTATACTAAACTGAAATATTTAAAATTTAATTCGGCATTAAATGTCACGAAAAGGGTTGATATGCTGTAAAACAAAATAACCAACCAGCAAACCAATCAACTTTTCAACTCTCAGGTAAGATCCATGTATTTGATTATCTTTTAGCTTTTATTGATTTTCACTTCGGTCTGCCGTAATAGTAAAATATACGGGATGAAAAGATATTTCCTTTTTGTTAATTAAAGCCCGGTCTAGTCTTTTTTGCCGGGAAGTCCCAGATAATTTTATACGTCTCATTTTCTGTTGAATTCTGCTTAAAAATTGACATTGTGTCGCATCTATGCCGAGAAGTCACGTAAGTATAGATATTAATTCATACCCTACAGGATTATCTACTCATTTCATTTCATTGTTTAGATAATAGTTATGAGCACAATTTTGAACGTTTATCTGTCTCCATATTGTTGAAAATTTGTCACGCTTGACGTCCTTAGCCATAACAAACTCGTAAAGAATTTAGTTTTTTTCATTATTCCTTCGAAAAAGATATAACTTTCATTATTTGATGTAGCTCATAAATAACCGAATCATTACATTCAATAAAGATCACACACACACACACACACACACACACACATATAAACACATATGCACACTCACACGGAGTAGTGCTTCCTGTTAAATTTTTGCCTTATTAAAAACTAATGTCAGTGAATTTAGGAATAATCTGTTGCACATTGGTACTGGTATTTATCAAAGAAATATAAATGGAGAAGTTGGTAATGTAATGATTATCATCGTAGGGAATGCAAATGGCTACCCGAATTCAAATCTTTGGGCTAATACTCTCAGGAAAGGTATTCATCCCAATATTTCCCTTTTAGCTACGGGTAAATAGTCGGGAAACTGGGCGCTTTAATCTTGAGATAGCCACCAGTTTAGGGGAAAGAAAAAAATCAAATTGAATCCTGTTAAACTCTGCTTAAAATTGAACTTGAGTTGCATCCTACTCGTGCTGAGGGTTTGGGTATATATATATATATATATATACGAAAATCTTTTGAGATGAAAATTATAAGGTCTTAAGATGATGATTTTAACTGTAAAAATATTTGTCAAAGTTAAATGATTCGGCTTTGAAATGGAACAAGTTTTAAGACAGTCTATTTCCGTTGGCAGCGTTCTGTTTAAAATATGTGTGATGTAATTACCATTCCAATATATATATATATATATATATATATATATATATTTCAGATGGTCACTCCATAAGAGAAACCAACCTCATCAAATAGCCATCCCACAATGAAGAGAATTTTTTTTTTAAATCATAATATTCTCTCCATGGATTCTTACTCGTTTAAAAATTTACATCACACACACATACAGACACATATAATATATATATATATATATATATATATATTAGCAGCTGCATTATATCGTGCCGACGGCGCATATTGACTTTACTCTCTCTCTCTCTCTCTCTCTCTCTCTCTCTCTCTCTCTCTCTCTCTCTCTGTGAGTGTGTAACTGTCTGTAACTATCGGTCATTGTTCTTACTAAGTCCTCTAAACAGTATCCAGTGTCCACTAAGAACTAATTTTTTGCTGGTTGACTAACTCTGCAGCGTCCATTTTTAAAATGGAGAACGGTTTCTTTGAATTCGTGTTTACTTTTCAGAGGCTTGCCATTTAATAAGGAAATGGCCCTATTTCCAGTGAAACACAAGAATTCTGTTTAATTTAATTCAAGTAGAGATCAATACCTCTTACTACCTGCTCCAGTCTGTGAATCAGAGATTTGGCTTGAGGTGATGTATTTGCAAAAACACAAGCTCATCCATGTAGTCTGCATCAGTAATTAATTCCATAGGATATCATCTGCTTCTGGCATTTTTTTAAATTATGAGACCGTTTTCTTTCATTCGATATATTGATTTTCGTAGTATGTTATCCAGGCAGATTATAAATTGAAATAGTGCCAATGTTTCTCCTAAAAACTCCTGTGACGATGTCAAAGTAGTCACAATGACTATCTGGTGAGTGGACCGTGACCTTCGTGTCCTTGTAAAGTACTTTTATTGACGTAACTGTTTCTTTTATAAAACCATATGCTAGGAGTATTTTCTACGACTTACCTCTGTGTATAGAGGGAGTTACCTTGATGTAATGGCTAAAGTGCTGGACTACAGCCCCACAGTAAGCTAGTTTGAACTCCGGCCAGGTCTATTATGTTCGTTTTGGATGTATTAGTCCTTGAGAAGAGGTATGAATCCCACTCATACTTGTCGTTAAAATAGTATCACTGTCATTCTTTTACGAGGTGGAATTTGCCATTAAATAACACACGAAGGTTTGTATGCCATTAAAAAAAAGAACGCAAAGCTCTGTGTACGGAATCAAATTTCTTAGAGAAGAAATCTACCAATAAGACTGCTATATCTAGATATTTTGCTCACTTTTCTTCTAGGATTCTACGAATAGTCAAAATCTTAGAAGTTGTGGATGAATTTCTCCGAAAACAGTTCTGATTTTTCTTAAGGACTTTCTTAAATTTTGGTTGGATAAGATTTAGAAAAGTACTTTATGATCTTTGCAATTAGAACAATAAGAGTTATGCAAGTGTAGTTTTGATAATACCGTAGTCAACTTTTTCCAAAAGGTAAGAAGCAGCCTTTTGTCAATTCATCTGGATTTTATATTTTATATTTTATTATATTCAGAGAACGTTATATAATCAAAATTAATATTCTTAATTATCATGAATTAACTGCCTCTGTGGGATGGAAATTCTCTGACCAATATATCACTCCAAAAGTAAGCATTCATGTTATATCTATTCCTGTAATTTTACCTTTCGTTAATGAGTCTAGTGCTGTATATTTTGTTGATAGACAATACCTAATAATGACAGTTTGTATTGTATCTTGTTCCACAAGAAATAATAAAACCCTCCTGTAGATATTGAGATGAACGTTAACATTTTTATAAAGCACTGGTATACTTATTTGTGAGTGAAAGTATATATATATATATATATATATACATATATATATATATATATATATATATATATATTCAATTTTTTCTTTGTGTAAAGCTGGCATATAATTTCGGCTGTATACAACTCTCTACACATATATCAATGAATGGTATATATATATATATATATAATATATATATATATATATTATATATATATATATATATATATATATATCTGTGTGTGTCTTACCAGACATCTAAGTTAGGCTTGTCTTTTCTATTTTGAGATTTTTGATCCAGAATAATTTGATCGCAAATAATATCTACTAATAACTCTATGTGTGTGTGTGTGTGTGTGTGTGTGTGTGAGAGAGAGAGAGAGAGAGTATAATTTCTGTTTCTTATCAGATGACAATCACTCCATTTAAGGTTTGTGTATTACATATCAACGTGTGCGCAGTTTAGCTTCTATCGTGCATATCTATATTCGTGATATTCAAACAATATCTTTTGAGTATATTTTTAAGTTATTTCATGACTTAGCCTTGGTTTCACTTCTTTCTTCAATGGAATATCAAAATTTGTCGTTAGTTCATACGTTTTCCAAGATTGATAGTTCTTTTATGTAAGCAATAACATGACAGGAGTTAGAATTTGCTAACTACGATTTCGCATCTAGTACGTTATGCCATTATGCCATGGTGGCTCACCCAATTCATGTCTTTGATCAAACTACAAGATGACATACACACCTTGATGCTGATCTTGACAAATGTTCTTTTCCGTTCTGAGAGTCGCATGTTGTAAGGCAATTTCCTTCTGTCTACGTTCTTGTGTTAAAGTGGGGAAGATCCACCTACTGAAAGCATAACCCCCATTGAAACAATTATATCCAATGCGGTTAGCCGGTTTAAATTAAGTTAAATTACTTGCTGAATTTTTGCTTCAGCTGAATGTAAATTAATATGGATTGTCTATTAGAACTGTTTGCGGGCATGAATTATTTATTTCTGAATTTAGATTATTAAACAAATACGGGTTTCTTATATGGACCACGAGTTAATTAGTCTCTTTGAAGAGACTCAGACGTTAAGATATTAAAATTACTTTTCGGAATTATATATAAATAAGAATAAATACGAAGGCCATTACGAAAAAAAGAATTAACTGCCAACATCGGTGTGCAGGGCATCGCAACAGGAAAACAAGTTAAACAGAAAACAACTTCTGATTAATGACTTAACCTTTTAAGCTCAGTTGGAGGGATAGAGAGGCAGCAGGCGAGCTTAGTCGTCAGAGAATGACCGAGGGAGAAGAAATACGCCAAAAGAAAGTATGTTGTGTTGCAACCAAATTTTTACCAAAGCAAAACTCTCTCTCTCTCTCTCTCTCACTCGCTCTCTCTCTCAGTTTTTTTCTCTCTCTCAATTTATCTATCTTTCTCTCTCTCTCTCTCCTCTCTCTCTCTCTCTCTCTCTCTCTCTCTTTCACTGTTTTTTTCTCTCTCACAATTTCTCTCTCTCTCTCTCTCTCTCACACTCTCTTCCCTGGTCCCACTTCGCCATCGAAAAAAATAGCAGGAACAAAAACCAAAACTATTTGCTTTTGAGCTGTTTGTTTACCGGATGAGCCAATACTGTTCTCTCTAGAAAGAAATCCGTATTTTGTTTTGATTTCAGGCAGAACCAGAGGCCGATAGCAGCCAACAGAAAAAAAGTCTCATATTAAAAACCAGGGTTGCAAACAGCGGCGACGAAATAAGAGGGCACATAAGCCATTATTATGTCTTGTCATTTACCACAATGACACGTTACACTTGGGCTCGTGTGGGGATTTACAAAATCAGGTTTTGATAGGAACAGATGATGACAGGTGTTCAAGCAGGGGTCGCTGAAGGTTAATCTGTCATAATACTTCCCTGTAAGGTATATTTATGAAAGGTTTCAGTTTTTCCACGGATTGATGTTTAAATGCTGAGTCTACATCCTAAATGATTTGGTATCACTCTGAATATCCATTTGTAGGGGTTGCTATTTATTGACGTTGAATTCATAACCATCTGATACTTCCTCGTGACACGTGTGAAACATTTTCTAAGCCTATAGGCGCGCTATATATAACGGTAATAGTTGCAGAAATTGGAATCAGTGAGCCGAGTTCAACTCTTGTACGAGGTTTTTCTGCCATTAAGTTCTCATTAATGTTTCTAAGAAAGATATGAAATCAATATATCTGGTCTTCTTTTACCGGTATCAGGGTCATCAGTTGGGTTAGGTAATCAGTCTTAAGGAAGAAAAACTGAATTAAAACAAGCCTTATTCCGCGGTAAAATAGATCTTGTCATTTCTTACCCGTGGCAGATAGGTTGGGTTAATACGAATAAACTAAGGACACTTGCCGTTGGTTAACTTGCTATAAAACAGTGACTCTGAAAGTCAACAATATTTCATTCTAACAATTGAATTCTAACAATCATTAATATAAGTACTCTATGAATCACCAAGAACCACCAGTAGAACTCTTGGCTCTTTTATAGACCGCTAAACACTATTTCATTCTGCTATTTATAAGCAAATATCTTACGGTTGGCATATGAAAAATATAAGAGGTAAAATATTTAGTTTGTTCGGTATTGAATCTCATCCGATTATGTATATATGTGTTATGG
>OY757905.1:97595489-97617985 GCA_963585895.1 Sepioteuthis lessoniana | reverse complement strand
GTAACATTATCAGTGAATGGTCGCTGGGTGCGAACACATGAGTTATTTACAAAACCGGTAACCGCAAGGGAGGCAAGTTCACCAAGTTCAAAATCTCATCTGGTAAGCTAGATGTAATAAGATATGCATTATCTAGTGTCCAATTAACAGCAATTAACGAAAAGTTGCTGGAATCACAAAATTTGATCGGCTCTGTAGATAATAGCTGGGGCTAATCAGGAGATTCTGCATACGTAACTCGGAAGTGGAGCCCTGATATTCAGTAAACACCAATAAAAGATTTTGGGTTTTTCGATTCTCTCTCTTTTGTGGCAAAGGACATGCTCGAGGGAGGCGGTATCAAGGACGGAAAGCAATGAACCATTCAAAGAGACGAGAAGGGCTGGTTCCTATTAAAATGAAGGATGTTCCTGTAAAATTTTGTTTATTATTCGTTTTGAACATCAGTTGATTCTACGTTTGAGGTAAGCTGCGTTTTTGTTCTCTCCTCATCAAATGAACAGTTATGACAGATATACATCTTGTCGGTGACTATGCCACATTGAAACTGAGAAAGAATATGAATATGTTCCTAATTTTTATATATATATATATATATATATATATTGTTTTTACGCAACAATTTTATTTTTGGTTAGAGTTTCAGTGCTGCAGAGTTTGCAATTGAATTACAAGTAATGTTATCAGTTTTGATTTCATTAAATATTATAAAATCCTAATATATTTAGTTAAACGAAATTAATGTTAGGTTATAGAATATCTCTTACAAAGTTATGAAGACCGAAAATGCAATATTGAAAATAGAAATTCAGTAGGACTGAAAATCATTTGGTCAATGCATAAAATAAAGATTATTTTCAATATTACAATGAAAAAATAAATATGTAGTAAGAAATCAAAAATTAAAAAAAGTAACTCACTGTAGTTTTTCCATTTGCGAAGACATTTTTTCCAATAATATTGACTTGAAAATTTGCACAAAATGTTCTCTGTGCAAGACTTGGTCCGTAAGAGTTATTTGTTGAGCAGTACATATCTTGGAAGGTTACCAGAATTATCTACTGATCTATGTTGAATTATTTTGTTGAGGTCAAAAATGATGACCCCCAGAAATATCTTCCGGAGAAGGTTGAATTTTTGTTCCAGTCGAAAATATATTTCTAGAAGAAAAGTTGTTGAAAATTATTTGACAAATGAGGATAAATACAGCAAGAATTGTGCTTGTCTTCATGAATTGTTCAAGACATTTATTGAAAAAGGATAGAATCAAAATGAATTCGCACCAATCCATGCTAAAATATTTCTTCTTTTTCTTTTCTTTTTTCTTTTTTCAGAGAGGAAGATTTTTCAACCAATTACGTTTAAGTTAAAAAAAAAAGACTAAAGCATTTTTTTCAGATTGTTAAATGTTATTTTTATACATTTATACATTTATCTCAAAGTTTTAACTAAAAGGCAGTTATTGAATTATATACGATAAGTTACTTGAAATTGATATAAAGTTTGTTTAAGCTGAGCAAATTATATTATAAAGGGCTGATTTTAAAACATTTGAAAACATTTTGTTCAAAGGTTTTTCGCTAAACTTCAGTATACCTACTTTTTCTCCTTTCGCAAACTGAAATTTTACCTCAAGGGTTAAAGTTGAAGATATGGCGGATAAAGAAATACAACAGTGCAATATCACACAGAATCAAAAAGGAGTTTTACAGTTACTTCGACCAATGAAAAACTGACTTGAATGAGTGTATTGAATGTCAAACGCATTGTATTGCACTGTCACAGTCCTGGGGCTGCTGAATACACAGTCTGCATCTCTACAGAAGGGTAAAATCCACCTAATGAGTGTCCAGATATGACACGAAACAATTTGATGGTGAAACTCCAGTAATGCTGGAACCTGGGGAAATAGGGAGTACCCCTTTATTGCCATCGCTTCCAGGTCCATACGGTCCCAGAGGGGTATCACATGATAGCGTCCTATCTATGGGTCAAAAGAACTAAATTGTGTAGTTATGCCAAACTTAATTACTTGAATACTACTATTTTGACGTTTAACTGTGTGTTAAAAAAACTTTACCTATGCTGAACTAAATTGTTTGAAATGGAACTGTTTATGTGTGTAGAAATTGATTTGCTATAAAATAACCTAGAATGGTTGATATGCCAAAAAAACAAATCAAACTTTCATCAAACTGACTTAATTTGGCGTTAAATAACCCAAAAGGTTTGATTAACCGTAAAACAAAACAACCAACTAATGTTATTAAAGAAGTTTCTTATCTGTTCACATGTCTGTATTTGAATATTCTCAAAAGAAAAATGAAAGCTTCACTTTCGACTTTCCCATCGTATTATATATATATATATATATATATATATATATATGTGTGTGTGTGTGTGTGTGTGTGTGTGTGTAATTTTGTGTTTCCATATACATGTACATGATAAACCACTGTAAAAATAAAGAATATGATCATTTATATGGAAATATATGCACCAAAAAATATTTATATATTCATCATGGTTAATGACATGCATATATATATATATATATACTCACATACACTCGCAAACACACACGCATATATACATATATATATGTGTGTGTGTGTGTGTGTGTGTGTGTGATGCGGGCGACTTTGGGTGAGTGTTTGTTTTATGCATCTCATATTCATAAAACAACTTGTAAACGCACGTACATACACATATACAATCCGATGATATTGTTTTGTTTAGTTTCAGACGCCATTTGGCCAAATACTCTAAAAAATATTTATCTTTTTTTCATTTACAGCAGACATTTCGCCAATATATTCGTCTGGGAAATCCATCTAACAATCATGGCGTGATATGACCTATACAATATCGATTGTGACATAGTCAGTTCGTTGACTGGTTAATATATAGAAAATAGATCATTATCAGCCCCGCTATTTAACTGCAACGCGTCAGGGACAAAGTCCCTATTTATATCCCATATTAAATTAAAGGAAAATCTATCTGGTTTATAGTTATATATTTTCGTCATTTGCTCAAATACATTGGCAAATTCGAAACAATATTCGCTAATAGTATTATCTGGCCTTAAGAAAATACAGGAACTGAAGTCATCAGTATGCAATTTTGCTTTTGATTAACGTCAGTCGTGACTCTGGGCGAAAGACAGCGAGTGAGACCAGCCTTTTCCAAGGAGAATTGTTTTCGAATTTCCCTAATGGAATATCACCAATACTATGCCGTTTCACTTGTAAAAAAAGCTGTTTAAACTGGGGAATTCTTCTTCTTTTTTGATTTTCCCACTCATACCCGTGAGTGACTCCACATAAAATGTATCTTTATGTTGTATGAACTCTTTTTGTGGGACAATGATATTCCATCAGCTCATCAGAAATAGAAAAACCTATAAAAATTTGTGGAAGTACATTTATAATATACACGTCAAAAAGAATATATATATATGTATATATATATATATATATATATATATATATATATATATATATATATATATATATATTCTTTTTGACGTGTAGATAGATAGATAGATAGATAGAGAGACGAATGATACAAAAAAGATAAGCAAATCAAAGCATGTGTACGTAACTTGAACAGACCATTTGGCACGAGGAAAATATAACCGTAGTTTATTTGAAAGTTGCAAACCACGTGAAACAGACTTATAAGTTAAACAGATGTAGACGATATTACACCAATACACACACACACACACACACACACACACACACACACTTCCACTGTCTGTTGATGGAAAGGGGAGAGACAAAGGAAAAGTGTGGGAGAAGAGAAAAGTGGGTGAAGAGGGGGAAATGAATAGTTGCAATCAGAATTTTTTTTTCTGTCTTACTTTATGGTAGCTAAAGGTTTATTTTGATTTGAAACAGAAACTTCTGTTTTTAGGGGAATTTTATTGGGTGATGGTGATGATTAAAACTGAAATCATCATCATGGTACTTTTTTGTGGTATGATATTCATGGACAGGTAATAAAAATGATAGGTTTTTGGTACCTAAAAGACAACAGAAATATATGTATATACGTAAAGATGCACTTCAGTACATACACGAGCATATGTATATATGTACACGCGAACAACAGTACCTCACAAACATACTAACATTCAATAATACACAAACTTAGGCACATATACGCACAAATAACCCCTACATTTTGGACAAAAAATTAACCATATCACTCGTTTTTATTTTCACTCTATTCGATGATTGCAAAATGCATGAAACCCAGGGTCACAGACACTAACATGTAATATCTCTCTCTCTCTATATATATATATATATATATATATATATATAAATGCGCTATCATTGATACTGAGCACTAGTTAGCAATACTGCTACATTTTTTCCTCCATTAACTCTCCAAGTGAACTAGTAAGAACCATAAAACTCTTTTATATATATATATATATATATATATATATATATATATATATATATATATATATATATGTATATATATATATACATATATATATATATATATTTACTAATCTAATATTTACCAGCATTCACGGTACCAGAAAAAAATTTTTTTTAAAACCCGCCAGGAACAAGAGATTAGAGTATCTCGAATCACCGCCCAGGGGAAAAAGAAAAATATTATAGGTCAAAAAGAAAGAAAAGGCCAACCTCGTCAGACCCCTTGAAAAAAATCAAGGGATATGCAGTCAGTTGGTCAAAAGAAAACTAAAACCTTCCGCGAACACTGCAATGATACAATTACAAGAGTGCTCAACACGAGTTAGACTTCCTGATGATCCGATAAGGTGAAACTTTAGTAGAAGATTTCCGAGTAACGATTTAAGTTAATTATATATATATATATATATATATATATATATATATATATATATATATATATATATATACGACCCAAAGGACAAAAAAGCCAGTTCTGTCGCTTTCAAAGACTTCCTCAGATGATGACTCTCGAGTCAGGCATGCTCTAGGATTAGTGTAACTTTACCAAGAATACTACTTCAAAGATGAAACTTTATGAAAAAAACATCATTATCATTTTTTCTGGTCTACTATGAGAATATTTTTCTCAATAAAATATAAATCTTACGTCGGTCATAAAACTAGAAAACATTCTGGTCGAATGATAGATCACTTATCTGAAAAATCCAAAATTACATCCACAACAATAAAAAAAAAAATATGTACATGGCTTTTATATCAATAATAAAAAATTACTTGCGTATCTTTATTAGCCGCACACAACTACAACAAATGCTTGACGCCTTAGTAATAACTATGAGAAAACCGATGATAAATAAGTGATCTTTTAGCTTCAGAAAATAATGTTTAAATAGTTTTGTTAATGATGAATGCAACAAAGTGAAGCGCATATCAGTGAAAATGTTTTCAAATTTTCAATGTCCCTAACGTAAAACATTATAACGGAAATAAACAAAATTGATTTCCTTGGTTTTCTGATATAATTCAAATCCTTGTTCAGTGGGTAGTATGCTAGTCAAACTGACTATTGATATTAAATTTGATGTAGTTTTTGAAAAATATGGGATTTGATTTTTAGAGGGAAAATTGAAGTATATATATAACTGCAATTACTGATAATATTCATTTTTTTATTTTATTTATTTATTCATTGGTCATTTGATATTTCTTCTCCAAAGATTAAATTCAATATTCTTTAAAAACTACTACTTTCCTGTACAGCTACACAGTCTTCTATGATTATAATGACATTTATACTCACGAAGGACCAAACTTTACAAATTATCATATGTATCACGTCGAAAACGACTTATAAGAGTAACAAAACCCAACATACCTCCGTTATTCAGTTAAATATTTTCTTGTTAGAAATACATTTTTTTCTTAAAACCTCAAATTTAACTTTAAACAAAATTCTCTTCTCATATTCACTCATGAACTTTGCAATCATAATAAAATCCCATTTGGCTGTATCCAATAACGATGCATTTACTCACTCATTAAATAAAACGTGCAAACCAAAATTACTGTCATCTCAATGAGAATAGCGAATATCTACAAAGATAGAAATTGTAAAACATTTTCTCAGTTGACAAAACTTCTCACACGTTATTCTTTAAAGAGAATAAAATAAATGCTTGTTAACAATGGCTTTCCTAACCATATTATCAAACAATAAATTCAATTGTCAATAACGCAAATAAGCAACAAGAATACAGACTGCGATGATAACAATATCAAACTATTCTTACCAAATGTATATGAAATATAAACAGGATAAATACTCCATAAGAAATATCATTAATCTGTGCATTATTGCGATTAAATCGACATATTAAACTAATTATTTATTATAAAAATCAAAATCTACCAATCTCATCATCAGACATCATAAAGGTCACCAAAAACTTAAAATTAAAAAAAAAATTATTATTTATGAATTTACTTGCCCGATGGAGAACTGCGCTTTTTGTGAAAAAATAAAGAAAACATAATTGTTTATAGTTTGTTTTTATTTTATACATAGGACTATGATCTCATTTACACAGGGCCACTACCTTATAGCCAAAATTTAACCTCATTATCTCATTAGCTGGAACTGTTGTGTACACCGACTCTACCTCCGCAGAGGAGTAAAATCCCTCAAAACGAGCATCCTAGACAACACACTACTTTGCAATTGAAGGTGAGGCTCCAGTCTAAGAGATTCTGGAGAGTGGAGTACCTCTTTATTGCTATTATTCCCCGGTCCAATCTGAAATACAAAGGTAGGACTTGTTAGGGTTTCATCCGTAGGAAGAATAAAATTGTTCAATCATTTTTTTAGGATTATTATGATTAGATCATTGAACATAGAGCATTGTGCAAGTTATTCATATTACATAGGAATACATAATCAATAGATTTACAAATGTTTAAGTCGCAATACTTGTATTATAATGTGTACTCCGTTAAACAAGAAATAAAAGTAGTTTTCTGGGTGGTAAATAATCAGACCCAGAAGGCAGTCATGTTGTATTCGATAAACGGTATCGTCGAATCAATATTTGTCGTACGTTCCACCGACCGGACGAGTGTGGCACAAGGCCTTTTTGGGTGGATCCAGGTGCAGGGTCGTAGCCCAGACACCTAACACAGAGCACAAAAATGCCTCAGACCCCATCGGCATTCCTTAAAAAAGGGGCACTTCACCTCCAGGCAATAAACTTAGCCCCTCCAGGGCGGGTTAGAGCTCGGGTGAACAAATCCCTTAGGAGGTCGGTCTTGGCGCGCCCGACACGAATGCAGGCTTCCCGGAATCCGTGTCAGACGGCCCCGATCAACTGCCACTGGAACCAGGACACTGCTGACCAGATCCGTGTACCGACCAATACGGCCGACCGAAGTATGTCCCGGTGTCGGTCTAATCCTCCACTCATCGTAATTTATTAACTATATATATATATATATATATATACTAGAATATAACAGGCGATAAAGGTTTACCTCCACAACAACTTGAAATTATTCAAGTGGGTGCACACAAATAAGCAATGTTAAAAAAATCATTAATGTCAGACAGCAATACTTGAAACCATTTAACAGTGTGCCAAGAAATTATTAGTATCGAGTAGAATTGTTTATGCTTTACGAGAATACTTAAAACTAGTTAACTGTGGTCAAAGAAATTAGCTCTAATGACTTATTTTTAAAAAATACCAACAAACTCTTCGCTTACAAATAATATATATATATATATATATATAAAGAAATTTTAGTCGAAGGTTTGATATGCCATGAATAAACAACCAACCAACCCTCCTCAATGAGGAACGTATGATTGACAATAAAGAAATAATACGCACATTCACTGTAAAAAGAAACCGAAAATCTCGAAAGCATAAATTATAAAAAGTAAAAAAACACTCCCAAGATTCTTTTCTATCATACCCATAATATTGTGTTTGTATTTAGTACTTAAAATGCCTTTTACTAAATGGCAAAAGCTGGTGAGACTGGGGATTTATTTTTTATTTTTCATTTTCGTATATTCTCACACGTAACCTGGGAAGGACATTTCCACACATCATTATAAAATTCAAAATAATACCACAAACGAAACTTTGATATAATTTTTACCACAATCCTTGAGAATGGACATGAGATTAGCCGAAAACGGCAGTAATTAGTGATTTTTGGCCAATATTCGTTATTTTTACCGAAAGCATTTTAAAATTAGATTTTTTAAAAATTACGAGCTATTTGTTATCATTCCTTTTTTATGAAACATGCATAAAAAAAGACTTTTGTCCAAATACACTATATATATATATATATATATATATATATATATATATATATATATATATATATATATATTATACTGTAACAGAAGACCATAAAGTGAAATTAAAAGAAAATGCAAAGTTAGAAAAGTATCTGAACTAAAAAAAGCTGTGAAACATGAAGGTGGCTGTGATATCAATTGCTGTTGGTGCTTTGGAAATTGTCTTTAAAGACCTAAAAGAGAGACTAGGGGAACTGAGGATCAGAAGAAGAATCACGACAATCCAGATCACAACAATCTTAAAATCATCTGAAAATCAACAAAATCTTTCTGTCACTCACACTCCAGCGAAAAACTATCAGTTTAAAAAGATGTGAAAAATTAGCCAGGTATAAAATAATAAAATTTGCTTAACCAAATCGAAGGAGGAAAAGAAGGCAACCTTTCGTTGATTAACGTTGCCCTCTTCCAATAGGGACCTTTTAAGTCCCAAACTACTAGTCTTTACATTTTCGATTATTATCAATTCCACGTGATATGTTCAAGCTAATGAACGAAGGCTTACGGCGATTTTTACTTTTCCAACGTTGCTTTAGCAGTGAGAAACTTTGACACCTATAATCATATTTCTACAAAACTCCGACACGTCCGCCATCCAGACTGCCAAAGGTGATTTGGGGGGGTTATTATGACACATTATAAGCAGAGTTGAGACGGAGATATCTAGTTTAGTGCACCAAGTCTTCGGAAAGGTACGCATTATCATCCATGGAGTTAAGTCTAAGTGATAGACACAGAAGATTGTTTTGATGTGAGGGAATCAAAGAAGGAAGTATCCATCGATTTGCTCACTATGCTCAAGTTTGTCGAGTACAGATTTCAATACTGTATGGTTTTCTTTTCTTAAGATTTTGGGTTGTAGAAATCCCATACTGGAGTTTTGAATCGGACGGAGACGTATTACACCTATAGAATTTTGTATAGATTAGTATCGACCAGGAACTTAATGTTCCTTGTGTTATGATAGCAAATTTATCAGATAAGTACATTTATGACCAGATTCTTTTTGTACTATTGCATTTTTGTTTTGTCTTTTTTTATTTTGGGGAAGTATTACTTTTCTGTATAGGAAAAAGATAATATTTTTCGATGGGGGATTTTTACAGCTAACTAAGATTAAATGATAGATTGGCTCTAAACTTTGTTTAATAGTGCCAATAATGCTAAGAAGGGGCTCAATATTCCAAAAGTGATAGATAGATAGATAGATAGATAGATAGATAGATATAAGGAGACCAAAATAATCTATTCCCGTAACATCTGATGATGGTCATAATGGACCAGAAATAAATTTATAATTACACCAAAGAAGGTATTTTTTTTATTTTTATCTTTATATAAAATTTTTTTGGGGTTCTGCATGTTGAGTTCTGATGTATTCTTAATCCCAAATTAATTATGGGTCCATAGCCGTTAGCATTGACCACTCATATTTTCTTCTTGGATTATATATATATATAATATCACCTATAAATTAGTATATCACTGAAAATTTTTGAAATAACAAGTTAATATTCTTCTAAACAAAAGATACTGGAATTTTATTATTTCTCGTAGAATATTATTTGGCCAAAAGGAAAGTTATTCAGTGTTGGTTATTACAAAACTCGACAGCATTAAAACTGATAGAAAGCACAAAGGTAAACTAAATCAACTGGAGCTAGTCATACACAAGTCGTATTCATAATCATCATTAAGTAGTGCAGATAGCACAAATTCCCTTTGCTCTATCTTACCATCCATCCTTATCGGCTATTGCTCCCGGTGGGTCCTCTAAATGACATCCAGTATCCACGCCGAACTGATTGATGTAAGTTTTTGCTGGTCGGCCAACACTGCTGTATCTGTCTACAGATGACAACTGGATGACGTAACTTAGAAGTTCGTCCCTGCTTCGCCAGCAATGTACGGCATGTCATGTTCGTCTTATTCGGATGGTTTTTTTAGACGGGAGGTAAGTGGCCGTTCAAAGCAGCATGCAGTGTCCTTATTTAGTAACAATCTAGCTTTTTTTCTTGGTGTTTTGTCCAGTAAAAATGCATTCTATGATCTAGAGACATTAAATTAAAGTGTTTTCATTGTTATTATATCAGCTTCCAGGAAGACATGCAATTTTTTCTGTTGAGTTTTTTGTGTCAAAAATAAATCGTTATCATATTATTGCGTTGCATCTATTTTGAGACAGTTTTGAATTATTTTGTCTCCGAATAAGTTGTGAGGCAAAATATTTTCCTCTCTTGTCCAAGGCATTATGATCAAGAATTAATAGTTATTTTCGCATTCTATTTTCAAATCTGAAACAAAAAAAGACCCAACTTAATTATTAGTTTGCCCAGCGGTTGGTGCTATACATTACATCGATCCCCTTAACGAGTGTCCTGTAAATGACACTAAACAATCTGATGGTGAGATTCCAATGATGCTGGAGCTTGGGAAAATGCGGAGCACCCCTACATTACTATTGCTCCTTGGTCCACTCTGGCTGATAGGCCCTATCTATGGGTCAAATAGAACTAAACTTCGTACAATGGCTAAACTGAATTGGTTGAAATAGAACTTTTTTGGCATTTAAACTGCGTACTTATGGTAAACTTAATTGTTTGAAATAGAACTGTTTTTACACTGAAACTGTACTTACGCTAAACTGAATTGTTGCAAATGGAAGTGTTTTGACAATTAACTTGTATGTAAAGAAAATCTATACTTATATTAAACTGAATTGGTTGAATGAAAACTGTTTGACTAAACTGAATAGCTTGAAATAGAAATGTTTTCGACACTTAAACTGTGTACTCATGTTAAACTGAAGTGTTTGAAATAGAACTGACTATTTGTATAAAAATGGATTTGGTATTAAATAACCTATAAATGTTGATATGCCATAAACCCGAAGAACCAACCAAACCTTAATTATTAGTATAGTTATTAACAGTGACATTGGTTCCATGTATAGTGAGACACCCTATACTTTATACAGTAATCTCATACTAATAAAATTTACAATTTACATTAATATGCAGTAGATTAGTTTACAGCTGATGTGTAATTATGTGCGAGTCTTTAAATGAAATGATGGAATGGCGTATTCGATTTCGTCGTCTGCAACTTCATTTGTCCAGATAGTAGACAGAAAGTTGTTTTTTATTTCCTAATGTAATTATATTGATAACATTTTTAAAATAATAATCCAGAAGATTGATTTTATGCCTCAAAGTCTACAATGATAAATGAGGTTATCATGGATAATGACGTATCCTCTATTATCAAAGTTAAGATAAGTGACACTCATGATATATTCTCTGCTGTATATATCTGTGATGATGAAAGATATCTCTAAATAAAAATGGTTGTCCATTAAATCTAATGTTTGTTAAAGTAAATTGTTATCAAAATGATATTGAATTATGTTGATCTTTCACTAATGATGTTTCAAAATTTTAAAATGGAATAACCAGGATATTTTCATGCGTTAAATATGACTTTGTAATTTAAAAAAGAATTTGTAAATTTTAATATTTTGACTAACAATTAGACTTTTGAAATTTGGTAATAAATTGACGAGTTCATTTACTGAAACGTTACGATTTATTTTGTAAGAAATTTTCTTTATGATGCGAGAAAAATATGTAATAAAATAGCCCAACACGTTTTCTTCACTTTCTCAATTTAATTGTCCCTGTAATTTTTTAAACATTTATTTTGACGTCGTCACTGTAATTCATATTGGTTACGGTAAGCAATATGAATTTCAGTATAAACTTATCCTAACATACAATACGTCCTACACCATGTTAAATGAATAAAAAAATGGCATTTATCATAGGCATTGCACATCTAAAATAGTTTTGTGTATAACTCTGATAAGAAAGCAGACAAGATATTTTAATTTAAGTTTTAATGAACGGGGCCAATTTGCAGTGTAAGATAATGCTCAGGATGTTTCATTTTCTTTGAAAAATAGATCGCCTACACACGCGCATGCGAGAAAACAGAAAGGAAATGAGAAGTTAAAAATAAACTGTTCTGTGACGAATATAAAGAAAACAAACACACACACACACACGTGTACACATACAAACACGCACATAAACACATGTACACAAACATACACGTGCGTATTCACACTCACACGTAGTAAGAGACTTGAGTTTTACATAGGATCACAAAGTTTCTATTGATACCGAAGGTATTCATATACAAGTATAATACAGGTAGTAATAAAATAAAACTTAGTGCCGGTCTTATAAGTAAAAACCGTAATTAATCTTAGATTTTTTCCTTCGACTTTTCCTTCTTTATTTTAGTAACAACAGGAGCAGCAACATTAATGTCATCAATTCCACTTTCTGTTTATCATTTAGACGTAAACAATAAAAAACCTCAATATCTAAGTTTTGTCGTATATCTAATATTCCACTTAGTGACTCAGTAAAAAGTCACAGTTTTTACATGATCACAGGTCATTGATAAATTCGTGGACTGAAGTACAATGACATTTTATCAAATATTTATAATCATATATTACATACTCAGTGTGATAAAAAAAATAATCAAGATCAAATTAAATCTTTTTTTAATTCTAAATTTAATTGAAGACATGTGCTCTTCTGAGTGACTTCTATTATCAATTGATGATGCCAAACCATTAGAAGTTCTGTCTAGACGTAGTTTCAATGAGTTAGAACCAATTAGAAAAAATATGAAACCGGTCTCGAAACATTTTAAAGAACCACGGTGGAGAATGAATCAGAATCGTGCAAGACATTTCATATTGACCATATCTAGCACCCTAGCGTTCTGGCTATGACACTCAATTGTATTTAGTGGTGAAGCTGCTGTTTTAGAGCTCTGGAGAGAATGGTTTGTCCTATCATTGTCATTACTCCCTATCCAGCTTCGACCCGGTAGTACCTGAGAGAGTTCAATCTATGCGAGGAATAGATCTATGAATATATTATTTGTGTTAGATAAAAACGCTTAAAAGCATTTTATTAAAACGATTTAAGTTTGTGAAAATTATTTGTATTTGATAGGAAGTCTATTAAAAAAGTTTAATATTTTAAAATATGCAGAGGAACATTGGCACTAAACAACCAATAAAAAATTGATAAACCGTTAAACAAATAAACCAAAAAACATACGGTCATATTTTCAAAAAGGGAAAATTCTACTCATTGATAAAATCTGATGACACAGACAAAATTTTGAAAAATACTAAAACGCAAGTTTACCCAAAAGCAGTTTTGTATAAAATGAACGCTTTATTCATTGTTCATGTTCCGTGGTGGAAAACACGCGTGATATAGTGCTACCTTGAGATCAGAAGTGCGTAACAGTTGTGACATCGAGGTCAGCGTCTATAGAAAATTAGCGACAGGAATCATTCTTTCCAGCCTGGAAGCTAAGTAAAGGATTGGCATTGGCTCCTTGTCAGTTGACATGTAATGTTTCATAAAAAAAAGAGTTGATTTTAACTAGAAGTGGATTGCAGTCTCTGCACTTAGACAGCAAGTTGACTCACCAGACAAGAATCGGAAGGTGAAGGTTTTTGGATAGCAGAATTTCTTGTTTAAAAGACATCGTAATAAAGTTGTAAAATAAAGAACTAATGCTTGCTTATCAGCTTCTTTCGTCACCCGGACAAAATATCGCCCAACCTTCGGGACTTGGAATACGCCGATTGCATCCCTTGCAGACGTATAAGGCCCCGTAAAACATATGCCTTTGGTATGACATTTTTTATAATGTTTCGTTCAGAGCATAATCTTCTCCGATTCTTAATAATAATTTCACTCTTGTATAATGCCGATTACTGAATCGAGTAATGACTGCATACGCAATACTTCACTGCACAATGCTACACTGCACATCACAAACTATTTATATATTTATATATTTACTATTCCTAGTCACGTGACCCCCAGGAGCACAATACATTTCAATGGTTTTGTTTGTTACCTGGAGACATGTGTTCGACCACACGTGTCAGTATCAGAATATTCTTCTTACATAACAATAGTAAATTTCATTTGTGAGTGAGGCAAGTTCTGAAGCTCTAGAGAGTAATTTACAAAGCTTTTTTCTTAGATGTTGCTCAAGGCTATGTGGATGGGGCACCCAGTGAGACTCGAACTCACTCGTGTAGGTTTGCTTGTCTAGCTTGCTAACCCTTTAACCACCAGAGGGGCCCTCTGGAACCCTGGAGAGTACTGGCTCATAGCTTCGTTGTTATTTGTCATTCTAAATGAGTCCAATAGATCTGTTTAAAAATTCATAATATTAGAAATACTTGAAAAGACATACATTTTAAACAATCTATTCGTATAAAGAATAACTACTTGAAGAACTGGTTGTTCATAAATGATAACCATATAGCAGTCGAAACCTCAGAATAGCTCGCAAAAAATGAAAATATAACTAAATTTGGAATTAAATAACCCAAAACAGGCTGGGATGTGAAACCAATCAAGCATAAAGATGACAAAATATAACAATCGAAGGCTTTGAATACTGCCCTGGAGCAAAGCCAATAACACTCACTTCCAGTGTTATATACAACTTCAAATGATCACGATACCTTTTCGAGGCTTCCAGTGTTATATATATATATATATATATATATATATATATATATATATATATATATATATATATATATATATATATATATATATATATATATATATATAATGGAATATTTGAAAAGTTGGATAAACAAACACTTAACTCAAATTTGAGTTTAGTGTTTGATTTATCCATCTAAAGTGTTTGATTTATCCAAATTTATGCACATATTTCAATCATACTGTCAGATTCACTTCAAATCTATCTTTTCACACAAACACACGCACACACACATGCATATATATATATATATATATATATGTGTGTGTGTGTGTGTGTGTGTGTGTGTTAAAAAAAGATTTGAAGACACCGGATAGATTGATAGATAAATAGACACGCTGACTTCAAATTATTTTTGTTTATATATATATATATATATATATATATATTGTCATC
This sequence comes from Sepioteuthis lessoniana, assembly GCA_963585895.1. Lineage (NCBI taxonomy): Eukaryota > Metazoa > Mollusca > Cephalopoda > Myopsida > Loliginidae > Sepioteuthis > Sepioteuthis lessoniana. The sequence goes on along the minus strand of OY757905.1, from coordinate 97,602,637 downwards.
CACAAACAGAGTCTTTCGTTGTATCTCAACTCTTCGTTACGGGTAAACACGCGAGATGCTCTACGTTGGGATCGAAACCCAACAGATTTTTACATCAGTTGAATATCTTACCCCAGACTATCGTCATTCAACGTAATTGAAGGATTTTTTCTAATATATTCTTTACATATACCCAATCGGCTACCGGAGAGCTCACTTCTTGAGATGAGCTTTGCATTTACGCGCGTGTGGCAACCGGAAGGTACACATATATATATATATATATATATATATATATATATATATATATATATATATATATGCGTGTGGTGATATCATATATAAGAAAACACTATATATATATATATATATATATATATATATATATTCACACACACGCATATATTAACATGTATATTAAGAAAATTTTGAGGTGACTGAGAGGTGAATATGATACGAACACCTTGTTGAAAGAGCTTGTTACTTGATTCCGGTGACGTTCGAGTCTTATTGGGTGCCCTATTCATTCGGCCTTGAGCCAAATCCAAGCTAAGAGCTTCGTAAATTATTACTTGATTCCGGTCATAAAAAAAAGCTGTTTCAGTTTGATTCTGTTTCTTAATATGTTAATTATAAAGTATTAAATCTCCAGGACATCGAAAACCATCATTCATTGAGAAAGGGAACCGCTCTTCATTTTGTAAGGAAAATATCATAACCCCTAAAAAAACGGACTTCTATAACTGTGATATAATAAAATTCTTAACATACTAGAAATGTGACTCCAACAACTCAAAACACAAACTTTCTCCCCGTTTTCTTTAATCGAAAATAACCTTTAACCCTATCCGTCTGCAAAATCTTTACATCATCCATTGCAGCAGTGATGGCAGAGTGAAAGCCATTGCATAAGAATTGTGAAAACCTCATTAATTAGACACTAATGCATAGGAAGTGTTTTGTATGAAATCCTTTTTATAGTCGTTTTTATAGACGGTATCAAATCGGGATTTTAAGTATTTATAATAAATCTATTTTATAATAAATCTATCTTTGGTATTCAGCAGTTTATCAAAGTAAAATTGCAAAGAAGTTGCTGTTCTTTTTTAAATATTTCACAATTTACAAAAATATTATACACTTGTTGATTGATCTATTTATCTACCAACGAGAGCATGTCGGTGCAGGCGCACCTACGTTTTCAGTAGTCAAAGAATTCCAGCTGATAAAAATAAGTATAATTCTATCTTTCCTAATTAGTATTAAAATTATCTAGATGGTGATAACATAGACCTTTGTTTTTTTCTTCGTTCAAATAACTATAGATATTGTATCTCCATAAATTTATGTATTTACTTTACTACCGGCAGGATGTGACACAAGGTCGGTTTCAGGCGGAGTAAAACTGGTTTGAGTTCAGAGTTTTACTTCTTTTAGATTGGTCGTCTAACCAAGTTTAAAGATCCCAGTATTTTCTACTATTTACTTATAGCTAGTGAGAAAACTGAAGGATTTATACTTTTTCCTAAAAGGAATTATCGCAAAGTGAAACAAAAGCAACCCAGTCTAGAATTTGAACTCAAGTTGTCTATTGATTTTCCAACGAAGATAACATTACGCTAACAACGTGACATAATTGTATAAAACTGATGACCAAAGCGCTGTTGGCGATCTTGGCAGAAGAATCTGCTCCGAATGCTCAGAGATATTTGTAATTATGAGAGTAACATTAGAGATGATTCTGGTAGAATAACCGCAATGATTATAGAGATAAACAGGTCTTTTATGGTCATTACCCTAATGAAGATGCCACTTTAGGAATAAATGTTCATGAAATAATAATAATGTTTGTGACCATGGATACCTCAAAAGTATTAATCTAATATAATCCCAGACTTTAGAGCTATAAAATTGACTAATAATTTATTTCCACATCCCATTTCTCGGCACCACCAGAGAATTATTATAGATGATACTTCTAGTATCGATAACTCTGGCGACGTCACTCCTTCTTAAAAGCATTAAAAGAACTTGTAGATAAATAATCCAAGATATAGTTAAGATTAAGTACCATACAGAGATTGTTTATGTGCTTGACTCGCAAGTCATTGGCAGTAAGTTTTGTTGCCACTGGATGATAAAGATTCTCATCTCCGGACATAGTCTGCATTGTCTTAATAACAATGCCGATGGCCAAAATTCATTATAGGTTCTTCATCATCCACTCTGAGAAAATACAACCCTTTCTTTAGTAAATACAAATGAAAAATGAATCACAACAATAATTTTTCTATAATACACATTTTTTCCAGATTTTTAAGCCCAAACGTTAAAGATGCGTATAATAAACGAAAAGAAAATATTAACTTTTTTTTTCCGGCCAATAGAGTAAAAAATAAAGCTTAAGTAAAACATACACTCTCTGTCTCTGTCTCTCTCATTTTCTTCTCTCACACTCTCTCCTTACACACACACACACACACACACACATCGCATAAAGATATGAGAATATGAAAAACATTAAAAGTAATATGACGGCGAAATTTCAGAGTTGATTCGACTTATAAAAAGTACATTGGAATAAATTGGTTAAATCTCAACAAAAAGTATTTGTAAAAATATTAGTGTTTTTTTCATTGCTCATTTCTTTTTTGCTAGATACAGATTTTGGCTCAAAGATTTTTGAACATACAGAGGGCACACGCGCGTGTGTGTATGTAGGTACGTGTGTGTGTGTGTGTGTGTGTGTGTGTGTGTGTGTGTGTGTGTGTGTGTGTGTGTCTTTTATTACACTAAAATGTATGCAATCATCATTTATTTAAAATTCAAATAAAATTGGGCTCAATGCAAACATATCGTAAGTAACAATTGCATTATTCAAAAAGAATAAAGAAGCAAAAAACTGAACTCAAAATTTTAAGATTTAGAATTCTTTGATCATTAGGTAAGTGTTGGAAAGTTTATGTTTTATGACATATCAACCTTTACAGGATATTTAACGCCAAATCCATTTTTGTACAAATGAACACTTCTATTTCAATGAATTCAGTTTAGCATAAATACACGGTTTAATTCTTAAAAAGGTTTTTATTTCAAGCTATTCAGTTTAGTCAATAGTTCCAATTTAAACAATTCCGTTTAGTCTAAGTATAGTTTTTGTCGACACATAGTTAAGTTCCAAAACAGTTCAATTTCAAACAATTCAGTTTAGCATAAGTACAGTTTCAATGTCAAAAATAGTTCTATTTCAAACAATTCACTTTACCTTAAGTACACTGTTTAAGTGTCAAGACAGTTCCATTTCAACCTGATCAGTTTAGCATAAGTACACAGTTTAGTTCTATTTTACCGATAAATAGGACCCAATCAGATGATATAACTCCGGGCCTGAGTGGACTTGGGAGCGATGGCAATGAAGGGGTACTCTGTATTTCCCAAAGCTCCAGCATTACTGGAACATCAGCATCAGATAGCATAGTGTCATATCCAGCTGTATTATACAGTCCCAGCCGACTGGGCAATAAACGTGTGAACGAAATGCAAATAAAGTGGGCCAGATTAAGAAGAATATAAAAAGTGCCCAGAGGCAAAATACTCATTTGGTCATTCAAACTTTTTCTCATGTGATATAGTCCCGTGACTATAAATGTTTGGCCATTGAGAATAGTAAAATTAAACTGGTCATTGCCATAAGCATTTTTGATCACCATTACACACCTGATGATACAGGAGTTGTGGGCTGAGTGATTTTATTCTCTTATTTTATCTTATATATATATATATATATATATATATATATATATATATATATAACTCTTAATTCATATATGATGCATTATATTTATAAAACAATATAATTAAGAAAGCAATCAAAAATGATAATAAAATTAGAGTCTTTGTGCACATTTGAATCGACATTAGCTTTCCCACTAACTATATTTGAATTATTTCAAAAAGAATTTTTCTTGTTTTGTCGTTACTATTTTTGTTGTGAGGAAATTATTCCAGACTTTCCTTTCTTCTACTCCAAAATTCTTTGGAGTCCATCCAGTTTAGTTCGCAGAATTACCTGTTCTTTTATTATTTCTTATTTTAAGTTAATTGATTTTGTTGGATTTTGTGTTTCCCTATTGTTATTTGATTTTCAAAAGCGATCATTTGGAACAAAGCTTCAGTATTGATTAAAAGGCTTTTAGAATATCGATTTACTAAAGAAGCTGAAAAAAGCAATATCTTACTTTGACTATGTGATTATATTATCGAATCTTGAAATGAATATAAAAACATATACAAGTGAACGCATATTCGCACACACACACACACACACACACACACATACATATACATATATATGTAAAAGATTCTTCTTTTGTTGGTCCAAAGAGAGAAAAAAGTAAATATTTTAAAATGCATAGGTCCACAAAGAGATTTATAGCCTTTTAAAATTATTCATTTAGTTCTTACACATGTTTCTAGCTCTTGCTTTCTTCAGAGACCTTTAAAGATTTTTTCCGGTGTGGTGTTTGGTTTATATAGTGGCCACTGTTTTGATGGGGTGGTTATTTCTTTTAATTCCGTGATACACTTCTCTTTCTCTTTCTCTTGTTTTCTCTTTCCTCCTCTTTTCTTTTCAAGAGTGTGTTTTGTGTCCTCTTGTAGCATAGCCACCAAAATAGGACAAAGATATGAATATGTGAAATATACATAGGGAATCCCGAAATATACGCGAAACACTGGCGACTCTCTTGGTACGGTACGAAACTTTTATTACCTTCTTTAAGTTTAGGTTTTCGAGGAGAGAAAGAGAGACAATTTTCCTATGTTGACTGTTCCATCTAAACCAACAACCCGCAGCGCCTCCCCCAGGTCCCAAAATCAACTCGCTTCGTCTTAGTCCAAATCTCAACTCACTGCTTTTATTCAAAATCACTGAGAATCCCAGCCCATCGCTTCTGGGCATGACGTCATTCACATCCCCAGTCCTATTTCCTATCTTTTTATTGTGACATCTGTGATTGTCACATCATCTCCGCACGCGCGTGAACACCTGCACTCAATGTGTGTACTTAACTAACCCATGCACTAAGCCAAAAGGTTCTAAGCCTAACTAAACCGAAAGATAAGATATATAAAACGAAAAATGATAATATAAAAAAAAATCCTTCCACAATTATATCACACTCTCTAGTGGCTGCACTTTTTCTTCCTTAAATTAGTCTTCGATATTTTATATGCTATATCTCTTTTTTGTCTTTTTACTCTGGGTTGTCGAATGTGTATGAGTGGGTGTATTTGTGTCTTTGAGTGTGTATAATTTATATGTCATAGAGTTTATTGGTCTTTTTTTCTGGGTATAAAATTCAACTGACGACTACTTTATACTTTCTTCTCAATGTGTGTGTGTGTGTGTGTGTGTGTGTGTGTGTGTGTGTGTGTGTGTGTGTGTGTGTGTGTGTGTGATGTCTATCTATATATATTTGGGTGTGTGTTAATTTCTGCCTGTGTGTGGGTGCAATTTATGTTCTAATTAGTGAGGGCTTCATTTTTTCGATGAATTTTTTTTCTTTTATTAGAAGTAATATGTTGTCGTTAGTTTGGTATATAGGCATTGTTTTGAAAACCGTTTCTGCATTCGTTGAGGTGTTTAGATAAATTTAATTTTCTGTTTTCTGGTAAATTAATATTGCTTTTGTGAAGTGATATTCTAGTACTGAGAGCTTACGTCCATCTGATATATACTGCTTTATATTTGTTACATTCTGTTATGTAGACTACTTGTTTTGAGTTGCACCTTAGATCCTAATTTATAATGAATTTTCTTTTTAGGTTTCCAAACGTATAGGATTTTGCTTCAATAATCATATCACATACCCCACATGTTTTATTCTTATGTTTAGTAACTACTTGAATGAAGAAGAGGTGAATATTTTTTAAAGAGTTTTAGGTTGTCTCTGGCATTTAATATTATGTAGTTTTTTGGGTGATGTGTATTATAGTAGAAGTGTTATTGGGTGTCTGTGGGTTTGTGGTAAATATCTGTGATTTGGCTATTTTCCTTTTTAATGAGGATATCTAAAACATCGTAGTTCTTTAAAGTCGTGTTTAATTGTGAATTTTATTTTGGGGGGTCGGTTTTGGAGTAGGTTGTGTAATTCATTGATCTTTCCCCATAGACATTTCCTGAATATGAAAATATCATCGAAGTATCTTTTCCATGACCTAATAAATTCTCTTTTTATATTATCGTATTTTTTCCAATAATTTTGTATCAGTTTTCTTCTAAATATGCTTAGGTTAGGGTGGCATATGTTGGTGCCATTTTAGTTCCCATAGCTGTTCCTAAACTCTGGATGTAATTTTCGTTATTGAACTGGAAGGAGTTATTATTAAGGATTAAATCTATACAATCTGTGATAATTTTTTGTTGAATCTTGAATGTAATGTTTCTGGGTATTAATCTATCCAAAATGAGATGGCTTTTCCTAATTTAAGGGGAATATTATTGTATAGGTTTGTAACATCAAATTTGACTTTGTCTGTATCAATTTTCTGGGGTATGAAGTTTAAAAAATGGATGTTATCTCTAATATAGCATTTATCTTGTTGAGAAAGAAATTCATTTTAGTAAAATGTATAATAATTTGGTGTGTCTCTTTGTGGGGCATGATAGGCCTGCTAAATGGGACTAAATTTGAGGTCACTAGGGTTTGTAATTTCTGTACATTCAGATTTTTGTGTTTCTACAACTTTTTTTTATCTATTTGGACTTGCAATTTTATGGTAGTCTGTAGAAATTGTTATTTTCTGTACTTTATCAAACACTCCGCTACAAGCTGAATGCAATACAACGACAATAATTAAATGGAAATTTTGATTTCTGATGGACTAGCTGCTTCACCAATGCTAAAGAATTTAGTCTGTCATGCTACTTACTCGTACATTGTTTCATGCTTTTCCCGGAGGCATTAACAAAATGTAAGCAGGCTATTCTTGTATTTTAAGTCAAGTCACTGATTCCATGTCCTACGACCATAAGCGTTACGGAAAACGTATATATATATATATATATATATATATATGCATGTGTGTGTGTGTGTATGTTTATGTATTCGATAAACAGATATACATGAGTGTGTATATGTATGCGTGTGCGTGCATGTGTTCGTGCA
>OY757905.1:97532989-97592989 GCA_963585895.1 Sepioteuthis lessoniana | reverse complement strand
TGTCTATCTGTTCCCACTCAAATATCTTTTACTTTCTTTGTTCTTACTTTCCTTCCTTTTTCTCTAAAATTCATGCACTAATTTTATTTTCTTCTTTTCTTGCCCCCCTCTCTCTATCTATCTATTTATCTATCTATCTATCTCCTGACTCATTTAATTTTGTTTGTTTTACTCACAATTTTTTTAATCTTTTCATAATCTTTATGCGAAACGTTTGCCTCTCCATTATCACCAGGGCTGTATTTTCAAATCCAACCATTAAACTGATCTGTCACTTTCATAATATCCACTACTGATAACCCATCTCAAGAACTATTTATCTTTTAGTTCTACCCAGTCTAATGATGGTTTCTCATTACACACACACATGCGCGTCCGCGCGCACTCACACTGATTAAAAAAAAGGGTGAAGAGATACTCACACATAAACAAATGAACACATGTATATATAAACAGTACAGTTTATTTACATATATTTGAGGGGTTAGAATGACGCTATACTTCCCAAGACAGAATTAAACGTTGTCTTAAAGGTAATTTCCAGAGCATTCAGCAAAGATATTTCAGTAAGTTTTCCATCGAACAAAGTATAGCTGAAGCCTCTTTTTTGCGATGTTTAGAACTTCCATTGAATTTTCTCCAAATACTCAAAATTTGGGTTAAATTTTCAGTTTAGAAAGCAATAAAAAGTTGAACACAGCAATTTCGTGTGTGCAGAAAGTGCTGTACATGTGCACTTCTGTTTAGTGTCAAAAATCTCCTGGTTGACTTTAACTTATCTCGACTGTTATCTCGATACAGTTACTTTATTATATAAGTTACTCAGTTCTGGTCCCGGTTTAATTTCAATCTTAAATGTTATATTTTGAAATTGGACGTTAAAATCAACTTATATATATATATATATACGTACTTTTATAATTAACATCAAATAAACTCCACAGTTTCATAATGCCAGTCAACAAATTTTTGGAAACTTGCAGAGGTAATGAAAAGAAGTTTATAATTTTATTATTAAAGTTAGTGACCTTAGTCGACGGTGACCCCATGGCTCCCTTTTCAATAACTACTTAACCGGGTCATTGGCCCAATGTGTAGTGTTCACCATTGGTCCGGGAGACCGGGATCCAATCCCAGGTCGAGTCATACCAAAGACTCAAAAAATGTTACTTGATGCTGCCTTGCTTAGCACTCAGCACTATAAGGTGAGGATGAAGTGTAAAGTAGAACAATCCTGGGAATGGAGTAGCGCCCTGCCCTACACCTCGGTGTAGTAGCTATTGAAAAGGGAGCCTTCGAGTCGCCTTCGACTACGGTCACCAACTTTACTTACTTATAGTTTTATTGGAATACCCTTATTAGAAAAGTGGAACTGTTATTACGGAGATGACTTGGTGAAAATTTCAAAAATGTGTAGAGAGGAATGGTAAACAGATGGAGACTTTAAAATCATTATATCATAAAGGGACTCCCATAGAAATGTAAACATTCATTTTAAACATTATTTATATAAATATCTAAACGAAATATCTTAACTAACAAAATGTAGAACTTTATCGTAGGATTTTTACCGTTTCTCTAATCGTGACTTTTAGATCCAATAAGGAAAAGTGTTCCAGCCCGGATAAAGGCGACGGTTCCCCTTTTTTTTTATGGTTGCTTATTTTTGTTTACCTCACTCTCTATCTCACCTTTCCTTTTTGCTACTAACTGTATTCATTAATTCAACCATCAAATGAGACTATAGAATGAATTGATGTTCGATTTGAATGTTCAGTATGTACATATATAGGTATTTGAATATTGCATATTTAGGCAGGTAATTGTTATCTAGACAAGTTCTGTTTAATACCACGGACTGCCTCTTTTTATGATCTTCAAGTGGAGACGTTCAAATCTTCGTACCATTCTTCGTATTTCCAGGTCGAGATGGTGGAGAAAAAACCCTATATTAGACCTTGCGCTTTCGACCATTTCGCTGGTCATCTTCGGGTGTAGTGTTCAATTGTTTCTTGTTTGGAAAATTGTGAATTTCATATTTATTTGGAGTGGCTTTTTCTTTTTTTTTTATAATAAATTATGGATGGAGAAGGTTTATTCTGTTAGGGCGGGTGGTTAGTCATTGTATACGTTTTGTATGCTAATACTTGTGGTGAATGCTATTTTATTTATAGTGTGTTTTTTTTATTGCCTCGAGGATTTGTAAACGTTTTTTATTGTTATTTTTATATATGATTATTTATTGCTAAATAGAATGTTTCTTACGTCTAGGGATTTGGGTTTCTCTGTGTCTTTATTATGTTTTTCATTATATGCTGTTTTATGGCATTTATATCGGAAAGGTGTTAGGTAAGGCAACGAGAGAGTGTGGTTGTTGTATGACCAATATAGATATTAGGTGCTATGTCAATTTTTGGAGAAAAGTTCTTGAAATAGACATGTAAATTCATATATGTATTTTTCTTGATAGTTAAATTTATATATGTATTTATCTAGATAAACTGTTAGTATGCTATCTTCATTTGTCAATATCAAGTAATACTTACACAATTTCGACCAAACTATGAATATTTATTTGTAGGGGATTCTCTGTAGGTAATTATCCCCCAAAACGGTGCTGAGATGAGAAACAAGTTTGGTTTAAGATGGAAACCTCGCAGGAAGTAAAACTCCCAGAATGCAGTGACAAAAGTAGTTGTTTCGTCGGCATTCCCATTTTGGGGAATAAATTTATCGCTCCAAACCCGCGACTATCTATCTACATGCTTGAGAGTTTTGATATTACTGTTTCTTATCCATTTATTTACATGATAACTGAATACTTTTAAATGTATCGATATTGATATATTTTCCTTTCAGTGAAGAAATACCTTATAACTGAGATTTCTCTCAAGAAGAGATGAAGTGAATGCATTCCTTAATGAATGTTTCACAAATATTTAAACAAGAACACACACACACACACACACACACACATATATATATATATATATATATATATGTGTGTGTGTGTGTGTGTGGATATGTCGTGGATGTGTGTACGTAGGTATGTATGTGTCCTTTGTTCTCTTTTCTTTTGTCTGTTGCATGCCTTTCTTTTTTTACACGCAATTGTTTTATTTCCACTGTTCTGTTCCGTGTATTCTGTTCTTTTTTTTTTCAGTCTCGTATTCTATCTTTTAAATACCTGTGGCTGCTGCTGCTTTATGGAATTAATGATGGCGTAACATTACGTCATATAATAGACCATGAAGCAATGAAAGTGTAAGTTCAGTAAATCATAATCACACACACACACACACACACACACACACACACACACGTTATACGTTTGTATAACAATAAATCCGTATTCTACTGGTGAACACAGCATTTATTTTTCGAGGCAAACTCCTTCTTCGTCATTGCACCGGATAAATCCAACCGTATAGATACACAAATCTTACACTCTCTCCCCACCACGCTCTCTCTCTCTCATATATATATATATATATATATATATATATATATATATATATATATATATGATTATGATTTTAATTAAAAAATGAAATAGAATAAAACTCTCGACTCTGGATTTCACAAGGCCAATCTTCAGGTAACTTTGCATTGACACATCTGAAGAATGGATTTAAGACGTGTCAATACAAACTCTCTGTGGATCGAGCCTGTGAAACCCCGAGTCATGGTTTTTACTTTGTTGTATCTTATTTTGCAAGTGAAATATATATATATATATATATATATATATATATATATGTGTGTGTGTGTGTGTATGTGTGTGTGTGTGTGTGAGCGAGCAAGAGAGAAAAAGTAATGAAACAAATAGGTTTTTTTAATTGTCGTTAATTAGTCGTTAATTGAACCTAACAGCATGGGCTGGAGTTCAGACTCAATCACACTGATGTTACAGTTCAGCGCGTTATTCACTACACTATGAGGACAACCACTTAGACAAAGAGAAAATATAGAGATAGAATAACATGATATATATATATATATATATAGCAAAGTAAAGATGGCAACGGTAGTCGATGGGGACCCGAAGGCTCCCTTTTCAGTAGCTACTACACTGGGGTGCAGGGGAGGGCGCTACTCATTTCCCTGGATTGCTCCACTTTCCTCTTGATCCCTACCTAATAATGCTGAGTGTTGAGCAAGGAAATATCAAGTACCATTTTTAAGTCTTTGGTATGAATCGACCTAGGATTGAACCCCGGTCTCCTGGACCATTGGTGAACGCTAGGCCAATGACCCTGTTTATATATATATATATATATATATATAAGCTAATTTTTTAACAGAATTTTCAACTATGAGGGCATATTCTACATTGTTTGAAATTGGTTTATAAAAAAATTATTTTGATGTCATATAAATATTTGGTTTGAGGCTATACAAAATGGCACCAAATCAAACAACGTCTTCCAGGACTGAACATCGAACCCTTATTAAATTTTTGAGTTTCGGAGAAGTACACACTATGGAAAATTTACAGAAGAATGTGTGATGTGTAGGGTTAAAAGTTTTATACTTTTTTCTTCAAATGTTGCTAAAAGCCTGAATAGTATAGACAGTTCCTGGAAAGGAAGCATATTGTCTTTCGAGTAAATGGAAAGTTTCGCAAGAAGTGGCCAATAAAGAAGGTCATACTGACAGTCTTCTGGGACATGATATGATCTATCGCTTTTGATTTCCTCGAAAACTGTTTTATGGCAAATAGTACTTGCGATTGCCGATTCGATCAGCAACATTTATATTATTTATTGAATGATATTTGTCTGCACACACACACACACTCACACACACACACACACACACATATATATATATATCAATATATATATATATATATATATATATATGTGTGTGTGTGTGTGTGTGTGTGTGTGTGTGTGTGTGTGTGTGTGTGTGTGTATCATTGAAATATATATATATATATATATATATATATATATATATAATTTTCATTATATTCTAACAGAGTGCTCAATGTATGGCTCTACTATCTTTCATAAAATTTAACAACGGCTATTGAATTTGACATATCCAGCCTTTCATGAAATAATTTTTTTTAATTGTAGGTAAGAAAACTTTATGTTATTAGAACGATTTTAGATAGAATACTCGATTTTTAAAGATGTTTCAATAAATAATTAAGTTTCCTAAATAAATTGGAAGTTGCTTAATGTTCATATTATAATAAAAATAAGAATTTTATTGATTATTTTTAAAAAAAATAGGAAATTTTTAAAACTTAGAAATGTTAACTATTTTTTATCGCTTTATATTTTAGGTGCAGCATTGAATAAGTAACGCGACAAAAACGAGATTATACTCTATTCGGTTAAAATTTATGTAAAGAATCTATCTCTCTCTTTCTCTCTCTCACTCTCTCTCTCTCTCTCTCTATATATATATATATATACGCGAAAACTGATGTATAATACTTTGAATGTTTAAATTAAGATAAACCTTCTTTCCTCCATTGAAACTGTGAGCCATCAGAGGAAGTAATCTGTACGAAAGATTGTTGAAAGAAACTGATAAATGATTACAATTTTTGAGTTTTACTTGATTTTAAAAATTATATATATTATATATATATATATGCATGAATGCTTGACGGGCAAATTTCACCAGAGGAAAACCCCAGTGAATTGGGTTTGATCAAATTGGTTTCACATTAAACAAGCACAAACCACAGAATACAAATCATGATTTCTGTTACTGAAATTTCAAGTACAATTCACCACTTGAATTTTCATTAAAAACAATAATACATTCGAAACAAAATTTTAAAAAGCATCAAAACTGAAACTTTGAATTTTTCCGTTTTTATGCTTTGCTGACCAACTTTATCTAGATATTTCAAAATCAGTTCTTGATACATTTTGTAAACAATTCTTTTTGATAGAAAGAATAATGCAACTGCCTCACCCTCAATGCTCATCAGAACTAGTTCGGGGATTTCTTTTTGTTTTTGGGTTTCTAAAACTGAAAATTAGTTTCAAATGAACGAATTTAGGGATGCACAGAACATAAAAAGAAATACTACGGTAAAATTTCAAACATCTCAAGTTTTTAACCTGGCTATTTTGGTCGTAAGTTGAGGCAAATGAAACTTGTACATTGACATATCGATGCCTCATTCTTAGAATGTGAGAATGTAGCATCTATGATACAATTATCTTCAAATAGTTGGTTGCAATTTCAAATTTAAATGTTTGTTGGATTTAACAAATGTTCGTATGAGGCCAGTTTACTCAGCGTATTTCTTATTGTTTTTATCAATTAAGAAATTTGCTGAATTATTTTTGATAGTATAAGATGTAACTGAAAATACTATTATAAATTATGATATCTTAATGAATAATATCGTTTTTATTCATTTAATTCTCTTTAAGCCTTAACGGTCGATAACTGTTGATTCTTGTGTATGTTATTCAGGAAAATATGAAAAAATTAGCAAACAACAGAATTAGCATAGCAGCAGTTTTATATTATATCAATGTATATTCAAAAATTCATTTTAAATTAATAAACCTAAAAAAATAAGATGTTCTCTCTCTCTCTCTCTCTCTCTCTCTCTCTCTTTCTCTCTCTCTCTCTGTGGTTCTTCCCTCGAATTGATTATTAGCTCTTATTTTTCATGCATTAGAACCACAGTTAAATACGTAATGAGTGTCCTGGCGTAGTTTATCTTTAAATAATGATGTTCCATTGTATTGAATTGAGAACAGTACGTTTTAGCAGAAATATTGGATTATTATGCTATCATAGATCCCAAAATGACATGGAACACGAGGGAATCTTTCAGAATGATAACGGCTCTAAATCGTATCCGAAATTGATTAAAATAGCTTTTTGATGCTGCAATTGTAGCCCAATCAGTGGATCCCATTCAAACATCGAAAATCCAAGGAAACTAATTACTGACACAATAAGACCACAAATAGGAATATATTTTTTCAATGATCTAAAATAACGTTGAGAAAATCTTATAGAAAACAATAAGGAGTGCATCTGCATTGATATCTTACGTATATTGTGATTTTTAAAGTATCGATTTTCCTACAAAGTATTGACCTGATAGTAATAGTAATGAAGCTCCACAAATGAAGCTTGCCCAGTTGCCTGGGGCAGTAGAATTCACCGACTTCAACTCTGCAGAGGGATAAGACCTTCCTCCAACTAGTGTCCTATATATGACACTAAACAATCTGATGCTGAGGTTCCAGTAATTCTGGAGCTTTGGGGAAAGCTGAGTCTCATTTCATTGTCATCGCTTCCGGATCAGTTGTAGCCAGGGGTGGTAGCGCCTGATAGGTTCGTGTGTATGGGTTAAATAGAACTAAACTGTGAACTTATGCTAAACTGAATTGTTTGAAATAGAACTGTTTTTGACATTGAAACTGTATTTACGCTAAACTGAATTTTTTGAAATTGAACTATTTTGAAACTTAACTGTATGTTGACAAAAACTAAACTATTCAAACTGCGTATTTATGGTAAACTGAATTGTTTGATATAGAAGCTTTTTTCCATACTAAACTGAATTGTTTGAAATAGAACTGATTTTGACATTGAAACTATACTTACGCTAAACTGAATTGTTTGAAATTGAACTGTTTTGACACTTAAATATGTGTGGACAAAAACTATAAATTGAATTAGAACTGTTTGTCTAAACTGAATAGCTTGAAATAGAAACGTTTTTGACAATTAAACTGTGTACTTATGCTGAACTGAATTGTTTGAAATAGAACTGTTTATTTATATTAAAATAGATTTGGCATTAAATAACTTACAAAACTTGATATGCCATAGAACAAAAAAACAAAAAATAAAGATAATTGAAGCGTACAGATTGTTAAGTTCTATATCCGGGACACTCGTTAATGGGGCCTTACCCCTCTGCAGTGATGCATTTTTTCGACCTCTGCAATGATGCATTTTTCGACCTTTTTTTAGGTGGTTGCTATTCCTTTCTATTGATACAAAGGGAACATTATGATCACGTCCATTTGAGTTTAATCCTTTCAGGCACCTTGAAGGATCTTATATGTGTGTACCCGTGAATGTACATAAGTTCTGGTTAATTACAAAGCATTTACATAGGAATATTATCGATTCTTTTTTAACACTCTTCCTTTGAAAAATTGATGGAATATCTTTATATCAAAATACAATAAACGTTTTATGCACGCTACTGGTAGGGTGTGACAGCATGCCAATTTTTAAGTAGAGTACAACTGGATTGAATTTAGAGTCGGTCTTCTCCTTGACTGGTTGCCTTACCAAGGTTAAATAACAAAATCTGCCCTACTATTTTACTCACACATGAGTAATTGAGTATTGAGTTGTGTTTTGAGTAAAAAGCAGTACACAGAGTATACATATACAACACTCTGATCCTTTAGCTGAGGTAGATCAGGAGAATCCATGCTTTTCCCAAGGCATTTGCACAAAGTGAAACACGAACAGATTCATCCATGATTTGAACTTGGGTTGCCGGTTATATTTCCCATGATGATAACAGTAACGCTAATTTTGCCTCTTTTAACAGTTTTATGTATCATAGTTTTCGATCGGAGAAAAAACAATTGCGAATCATGTGTAGCAAGGTAAAATTATCACTTGCTGTGTTCGCATGAAGTAGAAGCGTGGGATTAGGCTAACTAAATAATAAACTCAAGGACCTGAAAGAAATTCGATTCAGGCAGATATAAATGACCAACTTAAATACACAGCTTTCTCTTTTTCATTTTTACTTCTAGAGAAAGAAAAAGTGATGAATTTGAGTGCGTAGATATTCTATAAAGAGAAAAGAAAGTGAGTGTTTGTATATGAGGAAACAGAGAGTGAACATAATTTGGTGAAGAGCGAGGTAATTGCAGGAACTTCCTATATCGATCCAAATAAATATGACAAAAGAATAAAATATACACCGTGAATGTCAAAACAGAAATTCTAAACATTAAGATTTCTTATTCAAGAGAAATTTTAAAATAATGAAGGCTACTGGGGGAAATAGGTGGTACTATGGACACAATAACATCAGTAGAAGGTGCCCGTGGTGTAATTGTTATCGTCGTAGGAAATGAACACGGCGACACGAGTTCAAATCCTGGACGAGACTGATTGCATTTCACATAGCACTAATACCCTTGGGAAAGGTATGAATCCAATTATTCTCCCTCCAGCTATGGGTAAATAGTAGGACAGACTGGGTTCTTCAGCCTTGGTGAGGCAACTAGTCTAGGAGAAGGAAAACTCTGAATTCAAACCTGTTAAACTCCGCTTAAAAATTGACCTTGTGTCATATCCTGCCCGAGCGGAGGGGTTGGGTAAATAGGATAACATCAGTAGAAAATAGGCAAGGTTTCAAAAATCTTAGAAAACAACTATTGACTCAAGTTATAAGTGAGGTGAGGGCTCAAGTATCCGAGTCACTAAATGAAATGAAAAATGACAAATCAATAAAATCCCCAAATTCAATAGACACCTTAAAACAACAGTTAATACTGGTGGGAAGATGTTACTCCGAGAACAATAACAACAAATGAACATGGAGAAAAGAAGACGATGTGAGAGAGGACAGTCAGCAAAAGTTCATTTCCTTGGTCTAGAATCTCTATAAAAAGAAGCCATGTTTGGAGACTTGTTTATTCCCTGATCGGAGAAAGTCTGGTCGCTTGTGGCTTGGTAATGTTATACATTTTACAAAGCAATATAACAATTATTTTTAGTTACTTAACCCACAACATTGCAACTTAACACTAGGTTAGATTAATTCCTCCGTCACCCATCAGTAAGCAAGCCTACCAGTTGGGAAGTGGCAAAATAGACCTAGCCCCTTCCTCTTCCTGGTATCAGGCAATAAAGTGACCCTTTCTTCCTTTAGACAACTGAAGAAGGTACTACGTGAAAGCATAGTGCCTTGGGGCTTATCTATTAATCATCAGTATCAAAGGCTGAATCATGAAACGCGTCTACCTTTTATTATGTTTTCTTGGATACACTCGTAGCGTAACAGTTATCGCCGTAGAAAGTCGACAGTCACCCGAGTTCAAATTCTGAACGTGGCTGTTTGTATTTTACAAAGAGTAAATATACTTGGAAAGGTATGAATCCAACTATTCTACCTCCAGACTGGAATATTTAACCTTAGTATATCAACTGGTCTAAAAGAAGGAAAACAGTGAATTCAAACCAGTTGTAAACCTACGGAGAAATTGGTTCCGTCAGGGTATTCCTGTCCCCAAATACGCTATATGTGTTGTCACACTATGACCAAAATAGGTTACGGGACCAGTGAGAGTGAGAATATGAATGTTTATATCAGAGACCAGCAGAAGCCATAGATCATACTTAAAAATAGTTTATATATATATATATATATATATATATATATATATATATATATATATATATATATATATATATAATCTCCTTATCATGCGTTGTTTCTTTTTATCACCCTTTCTGTATTTGCTTATCGAAAATCACAATGAAGATTCAAGAAGTGAAAGTAAAACATAACGAATGAATCTCATGTTCATTTCAACTTTTTTGTGTGTTAACAATATTACGTAGTTGGCAGATAAAAAAATAGACACACGAGGATCATTAAATAAGTTTGCAGACTTTTTTCGTATGGGCACGTCTATTGATAGTATACACATGAAACTCTAGTCCCCTTCGATGTAATCTCCTCCGGCTGCAATGCACCTGTTCTACCGCACTAACAACTTCTGGAAGGCCCCATGGAAGTCGTCTTGTGTGAGCGTGTCAATGACCTTCGTCTCAGCCTCTTTCATCTCCTCAATTGTCTCATAAGGACAGTCTCTGAGCCAATGGAATAAGGAAAAGTTACAGGGGGCAAGGTCTGGACTATAAAGAGGGTGAGGAACTGTCTTGATGCCCATCTTGGTCAAATAGTCAGCGACAAGGATGGAGTTGTGGACTGGCGCATTGTCCTGGTGGAAATGCCACTGACACGATTTGAAGAGTGCTGGCCTCTTCCGACGGAATCTCTTCCTGAACTCTCTTAAAACATCAACATAGTATTTCTTGCTGTCTGTCCAGTGGGCACCAAGTGCATGTATATCATGCCAGTTCTGTCAAAAAAAGGGATCATCAAAAGTTTGTGGGTGTATTTGCTCTGTCTGGCCTTCTTGAGTCTGGGAGAGCCAGGATGCTTCCACTGGGAACTCTGTCTCTTGGTCTCTGGGTCATAGCAGTAGATCCAGCTTTCATCGCATGGCTTTTTTTCCAAGTTTAAAACATAATTTTATTGCATATCGTTCTTCTAAAGTCCAGATTACATTTTTGAAATTCACCAGCTGTGACAATCAGGCTTTAGTAGGGTCTATTCCAATTCCTGCTGTAGCTGTTCATTTGAACTCGAAATCATAAAAATTGGTCAGTCATCTCATAACATGTATAGCAATAAGATACCTAATTTTCAAGAGTCTAGGCTATTTTTAAATGCCTGTACAAAAATGTCTGGAAGCTTATTGAATGCACCACGTAGTTAACTTATGAGTTTTTCTGCCAATTCCTTTACAGATAAGTTTTACACCTCGAGTCAAAACTCTTGAATGTCAAATCTGACTCAATGCAGTAATGTCCAATAATATGTTATAAAAACGCACGCACACACACATACACACATTCTCTTTTTATCATAAGAATACGTAAATTTTTTTAAAAGTTTGAATCATTTTTATGAATAATGTTTCGCAGATTGAATGACATAATACAATAAGAATAAAACCACATTCATTTTAATATATCCCTGCCTATAGATTATATAATATCTATTAATGTTTTTGGGATGATTGATTATATAGATTCAGCAGGTGAGTAAAAAATATCGAAACTAAAGCTCTATTTAACAATACAGAAACGAATAAGTAATGAAACAGTTTTTTGATAGACTTTTATCATTCAACACTTGTATCCCAGAAGCCCCACGGAAACTTCTCTTTTGATAGGATATATACTGTAGAATTTCTTTTAATGGACCCCACGTCCTAAAATCACGTCCTTTTGATAGAATTTCAGTTTAAGAAACAAGATAAAGTCACACAAAAATAGGTTTGGTGAGTATGGAATAGCAGAATCCTCCTGGAAAAATCTCTTTTCACTTACGTCTCGTCAATGCAATGCCCTAAGAATAACAAACAATAAAGAATGTTGAGAGACAACTGTTTGTTGGGGAGAAAAATGTGTAACAACCAACGGCTTAGAGGAAAGCAACTGATTTCCATATTTAAGATGGATTAATTTTTGCGCAAAAAATAAACTCGAAAAGTTGTAAATTTTTTAACAATATTTTTGTATTTATTGACCAATCAGCGCTTACCCTCTAGTTTAAAAAGATTTGAGATACTTTGCAGACGACAAAATTTTACTTGCCATGAAACATTTGAAGAATCAGAACATAAAATAATTTATGAATTTTTTCCCCTCCTAGAAAGTTGAAAATACATTAATATAAATATTCATATCGGAGACCTGCAAAAGCCATAGATCGTATTTAAAAATAATATATATATATATATATATATATATATATATATATATATATATATATATATATATATATATATATCATTTCCTTGTCATGCGTTGTTTCTTTTTATCGTCCTTTCTGTTTTTGCCTATCGAAAATCCCAGTGAAGATTCAAAAAGTGAAAGCAAAACATAACGAAACTAAAAAGAATTATAAACTTTTTTTTAATTTCGAGCCCACTTAATTCGTATGAATAAGCAAAGACATTAGTATTTCTTTTGTAAGTATGGAATTATTTTATATCGACATAACCTTTCGGTCCATTTCTTTTCAGTGAAGATTTGACATTCTTTTCTTTTAAGAATATTTTCAGTGTAATAAAATGTAATTTTTTTTCAGTATGAAACACTGTTGAAATTAAATTTTCAACAGCGTTTCATACTCAAACAAATTACATTTTATTGCATTGAAAATATTCGTACAATTTCATTTGAACCCTGCAGATGAAAATTTCAACTGCAGCTATATATACTTTTAAGACATAAAAACATATTCTGTCTCACATAGTGACATACTCACAAAGAGAACTATTACACACAAAAAATGTATCCCTTTAGATTAGACTAACAATAACTGCTATGTTTCATTTACGAATCTTAACTATCTCTATTTAAAACGTATTCACTCAGACTTAATTATCTCTGCTTGCAAGAAAAGACGTTGTAAAGTCTTTTTTACACAAATTTTTTACTCAATTTTAAGTAATAAACATTCATTGATTTTTAGATCAGAGTTTTAACTAATCATTTACACCTCTATCCACTACGAATGCATAAAAACTAACGAAAAAATATTTTACCGTAAAACAACAATAAAAATAAATTCTTTATCGTTGCTTTCTCTTACAAACATTTGTTTATCGAGACATGAACAAAAGAATACTTTTTCAGAAGGAATCCCCAAAGATACACCATATAAAAATTTTCTACCACAACTAACTGAGCGCTGCACAAGCCAAATTATGTTTTCTGCCCAAAATACTGATCAGAAAGAATCAATAATTGACTAGGACTCGTTTACAAGTTTAGGTGTCATTGCTTTTTTTAAATATGAAATTATCAATTACAGAAATATTTTCGTTTCAATTTTAAGATTTAAAAAAATCAAAAATGATTTTTAAACACACTTCAAACATGATTTCACTTACTAATATTCTGTTTAATATCACAAGAAGGAATGCTTTGACGCGCCAGTGTTGGCCCACCAGCAAGGATATCAGATTTTTGCACACACTGGATTTCATCTCGAGCATCGCCCAAAAGCGACGGATTTCATTAAAAGACTGTTTTTCATTAAACCTTAATTGTAATTATTTATTTGAATATTCTTTTTTTTTGTGTGTACTTTCTTTAATATCTAAGTGTGTTGTTTTCTTTATATTTATTTATTTAATCTTTCCAACTGCGGTCCCCTTTTTCTGAAATAATGACCAACTTTCTAATCTATCTACTTTATATTTGTTATATATGAGACGTGCGGGGTGAGAAGATTAGCACAAATAATTATGATACCTTCTAATGGTGGGTGCTGACCCCTTGTGAACCCAAAGTTGTGGAATAGGAAATAAAACAAGGCTTGGTGTATGAACTTTGTAAGTTGTGTGACGCAATTTTGAGGTCCTAAAAGTTTTTGTTCCGATATGAAATTCTTATGTTATACCAACTGTTCTTTCTTTAAGCGATTTTGTTTAAGCAATTTAGATTCAAGGTTTCTGAGGGTCTTATGTAAAAAAAATGTGACTTCTTCTCAAGAGAGGCTCTATGAAAATAAAAAACAATTAGTGGGAAGTAATTTTTTTCGGAAGGTTGTGATTAATCTGATTAAATTCCAATTTATTATTTTTTAACAAAATGATAATTATTTTATTCTAATCTTAAAGAAATATTGTTTTAAAATTAAAGAAAAATTAATTAATAGGAATAATTATTTTCAAGAAAATTTATTTTTATAAACTTTCTTTAGAACGGTTATTCAAATTTAATTATACTCAAATTATGTTTATTGGCAGTTTTCGAAGCAAGATTAGTAAAATGATTTACAAGGCTTGATTAGCACCAACAATCCAAACAGAAAACAAAAATGTTTAAATCAATAAATCTCTTAAGTGTCATTCACTGTTTGACTCGGATCCAAATATTGACCCAGTCTAGATGAGTATTTCAGCTTGTACGGTAATATGCTTGTATCACATATGCCTTCGCTATAATGTTTTAAAAGATTTTTTTAAAATATTTTTGCAAGCCGTTTTTCGAATGCAACATTCTAGAAGATTTTCAACATAAAAGAACTGTGGGCCAATTCGGGATTGTTACTACTCAGATACCAAAAATTATACATCCTTCAACCTAAAGACTATAAAGTGGGATAGCTCATAGATTTTTATCTCGTGCAGTTCACATTAGAGTAAGTTATGCAAAATAAATATGCATGAAACAAATTTTCCAATAGGAAGACTTAATAAAATATCTCTCTTATTGCTTTTGGCCTCGAGGATAAACTGTCTAGAACAATAGATTTATTAACTATGTGTTCTCTTTATAATGGTCGATATATTTCAGGATCCGATGTTAACAATGAAATAAAGAATATAAAAAAACTTTCGAAAAGAAAAAGTAATATTTAAATTTTGAAAATAACGAAAGACAGACAGTCTTCTTTGTTCTCATTTTGTAAAAAATCTTTTATATAAACTAACATAGTTTTATTTTTCATTGTTATATAAAATATACTTAACTAAATGTAAAATCAGGCTTTATGATTTCTCTCCGCTTTCATAGTTGAATGCACAAAAATCAAATTACAAAATTTACCGAAATAGTCTGTACAAATATAATAAGATGGAAATGATTAGAGGACCTCCCCTGAAATAGATAGGGTCAAAAACGTTTTGATACTGAAGTTGCATTTCCAATGACAGAAATGAACTGGAAATGCAACTCTATTTTTATTCAAAGTAATTGGTATTTAAAACCGATTATTCCAGTGTATTTTCCATTATTCGAAGGACCTATGAAATTCTTCTTTTAACCAAGTTGAAAGACGTGCGATTGTATTTCTCTTGATATGCTCTACATCCTCAAATCTTATCCCGAAGATTAATTTTCCTCTTGGTAACCATGAAAAAGTAACGTGAAGGTTTTTCGGAGGATTATAGAGGTTATTGCTCTTGCACAATCCAGCGTCTCCACGAAAATCTGATTAAAATCTATCCAGAATGCTGATCAAAAATTATGGCAGCCATATACGTGTCTAGATATTTTGCTTACATCCTTCTTTGGTGTGGACAAATTCGGTAATATAAGTTACTTGATTGTGCACATGTTTTCATTTAAAGTTAAAACTTTCAATTATAAGAAATTTAATGCTTCAAACCTGATATATTTTATTGTTACACTTCCTATAATTCTTCTCAGTCCAGAACATGCACATTACTCTTTCGTAACCGATATGACAATCTTATAAATACGGATTACTTTTTTGTGGTTTGTATTTTTATATTTCAATCCTCAGGACTTGATTTTTGAAAAATGTTCTATGTCACTACGTATAGAAAAAAAACATAGCAAAAGTCTGAGTTTAAAATCGAATTTCACAAATATTTTCTTATAAATAGCGAAGTTGATAAGCCTCTTTGATCAACATTTCTAAGTTATCTTTCTATGGGACTTCACCATTATTTTCACCACTTTATATCTGTGTAGATACAAATTCGGTAAATACGACTGGTGCTGTATAATCTTTTCAAGAAATTGAGCATTTCTTTTGAGATACTTTTTGACCACTCTTCACATTTCCCTAAGTTTCAAACAAAATTTCATCTCCTCACAGCTCGATTCACAAAATTAAGCTGTTCTTCATTTGAATATGTCAAAGAATATGACTGTGTAAGTTTAATCTTAAATTTCGTTAAATTAGCAAATTTTCCAGGTTATCAGAGATGGAAATCTTTTTACCGTAATTTGTAGCATAAGATTTGATTTGTCATAAAAGTCGACTTCAAGATCTTTAGTTGAAAATTCTGGGTCAGACAGCTCTAAAGCTCGATCCCCAAATATACAGTAAGCTCTTGTGACGTTCCGATTAGTGTTTTGAGTCAGTGCCTCAGCTGTTAGAAACGGCGTGTGATATAACATCAATATGATACTTAAATTTGTATTACAGTTCCATTATTTTAGATTAATATAAGCTTTAATTTGTAAAATCTATTCATAAAACATGAGTTTAAAGTGGAAATGTTCGTGGTAGTCCGCTGGTAAGTGGTGTATATCGATTGCTTGGAGTACTTATCCATTGTTTGATAACTCTGTGATAAAGGATTGGATTTTAACCCTGCTGCATAAGTTGACCTCTAGTTTTGTGGATATTTTTCAGGCTTAAACTATTGACTAATAAACCCAAATTTACAGTACTTTATGCCGTCCCTTGATTGACATTGTGATAAAAATATCCATTAGGCTTCGTGGAAATAAACAACTGCAAATGCACAATATAAAAAAGATAAGGTAAATATGAATGCAGTGAATTAATGCAGGATTTATTTTAGAAGGTTTATATGACACGTATTTCAGGGCAGTAATTGTGTTCAAAATTGTTTTCTCTTTTATTTTATTTTGTCATACAGCTTGTTTGTTCTATTTTGCTTTGTTTTGTTTTTGTTTGTTTTTTTCTTTGTTTTTTGTTGTTTTGTTTTTGGGGGATTTTTAATTTGTTTTTTTTTCGGTTTCTTCTTTTCATGGAAGTCTTTTATTTTCTTCGACTGTTCTCCACAGTGTATTCTTTGTTCATAGACACATCTTTAAAAGATGCCTCACTCATTCCGAATGGGATTTGAGGAACCTTTTCAGAGCAGACTATAACATTATTGTTTTCTGACTATTACTCAGTAACATAAGCACAGTGGATTGCTCGTTAATTTTTTTCAAAATGAAACTTGTTTCTTCTTCTCCCTGTCATCCAGGCTAGGAATACAATGACTGTATCCCCTGTAGAGTTGTTATACACGCTACAAAATGGCGGGTCCTAGATATGACAATAAATTGCATATGATAGTGAAGCTCCAGTTCTTCAGAAGAACTGGAGAATTTGAAGCATCCTTTATTGCCAAAACTCTCAGGTCCAGTACGATCCAGATTAATGGTACCTATTTATGTCATATGCATGGGTCAAACAAGTCTGTTTGAAAATTATTTGTATCCGATTAGCAAATAAGCAAAAAAGATAAAATTCTTACGAAAAAACTACACAAGAAATGTGTATATGAACTTACTATGAACGCAATTTCCAAACCTTATGGCATAGAATAAGCCTAAACGAGTTGTCACTCTTTTCTAAAACATTAAACTGGAGAGATATTCTTGCTTTCCATCACTATTAGTTCAGCTTTACGTTTTACCTCTCTGATCTGCCACCTAATCAATTTTTGAGTATGAAAAAGTGTTCCACTTTCGAACAGCCATTAGAATTTGATTTTCGAACTACTTAAGTTATCATTTACTTATAGTGTTCCTTATTCTTCACTTTTTAGTTAGTCATCTAGACGTACTTTTTCTAGCATTATTTAAAGCAGTAGACTTCTTTTTGAACTGAATCATCTGACTGCTCGATTCAAATTGAAGTTGCCGGACATTTCTTTGCAATGATATTTCGGATCTCACCAGAACATTATAAACGTTTTCTTTTAATGTCGTTTGAAGAAGGCGACAATGACTTTTAACGATCGATTTGGGTGGATTCCTCAGTCATTTTGTAGAGTCATACGCTTGCAACTTTAAAAGAAAAATGTTTATAGCAATTTTAAATTTGTTCACACAATATCACTGATACATCTGTTCTCTCTGCGATAAGCATATTTTGTCTCCGTTGGTGAGATTTCTTCCAATCAACATCGTAAAAACAAAGCAAGCGTAAAATCTGCGGAGCATGAGACGTGACAACTTTTATAAACCCTTCCAACCAAGTTACATTTATAGAAAGTTCAAGAAACTCTTGTGAATGATTAGAAAATATCTTTGTAAGATATCTCATAATTCTTTAGAGCTTGATTTTGAACGTGTGATTTTCAAAATGACAGATTGTTGCTAGAACTGATTATAAAGTTGAATTTTCCTTCCATCATTTTCAAATAGAACGAGTTTTACGTTCTTTAACAAAAATTTACAAACCATATAAATATATCCTTGTTGTTCCTTTGTTATTTAACCTTCGGGAATTATTTAATTCCAAAGTCATTCGTCTAGAAGAAAATCAGTGGTACAATTCAATTCATAGCTGAGAGAATAACGGGATTCATAACTTTCCCAAGGATCTTAATTCAAAACTGAATGTAATCGTACGACTGGAGATTGAACTCATTTGCTATAATGTTGCTGTTCAGTACATTAGCCATTATGCAACGGGGACAAACAGTCAAATTGTTTAAAGTATTTCAATGTAAATTTCTAGTTCAATGTTTGCTCACAGTAAATCAGTTTCAATACTTCCACACTAATAATTTTATTGGCGCACAGTTAAATGGTTCCACGTATTGCTATGTAAATCAGTAATTCAATTTTTGCTCACAGTTAAACAAATTCATGTACTAACATTACGCATTACTCATTCGCTTGCTTACAGATAAATGGGAACTTATATCGCTATGAAACTCTTACAATTCAATTTAACATTAGTCATTTGTTTGATAAACACTTAAATGGTAGAACATTCCTATTTGACCCTTGATGGAACCCGATCAGATACGACCACTCTTGATCAGATTGGACTTGGGTGCAATGGCAATGAATGGGGTATACCACATTCTCCGAATCTTCAAGACTGAAGCCTCACCTCCTCATGCAGTTTATGATCTTACGCAGGACACTCGTTCTATTTGACCCTTAGATGGGAATCGATCTGATACTACTACTCGAGATCAAATTGGACTTGGGCGCTATGGCAATGATGGGGTACACCACATTCCCCGAATCTTCAGGACTGAAGCCTCACCACCTCATGAAGTTTATTATCATACGCAGGACACTAGTTCTATTTGACCCTTCGATGGGACCCTGACAGGTGCAACCACACAGGGTCAACCATTCCAATGTGTTTATACATATTAGAGGTTTGACTCGCGAGTATCGAAACTAAATCTTCAACTTATTTGAGTTGTAAATTTTGAATAAACACGTCCGTACAGCTGAATAGTTTATATAATAAAGTGATGATGTATTGAGTTTTGTTTGGAATTTGCCTATACTTTTCAATGCCAATAATAAATGCTCGATGATTTTTGGTGAAATACATGATTATGCAAGTGAAGAACTTGCCATGTACCTTCACCTCCTAAAGTGAAGTTTCATCTTATCAGTAAACGTTGAGAGCGTGAAAAGAGATTAAAAACAAATTCACTCGAAAGTTGCTGCAGTTGAAAGAACAGATTTTTTCACAAGTGCTTTGACCAGTGAAAACCCTGTTGGAATAAACGTGTTGAATGTCAGGGGGACTATTTTTTTCATTTCATTCTTGACAAGTACAACTTCAATCTCGATATTTTTCAAAACTCATATGGTATCTTAAGTGTACGAAGAATTTATATCGTATTTGTAGCCAGAAGAGTTTCCTAATTTTATGAAAACTTATGATGAAAACAGATTCTTACATTTGCGTTGATTTATTGACTTTTAACTGCTTCTCAAGTAGGATGCAGTCATTTTATGCTTAGAGGCTACACTTATATTTTTGTATAGTTTTTCTCTATGTTTTTGCACAATCCTATCGAATACGAATAGTTTTTACACAGATACATTTTAAATATAGATGGAACACTAACAGATACTATCCCTATGTGTCAGAGAGGACCTTGGAATAATGGCAATGAAAAAGGTATTCTACAATTCTTAGAGTTCTGGGGCCTCACCAACTGACCGATTTTTGTATCATACACAGGACACCCCTTTTTAGGATGATGTTACCCCTCTGGATGGGATACCGTCAAATTATTATAAGCCTCGCCGACAGGGTAACCTAACTTTTGTGGTGACCACAGAAAATTGAAGTTTATTGAGAACCCGAATGAAGCAGATTGCTGAGAGGGTGTAAATAAATTATTCACTTTATGCTTAATCATCTTTTAATGGAACAATTGTCGATGAATGGCCTTAAATAGTATGTGTCTTAACTTTTTCTTTAGCTCTCCCTAATTACGACAGGCAAATATAATTGGGTTATGTCTGTGTTTATTGTACCCGGTCAAAATCTGCTATGAAATTGCACAACACAGAGTTTTAAGGGTGTAGTCATTTACCAAGCTGATTCTAGTTTGTCACAAGATCAGAAATATCGTGCACCAACAAGAAAAGGGAGGTGCCCGTGGTGTAATTGTTATCGTCGTAGGAAATGAACACGGCGACACGAGTTCAAATCCTGGACAAGACTGATTGCATTTCACATAGCACTAATACCCTTGGGAAAGGTATGAATCCAATTATTCTCCCTCCAGCTATGGGTAAATAGTTGGGCAGACTAGGTTCTTCAGCCTTAGTTAGGCAACTAGTCTAGGAGAAGGAAAACTCTGAATTCAAACCTGTTAAACTCCGCTTAAAAATTGACCTTGTGTCATATCCTGCCCGAGCGGAGGGGGTTGGTAAATAGGACCAACAAGAAAAGGGGATCGCAAACAATGGTTCACTAACTGCCCTTGCTTATTTTACTTTTTTATTCCTTGTCTTAACACATAGACTTTGACTTACTCTACCATTTCTAACAGAGAAATCATCCTAGAACAGAAAAAAATTAACCACTGCTTAACTTTGGTTTGACCTCTTTGTTTAATAGCATATAAACCTTTGCGGGTTATTTAATGCCGAAGCCATTCTTGTTGAAAAAAAAAGCAATGATACTATTTAATACATACCTGGGAGGATAAGGGGGGCACAATGCCTTTCCCAAGGATAATTGTCCGAAAGAGAACGTAATTGCACAACTGGCTTACTTCGAAGCCGCAGTCCAGCACTTTAACTATTACGCCTCGAGGAGTCACCACTCAACTTTGCTAAGCTGATGGGAACCAGTCCTTTAAAAATGACTTTACTGTAATTCTGAGATATATAGGTGTAATAATAATAATTTCCATCCGATTTGAGAAAGACAGCTTTTCTTTTGTTCTGTCCTTTTCTTTTTAAACATATTTTTGTTAATTGCTTTCTCAGCACTAAAGCAAAAAATATTGGATATTATTTTGTTCACAATTCTATTCTTATCTTTAGCATCACTTTTAGAGTCATCATAACCCAGTTCGACGCCTGGTGATCTTTATGAAAAGAGTTCGCGTGGGTAAAATGACCGATTTGGTTTCCGATTGACTTCCTCAGAGCTTTATTTGTTTTAGATTGGTCGCCTTAGCAAAGAAAAAAAAGCCATACTATTTACCCAGATTTATTCATAGTTTTTACAAGGGAAATGAAGCGCACACATTATTTAAACTTGGCTCGCCCTATCCATTTTCTTGTATGCCCCTGTTTAAACAGTTTTTTTTTTATAATATAGAGGTTTGTGTAAGTGGGTACAACTGTGAACCGATGAACGGAATATATGTTAAATAGTTTATATTGATTATTCCACTAGATCAGAAATATGGGGCACCCAGTGAGGATCAAATTTACAACTTGGTAATAACAGATTTCCAGGTTTAGCTAGCGATCTATT
Organism: Sepioteuthis lessoniana; assembly: GCA_963585895.1. Lineage (NCBI taxonomy): Eukaryota > Metazoa > Mollusca > Cephalopoda > Myopsida > Loliginidae > Sepioteuthis > Sepioteuthis lessoniana. The sequence continues at coordinate 97,570,725 of OY757905.1, read as the reverse complement.
GATATATGCATGTTTCTGCTTATACATTAAGAATTTTTTACTGCCAAAAGTTGCAATAGCAAATCGCTTATAATGTTTAAAACTATTATAATGAAATGACGTTTTCGTGACAAGCAATAATTAAAAATGAGGGAATTTTTTACAATTGAGTTTCTTATTTTTTCTTCATGATGTTGACTTGATCTGTAGGTTTCAGTCCTAAGTAATATTGACATGTCATAAACACATAATTCATGTAAGGAAATATAGAAAATAATCGGGAAGGCTTTTGAACAACAGCAATAAAACTTCCCAGCAAACATAACAAGGGAGAAACTGTTTTAGAATTTTCGTGTTCCTGTATGAATGTACAAATAATGAATGTGTATTGCAAACAGAAGGGGAAATTAATATTGTCTTCAACATGCGCAGAAAGAAAGAAAGAAAGAAAGAAAGAATATTAAAAGACTGGAAAATATATGTAAGAAAGAATAGTGAAAAAGAGAAGTTAAAAAAATTTGTTTTTATTTTGAGATAGAAAGAAAAGAAAAGTAATCATTTATAAAGACATAATAGTAAAAGAAATAGAAATAGAAAAAGAAAGAAAAAGAAAGAATAGTGAAAGAAAGAAAACGAAAGAATGATAAGATAATACTGAAAAAACAAGAAAAGATTTTTGAAAGAAAGAAAGAAAGAAAGAAAGAAAGAAAGAATTCCCAATCAATTTAGTTATTAACCATTTGTAGATCTCTTTAAAAGAATTTTATCAAAGATAATTAGTATTTAAAAAAAAGAAGTTTCTGTGTCTTAGTATTAGGGTTGATTTCTTCTTAAATAAATGTGTTTATATATCTACGAAATTTATATAAGACTATTCTATCTAAACATCGAAAAATTATTCTACAATCACAAAAGAATGAAAGAATACAAACCAAGAATATCAATATTCGTTGTCAGAGCAACATCATTGATTGGACGAATTGCAACTGTTGGGATTTCATTTTAAGATTTTAATATACAACTGTAATGTAAGGATGTTTTATGAAGTAAGCTCTTTAGCAATTCAGGTAAAAATCCCTTTTTAAAACAGCTTTACCCATAAAACCGTTTCTTAATGTTAAATATAAAAGATTATTGACTTTTTCCCGTAACCAACGCTGCGGCAGTTGAACCTATTTATGCACCAGTAATAGCTGAGCACTGCGACGTTTTCTTGGGTGGTAGTCGGTGCCATAACCTATACTCTTTGCTCAGACCTGGAATATTGGCTCTCGTTTGCAATTTGCATTCTGATGTTCAATCCATTACTCTAGCGGTTTTGTGGCTTGTGGGGGTTGCTGTACTTCTCGTATTAATGTTTTGTTTTTTGTCTCACTTGCCTCAATCTTGAATTTATGATCATAAGTGTGACTTTTGGCAGAATTTCTGATATATGAAATTTGCATTGTTTTACAGTGATGTCCTAAATCTAGTGTCCGTCACTTAGGTGTTACAGTCACAATGCGACAGTCCTTGAACTCCTCGGCCTTTTTCTGATGTGTGTCGTAATCAATAAACTTCTTGGAATTAAACCAAACCTTTTATTTTATTCTGAAACGCTGCGATTGTAATAACCAATATGAAAGACCTGATCCAATTATTTGATTGATTGATTTTAATTGCATGTCAACCCGTCTAGGGTTATTTTATGAGGTTATGGAATTGCTTTCATTGTAGGTTCATGTCTACTTTTCCTGGATAGCTGTTTCCTAAGAGATTTTTCTTTGCACACTATCCTATCGAAACGAATGATTTTTAAACAAATCTATTTGACCCATGGATGGGAATTTAACAATTACTACCTCACCAAGTCAGTGTGGATCTGGGTATAATGACAATGAATGGGTAATCTACACTCCACTGATTTTCAGCACTGGAGATTCCAGAACACATTTAGGGAGGTATTACTTCTTTGTTGAGGGATACAGAACCGTAATCTGAGTCTCACCTACAAGTCTACTTGACCCAAATACGTCCATCAGTATATATTAATAACATCTTGAGTAGAAATACTTTCGAAAATTCTCCTAGAATTAAGTATAAAAGATATAATTATTTCAAGGACAAATGAATACCATACAAGGTAGAAAACAAGATGCTAATATATCTATATGCGGTAATGTCTATATTTTACTCTAGTATTATTATTGTGTTGCTAAAAGTAGTATCTATTTTATTAATGTTCACATCCGCTCCTTCTGAATTTTCAAGGGAGATAGTGACAAAAGAGAGAGTGACAATACGTTAGCACTCCACCCAGTATCACTGCCAATTTCAATAAGGTTACGAGAATAATTTCTTGTTTTTCACAGATATCTAGTTCTTTCAATCCATTTTAAAGAGTCTTCAAAATAGTTTCATGTATTCCAAAATATTGGTCCTGCTATAATTTTCATTTTTCGTAACTGTTTGATTGGTTATTTTCAATGCCATGTCAACTCACATTCATATTACATTCATATTTAGATTTTTGTGCAGTTTTTTCTTAAGAGAAATATCTAAAAAGTTGTGCACAAATAATTTTAAAACAGATCTATATGATCCATCGATGGGACCCTTACAGGTATTTCCACTTCGGGTCAGTACATAACTTTTTAATTCTCTTACTAGGCCTGATATTTATTGAACATTTTGTTATTTTTAATTTATTTTTTGAGTAAAATTCTATCAAGGACAGGCCAATGTCGTCTCTACTCAGCAAAGTTTGAAGGAATAATGATTGGAGAGCAGAGGATTGGTGAAGATGGGAACAGCAATGTACTTATGAACGAAGAGTAACTGAGGCATATGAAGATCAACTAGATACGCTAAAACTTTAGACTCAAGGTCATATACTTACGTTAAACACTCACAGTGGAATGTGTATCTCGTTTCGGCTGCTCTTGTGAAGGAACCTGTTTCTCTTATTTTAGCATTGTTAACCGAATCATCCAATGAAAAACATCTTTATTTACGGTAATGAGATTTGCTCTTTTGAGAGATGGACGAGTATAAATTTTGAATCCCTAATAAGATTACATTTTTTTCTATCGCCTAAAAGTGTTTCTGATTTGCTTTTTTGCTGTACTTGACATTATTAATACTTACATCTTTGCACCAGTATCTAATGGCCATTTCTAGATTTCAGGTGACAGCAAATGAGTGAACAACTTCAACAATAATATTGCATAACGGTTATCAGTGTAGGAAATGGACAAGGTTACCTGAGTTCAAATCTTGGACAAGGGTGCTTGCATTTTTCATGTGACAAATATCATCATGAAAGTTTTTGATCCAACTATTCTCCCCACCTCTATAATACTATACTATTATTTTAGTCATTTATGAGTTTTTCACATCAGCATTGGCTGATCATCTTTTACTGGAGTTTGAGCGACTGCAAGTCTCTTCAAGTCTCCAGAACTCTTCTCAGTTTTCTGGTCGATCTTATTAAGGAAGTAGTGTGGATGATCTCCACTCGTCCCGTTATTTACATGTCCTCCAGTCCTTGTATCAATCTTTTGGTGACTGTACCAGGTGCAGCAATTACAATTGTTATAACTGTCACTTTCTATTTTTTCTTATTTTAATTAATTTTGATGAATATTTTCTTTCGTATTTTTTTGGTTGCTATCTTTTTATTTTTGTTGGCTGCAACAATGCCATTGACTGCATTGTGTGACTATTATTTAGAATAAATCTCTCATATATATGTGTTTTGGTAATACCCAGAAAACTATGTGCAACCGCAGAGGGTAAGGAATAAAAGTAATTTCTTCCCACCAAGATCAACAGGATACATATATCCCCGCTTGATCATGCCTTCTAACCGAAAGCGGGGAAATATCCAGTGGGTCCTGTTACAAATGACAACGCGAGTGGAATGCCTACCGTTGCCAGTGAGATATATTCAGAATATAACCTTTTGCTTTTTCCCAAAAGAACCCTGTCAGCGGACCTTCATGCTTGAATCAATGATTATAATCACAGTTTCCCTCTTCATATTCTACGTCAACAGGCAACACTTCTGTTTGAAATATGTGACTTAACATTTTAGCTACTAGCTAACCTCTTTAAGATAAATAAATGAGGTAATATGTCATTATTTCAAAACTAAAAATCTTACAATATTTCTTATTCTTAAAAGCTACAAGGTTTACCTTCTCACCAACAGTTTATGTGTTTGAATCAAATTCATTTGCATATTATTCGGTGAATCATTGAGCCTTTATAATTAATAACTTGAAAATAATCTGTCGACTCCACGATCTTGGCGTTCGAGCGAATCACTGAGTAATCGTGAAAGAAAGGGAAAAGATATACAAATTCAAGAGAACTGAAGAAGCTAAGGAACATGAAGGTGACGGTGAAATCAATAGTAATAGGTGAATTTTCAACCATCTCGAATGTTCTGACAAAGATAACGGAGAAATAAGTGGTCAATACGTTTAGGATCAGATTGAATAATTAGAGGAGTCCGGAAGACATAAGGGGACTTGCTGTCACTCAAACTTCAGGGAAAACCACTAATTAAAACTGATAGAAAAATTCGCATAGAGTGGACATATTAATATTAGTAATAATATTAATAATAATAATGGAAACGTCACACAACCAAACACTGCACAACAAAACAACCCAGAATAAACACTAACATAGGATCAAAAGTTAAATCTAGAAAATTTAAAGAGAATTTTGAACAGTGAAAAGACCACTTTACCATCATTAAGAAACATTGAATTGAGAATAGTTAAAGCAGAGACAAATAAAGTGAATCAAGTACTGACATATTAATCAACGAATAATATAACCGAATTAAATTAACTAATTTATGCAGAAGCAGAATTAGTTTGTGAGAAAATTGAGATCCCCTCAAAAAGCACGAAAGAAAAATCAAAACCAGGATGGGAATTTCGACAAGAAACTCAGATAAAACATCTACAAAAACAGGCAAAAATAATAAAACAAAAGAAAGACGCTGGAATAATAAGGAACAGAAAAGAAAAGACAACACAAGAAAAACTTGAGGAAATAAACCAAAAAGTACTGGCGAAAGAATGACGATTAAAAAAAAATATCGACAAAGGGTAAAACAATACAGACAAAGCAGGACATTCCAAAACAATGAAAGAAAATTCTATCAACGATTGGGAGGAGATGACAATAAAATATAACAACAACTGGATGCAAAAGAGACCCAACGATTTTGGACAAAAATATGGCAACCGAAAGACATAACAAAAGGGCTGAATGGATAAGTAATATGACAAGAGAACTAGAGGGACTCGAAGAAGGCCCGAAAGCGGAAATACACACCGATGTACTCAAAATGACACTTAAAATTATCAAACTGGAAAACGCCATGACATGATGGAATACATGGTTTTTGGTTCAAGAAATCCACCTCCATTCACGACAGACAAGTAGTAGAAATGAATAAATGCCTACAAAGAGCACACGTACCCGAATGGATGACCAAAGGAAGAACCACATTGATACAAAAGCACCCAAAACAAAGGAACGGTCACAAACAATTATTGACCCATAACTTGCCTACCAATGACATGGAAAATATTAACCGCACAAATAATGGAAGAGATTTAATACTCGCTAACAAGCCGCGGTTTGTTCCCTGACGAACAGAAAGGATGCTGAAAAGAATCCAGAAGCACAGCAGAGCTACTTTACATAGCTCAACACATCCTAAATGAGAGCAAGACCAGACGGAAAAATCTAGCTATGGCCTAGATAGACTACAAACGGGCATATGATATGGTCCCGCATGGTTGGATAATAAACAGCCTCAAAATGTACAAAATATCAAATGAAGTCATAAACTTTATCGATAAAACCATGAAAACCTGGAGAGTGGAACTGACAGCAAGAGGAAGAAGCTAAGCTGAAACAAAGATCCAAATAGGTATTTTCCAAGGAGATGCTCTATCACCCTTACTATTCATAATTGCCATGATGTCACTTAACCACATACCCAGACAATACACAGCCGGATAGAAAGTTAGCAGATCGCAGGAAAATATCAATCATTTAATGTACATGGATGACATCAAACTATTTGAAAAAAAATGAAAAAGAACTGGAATCTCTAATACCCGAAGTTAGAATATACAGTCAAGACATAGGAATGGAATTTGGCATAGAAAAGTGTGCCATGCTTGTAGTGAAAATTGGCAAACGACATCTAACTGACGGAATGGAACTACCAAATCAAGACAAGATTAGAACCCTCGGAGAAAATGAAACTTACAAATACTCGGGCATCTTGGAGGCTGACACCATCAAACAAGTGAAAATGAAAGACAAGATTTTAAAAAAAATCTCAGAACTATAAAACTACTCGAGACAAAACTCTCGAGCCGAAACCTTATCAAAGGAATAAATACATGGGCTGTACCAATCGTTAGATATTCCGGACCCTTTATCAAGTGGACCGAAGATGAACTTAAACAAATGGACCAAAGAACTAGAAAACTAATGAAAATGCATAAGGCAATACACGCCAGAGACGATGTTGACAGACTATATGTATCAAGAAAAGAGGGAGGAAGAGGACTTGTCATCATCAAAAACAGCGTTGACGCATCGATACAACGACTCGAAGACTACATAGAAAAACACGAGCGAGGACTGTTTATAGCGATCAGAAACAATACCGACAACACGATGGACAACAGAATGACTATAACTCGGAAACAAAAATGGGAAGGAAAACAACTCTATTGGCGTTTTAAACCACTAATAAACAACTTCTCACGCGACAAAACCTGGACAGGGCTAAGAAAAATGAACTTTAAGAGAGAAACAGAATCTCTCCTAATAGCAGCACAAAGCAAAACCGTAAGAACCAATCATATCAAAGCGAAAATTGATAAGAGACAACAAAATAGCAATTGTAGGCTATGCAGTGACAGAGATGACACCATCAATCACATAATAAGCGAATGCAGCAAATTAACGCAAAAGGAATATAAGACTAGACACGACTGGAAGATGTGGAAGAAATTGAAATTTGACCATACGAACGAATGGTATATGCACAACACAGCACCTGTCCTAGAAAATTACACACATCAACTCCTAGGGGACTTTGACATACACTCGGATCACCTAATCTCGGCCAGAACGCCAGACCTAATAATAATCAACAACAAAAAAATAATTTACAAAATCGTCGACTTTACTGTCCCGGCTGACCACAGAATAAAACTGAAAGAATGTGAAAAGAAGGATAAGTACCTCGACCTTGACAGGGAATTGAAAAAACTTTGGAACATGCAGGTGACAATTATATCAATTGTAATTAGTGCTTTGGTACTGTAGCTAAAGGAGGACTAACTGGGGAACTTGGAATTTGGGGGACGAGTGGAGACCATCCAAACGGCAGCATTGTTAAGAACAGCCAGAATACTGAGAAGAGTCCTGGATACTTGAGGAGACTTGCTGTCACTCAAACTCCAGTGGAAAACCTTCAGATGGCGCTGAGATGAAAAACTCTAAAGGATTGAATTATGATATTGACTGGAGGACTTGTAAGTTGGTAGTCGAGAGGAGATCATCCAAACTACAGCATTATTGAGAATGGACAGAATACCGAGAAGAGTCCTGAAGACTTGAGGAGACTTGCTGTCACTCAAACTCCAGTGAAAGTCCATCAACTAACGCTGATGGGAAAAACTCTAATGAGTAAATAATAATAATAGAAGCAAATATAACTACCAAATAAAAAAAAATAGAACGCTCGGAGAAAAGGAAACTTACAAGTACTTAGAAATTTTGGAAGCAGACAACTTCAAACAAGCGAGGATGAAAAAAAAAATGATGAAAATGCTACGTGCAATCTTAAACAAGTCCTGGCGGTAACACCCCACAAGACACCAACTGTACGGCCACCTACCCCCTATCACGAAAACTATTCAAGTAAGACGAGTCAGACATGCAGGACACTGCTGGAGAAGCAGGGACGAACTCATAAGTGATGTACTCTTATCATATTTACCAAACCCCTCCGCTCGGGCAGGATATGACACAAGGTCAATTTTTAAGCGGAGTTTAACAGGTTTGAATTCAGAGTTTTCCTTCTCCTAGACTAGTTGCCTCACAAAGGCTGAAGAATCTAGTCTGTCCTACTATTTACCCATAGCTGGAGGGAGAATAATTGGATTCATACCTTTCCCAAGGGTATTAGTGCTATGTGAAATGCAAACAGTCCAGGATTTGAACTCGTGTCGCCGTGTCCAATTCCTGCGACAATAACCACACATGGCCGTGCAAAATCAGGACGACCAGCACGAACATACATTCAGCAGCTATGTGAGGATACGGGATGTTGTCCTGAAGACCTACCTAGGGCGATGAACGATAGGGAGGAGTGGCGAGAGAGGGTCAGGGATATCCGTGCTACCAGCGCGATATGATGATGATGATATTAGAACAAGAAAACTACTTGAAAGCAAATTACATAGCAGAAATAGCATTAAAGGGATAAACACCTGGGCTGACTCCATTGTAAGATACTTAGGACCATTTATGAAATGGACCAGGGAATTGAATTTAGCATTGAAATATATACCAGACTCATATGAAAATTGAGCAAAGAGAAACAGTGAAATTAATAAAACTGCCAAATCAGGAAGGCATTAGAATACTTGGAGAGGAGGAAAACTTCGGAATAGTGAAAGCAGACACCATCAAAAAAGTGGTTGTTAAGGAGAAGGTAAGACAAGAGTACCTCAGACGAACGAGAAAGCATCCTTGAACCAAGCTCAGCTGCAGAAATCTAATCAAAGAGACACACACCTAGACAATTCTCCTTTAAGATATTCAGAAACATTCTAAAAGAAAACTCAGACAAATCGACCAAAGGACAAGCCAATTGAGCACTACACATGAGGCTTTACATCCGTGGGAAGCGAGAGACATGTTTTATGTGCCTAGAAATAAGACTCTCCTGCATTTAGGATCAATAAAAAGACTTAATGACTACATTAAAAAGAGCAAAAATGATTAAATATATCAGCCAATATTAACAATGACAACATCCAGAAACAAAAATGGGAAGAAAAACAACTGTATGTATATTTCAAGTGACAAACTGATAGGATTACACTCGAGAAGACAAAGGGATTTCTTAAGAAAGGAACTTAGTCTCATTAAATAACAGGAGAAAACAATGCCATGAAGCCCAAATATATTACAGCGAAAATTGATAATACGTAAAAGAATAGCAAATGTAGGTTATGTTGTGAAAGAGATGACGCGACCCGTCATATATTAAGTGAAAGCAGAAAAATAGCATAACAGGAGTACTGGGCTAAGTATAACTGAGTTGGAAAGATGATCGTCTGGGAATTGTGCTAAAGATTCAGATTTTACCATAGTACCAATGACACATGCACAAACTGGGATCCTTCCAAGAGAATGAGACCCATAAAATTCTATGGGACTTTGATATTTAAATAGACCCCTATATCCTGGTCGAAAAGTTATACCTGGTGTTAATCAACAAAAAAAAAAACAAGAGACCTTGCCATCTTGTGGATTTGGCCGTTCCAGCGGACTATAGAGTGAAAAATGAAAGAAAGCGAAAAGATTGGCAAATACCTTTGCCATTGAACAAAAACAGCTGTGGAAGATAAAGGTGACGGTGATACCAGTTTTAGTTGGTGGGCTTGGAACTATTCCAAAAGACTTGTATAGTGGACTAGAAGAATTGAAAAGTAGAAGAAGAATCGAGGCTATCCAGATTAAAGTAATGTTAAGATCAGCCAGAATACTCAGAAAACTTTAGGAGACCCGAGAAGACTTGCTGTTACTTAGACTCCAGTGAAAGACCAGCAGCTAACACTGGTTTGAAAAACTCACAAGGAGTAAAATAATAATAATAATAATAATAATAATAAGAAGAAGAAGAAGAAGAAGAAGAAGAAGAAGAAGAAAACTTTTTAATTAAATCACAAAATACACGAATGTATCAAACTTGCACAATAGAAATAGAAGAGCTGGAATAACTTGGTGCGAAGGTGATCTACCGGAAGTCGTGGAGAAGATTTAAATCATACAATACATAAAATTTCATATGCACGCATCAGAGTAAGACAAAGCATATTTTCTAACACGCCAGAAGACTATACCTGCTTTAAATTACGAATATAGTCACCAACTAATGGAGTTTGCCCTTCCTACAAACCACAGGGTAAAATTAAAAGAGAGGAATTAAAAAAAAGTAGACAAATTCCTGGACCACTCCGGTAATTTGAGTTATGGAGCATGAAGTTAACAGTAATAGCAATTAAAGTAGGAGCCACCGGAAAAGTCCCGAAAAACCTGGAAAAGAGGCTGTGTGGATATCAGAAAAACAATCGAGACTCTCCAGACCATACCACAGCTCAAATCAGAGGACTGAGAAAATGTCCTCTCAATCAGTGAAAACCAACATTTTCTACAGGTATGAAAAACTTACAATAATGATAATAGCGGAAGAAATAAAAATGCAAGTTCAAGAAAGAATCAGAACGCTTTGAAAAAAGTTAACTTAAAAATACTTAAAAAATCGAACACCTTCAAACAAGCATAGATGAAAGGAAAAAACACGAAAAAATGAGTATCTCAGACGAGCGAGAAAACTTCTCGAAACCAAGCACTGTAGCAGGAATCTCATCAAAGAGATAAACACCTGGACTGTCCCCTTGTAAGTTACTCGGGGATATTCTTGACATGGACGAGGGGATAACTTCAACAAATTGACGAGAGGACAAGAAAGATTATGACGACGAATAAATGCTTATATACGAGAGGTGACATACATAGACTATATGTATTAAGAAAAGAAGGAGGAAGAGGACTTAGCGTCAATGCATCAACACAAGGACATAGCTAATAAGGGATAACTTTTAGGGAGAGACTAAGTCTCTTCTGTTGGCTACACAAAACAATGCCAGAAGGACTATGTAAAAGCAAAAATAGATAAAACACAACAGAATGCAATTGTTGGGTATGCAGGGATAGAAACGAAACGATTATTCTCAGAATGAGCAAATGCAACAAAGTAGCTGAAAAAATTATAAGACTAGACACGACAGAATAGAGATGCAGATCCACTGGGAATTGTGCCAGAAACTGAAATTTGACCATACTGACAAATAGCATATGCTCATCACAGAATTTGTTCAAGACAATGGGACGCACAAAATTCTTTGGGATTTTAAGATTAAACAGATGACCTGATCCCGGCCAGAAGACCATACCAAGTAATAGTTAACAAAAAAGAAAAAGAAAAAAAGGAGAACCTATCGAATAGTGGAATTTATCGTCCCGGCGACTCACAGAGTAAAAATCATAGACAGCAAAAAGGAAAACAAGTACTTGGACTTTTCCAGAAAAGTGAAAAAGCTATGGAACAGGAAGATGACGGTGATACTATTTTTAATTTATGCTCTTTGAACGATCTGTAAAGGCTTGGTTAGGAGACTAGAAGAGTTGGAAATCAAAGGACGAGACCATGCAAACTACAGCATTGTTAAAATCGGCCAGAGTACTGAGGAAAGTCTTGGAGACTTGAGGAGACTTGCTGCCACTCAGACTATAGTGAAAATCTATCAGCTAAAACTAAGGTGAAAAATTCGCGAGGAATAACAATAATAATAATAATAATTTAAATATTGGACAAAAAGGAAATCATTTAACGGAGAGTGTCTTTTTAACTTAAGATGATTCACCGAATAATTCCACCAGGCTCCCTTACAAAAACACATGCACTAAAAATGGTACGTGACATATATACATTATTTTATAGTACTGAATTAATTTAGAGGGCTATTGCAATGCGAAATAATTATTATTTGAGTCTAATTAATTTCAAAGTAAAACTTCATCGTCAGAATTTTTTTTATAAATGAATATGATGTTGGAAGTTTCAAAAATTTTTAACCTTCAACATCATGTTCATTTATTGATATAAAAAGTCTCTGACGATCGAATTTTCGTTTGAAATTAATTAGATTTAAATAATTATATTTTCGCATTGCAATAGCCCTCTAAATTTATTCAATAATATAAAATCAAATAATTTGTGCAATGCTTCAAGCAAATTACAAAATACTTTTATATATATATATATATATATCTTTTAAAAACAATGAAAAAGCAAATTGAACTAAGAAAAACTTGAAAAACTATTTAAATTAAACAGAGAAACTAAAAAACAGTATGTGGCATTGTTGTTAAATTAGACTCTCAAGATCACGCGAAGTAATATTCTTTATCAGACTCAAACTGCATAACTGGTATCATAAGATTCATTTGCAAAAGTATTCAACATAGCTCACTTATAACATTGACCTGCATTAAATCTTTTCCAAGGTTTATCAAGTGATATATCATCGTCATTTTATACCATTCATTGTGTTTGGTCACGTTTGATTTTTAAAATATGCTTGAATACTTCACAGTATGTTATATACAATAATAACACTTATTCAAAAGCCTGTGTACTCTACTTGTCACAGCTGATCGCAGCTGATAATAGATGGCGGACGTTTAGTATAGCATATAATATTGTATGTGTACCTAACTACAGTATACCATACTACTCACTAACATTCGCATACCTATTGGGGACGGAGTTTATCCCTCTGCTTAAAAGGATTTTAATGTACTGGGTCAAGTATCAACGACGAGCTCAGTGCTGATTTATTTTTTCTCTTTTCAGCTTGACATTTGTTTTCTAGTATAAATGGATTGCAAATGTAAGAATAATACTTCCATGTTCTGTTATATCAGCGGCAATGTGGTTCTTCCTAACCATCAAGGAAAAATCACGGACTTTGTGAAGAAGGTATGCCGCGATTACTTTGAGGTTAAACTAGGGGATCATGATAAGGTATTCGCTCCCCACGTTTGCTGTAACCAGAAGAGAACGATCATCTCGTACTCTTGATACAAACAGAGCTCAACGACCCGACACAAGGCATGAACCTTTCAAAGTAGACAGCTCAGCCACTGGGTACACGTCTCAGAAACATTTGTTCGCACCAGGAACAACGTTGTACAGGTATCGAGACCGTGTGAGAGAAGACAGTTTTTCACGTTCCAGGAAAAGTTTTCATTGGTTTATTGCAACAACATTGCTGGATTGATCAACGGGCTTAGAGTGTGATACTACGAAATGGAGACTTTTTATTGACTCATCCAGCAGAAGTCTCAAAGCAGTTTTTTTTCCAGATAATAGGAATAGTTTTTCATTTATCCCTATTAAGCATTTAGTACAAATGAAAGAAACTTAAAACAGCATGGATATGTTGTTAACTACCAGGATCTAAAATAGTCAATCTGTAGAGATGTTAAGGTGGTTGTCCTGGTCTTTGAGTTACAATGTGAGTACACAAAGAATCAAAGTTTTCTGTGTCTTTGGGGCAGCCGGGCTGACGACAAATATTACACCAGAGAAGAGTGGCCATTAAGACAAGTGTTAAAATTTGGCTCGCATAACGTTCAGTCTCACCCTCTCGTTAAACCGAACAAAATACTGCTTTTACCCTTATGTATCAAATTAGAAGTAATGAAGAACTTTGTGGAGACAATATACAGTGAAGGTAGCGGATTTTCTTTCCTCCTGGAGAAGTCCCCATGGATAAGCACGGAGAAACTCAAGGCTGGTATATTTGACAGGAACTCATGAAGGTCAAATATTTGACGAAGCACTGAGCGAAGCTAAACTGCCCGTCTGGTAGTCACCGAGGTCAGTTGTTGTTAACTTGCTGTGAAACCACCGGTGTGCGGAATTCGAGAAGGAAACTGAAGAGCTACTGAAGAGTTTCCGCCAACTCGGGGCTCGAATTTCTGTCAAACTTTACTTTCTGCTATCACACTTCCAAAGAATTGTAGAGATTTCAGTGAGGAGCAGGGTCAGCGCTTTCACCAAGATATTCACATTATGGAAGAGCGCTACCAATATTTACATCTTTTTATTGTTATTTAAGATTTTCTTTTTACATCCGTTTTCAATACATTTCATGTAACTTGTAGCTTAAAGATTTGATCACTTTAGAAAAAGTGAGTATGATTTTGGGATTCAGCGTAAAAAAACTGCCTTAGAATCAGCTATTACATATTATACATTGAAAACATCGCAAGCTAGTTTAATTTAATAAATAATAATTACACTAACGTAATGGCTTTTAAAAGCCAAATCCTTTTTTTCTATATGAAACCATTATTTCCATATAGCTTCAAGAATTTGAGTTTTACACCTCTACCAAAGGTATTAAACTGAAAGCGAACTCGATAATGTGACTAGAGTTCGAGCTCACTTACTGGAGTGTTGCAGTCCTGCACATTAGCCACTACACTGCTGGTACTGCTCCCAACAAAGGTTTTGACAGAATGCAGAGATATTTTGTTGATATTGGCAACTGTATTCACACTTATTTGAACAGTTTGATGTATTATTTGTTAACAGAAGTTGGCAAGCTCTCTCTCTCTCTCTCTCTCTCTCTCTCTCTCCCTCTCTCTCTTACGCACATGAACACTCACACATGCAAATAAACACCTTATCTTTCTCACAAGCATATACACGTAAACACATGGCACACAGGTAGCATTTGTTATACTCTCGCGGTTTATCAAATTTTCCTACTGTGTGATTTATTACAGAAGAGTTAATTTGAGGCCCGTGATTCCGTTTCCTGGATTACGATAAATGATCACATACAGATCAATATGTATATTGGTGCCAAAGTAAGAGGTCTATCAATGTATTCAGATTCCATATTAGTATATTATATATCATTTTTATGCACTAGTACAAACCTGTATTCTCACAAGCAATACGGTATGCTGCGCTGGTCTGGGTGTTACTTTCTCAAAAGATGGCTGAGGACTTGGTATTCTTTTCAGAATATGTACTTTTCCTTTGTATGGATTTATTGTACTCAGATCAAGATCTTCATCGTCCCTTAGACTGTTGTAATGATGGTTTTTATCAGGCGATTTCAAGGAAGAGGCTTAGATTCTTGGTGATATAAGAGAAAGAAATTATCAGGATTTGTCGTCTTTAAAAGGGCCACTGGCTTCTTCTGCTGCGGCGAAATCGTCCATGTTAAATGAAAGTAAGAAAAGAAACCCAAGAATCATTTTTAGAAGTTCGAAAATGTTCAATTACTTGAGTTTCCTTATATCTGGGGCCGAATAAAAGGGCGCGATATTTCTACCACTGTTTCGTTTTCTCTCTCCACCTTAATCTTCATCTTTTCCAAACGTGAGTTGATTTCATCAGGACACCTTACTTTCTAATTCCCTCAAACTCTTTATGAGACTTTATTCCCTTATATATTCCTAATAAGCTTCTTTGATATTCACCTTATTATCAAGGAGAAATTTACTTTTACACCTTCTCAATCTCGCAGCGAGAGACTTTGCAGACAGCTAATGCAACGACGAACTTTATTCTCCTACGTAACATTAGTTTTTTAAGTTACAATAAGTGTTGCTACGAATATTTTTTGAAATGTTATCATTTAAAAAACTGCCCATGACATTTGAAGACATACAATAGCATAAAACAGCATCATAGTTTATCTATTTATTTATTTATTGAACATTCAAAAAATTTAGGATTCTGAATAATAACCATCGCTTCCTATTGATGCAAAATACCGGAAATTATACTGTCAAGCTCTAAATCTTTGCTTTCTTTGAATTATGTATTGTAAGGCTCATAAACCTTTACTGCAAAACAACAACTATTTTTTATTGATAAACAAACTAGAAAAAATCTCAAAAAAAAGTGCCTGTCTGTTTATTAGATTGGTCTCCGTTAGTTTAATGCAGACAGCTACGCTGCTATTCGTAGATAAAAGCGAAAACACATCAATGCAGGTTTTATTAATACAGCCTCTATATCTAAAAGTTTTCCTCTCTATTACGACTTCTATTGTCAGTCACTTTTCCCTCCCAAACAAGTTAACGAATCTTTTTCAAGAGATGTATTCCTAAAAGACGGTATATTCAACGTAAGTTCCTTTTGTTATAAACTTTGTTTAGTTTGAGACACAGGCCTCAGGTTGTTTACAGTATCTGCTATTCCTGAGTAGGCACCTATCAACGTATTGAGAAAACGCATTGTTGCTTGACTTTGGTGATCTCGAGGGAACCTGTGCTTTCAGCTTAACTTGACCAGTAACGTTCTATCTGCAATCGTCTTTATTAAGTTATGGTTCTTGTTTATTGGAATGAAGAATTAGTAGAAGAAAGAACAGCAGAAATTTTGGAATCACGACACTTGAAAAACGTTCATTCAAGCTTTAGATTGATTGATTGATTTTTACGGTAATTCAGCCCGTCTGAGGTTATTTTATATAGAGAGATTAGAGAATCGCGTATCAGGCTTTTCATAGTCATAGGAAATAAACCCATCATAGATATGACACAAAATTAGTTTTTTTAACAGCTGATTATCCGAGTTTTGAAACATGCGTCTAAAAAATAAATTTAATTATTATGTTAATTATTCCATGATTTTTCATTAGTATTGAGTAATTCCATTTTTTCACCAACTTAACTTCGAGAAAATTAGTCGTTCGATAAAGTAATTGCATTGGGTTTATTTGGAAGGAGAAATGTTTCTCTTTTTAATTAAAAAAATGTTTTTCTACCGAATATATGATATATATAATGTATATAATATTTTGATATTATATATATATATAATACATATAATATATAACTGCTCATAGTAATACTCTCAAGTTTCAGTGTAAAATAGACGTTATAATTGGACATATACGATATGACCAAACAGCAATTTAACAATTTATTACAAACAAAATCCAGAAATTTATTACCAATGGTAAAATAAACTTATTAACATTGATTGATTAATTTCAACGGCATGTCAATCTGACTGGTTTATTTTGTATCTAGACGTTTAGAAATCATATCTATTCTAGGTTCATATTTAGATCTTTTTATTGTTATTTAAGATTTTCTTTTTACATACGTTCCAATCAAATATGAATATTCATAAACAGATCTCTTTAAAACATAGATGGGGCACTAGCAGGTATTATCACTCCGGTTCCAAGTGGATCTGGGAGTAATGGCAATGAAGGCATACACTACTCACTCTAGATGTCCCGAATTAAGCTTCACTATCAGAAGCAGGATAGTGTCATAGTTATAACACTTTTGATTGGGGTGGGGTGGGGGCTAATGGCTTTGTTGGATTGCAGTCAACGTATTCTAAGCCCCACTTACAGAATAAACCATCCTAAGGCAATGACGCTTTCGTACTTTAAGCTTTTTTCTTAATTATTCTAGCGTTTGTACTGCTTTAAAGTAGTTTAAATTCCTTACTCATAATCACTGTTATATCCTTTATTAGGTTTATCTTAAGTTAATCCACTTTCTCTCTTTCAGCGACGATTTTGGTTCAAGAAATTCCAGGAGACTCAGGGAGAAAATTTAAGATTGTAGATGGGGGATAGTTTACCAAGGTAATGCAATGTTTTGCCAAAATGCAACACAAGTTGTGAAGAATGGGCAAGCTCATTTTTATGCCGGTCACTCACTATACAATCTTACTCAACAGTATCTTGCTGTGGACGAGTTACCAAACGAGAGAATCTCTGTTCTGGAATATAGTTGTTTTTACTAAATTAAGGAAGTAAAAATCATTCTCAAGTAATTTAAAATGGGGATATACTTTACAGACCCGCCTCCTGTAACTATGCTTAGCAATTGTACCAACACGACTGTAGATGATGAGGATTAGTTGACATAAAAGTTAGCGATAAGGAAAATTAACTGTGTACAGAAACAAATAGAATAACTGACGTTTAATAATGATATTGAGAGGAAGATCTATAGATATGTGTAAATAATGATGATGTTTATCCATTGGTATCAATGGGGACCATGACTTAATTTCCGCCAGGATGTGTCTGGAAATGACAGTTGAGTCAGTCTAACAAAGACATCTCTTCCTCGGGTAGAGAGATTGATTAATTTTAACCGTATGTCGACGCATATAGAGATATTTTATGCCAACAGGTTACGGAATTTCGTTTACTGAACATTTTCGGCGGTATTATTTCTGGCGTGATTTTACAGACAATTATATGATATCAAGTATCCCTATCTAATACAAAAAGAGTGCAGTTGTATGCTTTCAAATATTGCTGTCTAATGATAATAATTAATGTGTTTCAAGTAATTATTTCTATTTAATAATGGTCATAAAGTTTTACTGTTATATAGGTTCAAATATCTAATGATAATCCTTTTAAGTAAAGTTGGCGACCTCAGTCGAGGGTGACCGACCTGAAGGCTCCCTTTTCAATACCTACTACACCGATGTGTAGGGGAGGGTGCTACTCCATTCCCTAGATTGCTCCACTTTACCCTTGATCCTTTCCTTAAAGTGCTGAATGCTAAGCAAGGAGTTATTATGTATCATTTTTTGAGTCTTTTGTATATCTCGACCTGGGATCGAACCCTGGTCTCCCGGACCATTGGTCAACACTCTACTCATTTGGCCAATTTCCCGGTAAATAATCATAGCTTCACGTAATTATTCTAATACAAATAATTTAAAGTTATACGTATACAAATATACCTTTACTATCGAATACAAATATTTTCAAGTTGATCCATAGATGAGACCCTAGCAGGTACTCCTGCTATGGGTCAAAGTGAACCTAGGAATAACGGTAATAAAAGGATACTGCACACTCCCCAGATTTCCTGAACAAGAGCATGACGATTAGATACAGCTTTGTATCAAGTCAAGGACCCATCTTTTTTTGCTGGCGAGGTCTTACTCATCTCCAAGGAATTAAGTCAGCGTATTCTAGCCCCATTTGCAGGGATTGCCACAGGTAAAGTAATTTTGACCAATTGCTTGTGTTAATGTGCTGGCTGTTCCGACTTATATAGATGCATGCGTGTCTTCAGCTGCAATTCTGAAACGTTTCTTGGCAAACTTGACACCTCTTTTCGAAAGGCTTCGCCAAGAGATATAATCTGTTGCCAGATGTTGCCAAGATGCAATCGACATCTTGCAGCTCTTCAACTTAGTTTTTACCATTTCATTTTCCTTAAAGAGAAGCTTTGGTCGTCGACTATTTCGCCCTAATGAAGTAAAATACATCCATCGAACGTGTCAAGTGATTCTAGTATGTTCTTTCTCCATGAGGATATAGATCAACCCACCAACGAGTTTCCTGGATATGACAATAAAATGCATTTGATGGTGAGGTCATGAGGCTCTAGGGACTGCTGAACACTTCTTCATTGACATTATGCCCTGGTTTACTCTGACTTTGAGCAATCAAATGAGTGTTGTTAAATTGAATTGTTAGTGTTACATAGCAATACTTAAAACTGTCTACAAACGAATTCATAATGTTGATAGAAATACTTGAAATCACTTAACTGTGTACAAGCAAATGAATCCTGACTGACTTAAAATGTTACCAACAATCTCTTTGGTTACAAACCATTTAACTGTGTGCAAACAAATAACTGATGCTAATTTAATTTTTAGTGTTACATAGCAATACTTGAGAACGTTTAACTGTGTGCAAATAAAACTATTCTAGTGTTCGATAGCAAGACTGGAAGCCATTCAACTGCGTACAAACAAATGAGTTTTGGCTTGTTTAGAATGTTACCAATAAACTATTCGGTATTTGGCATTAAATAAACAAGAATCGATATGCAATAAAAACCGAACAACAAATAAAAACCAAACTTTGTCAGGAAACTTGTCCTGCTATCTGATCTTCAACTGAGGCAGTATATGTGGATTCAATTAGAATTATCAGCAACAAGAAAGTAATCTATACGATTAATGAATTTCAAAGGCAAATCAACTCTTCGAGGGTTATTTTATGCTTAGAATTTCGTCCTGCTATCTGATCTTCATCAGAGGCAGGATACATGAATTCAATTAGAATTATCAGCAAAAAGAGAATAATCTATATGATTAATGAATTTTAAAGACAAGTCAACCTGTCGAGGGTTATTTTATGCTAAAATGTAGGGAGTTGCATTCCTTTAACGTTTATTTTGAGATTTTTGTCGTTATTTTTCTTACTTTTTTTCTTTTTTTTTCTATTGCTCACAGTCCTATAGAATACAAATAATTTTAAACAAACCTATTTAATCCTTAGATGGAACCCTAACAGGAACTAGCACTTCGAGTCAGAATTGTCTTTGGAGTAAAGACAATGAAGGGGATTTTTGCGAACTGGGGCCTCACCATTAGATGCAGTTTAGTCTTATACTCAGGATACCTCTTTTTTTTATTAGGAGCGGAAGACGGTCATCATATTCTGAGCCCAATCGATTGGGAGGAAATATGATTTAATAAATAACTTGACTTTGAAACCTGTTTTGATTTGAACAGCAAAGACGAATGAGAAAATAACGAAACAATCGATTTTTTATCAAATTAACTATTTTCCTTGTTGTTCTTTGTTAACAACATTTTTGGCGTGTATACTCCTGATTTCTTATAGTATATTTTCTGTGGAATTATCGATATTAAACATCCATTGCATTGTCGAGTTTTATATATATATATATATATATATATATATATGTGTGTGTGTGTGTGCGTGTGAGTGTGTGCGTGTGTGTGTGTACATATATATAGAATACTTCCCCTTATTGATTAGTTTTACCATTTCCATTCATCTATAGTATATTAATTTATTTTTATTAGTGATACTCTTTAATTGTATTTAGGTGGTTCTGAGGGAGTCAACTAAGCAGTTTACGTCCGCAGCTCCAGGTATCTTATTTGCCAGTGCTCTTCCTAACATATTATATATTGATTTCATTTGGGTTTATGCCCACATTTTTCTCTCCAAGTTTGGTCAGTTATGCCTGATCTGAAAGTGTCTTCTTTGTTGCTCGATACTTATTTCTTGGTGACAGCTTTTGCAATGCTGAAATGCATGTTTAGTAGCTTTGTATTCTAATTTTTTTTTTTTTTGACTTAGTTTCCTAAAGAAGTGATCACATTTGAATACCGTCCTGCATCGTATATTAACAATTACCGAACATTGCCCATCTAAGCAATTTTGATTATTTCTATGTAGCGTCGGTACTGATGACAGCTATGTTTATGGTCGTTTAGTAGGTGAGAGAGAACAAAAACAAAATTCGACTCAATATAGAACTTTTCATTGTTTATATTCTTTACTTCGTTCAGTTACTAAAGCCATGGAAGTGCGCAGAGATGAGTGACAACCACTGGCTGTTTGATGATTCAGTTTCTTAGTATAATTTCATATAAACCTTCGCTTAGCTGTTTAAGATTCTCGTGTCTAACTCAGTTTTTCTTTGTTGCTGGTTGAACCAATTCATCTCTTATATTTGTGGTTATTTCTTGTCTTTCGTCACAAAGACGCTAACTTGTAAAAACAAATCATTATTTATTGAGGTTCTCAGAACGGTGAACCCCAACTTCTGAAACTATTTTGATGACTGATGGAGTTTTGATGTTTTCAGCCATTCAACGTTAATTACTTTTTGGGCGCAACGGTTTCAGTACAGCAAATAGATTGTCGCAAATTTTATTGCATTTTGACTACCTGTCAGATTTTTAACATTATCAGCTCGTCTTTCCTCCGGCTGCTAACTGTTTTTATTAATCTATTTGCACCCCGAGACTACTTCATTTTAGTACATACAATATTTCATAGATATCCCTGAAAGAGGAAAGCCATGATTGTTATATAGTTTGTAATCGATTGAATTAAAGGCTTTACCAAAGCCCGTTGAGATCATAAGGAAATATTTCTCAATTCTTTAATTATTTATGTAAGTTTTGTTTACGTTTCAGTATTTCCCTTGAGTGTGTGATGTTAAAAAAGGATACACAAGGTTCTTTTTAATAATTTTTATTGATTTTCTCTTATAATTTTTAAAGGTTTCTTTTTTAAGTGTTTTATTAAAAGAGTTTGTTTGTATGTATGGTGTTTTGTTTGTTTTTATTCCAGGTAAATGTTTGTTTTTAATATTTGTCAAAAATATTGAATATTTTCTTGTTTTTCAGTTAAGTTTTCTTACATTAGAATTTTTAAATTTAGATTATCTTCTTTTCATGGTGTAGCAAACGTTGGAATCGATGTTTACTGTTACCAGTAGTTTAATCCGACAATAGTGCAATAAAAACCCACGTCAATCAGTATTAAAGACCGTGGCACACTATACCAAACGATATGATAAAACAACATTATAAAGAAAATATATTGTATCGCATAAGCCAAAAAAAAAAAAACATTGAAAGTTATCGAAACCAAAATTATAAAATGAATAGATTTAAAAATACAATAAATGAAGTAGCGTGTATTCTGGAACCCGGCGCTCTTGATATATTTAAAAAGATATTTTAATACAGTTAACAGTAGACAGAAGCTATAATGTTCCTACCTCATGAACACGGGCTGATCTAAAATTAAAAAGTCTAACCGGACAAGACGCAATAGGAAAATTGCAAAGTAAAAAAGACACTTTATACGGTGTATAGAAAGCATCTCAGGAATTAAAAACAAAAGTTTCACACGAATTAAAATTAAAACATCTTGATTCTAACCTTGAAAATGACCAATGTGTGGAAATTGCTCGAAAAGAAACTGTGTCCAGTTTTTAAACATAAAATTCAATCAAGCACAGAAATCTTGTGTGCATTTACCCAACCCCTCCAACAGTAGAGGAAAGCTGGTTTGTATTCAAAGTTTTTCTTCTTGACTGATTGCTTTACGAAGGCTAAAAACCCAATGTCCGACAATAAACTCATTGCCGGACAATGAACTAATGGATCCATACCTTTCACAAGAGTATCAGCACAACGAAAACTACATTGTCCAGGATTTCTACTGGAGATGCCGATTCCATTTCAGATGACAACCGTCATGCTTAACGTGATTCCATGAAAAATTCTTATGAGAAAGTTAGAAGAAAATGTTTAATTATCTCCAAAACGACTTTGTGATTCTTTTTTTTTAATTTTATTTTTGTTTTCTTGCTTTTTTTTTTTGCTTTCTTTCGACAAAACAAGGTTTATTTATAATCAAACCTTGATAATTATCCGTGTACATGAGAGCACTTAACATAACAGGTAGCAACACAAAGAGTAAGGTCCTCAAAACGAGTTCAAACTCTGGCTGAAGCGTCTTACGTTCACGTTGCAATAATGCCCACCTAAAGGCATGAATTCTATTCTCCCTTCTGTTACACTCAAATTGCAGGGCAGTTGGAGCCTAATAACCTTTACTAAAAGCAATCTATCTTCCGTGTTCGTTAATGTCTGATCGAGGATTGTCTCTTTGACTGATAACACTTAATACAGTTACGTGACACAAATTACGTGGAGAGGAGATGGCTACTGCTTTATGATATTCATTACTTTGAAGAACACCATTAACTAGATGACTTAAGTTGGAAGGATCTATCCCTCTATTTAACAACAATTAAAGACTGTATAGTCTATTCGAGCCTGAAATCTGACATTTTGAATTTGGACAAATACATGATGACTGATATACGTTTGTCAACATACGACGGTTCCCAGGTCGAATGCTATTTTACTCATTGTAGTTATAGAAAATACTCATGACTCTGAGTTTCATTATGCCGATTCTCAGGAGAGCTTGTATTTGACCCGCATATATATATATATATATATATATATATATATATATATATATATATATATATTATGATTTTTTTTACTATATTGCAAGATTCATATTATCAATTGCTATTTTCCCAATTTTATTTGTTTTGGTTTCATTTCGTTCAATTAAAGGATTGTCAACTCCAAACGGGAGCCAGAATTTGCTTCATTATAAATGTTTGATTATAATCATAATTATTCTTACATTTAGGTTTTGATTTGAACTATATCTATAATTGCATTTTTTATTATGTGACTTGAATAATACTCATTTGTTTGCACTGTCAGTATACTAATAACTTATACACCTTTATATGGTTTAAAGCAACTATTCCTTCGCAAAAAATAATTTGTTTGCATACTGTTACATAGGTTTAAATGATTTAAGCTATTATATTTTTTCATGTGGCTATTTTTAATCTTTAACAAATAAATTATAACGTCAGGTAACTATTTTTAAAACAAATAATTTAAACATGATGTCAAGTACTCCTATATAATGCAAATCATTTGCACACAATTATATAGTTGAAAGTATTCCCACCGAATAGTAAAATTGATAAACGAATAATAATAATAATAATAATAATATCCACTGGGAAATGTGCAGGAAATTTCAATTCAACCATACAAACAAATGGTATATGCACAACTCAGCACCTGTCCAAGAAAATGACTCGCATAAACTTCTATGGGACTTTAATATACAAACGGATTACCTAATCCCGGCCTGAAGACCAGACCTCATAATAATCAACAAAAGAAAGAGAATTTGCAAAATTGTCGACTTTGCTGTCCCGGCTGACCACAGAATAAATCTGAAGGAAAGTGAAAAGAAGGATAAGTACCTCGACCTTGCTAGAGAATTGAAAAAGCTGTGAAACATGAGAGTAACGATTGTGCCTATTGTGATTAGTGCGTTAGGCACAGTAACTAAAGGATTATTAAAAGACCTGGAGGACTTGGAAGTTAGCGGACGAGTAGAGACTATCCAAACGACAGCATTGCTAAGAACGGCCAGAATCCTGAGACGAGTACTGGAGACTTGAGGAGACTTGCTGACACTTAAACTCCAGTGAAAAACCGTCAGCTAACCCTGATGTAAAAAATTCTGAAGGAGTAAATAATAATAATGAATAGAAGAAGAAGAAGAAGAAGAAGAAGAAGAAGAAGAAGAAGAAGAAGAAGAAGAAGAAGAAGAAGAAGAAGAAGAAGAAGAAGAAGAAAGTCTAGTGGAGACCATTCAAATTACAGCATTGTCGAGATCAGCAAGGAAACTATGAAGAGTCCTGGAGACTTGAGGAAACTTGCTGTCACTCAAGACCCCAGTAGAAAACCATCAGCTAACGCTGGTGAGAAGACCTCTCAAATGAGTAAAGTAATAATTATAAAGAAAAATAACATAACAACCTGAGGAAATACACCAGAAAGTACTGGCGAAAGGAGGAAGATTAAAATATAACGACAAAAGGTAAACCAATTCAGACAAAACAGAACATTCCAAAACAATGAATTTGAGGGAGATGACTCGAACACATACCAACAACTCGATGCAAGAGAAACTAAACAATTCAAAGTCAAATATGGAAACGAAGAGAACATAAGAAAAAAGCCGAATGGATAAGCAACATGGTGAAAGAGTTAGAAGGATTCCAAGAATGGCCGAAAGTGGAAATACTCTTAGATTTACTGAGAATGACACTAAAAAATATCAAACTGGAAAACGCCAGGCCATGATGGAATACACGGATTCTGGTTCAAGAAATTCACCACCATTCATGAGAGACTAGCATTCGAAATGAACTGATCTCTACAAGAAGCACACGTACTTGAATGGATTACCAAAAGAAGAACCACACTGATCCAAAAAGATCCCCGGGTAAAGGAATCGCCCCATAGAACTACAGACCAATAACGTGCCTCTGATGAGGAAAATACAAACAGCACAAATAAGGGAAGATATTTATTTCTCCCGTATTATTCCCAGAGGATCAGAAAGGATGCTGCAATGGATCAAGAGGCACAGGAGAACTACTCAACATAGATCAGCACATACTCAACGAGAGCAAGACGAAAAGGAAAAATCTGGTTATGGCCTGGACTGACTACAAAGAGGTATATGATATGGTCCCACAAAGCTGGACAATAAACTGTCTCAAAATGAATAAAATATCCATGAAAATCTGGAGAGTGGAATTGACAGCAGGAGGGAAAATCTTAGCTGAATCAAAGATCCAAAAAGGTATATTCTAAAGAGATGCACTGCCACCATTACTATTTATAATAGCGATGATGTCACTCTACCACGTAATCAGAAAATGCACAGCCGGATACAAACTTGCAAAATCGCTGGAAAAGATAAATCACCTAATGTACAAAGGCGATATCACACTGTTTCTCAAAAGTAAAAAAGAATTAGAAACTCTAATACAACCAGTCAGAACATACAGTTAGGACATGTTGATGGAATTTGGCATGGAAAAATGATCAATTCTAGTTATGAAAAGCAGAAAACAACACCTGACAGATGGAATGGAACTACAAAATTATGAGAAAATTAGAATGCTTGGAGAAAAGGAAATCTACAAATACTTGGGGATATTGGAAACTGACAACATCAAACAAGAGAAAATGAAAGAGAAAATTAAGAAAAAATATTTCAGAAGAACCAGAAAGTTACTCGAGACAAAACTATATAGCATAAACCTTATAAAAGGAATATATACCTTGGCTGTCCCCCTCGTGAGATATTCGGGACCATTCTTGAAGTGAACTCGTGCAGAACTTAAACCAGTGGACAAGGGAACAAGAAAACTAATGACCATGCATTAGGCATTACATCTCAGTGATGACGTTGACAGATTATATGTGGAAAAAAAAAAAGAAGGAAGGAGACAGCGGTGACGCATGGATAAAACGACTCGAAGACTACATGCAAAAGCGTGGAGGAAGAATGATTACGGCCACCAGAAACAATACTGACAACACAAGGACCAATAGACCGACAATAACCAGAAAAATGGGAAGAAAAACAATTCTATGGACGTTTTAAGCGACGAATAATAAGCAAGACCTCATACGAAAAAAAATAGACGTGGCTAAGAAAGGGAAACCTTAAGAGGGAAACAGAATCTCGCCTGACAGTAGCGCAAAACAACGCTATAAGGACTAACTATATCAAAGCAAGAATAGATAAGACGCAACAAAACAGCAAATGCAGGTTATGTGGTGAAAGAGACGATACGGTCAATCACATAATACGCGAATGCAGCAAATTAGCACATAAAGAGTATAAGACTAGACACGACTGGGTGGGTAAAGTGATCCGCTGGGAATTGTGCAAGAAATTTCAATTTGACCGTACGAACAAATGCTATATGCTCAACTCAACATCAGTCCTGGAGAATAACACTCACAAAATCCTCTGGGATTTTGACATACAAACGGATCACTTAATCTTGGCCAGAAGACCAGACCTTATAATAATCAACAAGAAAAGAGAACTTGCAAAATTGTCGACTTTGCTGTCCCGTCTAATCACAGAATATAGTTAAAAGAAAGTGAAAAGAAGGATAAATACTTGGTTCTTACTAGGGAACTAAAAAAATGTGGAACATAAAAGTGATGTTTATAACAATTATAATTGGTGCTCTGGTACAGTTACCATGGGATTAATAAAGAGATTGGAAAACTTGGAAATGAAATAGACAAGTGGAGACTATCCAATCTACTGGATTATTGAGATTGGCCAGGATACTGAGAAAAGTCCTGGAGACTTGAGTAAACTTGCTTTCACTCTGACTCAGCGCCAGGTTATGATGGAATATATGGCTTCTGATTCAAGAAATTCACCTCTATTCACGACAGGCTAGCACTAGTGATGAACAGATGCTTACAAGACGCGCATGTACCTGAATGAATGACCAAAGGAAAGACTACATTAATCCAAAAGGATCATAGTAAAGTAACTGCCCCAAACAATTACAGACCCATAACCTGCCTACCAATGATGTGGAAAATACAAACAGCACAAATAAGGGAAAAAATATACTATTCGCTTACAAGCCGCGGATTGTTTCCTGACGAACAGAAAGGATGCCGCAAAGGATCCAGAGGCACAGCAGAATTACTCTTCATAGATCAACACATCCTAAATGAGAGCAAGACAAGACGGAAAAATCTAGCTATGGCCTGGATTGACTACAAGAAGGCATATGATATGCTCCCACAAAGCTGGATATTACACTGTCTC
The DNA here is from genome assembly GCA_963585895.1 of Sepioteuthis lessoniana. NCBI lineage: Eukaryota > Metazoa > Mollusca > Cephalopoda > Myopsida > Loliginidae > Sepioteuthis > Sepioteuthis lessoniana. Next base: position 97,542,775 of record OY757905.1, on the reverse strand, counting down.
AAAATGTACAAAATATCACATGAAGTCATAAACTTCATTGAACAGACCATGAAGACCTGGAGAGGGGAGCTGACAGCAGAAAGAAGAAGCATAGCTGAAACAAAGATCCAAAGAGGCATCTTCCAAGGAGGTGCATTATCGCCCTTACTATTCATAATAGCCATGATGCCACTGGACCACATACTCAGAAAATGCACTGCTGGATACAAACTCAGCAGATCGCAAGAGAAGATCAACCACCTAATGTACATGGATGACATTAAATTATTTGCAAAAAATGAAAGAGAACTGGAAACTCTCATACACGCAGTTAGAATATACAGTCAGGACATAGGAACGGAATTTGGCATAGTAAAATGTGCCATGCTTGTTATGAAAAGTGGAAAACGACATATGACTGACGGAATGGAACTACCAAATTACGACAGAATTAGGACGCTTGAAGAAAATGAAACCTACTAATACTTGGGCATCTTGGAGGCTGACACCATCAAACAAGTGCAAAACTCTCCTGCAGAAACCTCATCAAAGGAATAAATACTTGGGCTGTGCCACTAGTCAGATACTCGGGACCCTTTCTCAAGTGGACCCCAGAGGAACTTAAACAAATGGACCAAAGGACAAGAAAACTAATGACCATGCATAAGGCATTACACCCCTGAGACGACGTTGACAGACTATATGTATCTAGAAAACAGGGAGGAAGAGGACTTGCCAGCATCGAAGCCACCGTTGACGCATCCATACAACGGCTCGAAGACTACATAGAAAAACACGAACGAGGACTAATTACAACCATCAGAGTCGATACGGACAACACGATAAACGAAGGAATGGCAACAACTAGGAAACAAAAATGGGAAGGAAAACAACTCTATGGCCGGTTTAAGTGTCTAATAAACAACATCTCACACCAGAAAACCTGGACCTGGCTCAGAAAAGGAAACCTTAAGAGAGAAACAGAATCCCTCCTAATAGCAGCACAGGACAACACCATAAGAACGAATCATATCAAAGCGAGAATAGATAAGACGCAACAAAACAGTAAATGTAGGCTATGCAGTGACAGAGACAAAACGATCAATCACATTATAAGCGAATGCAGCAAATTAGCACAGAAGGAGTACAAGACGAGACACGACTGGGTCGGCAAGGTAATCCACTGGGAAATGTTTAGGAAATTTCAATTCTACCATACAAACAAATGGTATATGCACAACACAGCTCCTGTCCAAGAAAATGACTCGCATAAACTTCTATGGGACTTTAATATACAAACGGATTACCTAATCCCGGCCTGAAGACCAGACCTCATAATAATCAACAAAAGAAAGAGAATCTGCAAAATTGTCGACTTTGCTGTCTCCTGGCTGACCAAAGAATAAATCTGAAGGAAAGCGAAAAGAAGGATAAGTACCTCGACCTTGCTAGAGAATTGAAAAAGCTGTGGAACATGAAAGTAATGATTGTGCCAATTGTGATTGGTGCGTTAGGCACAGTAACTAAAGGATTATTAAAGGGCCTGGAGGACTTGGAAGTTAGCGGACGGGTAGAGACTATCCAAACGACCGCATTGCTGAGGACGGCCAGAATCCTGAGACGAGTCCTGAAGACTTGAGGAGACTTGCTGTCACTCAAACTCCAATGAAAAACCATCAGCTAATACTGATGTGAAAAACTATAGAGGAGTGAATAATAATAATAATAATAATAATAATAATCTGTGTGAACACAGTTTTAAAATTCCAATTATTCCTATCCAATACTTATAATTTTTCCCACTGATCTATTTGATCGATAGATGAGGCCCTAACAGATCTACCTCTCCGTTACAGATTGGACCTGGGAGTGATGGCAGGTAAGTGGGTACTCCACACTTCTCAGAACCCCGCAACTGAAACTTACCACCTTGTACATTATTGTCATACGCAGGATACTCCATATTTGAGAGGAGGGGGTCTTACTTTTCAGCAGGAGATGCAGAAGTCGATTAATGTTATTTGGAATAGAATGGGCTTTTGTTTTAGGTTACTGTTAATCTGATGAGAGTTTTCCCAGGACTACTTAAGCTTGTCACGTTTGAATACATTTTTGCTATATCATAAAGGGTAAAATAACCTTTAAAGCGTGCATTTATAGGGTACTGATTATAAATGTGGCGTCGTAAAAAAAATAAGTGAAAAACATTGGATTCTAAATACCAAAGCCCGTGAGTGTTCAATATGAAAGATCGTTTGTTTTAAGGAATATAAATGAATGAACAAGATTAATAATAATTCATGTAATTATTCAAATATGTGAGATAAATAATGTCCACTTTACGTGACATAGACACTTCTTTCATTCACAGAATTATCTAAATCATAGAGAAACGAGATGAAGTTAATTATACGTTGAGCATTTGCCTGCGGACTTCTCAGTGAAAAAAGTCAAATAATGAGTCTTAAAGTTAGATTATTTTTAGCAAAATTAATGCGATTGATTTATAAGTTTTCAGCAACAATTCGATACGATTGTTAGATTACTCATTATCTAACAGCTTTTTTTACTCAGAATATAATCAAATAATACTGACTTCAACCAAGATTTGGATTTGATTATGTTCAGTTGCAGATTATACCGTATATCCATTATTTATGCTCAAGATATTAATTTATGTAATTTTCAAACCCAAGGTTTAACCATTGTCTTTCATAAAATATTTTCAATTTCCAATTTACAAACTATATCTGCCGTTGATAATTTCTGTTTCAGAATTCTATTTAAACATGAGTATATACGGCATTTATTGTATTTCATAGAGTTACACTTTTACTCAATGCATTTTCCTGAGTGTTAATGTCACAACCCTTAGTTATCAGTACCAGGGAGCAAAGAACTTAAATAGCTCATTTTCAGGATACTCACCATTTTGCACTTTCCAATTGTGTTTATTTTTCTGGATACTTACAACAACCCCGATCAGGGTCGAAGTGATGGTTATTTTAGATACTTTATTAAATAACGTATCAACTTTCGTGAGTTATTTAATGCTAAAAGCATTCTTGTAGAATGACAGTTGTGATACTCTTTAACCAAATGTTGGAGATAAAAGAGTTCATACCTTTCCCAAGATTATGAGTCCATAAATTAACGTAAGGGTGCGACAGTAGTTCGAACTCGTATACCTACGAGTCAAAGTCACTACGCCATGGATACTACTCCTCGAGTTGACTGTGACACAGGGTCGAGTTTATAGCGAGAGGGATCCAATGTACTGGACAATGGTGCTAAAATATCTCAGGTTTTAGATATCTGAAGGCAGTCTAAGCCTTTAGCTTTGATAAGGCAACCGGTCTGAATTCAAACCAACCCTACTCCGCTTAAAAAAATAACGTTTTGTAAAATCCTACCCATTGCAGATGAGTTGTTTGAATAGAGAACATATCAACTCCTGATTTTCTTTATCGAGCCTGTATAGGCATCAGAGATTGGCCCTAACTCCGTTTTAGTCCAAAAGAGATGATGTTTCCTGTGTTGAAAGGTCCGCTAAAGTTTTATCATATAATTTGTCTCGGCCACGAATGCCTATGGGATCTGATATGTTGAACATGCTAAATGAATGTGGTCAGAGTTTATCCTTTATGCTTAGGAAATCAGGGAACATGTTGACAGTGCCTCAGGCATCTTTTGTTCTGATCCGTGTTTGCACTTGAAGCACCCTTTTTAATGGGGTAAGCCGTCAGGATAGGACAATGTTTATCTGTTTTTACTGGGAAGGATCACTTGCTTGGAGGTTTCACATATAAAACCGATTTGCGTCACAATTTGCCTCTGTAGTCAAATCCCACCCGGACATACGCCAGAGGGTTCCCAATCTGTCTTCGTAAAGAGACGGATATTCATAGGCAAAACTTGCCGTAGCTTGCTTGTGTTTTTTGGTGGTAGGAGGGTAATTTTCTTTTTTTCTTTTTCTCTTTTTTTTTTTTTTCAACTTTTTTGCTTTGTCTTTATTGATTTATATCAGCGAAGTCAAATAATGTTGTAAAACAATTTGAAATATTTGAATATTTTTCATAAGATGTTGTGAAATAATTTATTTATTTCTAATTTGACTGCTTTTTCAGACCAAAGTGTCAAAGGCGTAAAAACTGGTGATTTTTTTCACTAACGACTCCATAATGATCGGTTTGCGGATAATAATTCTAAAATTAACCATAGCCAATCGCAGACGACGGCCGGTAGCCTTTAATAATAGGCGATCAAATCAATTTAAGATTAGCTTGCTAGCACAAAGACAGGATTGGCGGTACACTTTGACAAAGAGGATTCAGGTGCAAATGTCCTTTTATTTCATTTTGAAAATTATTTTATTTCTTTTAGTATAATTATCGTCATTATGGAAATGATAATAATTACTAATATTGTATTTAATTTATTATTATTCTTTGTTTTATTGAAGTTTTTTTTTTTTTATAAAAAGTGTTTTTTAAATGACAGTATTTTATCTTTTTTTCTTCTAATTAATTGCCACTATCATTGTTGCCTTTAGGTAGTCACTTCTTCAAACCGAGCAAAGAAATATTAATTACAATAACACAATTATTAAAGGATATAAAAACATTGCATCAGATACTTTTATTAATACAGATATCACTCCTAACAATTATTAAAATAAAAACATAAGAACCAAAGATCAAATAACAAAGAAAAATCTTCACTTTTAATGCGGTATCATTTTTTAATGATCACGAGAGTTCCATCAACCGTTAATTTTTCTTAATTTCCACGACCTATTTATATATAAAAGATAATATTACAATATATATATATATATATATATATATATATATATATATATATATATATATATATGTATATAGTGTAAGCGAGAAAGACAGAGAGAGGAGCGGAGAGAATAGAAGAGATAGGGTGAGAGAGAGGCAGTAATACCTCGCTTTACGTCATTTCGGCCGGCATAAAAGTTACCTTTACGTCTTTTTCGAGACGTACACTTTCAGTTCAACAAACGTCATTACGTTCGATGTTACGTAACACAATAGGGGTGGTAGTCAACATATTATAAGCCTCATCGATAAGTTCAGTGAATTATTCGTATTTAGAACGGTTGCTTGAAACTGTAATTGGTTAAAAACGTCAGCTAATATTAGTTCCTTGAAATATTCGAAATCATATGTTGTAAAAAAAGAGAGAAATACTTAAAAACATATGCATTTTTTTTTTTTTTTGCATTTGCTAGGTTTGATTTAGTTTCTATGCTTAATAAAGCATATCAAACTTCGTGGGTTATCTACTGCCAATGCCATCATTATTGAAGAATAGTAGAAGTAATACATAACCCATACATTAGAGATAAAGAATTTCATGCCTTTTCCATGGGTATTAGTCAGAAAATGACTGAAGTTCAAACTTGTTTACAACGATGTTACAATCCAGTACGTTAGCCATTACACTACTGGGACTCATTTGTATTAAAAAGGAACCCTTTATACCATGTAACTCATTTGTATTAGAAAGGAACACTTGATACCATGTAACTCATTTGTATTAGAAAGGAACACTTGATACCATGTAACTCATTTGTATTAGAAAGGAAACCTTGATACCATGTAACTCATTTGTATTAGAAAGGAACCCTTGACACCATGTAACTCATTTGTATTAGAAAGGAACACTTGATACCATGTAACTCATTTGTATTAGAAAGGAAACCTTGATACCATGTAACTCATTTGTATTAGAAAGGAACACTTGATACCATGTAACTCATTTGTATTAGAAAGGAACCCTTGATACCATGTAACTCACTTGTATTAGAAAGGAACACTTGATACCATGTAACTCATTTGTATTAGAAAGGAACACTTGATACCATGTAACTCATTTGTATTAGAAAGGAACACTTGATACCATGTAACTCATTTGTATTAGAAAGGAACACTTGATACCATGTAACTCATTTGTATTAGAAAGGAACACTTGATACCATGTAACTCATTTGTATTAGAAAGGAACCCTTGACACCATGTAACTCATTTGTATTAGAAAGGAACCCTTGATACCATGTAACTCATTTGTATTAGAAAGGAACCCTTGATACCATGTAACTCATTTGTATTAGAAAGGAATACTTGATACCATGTAACTCATTTGTATTAGAAAGGAACACTTGATACCATGTAACTCATTTGTATTAGAAAGGAACACTTGATACCATGTAACTCATTTGTATTGGAAAGGAACACTTGATACCATGTAACTCATTTGTATTAGAAAGGAACCCTTGATACCATGTAACTCATTTGTATTGGAAAGTAACACTTGATACCATGTAACTCATTTGTATTAGAAAGGAACACTTGATACCATGTAACTCATTTGTATTAGAAAGGAACACTTGATACCATGTAACTCCGTGCAAAAACTATTTATAAATTGAAATAGTTACTTGAAACCATATAATTGATTGATAATAAAAAGTCTGGAATCGGCATTAAATAAATCCATAAGGGTTGAGATGCCGATAAAACAAGCTACAATGAAACTAATCCATGTTCTCTGCGTCATGTTTTTGAAAAGCAATGCGCTGGAAACGTACACCTCACCCACGCTACAATCGGATATCAATAGAACAGTTGTTAGGATTAATCAGATGTTATTTGATTGCCCTACAATACAATGAAGAGGATTTTACTCGGATTTTTGGCAGTGTTTTTTCTTGCGTGTATAGCGTTTTGCCCATGTGAATTCGACATTTTCTGTCATTTATAATTGAAAACGAATTCAGCTTATATATTTATGAAAATTTTATGCAAAAATTTAACGTGTGAACATTATAATCTTGAACGTAAATACATAAATTTATTCGTAATTGAGTATCTGGTTGTGCTTTTGTTCTCATACATTTATGTAATTGATTATAAAAGTAAGAGGGAAACATAACACTACGAGATTTTATTGGCTTTTACATGTCTGTATTTACCAAAACCCTCCGCAATGGGTAGAATGTGACCCAAGGTTATTTTTTAAATAGCGGATGGGAATATAAATTATGGCCCCTGCTAGACTGGTTGATGTACCGAGATTAAAGAAACCTCTCTGACCTGATATATTCACAAAGCTTCGGTGGGCAAAAGCTTTTCTAACATTAACACAAGCGAAATACAAATATCCTTATCAAAGATTTGAACTTGTCGATTCAGTGTTTGTGTAGGCACTAAATCTTTCTGTAATAAACAGACAAAATGTTGCTATGCTTCAAAATGTGTCTAAATACCGTAAATTGCGACATACAAGTTGAACTTTAAAGTCTGAAAAAATCTCTATAAAACTGTAGGTCAACTTTTATGACAATACCAAAAGCCAAGCCTTTATCACAGAAGAACAGTTCTCCTAATAATCTATATGCATCCCCTACCGTATCTCTATAAGAGTGAATCACTCATTTTCAGCTTAAATTTGTGTTTGGTGAGCATAAGAAATTAACACAGGGATTAATATCAGCAATAAAACTGTAATACACATTGAATATAATATTAACGCTATATCCCATGCAGTTTCCAACGGCTAATAAACTGACTATAGACAATGACCGGAGCGTCACAGCACCCCTGGTCAGGCAGACAACTACAACATGTTGTCTATCTACGCAATCCCCTGATAGGGCAATCGGTAATGAATTTATATAAATATAATCTGAAATGCGTAAGATTTGCTTGTTTTATAATTTGCAGATATAATTCTGATTCTAGAAAAAAATTACGTTCACCATATATAACTTGATTAATGAAAAATTAATGAGACATAATAGTAGTTTACTAAATATATAGTCACTACTGGACTCATTTGGTGCATTTTAAAGTAATATTAGTTTGCCTACCAGAGGCCCTAAGTATGTTTGGGGATGTACCAATATACCAAGTATTAATCTAAGCTAAAAATTTAAGGTTAACTTATATACCAGATCAAATCTAACTATACAATTTACGGTATACATTTACCTAACTCTTTTGTACGTACAGCATGAAAGAAAGTTAACAGGTTTGAATTCAGTTTTCATTTTCCAGGGAAATACAAAGGTTAAATAGCCCAGTCTGTTCTACTATTTACTCATAACTGGAGTGAGAATAGTTGGATGCATATTTTTCCCAAGCGTATTAGAGTCGTGAAATGCAAACAGCCTCGTTCAGGTTATGAACTCGATTCTCTTAGATTGCCACAAAGCTCGATATCAGGTCATATCCTTTATATAGCAATAAAAAATAAGTACTCAATAATCTTAATTCAATTTCCATAGAAAAATTAGGATCATCATTAAATTAACGAAAAACACAGACCCCACGGAATCGCTATAAAATTTCAAATTGTTTTTCATTTTTGCAACTCCAGTTTTATTCTGTCAGAGAATGAATCAGATAATAAATCCAGTAAATGCTCTCGTAAAGGTAAGACACCTCTGCACTGTGGGCATATCCTCATGTTTGATGAGTCTTCCAAGAAATCCAAATTAAAATCAAAGTATTTGACACTTTTCTATCCTCTCCTACAATGGAAATACAAATATAAACAGTCTCTTAATTTGTTTAGAGATGATATGCTAATATATATATATATATATATATATATATATATATATATATATATATATATTGTCATCCACTGACGGACTGTTTCGTTGTATCACAATTCTTCAATGTGGCTAGACACGTTGAATTCTTACAGCTGGGATCGAAACCCGCCTAGTGTCACGTTAGACCGATAACTTACCGCTCAGCCATTTTGACGACGTACGTAAATTCGGGAATTTAACGCATTTTAATCAATTTTTGTTTGTTTACATTTTACGCTATCGGATACCGGAGTTCTCATTTCGTTAGAAAAGCTTTGCATTACGCAGGTACCAGCTGTTCATTCCTTCTCCAGAGTGCTCAATCTTGAGACTCAAAGTTTAACGCAGTGAGACAAAGTTCAAACAGTTAGATATGGTTAAAGTTTCACCTATATTTAATTGGTTAAAATCACTACATAACAGTAAACTATGAGTAGAAATTTCCGTATTTCTTGTTAAGAGATGAAGCTACCCTATTGCTAGACCAGACTTACTGTTATCTTCCGTATATATATATATATGTGTGTGTGTGTGTGTGTGTGTGTGTGTGTGTGTGTGTGTGTGTGTGTGTGTGTCTGTGTTTAGGGGTTTGTGTATTCAAAATTACACATATGTACAAATATATACTCAGTCATATACTCAGAACTTATGTATTTATTGCTGAGTCTATATCAATGTATATACCACATACACTCTAGTTTTACATATACCCATACACCAGCATAAGTATTGACAAACATACGCACCACGTGTGTGGTGCTTATATATACTACCCCTAGTACAAGCTGGATGCGACAAAAAGCCAATCTTTTAGCGGAATTTAACAGGTATGAATGCAGAGTTTCCCTCTAGATTGGTTGCTAAACCAAAATTAAGGAGCCTAGTTTGTCCAATTTATGCATAGTTGGAGGGAAAATGTTTGGATTCATACATTTCGCTTGCTTATTAGTGCTATGTGAAATGCAAACGACCTTGTTTAGAACTTGAACTCGTGTCTCTTTCCAGTACAGTAATCATTACACTATATATAAATATATAAAGTAATTAATTTTTATATAAACTATTCTATGATTCTGCTGGTGAGAAAAAAACCCAGATAGTACAATTTACAAAAAAAATATATTAAACAAACTGGCATCCGGGAAAAAATTACATAATATACGAGGTACATACGATAA